>OX104125.1:39716545-40419357 GCA_944474755.1 Limnoperna fortunei
AAAAAAAACTGAAAATATATGAAAGAGATACAGAAGGATATAAAAAATTTAGCAAATGACATTGGCTTAATAGCTGCAGTTCAGCATGGAACGCTCCATTAAAACGAATTAAAAAAAATGAGAAAAGCTTGCTTTAAATTAGATCATGTAGTAAATACGGTACTTGGTGGGTTAAACCAGGCTAAGTGTCTCCCTCTCTTTTTCCAATGTTACAAAAATATAGATCAAGATGAGAAATCACGAAAATTTGATGATAATTGAGCAAAGCAGTTAAATATAAAATTGTTGAGAACATTTGTTTAAAATGGGACGAGCCTGAAATTAATATGTTTGCACCAATGTTCTTGGAAACCTTATTTACATACAAGATGAATTGATGCTTTCAATGTTGACTTGACTACATTTCGGCTGATTTAATTTTTTTCAGTCTTTTGGGATCAGATGATAAACCTGTTGGAAGTCAAACCTGAGTATTTGCACCCATCTGGCCTTCAAAGCCTTGGTTGACTTGTCTGATATAACAGTTAGTACATCCGATATTATTAATTCAGCAGAAAAAAGACATGACACGAATGCCACACATTGAAATAGCCCATCCATTGTGTTGCAGGTTGAAATAACCTTCAAGTTTGCCTACACAAGACAAATACAATTTACAATTTTAATTATTAATAACTATAGTAAATTACACCTTATTAATTAATTAACTTATTACAGTAATGTAGAGTAATGTTCCAAAGTTCCAATTGGTGTCCAAATTGAAATGTCCAATCAATAAACAAAATTCCAAATGTTGTATCCAAACCAAGTTGAATTTCCAAAAACAGTCCGGAATATATAAGTCCAATGGTATGAAATATTAAGTCCAATATTAATGAAGTATGCAATATAATTTCCAGCAAAAAATTCCTCCAAAAACAAGATCTGTATCAATAATGCGAATTCAAGTCAAACCAAAATCTGTCTTCCAAAATCTGCACCCAAGTCCTTTATATATATCTCCAAAATGAATGTTCAAGAATTTAAAAGGTCACGGAATGTTTTTGTTTTTGTATCTGATTTGTTTATTATTTTTGCATAATTAACAGTTCTAGAATATTATTTTTCTCAAGAAAACAAATAAGAACAATATAAAAGATTACAATGTAATTATTTTTTTTTGTTCTAACAAGTTTATGGCCAAACAAATATTAAATACACATATCTAAGGCCAAATAAACAAGTACGTCATAACATCTCCCCTCTTAAGAAAAAGTTTGAATACAATGAAAACTTTTTAAATATATACATCAATAATATAAGTACATTACATACAAACATGAAAAATTGTCTTCAAGGACAAGTTTGAATACAATGTAAACGTTTTGAAAATATACATTGACTACGATGAAACAAAAATATATACTAATTGAGCTAAAGCAATTGCAAAATTTGTACAAAACTTTCAGTAAAAGCCAATAGTTCCATGGATTTGCCTGAGTTGAACGAGCAAAAACTGGTTTTCTTTCACAATCATTACTGCGTTTAACATAAGGATTGTACACATATACATGACATGTTCTTGTTTGTTTTCGCCAACCAGGCGCTTTTACTAGATAAATTAGATTTCTCTCTCATGTAGGTCATAATATATAGCCTGTAATGGATGACCAAGAACTGGCAAAAATATGACCACCTTATCTCAAGGCTTAAAATACGTTCCTGGCATCTTTAGTTAAAGCATATTTTTATTTTAGACTCTGAATTTTTCAAATTTGATTGTCCAATTTGCACTGTATAACAAAGTTTGTCTTTAAAATTAGTCTTTAAATTTGACTTTAAAATTAGACACATATTCAACAAAGTTCAAGTCAGTTTGTTCATTAAGCCACTTTTCTTTTACTAATTTCAAAGGTCCTCTAACAGTGTGACCAAACACTAACTCGAACGGACTAAACCAAGAGATTCTTGAACAGCCTGTCTGGCTGCAAACAGAAGGAAATATACACCTTCATCCCAGTCTCTTTCAAACTTTAGACAAATAGTTCTCGTCATATTCTGCACGGTCTGATGGTGCACAGCCTGTTGAAACAAGTTCGACATAAAAGTGGAGCCCTGGTTGGATTGAATTGATTTTTGCAAGCCAAACAGTGTAAAAAACTTGACTAAAGCTCTCACTATTGCCGGAGTCTTAATATTTCTTAAAGGAATAGCTTCTGGAAATCGAGTAGAGACACACATGATTGTCAACAAATATGAATTTCCAGACTTTGGTTTACCAACAATATGACACTCATGGAAAGACTTACCAAATTGTGAAACATCATGATTTAGTCCTGGCCAATAAAAATGCTGTACAACTTTATGGCTTGTTTTCTAACACCTAAATGGCTAGCCATAGGACTATCATAGGCAAGCCTTATAACGTCTTGCCGATAAGTTTTTGGTACCACCACTTGATGAACAGATCTCCATTTTCCCCTGGGGTGGCATCACAAGGTCTTCATTTTCTAATTAAAACAATTTTTCACATAAAAACAGATGTGCTCCTTGTTGGCTTTCTCTTCTGGTTGAACACTTTCCACAAGCTGCATAATTTCTGGGCCATTCATCTGCTCTTTGACAAGTTGTTCTTTATTCAAAGGATGTTAGTCTACATCTAAACTTTTAACAGATGAAGTAAAAATACTTTCCAAATGTGCAATGCAAGTATCAGAAAGGTCCACAGTGGCGTTATCATCTTGCTGGTTGGACATGGTCGTGGTAACCACACATGCTGGATACAGTTCAGTAGCATCTTCACCTGATGTCTCAACTACTACTGAATTACAAGTTACAATCGGATCAGCAAGTACCTTCGTCCCCGCTAAGTCATTACCTAATAACAATGAAATACCTTCTAAAGGTAACTCAGGACGAACACCGAAGACAACAGGTCCAGAAACAAAATCTGATTTCAGATAAATACGATGGAGGGGTACATTTATACAACCTAACGACACACCTTTCAAAACAGTGGAAGAGCTCGGACAAAAGGAAAACACCTTCCAACAACAAAGTCTACGAATAGGCTGTAGAGTAGAATGATCATCAACAAAAACAAATCTCTCTGAAATAAAGGGCATAAAATCCTCCATGTAATTACGAACAGTTAAACGTAAAATCTGGCTATCAACAGGACAACTCGGTTCAACAGAATTAATGGGTTTCGTACAACCACTTTGTGGCTTTGATTGTATCTCATTTCGTTTCTTGAGCTTAAAACATTCAGAAATCACGTGACCATGTTTCTTACAATAAGAACAGCTCACGGATATTCTCTCAAAAGAGTCTGACTGAGAATTCTGAAAAACTGGATTATGTTGTAGTCTTGATTGAGTCTTCGGTTCATAAATCATATTTCAACAGGACTGTCAGTACTTTGATTTTTCTATATACCACTTTGACCAGTGTAAATTGGACCTTGAAAGTTTTTTTGCGTGTATAATTATAATAAACAATAGCACCATCTCTTAAGTTTTCAATATTTTTGTCATCTAAATGAGTTTTAAAATCTAAATTAGCACACTGCTTGAACTCTTCTAACAACATAAGTTCTCTTAACCTATTAACATTTTCATCAACCTTTTTCGAAGAAAGCCATCTGTGAAAAAGATCTTCTTTTTCTCTATCTAATTCAGCATATGTTTGTGATTCAAACTTTTTATAAGACCTAAATTTTTGTCTATAAGCTTCTGGTACTAACTCATAAGCTTTTATAATTCTTTTTTTACAAAGTCTTAATCAGAACTTTCTTCAGAATGGAATGCTGAGAAAATATCAGCGGCCTTACCCACGAGAACACTCAGTAGCAAAGTAGACCAAACGGGTTTCGACCATTTCAAAATTTCAGCGATTTTCTCAAACTGAGGAAAATATTTATCAACAGCTATTTCAGAATTTTTTATAACCAAACGTATATTTGTAGGTGTATCAAACTGTTCTGATTTTGACCCTGACTTAGTGTTGCTTTCTGAAGTTGTTTGAATTTTTCTAGTTCTATTCATTCTTTTATTTAAAGTTATTTTAATTCGATCTCAGCTTTTTAAATTATAATTCTCTAGCATGTTCATTTTCTAGTTCTTTCCGCTCTCTCTTTTTCTCTTTCTTCTCGTTCTCTCTTTCTTCCTTCTCGCTCTCGCAATCGCTCTTTTTCTCTTTCTTCTCGTTCTCTCTTTCTTTCTTCTCGCTCTCGCTCTCGCACTCGCTCTTTTTCTCTTTCTTCTCGTTCTCTCTTTCTTTCTTCTCGCTCTCGCTCTCGCACTCGCTCTTTTCTCTTTCTTCTCGTTCTCTCTTTATTTCTTCTCGCTCTCGCACTCGCTCTTTTTCTCTTTCTTCTCGTTGTCGCTCTTTTTCTTTTTCTTGAAATTCAATCTTTTTTTCAATTCTTGTTCGTTCTTGTTAAACTTTTACTTCTTCATATTGTTTTAATTTTATCTCCTGTTCTTTCATTTTCAACTCGTTTTCAAATTCTAATTGTTGTAATTTAAATGTATCAACTGCATCAATTTATCTATAAGTAAATTCTAAATTTATTGCTTTTTCATTGAAACCTTAAAAATAATATTTTAATGTTTTGCAAGCAAAACTAAATCATTTTGGTTGAGATTATCAAACTCCTCCTAGTCTGGCTTTTTCAAACATTCACTGATTTCAAAAACCATTTTAAATTTTGTTGGCTTTTATAATAATTATAATGGCAAATTTCTATCTCTGACGAGCCCCCAATTTCTGTTACAGGTAGAAATAACATTCAAGTTAGCCAACAAAGTCAAATACAATTTACAATTTTAATAATTTATTAATTATAGTAAATTTCACTTAATTAATTACAGTAATGTAGAGTAAAATGTTAACTTAGTTGTCTTCCAAAGTTCCAATTAGTGTGCAAAGTGAAATGTTCAATCAATTAACGAACTTCCAAATGTTTTATCCAAAGCAAGTTGAATTTTCAAAACAGTCCGGAATATGTAAGTCCACTGGTGTGAAATATTAAGTCCAATATTAATGAAGTATCCAATATAATTTCCGGCAAAAAGTTATCAAATAATTACGCCAAAACAAGATATGTATCCAATAATGCGAATGGAAGTCAAACCAAAATCTGTCTTCCGAAATCTGCACCCTAGTCCTTTATATATACATGTATCTCCAAAAATGAATGTTCCAGAATTTATAAGGTCACGGAATGTAGTTATTTTATAAAGTTTTGTTGTAAACAAGAATAAGGCCAAACAAATATTAAATACACATATCTAAAGCCGAAAAAAAAACAACTACCTCATAACAATACTGTCTGACACTTATGATGTGTCGTGTGTCAGCAGAGGTACAGTAAATATTATAAAGATATATACTAAAGAAGCTATAGCAGTTATTCATTAAAAGATGGCTAGTGTAATTAACGTTTTTGACGGATCTTATGGAATCAGGCTTAAGTTATGGATCATCAATATTAAGATTACATTATTAATCTAAATACGGTAAACTTGAGCTGTTTCCTCATCAACCATATTGTCAAAAAATTAGGCAATAAAACGATATTAATCAAATACTTGTTTTTATATGAAATATTATTAGAAGTTTCATATGTTAAGTTAAGTTTCAAACACTTACATAGGTATTATTTTTTATTCGTCATGGTATCATAAGGTTTGACACTATTACGATTCGTATAAATATTTAATTTTGTCAAGGTAAATTGTTTTACAATTTAAATACAACGTAATTAGCTCTCGAAGGTTGTATAGTTTAATACTCAAATTCCTGATAAACAATTGTCTAGATTGTCATACATTTGCATTGCTGTTACAGATACCTGCTTTTTAAATGATCGAGATTATTATAATGAATGTAGTCGCACGTCCTTCCTTCTTGTTACAAGCCGGATTAAGTATTTTTTTTTGTCCGCGTGGGAGAAATTAGCGGTTTTGTTAAAAAAATTTGAGTTTCTTTTTGCGTAATGTAAATTTCGCGATCACTAATCAGAATGAATAACTCTACAGTTTTTCCTAATATTTCGCTTGTTCGCTTAAATGAAATCATCGCGAAAAAAAACCCACCTATACCGTATTTCTGAGTTGTCTGGGTGTAAAGAACATATTGCAAAAGATCAGCGACGGAATTGTGTTTCCGTTCAGTCATATATTTTTGGACATACACGTTTAACATTTCATTTGAAGAAAATGTCCAAATATCTAAATTGTAGTGAATCGGAAATAAAATAAATAATAATTCCTCATGAAAGACTGTCATTAAAATAGCCATAATATTAGAGAAACATGTTTTTACTGAGAATAAATAGCGGTGTGGTATTGTCCCTCGCATATGTCATACTATACCGAAGAGCGGGGCTTTTAAATATGCGAAGCCTAACAAGAACATCTGAGAGTTAGTTTTTAATTATAAATCAGCACACTTGCTACGTTTTATGTTGACATTACTGTGATGTCTGCCTAACATGATCTCTGGATATATAGTTATACTTTGTGTAAAACATCTTTAGCTTTCTAAGAATATGTAAATCATATAACCACCCAAAATGGAAAAAAACCCAACTACAATATTGTTTTGTCCCACGTCATAAGCTGAAATGTGTTCTAAATTAAGATGGCACAGTGCAGTCCCCTGATTATCTAACATTTTGATTTGTTTCTGCATATTAAATGGAGAAAGCAGTATTTTTGTTCAATCATATAAATGTGAAAACAGTATTTATATTTATTTATCGTACATATTGTTTTGTTTGAAATAAGAAGTTAAAACAGTTTACAGATGAAGACTTTATTGATCAAGCTTATATATACAAATAAGTATTAAGAATTCAAACCATCCAAGACCAATTGTAATTTTAAAAGAAATAGGCTAAGGTATCTATAAGTAGCGCGTAGGCATACAGTACTGGGGCACATGCAGGTTAAACGCCTTAAACTTTGTATAATCATATGCTAAATAAAAATTGATAATTCCATATTTTACATTATATAATATTTAGAAACATTAGACAACAGGACACTATATAACAAAATTATATGCTATATGTTCGATTCTCACTGCAGGCAGGGTGTACTCGACTCCAATCTTAATTGACAAGGATTGCCAGTTTTCCTACCGCAGGTCGGGGGTTCTCTCCGGGTACTCCGGCTTCCTCCCCCAATAAAAACTGGACGCCATGAAATAGCTGAAAAATTGCTGAAAGTGGCGTTAAAACACCATTCAAACATACAAACAAACAATATGTTATAATAATACAATAAATAACCGAAAATATCGATCAAGCTTAAAACCTATACATAATAATCCAACCACTATTTTTCACTCTTTTATAATATAAAATCTATTTCCAGATAGTTCCCTGCTTTGGCAACAAAATTAATTTGCTAAAGATATATTAAAAGTCCACTTATTATGGATTAAAGCATCAGATTAAAGTGTAGTATTAGTCTTCATTAAATTCCAAATTGAAACTTTCATGAACTTCATATAAGCCTTTAAAGCCTTTTTTTAGAAATAATACATTAGTTTCAAAATATACAATAGGAGCAAATCATTAGCGGCAAATCAATCTTTGCAGTTGTAAAGTATTCTACAATGAATAATAGCTTTATATAAGGCATAACTTAACAACAAAAACTTTAAAACGTTAAATGACAAATATAAGAAAGTTTACAAAATTAATAGCAAATTTTTAGCGTAAGCAGAGCGTTACCGAATCATAAAAGGCGGACGCGTCCTCGTCATTATAATTAAGACATACTATTTTTTTCCACATTTCTTTTAATGCTCGAGGCATTTCATCAATTGGTATCTCATCCTTAATAACGAGCACTACCATGTTCTCCCGTCCTTCTCTGAAAGCGTGCATCCGGGTCATTTCAATTTCGTATCCTCCCCATGAACTTTTTAGAAAATTTCTCGTTACAATGAATATTATTTTACGACTACAATCTATTGCCCTAACGATATTCTCTGCGATTCCGTCACCCGCGATGAAATCTTTAGCATCAATACATAGATTAAAGCCATTATCTGTCATTTGCCTGTAAAATTTAGAAACCCAAGAGGAATCGCTACTACTATAGGAAATAAACGCATCAAATTGATATTCACAAAGTTCTTCTAGTGCATTGTATCTCTTCATTTTTATCCTAAGTTTTAGGAAAAAGTACTGTATTTCTGATCGGTATCGATAGTATAGAGAGGAGAATAATAAAAATGAACCAAAAACGGACGACATAATAATAGAGAAAAACAACCAGAAATTTGATACACAATTTAACTCGAAGTTGTCAAGAGAACTTATTATTTCACTAACGTTATGCCATTTTCTGTCTTTACCAATGCATTCCACATTCACAAAAAACTTCATTCCACGGTCCTTTATCCATCTAAGGAAGTCTGTGTGGTCACATGTACACGCAAATGGATTTCCAGAGAGTTTTATATCTGCATTAATGTTCCTGTCCAACAGTTCCTGTTCGTTTTCATTAAAATATTCAATTTTATTTGATGTCATATCTAATGTTTTTAAACGTTTTAATTTGTTTATGCTGATAGGAATATTTTTCAAAGCATTGTTACTTAAATTTAAATAACTTAATGATTTCTGCTGGTGTTCAAACATATCTGAATGTAAACTTTCTAAGCTGTTTACTGAAAGATCAACGTAATACAAATTGGAAAGATTTACAAATAATTGTGCACCAAATTGACCGAGAACATTTAACCCTTGATTAAGGTTCGTACTCTGAGCAGTAAATTTTTCTAGTTGTGGTAAAAACTGCAAAATGTCTTTATTTAAAAAAGTGCAATTAAAACCTGATATATCGAGTTCAGTTAAGTTCGGAAGGCCGCTGAAACTTCCTAAACAGTCTGGGAATTTTATTTGAAACAAGTTAAGAAGTTTCATTGATTGGCCATTAATGAATATTACATTTGGTAATCCATACTTGATATATCCATCATTGATGGATACTTCCTGAAGGGTAGACGGCAGTATAAATGTAACATTTCTTCGACTTGCCTTTTGCCTTAAAGGTTCTCTTGACGGATTATTTTTAAAATGAGAAAATCGTATAGCTCTCAAGTTTTCAAAAGAAGGAATATGCATCCACCAATAAACATTGACTGTAGACAAAGGATTATCACTCAAATCTAGCACTTCTAGACAAGATGATTTCCTTGCAAAAGTTAAAAAGCCCTCAGCATCAATGTTTATAATGTTATTAGAAAACAAGTGTAGTTCTGCCAAACAAATATCCCACAAATACCGTAAATGTGACTTTTCTAATGTAAATTGGTTCCGATTTCCAAACAAAGTCACTGCTGCCATTCGTCGTCCTTTAAATACGTCAAGCGCAGGAAATATTTTTTGTAAGGGACAGGAACTATATTTCAAAGTTAACGTTAATCTCTGCAAACTGGGGAAAAAGCTAAAAGCATTGCTTTCAGCGCCTATAAAACCATCAATCCGTAGTTCTTCGATAGATAAATTTTGAAAACCTTGGAATGTTGTGTTTTTCACAAACATTCCATTGCTATTGAATCGTAAACTTTTTAATTGTGTAAAACATTCAAATTTTTTTATTAGCTGACTTACATCGGTGTCGATCCCATCTAAATACAACGTACTTAGCAATCTAAGTCGGCATAGTTCAACACTGAAGAATATACCCGATGTACCGTAGTCCGGATTGTCCTGAATTTGCAGTTCCTTTAGAGACGATATGTGTGTAAAAGATTCAATGTGCAGAGAATCATTTGTAAGTTGGTTTTTTGAAAGATACAAAGACTCAATTCTAAAGAGTCCTTTGAATGAGTCAACAAGAATTACATTTATCGCATTATTAGATAGGTCTAGAGTTATAATTCTAGAAAGATTCTCAAATATGCCATTACTAATATTTTGTATTTCATTGTAACTTAAGATTAGAATCTCTGTATCTATTGAAATGTTGCGAGGAATCTCCTGAAGATGGCGTCTAGACAAGTCGACAGTATGTTTTGTTGTGTAATTTACACTGTCTGTTAATAAACAAGAAATACCTGCAAGTACAAATAAAAAAATATATAAACATTATGTAAAGTTATGTTAATGTTTTGTTTGTTCCTGTTGTTATACAAATATTATGTTTAAGTGGTCCGGACATTTCGTCATTAACACAAGGTAAAGACTTTATAGTAAATCTGTCAGTTATCTCGATGGACTGTATATCAACAACCTGATAAATGACTCTGGAAAGCACATACAATTTCTATCACTTGTGAATGATCAACCGGTCTTTCCATAAAACGTATGTAAAGATCTATTAATTCAAATTTGGCAACAATTTTTACATAGCATATATCTTATAAACTTTCCATTGTTTCAGACTACACTGTCTCCTACATTCAATCAGAACGCTCAAAACAAGAACGTAAGCAAGTATGTTGCTGTGTAACTTTGACTAAACGTTTTGGTTGAATTACGCAATGAATACAGTTTTGTGTGCGTGAGCTTATCAATTCTAGGTCCTCTATACCAGACATCGGCCATTTACCGAAGAAATATTTGTTATGTCATTGTGTGCATGTGAGACTTATTTTGATAATCGTTCACGAAACGTTTTATTTAAAAACGCAATTAAGCATACACGTGCCTATGTGTAGAATCACTCTAGTAGAATTATAAATGTGTTTTGTTCTCTGAATGTGTTTAATTTTATTGCGCGAGGAACTCCATTCTCTTCTTGAAAATAACCTAAGCTTGTAATCAACCATACGGATAATTAAGAAATTAAATAGCTTTTTCGCATTATTCAAAAAGGTACCAATCTACACTAGAAATAGGAAAACAAATAATTTTAAGGATTTCGAAACAACAGGGCAGATAATTTATATATGTGTATTCGCGTCAGCACCGAAAGGTTTGGTATTCAATCAGTTTTCTTTAATATATTTCAATTCTTGTTTTCTATTTCTGTAAGTCTGTACAGAATCGTAAAACTGTTTTCAAGCATTCAGAACAACACAAGAAAACGCACAAAGTTATAAATTTATGTGATAAGCTATTAACATGACCGTTTATATTCCAAACTATCTGAATCATCTGGCTTTAAATGACGTTGCACACCACTCGATCTGGTTTTCCGGACCAAACCTAGTCCATAAAAAAATTTTAATTAAAAAGAAATAAATGCTGAAATTGAATTACCGACAAACAGAATAATGGATACTCTCTATTTTGAGACTGACAATATCACATGGATTATCTGACTCGCGCTGACCGCTAGTCTCAAATATTCACATTATATTGTCTGTTTCAAAATCGAAAGTACCTATAATTACACATTTTTCATTGCTTAAGCAGGAAGCGTTCAGGATTACTAACGCACAATGCATTTGATTAAAGATGAAATTATAAAAGAGAGAAATTAAGTGTTATCTAACCAAATAATTAGATAATTCATCGCAAGCATGCGCTTAAGAACAATTGCATCTCATTATCTTTGCTTTGATTCTCACTACAGGCAGGGTGTACTCGACTTCAATCATAATTGACAAGGATTGCAAGTTTTCCTACCGCAGGTCGGTGGTTTTCTCCGGCTACTCCGGCTTTCTCCCCCAATAAAAACTGGACGCCATGATATAGCTGAAAAATTGATGAAAGTGGCGTTAAACACCAAAAAACAAGCAAACAAACATTATCTTTGCTTATTTAACATGTTATTCTGTTAAAAATATATAGCATGAAGACTATCATGCATGTGATAAAGAAAGGAAGTAAACTAAATCGATTGTTCAATGACACATTTTTTTAAGGACAGACAGACACTAAAACTACAAGGATAAAATTAATGAAAACAAAAAGTACTCGGTAAACAGGAAGTAGATGACGAAGGAGCATAAAATTGCTATACACCATATGGTACTTTAGGATAAAGCACTATGCAAAATATCAGGCATCTTATAGTTGCATAGAAAACTGCGTTTGAAATTTTTGTTACGGACAAACGAACGAATTGGCGGACAAGGGTAAAACAGTGTACCCCTCTTCTTCGAAGATAATATAAATACTACTATATTACACCAAGAAGTGAAACCAAATGTTACAGAAAGGACCATCGTATATTGTTAGTACTCATGGAAATTTATCAACCACATTCTTATTAAAATTAGAATTAACCTGAAGTTGTTGTGTCAAGTCATTATAACCCTAAATTCAAAAGATGTTTGTTTCAAGTAGGTCAGTGTAAACTGTCTCATGATAATCCACAAATCTATCATATCTGGAATTTGTAATTGTTACTGGCATTCATTAGCATTTACCTGCATAAGATGTTAATATTACATTATTGACAAATTACCTCAATTTAATCTGATGAGCTCAAAGAAAATAGTTTCTTTTATTCATATTTTCTAAAATGTGGTATGCAATCTAGTATCTGGTATTGGTTCAAATTTACTATCGTTTTGAGGATTTTGAGCAAAATAATTACTGTTATTAATAATTCATGTTGTAAATTATATACCTAAATGATTTTATTTATATTATGCAGTTGTATTTGCGACGTGCTTTTGAATAATATACGTCCCTATTGGTTAAACATTTGAACGGAGGTTCATATAGAATTGAATATTAATTCTATTTCATTTGAGCGCATGACAATTTTTTCAATTTGTTTGTAACGTTATTCACTTGAATAACATAATAGTTTTATTTTGATCTATTCTTTGCTATTAAAAGTATTTTATATATTTAATAGATCAATTTAACATTCTGTTTTCAAATTATCAAATTAATAATGATTAAAAAAATCTTTGCGTTTTTCATTATATTCAAGATAAAAATACTTGTAGAGGATGAGGATAATATGAATGAACATAATTTTAGAAAACTTACCTTTGCTAGCACTAGCAGTCAGAAAATACAGCATCAAAATACCGCACACCATGTTTATGTAAACTAGAAACAGTGACTATATTAAACTGTTGCACTATCGAACGCAAAATGCACAACAAAACAGGAATGTTCTACTGTTATCTTTTTGTAATTCTATGTTAAGATATTTAAACGTAAATCTTCTAACAACCAATATTTAATCTATATCTTGAAACGTCTAATATTGAAGCTTTAATCTTGAAACAACCCGATCGATCGTCATTTTATGTTCACCGCTGTTGTGACTTACTTTTGAGTATTAAATTTCTGATTCGTATTTGTCATTGTTTATACAAACAAAAATACATATAGAGATAGTGTCAATTTGTCTTTCTTTTAAATATAACTGCGCATATTATCGCGGTAATGTCGATATAATATTACTAACTTGTAATTACAACTTTTTTTAAACACGCGTTTAGAAAGAACAATCAAAAACAATATTAAAATTTTCTGTTAGTAAGAACCGTTCGAAGTTTTTGCGTTGTATTTATAATTCAAAATAGTTTTCTTTGAATTTTTTATTTTTTTTTCTGTCTTTTCCGATGGACTGGAAAGCAACGTCACAATACGTGCTATTTGTTAACTATATTCTATATTTGGTATTCAATATAGCTGTATTTTGTTACATAACTATGTCTTTTACATGTAGTTTAAAATTAGTATCTTGAGGTACAATCTTATTTATTTGTTATATTGTCATCCAACTAACTACTTATATTGTATTTTTGTTCAGATAATAGAGTGTGTTCTCGAAGTATTGTAACTTGTATAAACTATAGTTGTTTACCTTAATCAGTAACCCTAACGACTACGCAAGTTGATCACAAATTTCGAGATTATCACTGAATCCAGACATAGACCTATGTATGTACAGTATTGCCTTGGTGAGGCAAAGAATACCACCTGACACTGTGTTTTACACATCAATGAGACTTATCGTAATTGTTTGTTTGTTTGTTTGAATGATGTCTAATGCTACTTTCAGCAATTTTTCAGCTATATCATGGCGTTCAGTTTTTATTGGGGGAGGAAGCCGTAGTACCAGGAGAAAACCCCCGACCTGTATAGTCGTTGTAGGTAGGTCTATATTATATTCAAAATCTGGTAAGTCATATGTAAACAACTATTTTACGGCGCTGAATTTAAGCTTCCTTAGAATGTTTGTTTCATGAAATAGAGAAATGCAGGATTACATTATCAAGGTTTTGATTCGGATATTGACAATAAAGGAAATTTGAGACGTAATTTCAAGCTTCTACCTTCGCATTTGATGATAAATTCGATTACAAAGTCAGTTAGACAGCCTAGTCTTAACGGCAAGTTTTATTGAACAAAAGTCAGGTAGCTGTGTCTATGTATAATCTTGATCTAGCTTGAGAATAGCTTCATCAATTTTTCAGCAAACAAAAATTATATGTAGAACATGCAGTGGCTGACAAAGGAGCAGATAAAACATTATGTGACAGTTGATTGATTGAGAAAGAAACCAATCTCCATGCACAGGATTCTGGGTATCCTAAGTTATCCACAATCACTTCTGCCACACCATTGGTGACGCCATGATAGATATCTCTCAGGGAGGATAAGCTTCTCGTAAAAGCGCAGAAATCTAGTGTATTATTTTACAAACATCATTCTTTGTTTACAAACTTCAAGGGCAGACGACAAATGTAGTCCCACATTATATGGGGAATGACGTTTGGCTTAGGTTATATCTGGGAACCAGTTATGTTCTTTGTGCCAGAGAGTGAGAGAAAACTAGATCAGATTGACGCGAGGTCAACTTACAACTACCCGTTGATATTAAAACCCCAATTGAAATGAAAAAGATATAAAAAGATATAAAAACCAGCCATTAGCAATTAGAAACATGACGAAATTCCGAACGTCTGCTATTGATAGGAACGGCCTTTTTCTGCAGTACTTGAGATTACAAAAGGCAGCACTTAAACAATCAGATAGAGGTCATATATCACACAAATCTATCATCCATTAGTTATGAATTGGTCAAATTAATCCAATCGTTCCCCATCCAGCAGATCGTTCCCAAACCGTTAGATCATTCCCAATCTGTTTATCCAAGTATAAGAAAGCTTATGAATCTGTATGAAAGATATTTTCGGCTCGTTTTACCTAAAAAGGCTTAAACTAAATTTATGTATGGTATAAAATATGAAAATTCTCAAAATTGAGAATTTATGCGTCTGTGACGTAATGTATACAAAAGATGTAAGCAAGTTTAGTAAAGGAGGATCCATAAACTTGTGCAAAGACAGTCACACAGTGTCATTTTATATTTTTTTTTATAATTTTAAATTTATAAATGAAAAGGACCATTGCACTCATTATTACTTGTTTCTCAATTTGCGTGCACGATAAAGTTATATTTATATAGGTGTAGAATAGTTTTTTGTATGTCTGCTTGTTTCAAAATCGTTCTATTACCTTAGAGTTTGTAATAAGAAAAAAAGAACAACATCTTTCTCCTGGGTAATGTGTGGAATAACAGCGAATAAATAATTTAACTATAAACACGGGATTATATAACATAATTGGAAGTTGTTAGTGTTGCTGTAAGCCAGGCGTATAAGATTTAAAAAAATAAAATATTTAAAGTCTGAAACTTTGTATTCCGTTGTAAAATGTGTTTCGACATGCCACCATGTATTTGAAATGTGATCGTATATGTCATTGTTTATGAAGATAAAACTATTTCAAAATAATATAAAGATGTCATTAAGTAAAATAGAACTTTATTTTTACGTTTGTGCCTAGTCAAAATGGTTTCCTTTTTTGGACGTACGTATCTGCAACTGGTAGTAAAACATAAAAAAGTTTTCAATGAAAACTAAATAAAAAAATAATGTACTTTTTATACAGTTATCAAATTGCATTTTTTACATCATTCATTTTAGATCAATATATTGTTGTTGTATATTATCATGTATTTAATTTTCTCATTTCAATATTTAATTCTATAGCAAGTAAATGCGTAATTAAAAAAATGATTGAATGAATATTTAAAATAAATGTGACAATCAAAATGACAAAAAGTATCGACTTCTCGTAATACATAACAGTGCCAAGTATCGACATGGTCGTATTTCATAACTGTACTAAGTTTCGACAAGTCGCAACACATAACAGTACCAAGTATCGACATGTCGTAATACATAACAGTACCAAGTATTGATATGTCGTAATATAAATAACAGTACCAAGTTTATACATAACAGTACCAAGTATCGAAATGTCTTAACACATAATAGTATCAAGTATTGACACATCGTAATACATAGCAGTACCAAGTATCGACATGTCGTATTTCATAACTGTACCAAGATTCGACATGTCGTATTTCATGACAGTACCAAGTATCGACATGTCGTAATACATAACAGTACCAAGTATTGATATGTCATAATATAAATAACAGTACCAATCATCAATCGTTATACACAGCAGTACCAAGTATTGATATGTCGTAAAACATAATAGTATCAAGTATTGACATGTCGTAATACAAAGCAGTACCAAGTATCGACATGTCGTATTTCATAACTGTACCAAGTTTCGGCATGTCGTATTTCATAACAGTACCAAGTATCGACATGTCGTAATACATAACAGTACCAAGTATTGATATGTCGTAATATAAATAACAGTACCAAGTTTATACATAACAGTATCAAGTATCGAAATGTCTTAACATATAGCAGTACCAATCATCGACATGTCGTTATACATAGCAGTACCAAGTATTGATATGTCGTAAAACATAATAGTAACAAGTATTGACATGTCGTAATACATAGCAGTACCAAGTATCGACATGTCATTATACATAAAAGTGCCAAGTATCGACATGTCGTAACTCATTACAGTATTAAGAATCCACATTTCGCAATACATAACAGTACCAAGTATCAACATGTCGTACTACACAACAGTACCAAGCATCGACATGTAGTAATACAAATATTGCCATGTCGTTACACATAACAGTACCAAGTATTGATATGTCGTAATAAATAACAGTATCAAGTATCGACATGTCGTAATAAATAATAAAAACAAGTATCGACATGTCGTAATACATAACAGTACAAAGTATTGATATGTCGTAATAAATACCAGTATCAAGTATCGACATGTCATAATACATAACAGTACAAAGTATCGACATGTCGTTATACATAACAGTACCAAAGTATCGACATGGCGTAATACATAACAGCAAGAAGTATCGACATGTCGTAATACATAACAGTAACAAGTATCGACATGTCGTTATACATAACAGTACCAAGTAATTTGATATGTCGTAATGCATAACAGCACCAAGTATCGACATGTCGTAATACATAAGAGTACCAAGTTTCGACATGTCGTAATACATGACAGTAACAAGTATCGACATGTCGTTAAACATAACAGTACCAAGTAATTTGATATGTCGTAATGCATAACAGCACCAAGTATCGACATGTCGTAATACATAACAATACTAAGAATCAACATGTCGTAACACATAAAGGTCCAGGTATGGACATGTCGTAATACATAACAGTACAAAGAATCGATATGTCGTAATACATAACATTACCCACTATCGACATTTCGTAATGCAAAACAGTACCAAGTACTGACATGTCGCAATAAATAACAGTACAAAATATCGACATGTCGCAATACAAAACATTACCAAGTTTCGACATGTGGTCATACATAACAGTACCAAATATCAACATGTCGTAATACATAATAGTACCAAGTTTCGACATGTCGTTATACATAATAGTACCAAGTATTGATATGTCGTAATGCATAACAGTACCAAGTATTGACATTTCGTAATACATAACAGTACCAAGTATCGACATGTCATAACACACAACAGTACCAAATATTGATATGTCATAATAAATACCAGTACCAAGTATCGACATGTCATAATGCATAAAGGTCCAGGTATGGACATGTCGTAATACATTACAATACCAAGAATCGACATAACAGTACCCAGTATCGACATTTCGTAATACAAAACAGTACCAAGTATCGACATGTGGTCATACATTACAGTACCAAATATCGACATGTCGTAATACATAACAGTACCAAGTTTCGACATGTCGTAATAAAAAAAGAGTACCAATTATTGATATGTCGTAATGCATAATACCAAAATATCGACATGTCGTAATACATAAGAGTACCAAGTATCGACATGTCGTAACACATAACGGTCCAAGTATGACATGTCGTAATACATAACAGTACCAAGTATCGACATTTCGTAATACATAACATATTTTTGGTTGTTGGTGCTGGAGTTGCCGGTTTCTCGGACTTTGATTGTGGATTGTCTGTTTTTACAGTTTCATCGGTGTTCGGTATTTTGTAATTACCTTCACCTAAATGGACACCAGTCGAAATACTCGTCATGTCGAGGAAAAAGTAAAATTCAGACATAGGAAAAACTACCTATGACTCGGCGAAAATGTCCAATCGTATTTGAGAGATTGATTTCCCATAACGATCAATTAAGTCATGTTGACGACCATAGAACTTCTGTAGAGGTAACATCAACCTGGGTACAACAAACCCTTGTTTGAGTAGTTTAGTAGTCAACAGCAGTGATCAGTCTAGAAAATCGGAATACCAATCGCAGGATCTAGAATAACGTTAAAGTAGTTACATGTACACACCATACCCTGGAGCTGCTGGAATGTTGTTATCGATGAATGGGAAGTTGACAAGTGGAAGGTTGAAGTCATCACGTTTGTCATATAGTCTAGTTAGTAGTTTTCCCGCGAGTCTATTTCTAGAAGTAGGTCTAAGTAAGAGGCCGACCTAAATGTATTGGCGTTTTCTTTAATTTCAAGCTCGCAAGTGTAAATTAAATGCAATAGTCACCAAATTTAGCATTCCGGAGGGACAAAAGTGTCTTTTTTCTTCAGCAGGCCTTCTAGGAACTCAGACTCGTAAGAGTAGAAACACAGGGCGGCGAGGAGAGGAGCACAATTAGTACCCATTGGAATGCCAACAGTCTGTTGAAAAACATGTCCTCCAAACATGACGAATATGTTATCAATTAACATGTGACAGATTTGGTCTTCATTTTCTTATTATTTGATTCAGAGTCATTGATGACGAAGTAACTTCTGTCATGGCTAATAACCAGGTACTTATATCGTCTCTTTCCGCTTGAAAAAGCAGCAGCTGGTTTTAAGCTGGATGTGAGGAAGAGCCGTGTAGAATGTCTAAAAAATGTTTTAATGCTGTTACATTAGGAAAGAGATCGAGACCTCTAGATGTCTATAAGGATTTTTTATTTTTTAAAATCCACATTTCATTTATGCCATTCCTGGAGTAGAAAGTGTCCCTGTATTTTTGAAGTCCCGTTTTGTATTGTTGCTAAAATAGTGGTCAGAAGTTGCTTTAGTGTTTTGGTGGTACACTTTGACGATCATGCCATAACACGATGTTGATGGATTTTTGTGAAGTTTTGGTATCCAATACAAGAAGGGGACATCACAATCTTCGACTTGTTCCGACTCTTCGACAGATTTTGAGACCAAAGGATGCCAACACTGATTTGTGATTTTCAATACTCTCCTCTCTTGAAAGCGTAGTAGATGTGTAAGTAGGATTGCACACTATATAATTATTTTTGCAGATACAAATGATGTAGTTAGGGCTTTATCAGCTGGCACAACAACATATTTGTCATGAATGTCGGACATAGTTTTAATAGCATTAAGATTTCTTAAGATTAATGATGCTTTAGTATTCATAGACCTTTTTTAACGACTTGTTCTCATTTGAATAGGACTCTCATAGGAATAATAATTTTCAAATGCCATCTTTTCTGAAACGGCAATGTTGATTCAAGCCATATTGTATGTGAATGTTTATTGGATGGTTATTTTAAAAGTTGATGCTTGCTTAGTTGATCGAAAAACCATGATGGGTGCAATTGTAAGAATTAATTTAACATAGAAACCTATAGGAGAATATTCAAATGTCTGAAATTATTGAACCAATTGAAACCAAATGGCAAGATTCATTTGATGGCACCGACAAAGATATTGTTATTTATGCAAGTAAAATATTGCAAATTATAGAAAATAGTTTAACATCACGGAAACGCCATCTTCGTTGCCTTTATAAATCGGGTGAGAATACAGGCTCTTGAGATCCTCAGGTTTAACATTTGGCAAGTGGGTAGACTAATGCAAGGTAAAAATACCATACTTGATGACCTTCGACTTAAAGGTAATTTTATTGCTTTTTCGAATGACAGATTTAGTTTTATCTCTCGATATTTGGCAAACGTTAATATTAATATAATTTTCTTATCAAATGTATACCATCTCATCGATGTCAAGTTTTAACTCAGTCCAGCTTCCCATAAGGGAATCTGTTGTGTTGTGTACGATGTGTTAATTTTACATTTGGGCACTTGTATAGGAAAATCTAATTAGTTTTGTGAGATGTAATTTAACAAATTTAGTAAGACTGTTTTTTTTTTTGCAAACATCCATCAAAATCCGTTGCTAAATTGATTGTTAAAGGCCATTATTTGGAAACCCGACTATATTGCGTTGTTTATACATTGGAAAGGAATAAATCTAGGCATGTTTCAAATGTTAAAAATGTGGTCACTGTAACTAGTCAAAACGGATAAAATGTGTATAAAGTGGATTTAATGAGCTGTTGGCAGATCATGTAGCGTTTTTTGGTTCAAATGAACCAATCTCATAACTTGTGGACGTCAGCCACCGTAGATCCAGTCGTCTCCAAAACCGATGGTCATTTGCTATCGAACTTGGCAGGAATGTTTCATACTGAAGTTTGATGAAATGTTCAATATGACGTTATGTCGTTGCATGTATGCCTTCTAATTGCGTAAAACGTGAAAAATCTTCTTATAAACCGTTTGGCTTATTGATTGGTGATATTGTATAAATTTGTCTCAGTTTGTCCTATTTAATTTATTTTGTCCCAATCTTAAATCCAGGAAGGCTGCCACAGTGGCACATGACTAAACATGTCGACATTTCGAGACAAATATACTAATGGCTTATTCTCAAGAATCGATCTATGCATTTAAAGCAAATTTGCAGAAATTGAGCCAGGATTGTCGCGAATTATTTGTGTTTTTATCCAATTTAATTTCAACATAGCTGTGTGGGCAATTATAAAAAAATTGTTTTCTGACAAACAGCTTGACAGAAATAGAATTATGATAATGTAGAAATATACTTCGAACAGACCTCTACCAACTTTTATGCAAATTCTAAGATCATCAAGATGTACGCTACCGCGGAACTTAGCTTAATATAGGACCTAATTGGAAAAGCATAGAAGCGGTTTATTCTCACTAATGAGACAGCGTGGTACCTATTTTTAGCCGGTTGAGATATCCTTATCTCAACCCGTGGGTGAGATAAGAATTTCACGCTCCTTTTCCCGTAAAAATGTATTGTGACGTCAACTGTCGGTTCAGCAATAAAAATTATAAAATATTTGCTTTAGTTGTGTTTGTTTACTATGCCTTTTTAAATATTAACATGAAAACAACATATCTGAGATTCTATGACCCAATTTATACCACAATATGACAGCGGTAAACAGCAAAACAAACACGGTGACGCAACATGTGTACACTGGAGATTACGTTCAGGGTAGATAACTCTATTTGTTGCCATCTTTCAATAGAACAGCACCGGATTTTTTTTAACGAATTAGTGAGAAATAGAATCAAACACAGGTGGTTGGACAAGACGGGAAAATCTCAGACACCCGCGTGAAAGATTTCTTTTGGTCTCCAACTCGGCAGAGCCTCGTTGGAGACCAGAAATCTTTTCACTTGGGTGTCTGAGATTTTCCCGTCTTGCCCTCCCACCGGTGTTAGATCCTATATTTCTCATACCCCCATGAACACACATTTAAACTAAATTACGCTGAATGACGCCAGGAAAGTAATTATTTTCTAACAAACCGCTTGGCAGAAGGAATTGCGGTACATATTTTGTAGAAATACTTGATGGTATTCTACTAATTTTGAGTTTTGGGGTGCCGAATTAAAATCAAATACGTGTTATATAGTGTGATAATGTAGAAATGTACCCCAATGGTCATCTACCAGTTTGTAGGATAACATGACCATAACGCCACTATAACATACGGTATAACGAAGGAGCTTGTGTTAAATAATTGAAATAGCTTCTCATAAATCGACCTACTTAAACATTTAAAAGGAAATTAATAAATTAAAAGTTGCTAAAGAATTGATGTGACCTTAACTCTGAATAATGCTTATGGTACAACCATTATACAAATTTTACAGTATGCCCTCGGACAAAGATGCGCGCTTGAAAAAAGCGTATTTTGCATATTTTTAGGGGGCCTCTGTGACCTAGTCGTTAAGGTAGTGGGAACACTTTTCTTTCCGGCGTTTTAAATTGCGAGTTCAAACCTTACTATGGGCAAGGTGTGCTCGACTTCAACCTTAATTGACAAACAATGCAAGTTTTTTGTAGAAGTAAAGTGATTTTTACTCGTACCGTGCCTCAAAGAAAACTTAGTCATAATACTGCTGGAAAAATGATAATATTGGCCTAAAAATAGGGCTCATTTAATAGAAAAAGTAAGAAAGTGCCACACAGCTGCAGCCAACACCAGCCAGATTAAAAGAAATTTATGATATATATGGTCTGTGGAAGGTACCCTAGCAAAATATGGTACAAAGAGCCCATATTTACAAAAAAGGAGGTCATTGTTTTTTAAAAAGATAACTCTTACAAGGTTGCTTGTGAGCTCATCTTACTGTAGGCCAAGATAAAGTATTGAAATTGCGATTCTTCTGTTGTCCTTTCGTCCATAAATCTACTCTGAAACCCTCGTAAAACGTAAAGGAACCTCGACTAAATTTTATTTTAGCACCGCCTTTCAGTAATAGTCAAAGACTTCTAAAATTAGAAACTCTTTAAATTGGCTGTTTCGGCTTGAGGTTCAGCAAAGGCAGATTTACTTGAAAACTTCAGTCTCATCATGGTAAGTGAGTAAAAATATCTGAAAGCACTGCTAATTTTAACCAAACTTGGTATGAATTATCACTGGTAGGTCATTTAACCATTAAATTGAATACGATATTGCCGCCATCCAACCAAGATGATCAATTTTACTTTAATTGTTTTAAATGATAATCTACTTACATCCAGTATATATTGAGGACGTGAAATCATTACACCTGAATTATTTAATAAAGAAACATGGTCTTATTAATACTGTAAGCTCTGACTGAACAAGAACTCCCTAATTAATACAATAGTTTAGTACCTATAGCAAATTACTGTACACTGAATACTGAGCCATGCTGTGTTGGTCCCTGGTTTTACCCTGAATTGTACCTTCTTATTAGAGAAGCAACATAATAAATTATAGCTCTTTATGTTAATTTGTACCTTTTTGGTGCAGTAAATAAGATTCAAATGTCTTAAATATGAAGTAGCAATTATCTAGATCATGGCTGTATTAAGACTGTAATTTATTGCATATTTTTTCTTTTCTTTTATAAAAGACCAAAAATCTAGACTCATAAAGCAAATTATGCATACCACCACACAAGTTATGTCCTCCTTAAGCTGTGTGCTTAACAAATATTTTGTTCTTCGTCAGAACAAAAAAAGTTCTAATGTTCACAATTTCCCCATGCATTCTATCTTACTTTGAAAAACAATGTTACAATAGGTAACTCCTAGATAAATAAAACATGATCCAAGTAAAAAACCCCTCAACAAGTTCCTATTTGATTTTTTTATGCAAAAGGAAAATATCAGAATAAACTAACTGAATGCAAACAAAACAATAAGTTCCAGTAAACTGCAACTGCATTTCTGTTGGTTAAAGCAACATGTGAGGTCCTGTCTGCAGCCATGGGCAGTGTTTATCCATAATTGCTATGAATGTAAATAATCTTCATCAATGGCTGAATTTTAATTTGATATTTGCATTGAGATTTGGGTCATTTAGGTAATATTTGTCAATTTCGTATCTGTTCACAATCTAAACATGATAAAAAAAGCGGGTGTAATGCTATGTGCTTATGCAATGTATCACATTTGACTACTTTTTCTAGATCTTCTTGAAAATACAGTTAAGTGTAGTCATAGTATCAACAGACATATAAATCTATAAATGGTTTCAGCCCATGGACTATTCTTATCCAAGCAATAAAATTTATTATAAATTTCCTTCCTGGTCTCAGACATTGTTTACTGCAAATTCTCATGTGTATATGAACTAACACATTTAAATTAGAAATTACATTGACTAAATTTGCCATGGATTGTATGAGTTTTGTCTCCTGGCAAAGGAATTATATAAAGAATAATAATAAAATAAAAATACATATATTCACATTTCCTTTAATTATTATAGATCACATGCACTATAACTGTTGGATTTTGTAATTAATAAGTAAATTTAGTTCTAAATACTTATATGCTGCATGTTACAATTTGTTCGATTAAATCTTAAATACATCTTGGAATATCAGCTGCATCTTTGTGGTAAAGTCCATTATGAAATAGGTCACATGACTTATAATTTTCCATAATATATGCCAAGCAACATATGCTCACTAAGATTTTCAGTTTAAGTGTATGTAAACTGTATTTATCATTTTCAGCACAAATTTAAAATCCATGACAGTTGGAGAAAATATTGTTCCAGAATTACTTGAAATTTTGTCAATTTAGTTCTGTGTTATGTATCTCTTCTTTCCATAAAATTTAAAATACATGAAGCTGTGTCTTTTGTAGCAAAGTGCACTATGAAATAGACCACATGACTTCTAATTATCCACATTAATTGCCAGTATGTTCACTAAGATTTTCTGTATAAGTAAACTGTATCAGTGTCAGCACAAATTTTAAATTCATGACACTGCCAGAAAATGATGAAATAGACTGGAATGCATTTCTCTCTTCTTAATTGCGTAACCCTACAATAAACAAACAACCAACTTTAAATATAATGTTATAATGTATAATTATAATATCCAATTTATTATTAAAATCATAAATTTTAAAATTTGGGAATCTGGGTTTTAAAATTGATAAAAAGTTAATGTTAACACTAAATAAAGAGGAATTTAGTTTTATAATATTATATTCTGGACCCATCTGTACATTTATGAATAAATATAAAGAGTATTAAAATATTGTTAAATACTGACAATTATTTTATAAGAAAAAAACCAAAGGGTCAAATCTTGACCATTTAAAATTATGTGGGTGTAAATGAATAATATAAATAAAATATGTCAGACATTAAAAGCATTGTTTTAAATAAATGAATCCAGAGACATGTAATTATATGTCTCTGATGAATCATAATCTAATGTTTTGGAGTCAGCATACATATCTTTAATGAACTTTCACCTCTTAAACTACCTATCAAATCTTTCATTCTTTCTTTCTAAAACTGAGTTTGTAACTGATTTCAATTGACCATGTTTCAACAAATGTATGTGATATTTTTAATTTATTTTAATTGTTTATCAACCTCCAGACCAAATGCTTTTTTTACTTACTGTTTGAGCAACATATATAAACTAGTATTTCTGTTTAATGTTTTAGCATGAAAATTTTAAAGACAATGTACTTATATGGAATTGTGCAAAATTAAGTTTTAGTTTAAAGTTACATGGTTTGAGTATATTGTATGAAGTTTTATTATTTTTTTTGTGGAAAAGGGGGGGGGGGGTATAAGAATTGCAAGCAAGCCTATAGCCATTGTTCAACAGCTATTTCATAATCCTCGCATACAGATATTTCCAATACGGGCTTGTAATGTTTTGATAAACAGTTTTGGTCGAAATAGGTAGTAGTCAAGACAGGTTATACACTGGTCACTGTCATCACACATTCCCCGAGAAGGTTAAATCGACATCTCTTAACGAATTTGTGTACAATTGTTATAACGGCAACACACAGTTACTATTTTCTTGTACATACCTTAGTGTTCGTGTCTTTGGTGCAGTCTCGTATGGCGTAAGGTAATTTTAAAAGTTAGCTGGTTCTCACTAGCACGTTGCAAGAATTTGTTTCACGTTGACGTTACCGGAAGCTGCGTTAGTTCATGTAGTTTATTTCATACAGAATGCTCCATAAGTCAACGAAATTCGACTAAATACAAAACATTTAAGATTTTTTATTTACCTGACTCTAAAGAATAAAAAAACAATGTATGATTTGAATACCTATGCAACTTTTATTGAGAGTTGTCATTTTCTCCCAACCTAAAACCAATTGACCAATCAAAACGCTGTGTAACAGGAGGGATTTGAATCATCTGGAGTGCGAGCTGCTAAGCCACAAATTTTTCTACCATGCTTCTGCAATCTCTGCAGTGTTTTATCCAGTGGCTGCTATGTATGCGTTAACAGCTCACAACTCCAGGATCACGTTTACATAGCAACCCCTTGTTAACAAAAATTGTTCGGATTCGAACACAGGGACCTGGGTCTTTGAACTCTCATCGATGGAGAAGGACAAATTTAGACAAAGTATAAGTTGCAACATTTATTAAAATATAAAATAAGCTATATGAATAGCAGTGCAAATAAAACATAGTTTACGTAAGGCAACGTCTAAATAAGACCATAGTCTAAGAAGACTAACGCCCTTAAAATAATAGTCTGAGTAGACTTTGGCTTTCTAAAAAAAAGCCATATAATACAGAGGATTTTAAACATAAATCAGAATCAGTTTGAACACCTGGAAAAGGTATCTTGCCATGCATTAAATTGCAAAATTATTAACAATTTTTCATAATCAATCTAACAAATTATTGGTTAACATCAAAATACAATTATACAGTCCATTTTAAAGTTCTTATCACACATACGTGTTAATAATTATTGAAATAATGTCCATATTAATAATTTTTAACCATTAAGGCAGGCAACTCTATCTAGTTGTAGGCCTTAACCGCCACAGCTGTAACCATGGGAATGTCTGTTGTCGGTAGATTGCAATGCGATCGTCAAATAAATTAATAAACTTGCCTTAACCTACCCGCGTAGTTCTATCGTAATACTTAAACGTGATCTCATACAATAATATTACCATATTTACAAACGGAGAAGGAACTAAACCAATAAGAGGTACATAATAGCACAATATAAATTGTTATATTTTAATTGCGCCGCCTGCGACAGATGTAAAATTATAATAAGTACTGATATAAAAACGTTCCAGGATGTGGGCCTCGACTACACAGTCCATCAAGACCCGTTTGATTGTATATGGACTTTGGCATGACACACAATCTGGCTCTGGTTCATTATTTAAAATATAATTATGCATATTCCTGGTATTCGAGACCGAGTTATTTTAACCATTTTAACTAGTTAAAATAATTTGGTTTCGAATACCTCTAGAAGAGGTAAAATTATTTTTGCGCAGAAGTGGCTTGATCTCGTGAATTTAATTATAAACTTGGAGACCCCAACCAAACTGCCACTAAGTACAAATATAGTTAAAAACAATTGACTTATATCTTTATCATGTTTAAAAGGGACCTAACTGTTAACTAGAGTAACAAGGAATTTATACATTTAAGTAATTTTACGTATAAAGGGGTTTTTCGTTTTGGAATTTTTAAGAATAAGAAGACATAATAGCGAATCCGAACACATAATAAATTTACGCTCGTTTGACGAAGCTACAATTTTCAGTGCAAGAAGAATGACTTGCGTTTTTGCACCAAATACAGAGGATGCAGAAGCATGGAAGACGGCGAGTTTCCGAAGATAGCGTCTGAAGCAGCCTTTTCAACGTCTTTCGATTCTTCTGTATAAATTGCACTATGGTTAGGATACCATGATTTTATCTTCGCAAAAAAAAATCTAGTTTTATTAATAGCGGGTTGGCATTGGATTTTTTTATACATTTTTTAAGATCATTAATAAATGTAGGTTTAGGATTTAAGCAAGATTTTCATAGGAATTTCAATATTTGAATTTTATCCTCATTTATCCATTTTAATAGGATATTATTTATATGACAAAAGGTGAATTTTCTTTTGGTGTCTTTCAAAGTATTTTTGTTAAAAATTTTGAAAACACAGTCGGGAGCAGGATCGCCAGGATGAACCTTTAATTTGGTGCGTATTAATTTGTCTATTAAATAGACATGTCTCGTTTGATTGAATATAAACACTTTCTACTGGAGCGGTTCTAAAAGCCCCAAGCATAGTCGCAATCCTTGAAGGTCTACTAAATCAAGGATTTCGAACCATCAATAAAACAGCTATACTCTATTGTGGATCTATATAAATTTAGCAAAACAGCTTCGCCAGCACTTCAGCCTATGCTGGATACAACATTTTAAATATCGAGGGCTTTGAGGCAATTAGTTTTTAACATTTTGATATGGAATTGAATATCAAAGAAAGGGAAGTAGTTTCTGTTATAGTTTTAATTCGATTGTCATATAATGTTAGTTCGGGATCGGGATGCGTTTTCCTTTGGATAATTAAAAACCGTTCTCCATTGCCTCTTTGTATATTTTATTTATATCTTGAGACATTTTCAGTTATAAAAATGTAAACTCTCTAGTATAATTGGATAATGATCACTGCCACAGATATAGCCATAAACGTTTCTCGTAAAGTCGGGAAGGAGAGAAGGATCTGTTATTGTCAGATTAATTGCTGAATAAGAACAATGCCCCCAGATATGTAATGGTCATGTTGTGTTACAGATTAAATGCTTGCTTTGCGTCCAGTGAGAAGTATTTCAGCCATATTCAGGACGAAAATATGTTAAACAACAATAAATCATTACGGGAAAGATGGACCGAAGGTAATAATTTGTAATGCCACTAAAAGTATGGGGCAAGGGTAGAGGCGGAAAATTTAGCCTTTTTGAGCGGCTACAACGAGCCTACTTTTATTAAGGGATGGGGCAAGAACTTTTCTGTTAATGTGTTTTGGGCATTTTTACAGGTGTGTTAACTGTTTTTTAAAGCAACTGTTAACTGTTTTTCATCCATTGGCTGTTATCTGTTTTCTTAAAAATTGACATTGTTGTTAAGTGTTATAATTAAAATAAAAACCCTGTTTGCTGTTAATAGTATTACCCTTCGATGAGATTCTGCTGTTATCAGTTTTTTTTCGATTTTTGAACTCGCTTTTTTTCATGTAAATTGCTGTTAACTATTATCATTATTTTTAAAATATATTTTTTTTTATCCTGTTAATGGACTCCCCTCTAGCCCCCCCCCCCCCTTATCGACATCTACAAAAGTTGTCTTTAGCGTGCAATGAGCGTGGCACTCTCCAAACACGTTACGATGGTCAGGCTTTCCGTATAATAACCTCCAACAAGAGGGCATCCCCTAAACGCCACATAGGGGGGGGGGGTGGGGGTGGGGGGGGGGGCGTTGGTCAGCTTTTTGGGTCGAGCACTGTCCTGTAATGTTTTACTCCTATAAAGACGATTATGTCCGTTACAATTCCCAAGTAATATATATGTATGGTTCTGGTAATTCATCAGTAAGAAGTTTAATCTGAGTTAAATTTAAAGGTAAATTAGGAGGAATATACTAGGAGCATAGATAAATTGTTCTATTTAAAGATAACAACTGCCTGAAGACCGACATGGCTATGTAAAATTTGATCTTTGACAAAAATAGTAGAGCCTCCAGCAGCTATACTTTTCTCATCAATATAAGTGTTGTACATATTATAATTTTTTTTTATCATTCAAGTGGGTTTCTTTCAGGCAAAATGCAACAGGAAGAAAGTATTACTTCAATTAAATTTGCCTTTAAACCTCGACGATTCCACTGCATTGTTTTCATGATCGGAGACTGGTCGGGGAGATGCTAACTTTACGTTGTGTTCTACTACCCCCCCCCCCAATATGCGCTGTGGGATCGACCCTGCTACCCTGAACGTGGGGCAATGAATTCATTTCATCTCCCCAAATTGTCTCCTCTTCTAAACTGCTGAATCTATTATTCACTTGGATTGGGTCTTTCATAGCCTTCAGAGTTCTGTTACTATTTTACAGAGTCCTTGATGATTAAAACGTTTATGTGAATTAGTACGAGCTGATTTTTCTTCAGAAGTATTGATTGTTTTAGAAAAAAATCCAGTATAATTCGGTTTTTTGTGTTGTTGTGGTTACTCTTGTTTGTTGGTGTCTTTAGTATACTTTTTTAATGTGTTAAAATTGTTGTAAAAAGAGGAGGCGTTTGAAAAAGATGTTGACCCCTATCCCTAAGTTAGAAGCCACAATGGAATATATTTACTACCTTGCTCCCCACCTGCCTCAGAGCGCTAGGTAGGATTATGTTTGTACTTAACGGATCTCCACTAAAAAGCACCAAGAGGATGCAAAGAAAGCATACTCAAATGAGAATTTCACCAGGAACGCCTGACTCGTGCCAAGGGTTACCTGGCGAAAAAAACCGTTTGAAATTGCATCTATTTGATTGACACAAGCGCTTTTTTTAGCTATCTTAAATAAATGTAAATCAAAGATCATATAGATATAGGCATGTTTGAAGAGATTGAAATGCTAGAAGATCAATTATAGCGCTTGTCGTGACAAGCCGCTTGACCGAAGTGGGCCAATCCGGTCCCCCGTCTAGTTGAAGAAAAGGCCAAAGTTGTGTGTTTCAACCAACAGGATCCTCCACCAATATTTTTTGTTTGAATGATGTTTAACGCCACTTTCAGCAATTTTTCAGCTATTTCCGGGCGTCCAGTTTTTATTGGGGGAGGAAGCCGGAGTACCCGGAGAGAAGCCCCGACCTTCGGTAGGAAAACAGGCAATCCTTGTCAATTAAGATTGGAGTCGAGTAAACCCTGCCCGCAGTGAGACTCGAACCCGCAACCACGTGATCAATAGTAGACGAACTACCTTAATCACTCGGCCACCGAGGCCCCCTCCTCACCAATACGGGTTGCAACACGACTAATGTGTCGCCTATGTAAGGCTGAGGCAGCTTTTGCCATTTAGCCGCCGTCTTCTTTGCAAATTATCTTACTTGAACCACCTCAATAACTAATTTGTTTAATTTGCAAATCATCTTACTCACTCTCGTCGTAATATTTAAGACATACTATTTTGTCCCACATTTCTTTTAATTTGCTCTTCTGTTATCCGTAGATAATGTTTGTGCTTTGTTTTTTTTCAGTTGACAGTAGGACTTGACATGTGCTTATAACTTACATGCATGAATTTTAAACAATTTGTTCATTTTATTATTGTATTATTGTATCAACAAAGAGTTAACCATCATATTTTTCTATATAAAATTGACACATGCCCCTTTTATTATGTGTTTATTTATTTGTTTTGATATAGAGAACTTTCGCCATTTGCAATATTATCCACATGTGTGCAAAGAAACTTTCTAAAGTCTTCAGAGGCTCCGACCATATTCCAGTCAAATATAAATACAACACATGAACATCTCAAATCTTCACATTGAAAGACAATACAATATAATTTGATCTTATTGCAAATTTTAAATATCAGGTTGTGGTGTCCTATTAAACAAAAAAATGAGATAAACATTTAATCTTACTGTAGTAAATTTAAAGTCATCAGCTAGTTATTATATATGGAATATAGGACATTTTGTTAGTGATACAGACTTTATCACGGCCAGTATCATTTGAGCCCGTAGGAGAACCTGATACGTTAAGCCGTGATAAAGTCTGTATCGCAAAAAAATGTCCTATATTCCTTTTATCGGTAATTTTCAGAAAGACCATTTTTGGTCAATTAAGGCCATATTTTTTAAGGAACTTCTTTTTGTGGTCGAAGTGATCTGTGAAAAACGGTGTACATTTTTTAGCGTCGGATGACGTCATTCAACTAGAATGTGGCATAATGAATGGACGTGGTTTTTCATTTTTAATCGTTTATGTAATGGTTTGTGAATAAGAGTCTTTTATTGTACTCTTAATTATAATATGGGTGTGTCAAATTGTGTTTAATATTTTGCTCTTTGACGAATCGTATTATTTCCAATTTATGTTGCCAACGTTTCTGACCGAGTGTCAGTTTCACTTTGGCATAATTTTTTATATTTTGTATTTAATATCGTTATCATTTCTGGTAACTGTTTGGTGATGTGTGACTTTTAATTTTCAGTACTTTGCAGTGGCCAGTGGAGATATGATTTACACATCATTTATTTAGAAATTCCAATTGTAATTACAATGCAAATGCGATGAGTTGTAGGTTCTTGTGATAGTCCGAATTTTACTTCCGTAATAATCCTATTACAGTTTTGTGATTTGTCGGATTAACACAAAAATGGAGAGGTTAGTCGCAAGTTCTTGTGGTGAATGAACAGGAATTCGGGATTTGTTACGTGCTGTTGATGTTTGTGCAATTTGAAGAGTTTTGTTCAAATTATTTTATTATTTTAACTGTATTGTTAACGGAAGGTTGCTGTGAAGACGTAGCTCTGAGGGTTGAGTTGTGTTTGTTTTCTTTGGAGGGGGTGGGGGTTAGATCGTGTTTTATTTTATCTGTGCTTGTTGCTTTGTTTATTTTTGATTAAAGTAACCGTGACGTAATCAGTGCTAGATTTCTCCGCAGCCTACTGACCCGATAAATTCGGTGTTAAATGCCAGTACGTTGGTACTGACTTTATCACCGGTACACATCAAATGGAAAATGTACAGATTGCCGATAAAAATAATACACTTGGACATGAAAACATATCAACATATATTTTATGGACTGACAATAAACAAATATGTGGATATTATGGACTGGACTGAGAGGAATTACCAAATTTACATTTTGCGAATAGGAAACCCTTACTAATGAAAAACAATTTTCAATTTGATGCAGGAAAAATAGACAATTATTTTTCATAATACTGAAAGAATACATAATATTTATCTCAGCACCAAAGTGTAAGTATGTGAAAAGATCATGTTGTACAGGAAAGACAAATGCCAAAAAAATGTTCACGATTTATTTACATATGAAAAAAAAAACTAGTAAAATTATCATTGATAATTGGCAAATATTTAACAATTGATAATAATTGCATCATGCAATTTAATAGCGTTATATAGCGACACTTTTATTCCTCATTATAAATAAAAAAATATTCCGCTTAATGACATATGTATGGCGCCTGCATTACGATCTGGAAGAAACGCCTAAAGACGAAGCAAAAATAACTTTTCTAAATATTGAACAGTTAGGCAAATAAAAGAAGTATAAATAAAAACAATACTAATAGCAAATGTTCATCGTAAGCAGAGTGCTACTGAGTCATAAAAATTAGGTTCACTCTCGTCGTAATATTTAAGACAAACTATTTTGTCCCACATTTCTTTTAATGTTCGAGGCATTTCATCGATTGGTATCTCATCCTTAATAATGAGTATTACCATGTTCTCTCGTCCTTCTCTGAAAGCGTGCATGCGGGTCATTTCTATTTCGTATCCTCCCCATGAACTTTTCAAGAAATTTCGAGTAACAATGAATATTATCTTACGACTACAATCTATAGACTTAACGATATTTTCTGCAATTCCGTCACCCACAATGAAATCTTTAGCATCAATACAAAGCTTAAAGCCATTATCTGTCAGTTGTCTGTAAAATTGAGTCACCCAAAGGGAATCGCTACTGCTGTAGGAAATGAATGCATCGAATTGATACTCATTGTCCTCTTTTAATGAGTTGTATTTCTTCATTTGTATCTTAAGTTTCAAGAAAAAATACTGTATTTCTGATCGGTACCGATAGTAGATGGCAAAGAAGAATATGAGTAATCCACATGAAGACAACATAATAATAGCGAAGTATAAACAGAATGTTATTATGCACTTTAACTCAAAATTTTCAAGACGACTTATTACTTCACTAACGTTATGTGATATTCCTTTTCCATCGATGCATTCTACATTCATAAAAAACTTCATCCCACGGTCTTTTATCCATCTAAGGAAGTTTCTATGGTTACAAGTACAAGCAAATGGATTTCCAGATAGTCTTAAATCTATGTTATTGTTCGTTTCCAACAGTTTTTGCTCGTCGTCATCAATAAATTCAATTTTATTTGATGTCAAATCTAATATTTCTAATCTTTTAAATTTGCCTATGCTTATTGGAATGTTTTTGAAAGCATTTGTACTTAAATTCAAGTGGCGTAACGTTTCCTGCTGGTCTTTAAACATATCTGAATGTAAACTTTCCAAGTTGTTTACAGAAATATCTACGTAATACAAATTGGAAAGATTTTGAAATAATCGTGCACCAGATTCACGCACACAAGTTAAGCCAAAGTTAAGGTTTATGTTCTGAGCTGTAAATATTTCTAATTGTGGTAAACGCTGTAAAATATTTAGATTCAAAAAAGTGCAATTAAATCCTGAAATATCAAGTTCTGTCAAGTTCGGTACGCCTCCAAAACTGCCTAAACAATCTTGAAATTTCATTTGAAACAAGCTTAGTTTTTTCATTGACTGGCCGTTGTTGAATGTTACATTTGGTAATCCACGCGCGGAAGATCCATAATTGATGGATACTTCCTGAAGGGTGGGCGGCAATAGAAATGTAATATTAGTTTGAGTGAACTTTTCCAATGAACTGTCTGATGATGTACAAAATCCAATATGGGAAAATCGCATACATTTCAACTTTTTAAAAATAGCAATCGATCTCCACCAGTAAACATTGTTTGTGGACAAAGGATTATCAGACATGTCAAAAACTTCTAAGCAAGTTGATTTATTTGCAAAAATGGAAAAGCTTGAAGCGTCAATGTCTACAATATAATTAGAAGGCAAGTGCAATTCTGTCAAACAAATATCCCATAGATATCGTAAATGTGACTCTCCTAATCGAAAAAAATTTACCATTAGATTACCTCGCAAACTAATTGTTTGCATTCTTCTTCCTTTGAATACTTCAAGCACCGGAAATATTTTTTCTATGGTCACTGCTCTCCAACTTAAGGTTAAAATTAATGTCTGCAGTCTAGGAAAAAAGCTAAAAGCGTTATTTTGCGCACTTTTTATATTTGTAATGCTTAGCTTTTGAATAGGTAAATTCCTAAAACCTGCGAACGTTGTGTTTGTTAAAGATATTCCATACTTGGTAACTATAGTTAAGTTGTTCAATTTTTTAAAACATTCAAATTTATTAAGCTGACTTTGGTTGGTTTCGATTCCATCCAAATACAATGTGCTTAGATTTTGTAGTTTGTATAGTTCATCATTATATGCAATGCTCAAAACATCATAGTCTGGATTTTGAGAAATGTCCAGTGTCGTTAGAGATATTAATTTCTGAAATGATCCAACCTGCAACGATATACATGTTAGGTTGTTTCCTTGAAGATTTAGAGACTGAATTCTTGAGAGGCCCTTAAACGAATTTGTACCAATTGCATTGATTTGATTATTAGAAAGATCAAGCGTAACAACTCTGGAGAGATTTGTAAATATGTCATTAGGAATTATTTGAATGTCATTGTAGCTTAAGTCAAGAATCTCTGTATCTATTGGAATATTCTGAGGAATATCAGTTAGATGGCATCTAGACAAGTCTACAATGTGGTTTTTGGTGCCTTTTCCATGGTTTGCCAACGAACAACTGATTCCTACAATTATAAAAAAAAATTATCTGACCATTCTAAATTGACTTCATTATTCTTACTAATTTTGTTGACATTGTCTACAAGTTGTAAAATCGTACGTGGAATTTTTCAAGATTCAGGGTAAAACTAGTAATATATACTAGGTGATGGTAATAACGAAATATGGAATAGCCAACTACCAAAATATAGTAACTACAGCAATGATCATGACTTGGTATATAAAAAAATTAAACCAGGTTTTATGGCATGCTAAGCATCCCGCTTACGTTACATTTCATATGAAACAAAATGTCATGAAGGTATAAAGTATGTTAAAATAGATCAGCCAGACGCAAATCGCATGTATTCTTTACTAATCAATGGCGCTATATTGGAAGGGCGAATAATTTATATTTGTTATGACTGAAAATTCAAGTTATTTCAAATATTGGTTGGTCCTCTTTACTAGAAAACCCTAAAGATTTAAAATATTATTGAAATTATTGTGCAGTAAATTTATATTTAATCACAAAAAATTGGTAATACGTCGGGTCTGCAATAAAGTTAAATCTTATCCGTTCTTAAATAAATGTTTTATTTCTTGCTTATATTTATTATAAAACACATTTATATAGTTGCAAGTACAATGATTTAGATTCGAATAACAAATGAAATGTACAAAATGTGTTAGGTAAATAGTATGAATGTTCTAAAGCATTTTGCCATAAAGACCTTTCAACGGACTTATACTAAAGTGTACTGAATTGCTTGTCGACTACTACATAAGATTAATAGTTCTTTTCAAAGTGCATTGAAACCGTACTCTTCATCACTGTTCAATATTTGTGTTATTTTGCTTGGTTGGTAGCATTATATATTTCATAAAATAACAATTATTAAAAACTTTTTCGTATTTTAAATTAGTACTAAAGATGAATGTTAATTAACTGCTTACTTCAAATGTTTCATTTATTTATTATCATTTCTATTTCGTCTTATCATCGATAACATTCGATATGTATGTGAAAAATAATAGTACCAAGCTCAACTTATTAAGTATTATTTCAATTATTTTAATATGACACGTCTTACATAAAGACATTGCGCGGAAATCTTTATAAAATATATTTAAAAATCCATAGATTTATTTTTTGGAATTATTCTTTCAATAATAAGTATATCCAAGAGAAAGCAACAAACTAAACTTGGGGATTTGTATCAATGCAATACTGTAAAAGTTTGTGATCAATATTTAAACGAATTCTACTCAATTCAATTACTGTAAATTATGCCGCATTATTATTTACATAGTTATAATTGTGATAAAACACCTATTTGTAGATTTAAATAAATATTTACCAAAAACTTGTCAATTTCATATCCCCTCAAATTTTTTCTGTTAACGAAATGTATTTACGTTCAACGCTTGAAGATATATAAAATTAAGGGTTAAAATAATTGTAAAAACTAACCTTTGGTCAAATTCAGGAAAGGTAACATCAAAATAACACAGAGCATCATTTTGTATCCCGAGAAATTGTTCGAATAACAGTTTTTGAAGTTTAACATTGGACTAGTGAACGTTGGATACATAACAATGCGGAATTGTTTGCTGTTATCTTTGTTTCAACTCTATTTTATTTTAAACTTGAATCTATGATAATAGATTCAAGTAGGTCGTCAAAACAAACGTCAATATTAAATAGCAGATTTAATATCGACGTTTGTTTTGACGACCTACTTTTAAATATTAACAACCAAATTTGGTTGTCCTTCTAATTACGTTCTTGGGACGCACGTGGTAGTTACTGAAAAAAAACATTTCAAATTTTGAAAAAAATATCAAAATATTGAAAAAAAATATGGTTACCATATATATTGTGTTTGTATTTATTGCATAATTCATTTCAAGGCTTTACTTAATAGTAACTCTGCATGTTGTTTAGATTCTGATTGCATGAACATTACATTTATTGTGTTTACGGTTTAACTAACACAAAAAATATCTCTATCAACATCTTTATCTAAATTTGTTTTGAAACCGATTTGATTTTTAAAAGATACCAGAATCATTTTATCACTGGAATAGTCCTCCCTGGTTTATTTATATAATAGCAATAACAAAGATCCCTTGATTTTACATAAAGACACAATTTCCGAGTAGCAGATGGCAGTATATATAATTAAAACCTAGTTATGTTTTATCTTTGAATTCCTTTACCAATAAAGCCTAATTATACTAGCAAACAAAAGAACTTTAATCTTGAATCAATACAAAAATAGATGTTGATGCTTTATCATGAAAATAGCAAAGAAAACATACCGAACAACAAGAGCCAAAAGCCAAGGGACAGTTACAAATCCGGATATAGACAAACACAACACAAAAACAAAAAACATACAACACAGAAAGAGAGTAACCCGAACCCAATAAAAACCATGGGTGCACTCAGGTGCTCCGGACGAGTAAGCAGTGCCTGCCTCTAATCTAATTGTCATGTCTAGGGAAAAGTCAAATCCAGGTATAGGAAACACTACCTATGAAATAGCAAAAGTGTCAGATCGTATTTGAGACACTGATTTCCCATAACGATCAACTAAGTCATGGTGACGACATTGAACTTCTGGAGAGATAACTTCATTCTAGGTACAACAAACCTTTGTTTGAGTAGTTTAGTAGTCAACAGCAGTGATCGGTCTAGAAAATCGGAATACCGATCGCAGGATCTAGAATAACGTATAAGTTGTGTAATGTACACATCACACGCTGGAGATGCTGAAATGTTGCTGTCGATGAACGGGAAGTTGACAATTGGAAAGTTGAAGTCATCATGTTTTTCGTAGAGTCTAGTTTGTAGTTTTCCTGAGTCTATTTCTAGAAGTAGGTCTAAGTAAGAGGCTGACCTTAGTGTATTGGTGGTGTCTTTAATTTCAAGCTCACTAGGGTAAATTGAATGTAAATAGTCACCAAATTTAGCATTGTTGAGGGACAAAACATCATTAATATAGCGGAATGTTAAATTAAAGGTCTGGGCCAGTGTCTTTTCTTTCTTCTTCAGTAGGCCTTCTAGGAACTCAGCCTCATACGAGTACAAAAACAGGTCGGAGAAGAGGGGAGCACAATTAGTACCCATTGGAATACCAACAGTCTGTTGAAAAACATGTCCTCCAAACATGACGAATACGTTGTCAGTCAGAAAATCTAACATAAGACAGATTCAAATAACGTAACGTTTCTCGCTGATCTTATCAGAATGTAACCTCTGCAATTTGTTGGCGGAAAGACCTAATGTAATCCAGATTTCAAATAATACAAATAAACGCGTACCAGATTCACCGAAATAATTTAGCCCTTGAATGAGGTTTGTGTTCTTTGCTGCAAATTTTTCTAATCGCGACAAAAAACTGTAAAATGGCTGGATTTGAATAAGTACAATAAAAACCTGATATATTGACACGGTCAAACTCTGAATGTCTTTGAAACTTCCTAAACAGTTAGGCAGTTTTATGTGAAACAAACTTTTATTGAATTTGTATTGACTGACCATCTACGAATGTTGCATTAGGTAATCCAAACTTGCCCCATTTATAATTAATGAATGTTTTCTGAAGAGTTGATGGTAGTAGAAAGGTACATTTGAGTTGTCATTTGCATCCATACTTTCTGATAACGGTTGAATTACCATGTGGGAAAATCGTACAAACTTATTAGGTTTTAACAGAATGAATATTCATTCATTAGTAGACACTGACTATCGGCATAGGATTATCAAATATATCAAAAACTTCTAAGCAAGTTGAGTTTCTATTGGAAAGCCTAAAGCGTAAACGTTAACAGTGTAATTAGAAGATAAGTACAAACAAATATTCCACAAATATCGTAAATGTGACTTTCCAAATCTAAACAGGTTGGTTTCCGTTTACCGGTCAAACCGATTGCTGTCTTTTTTCTACCTCAAATCCTCCAAGCAATTCCAATTCAAACTTGACGTTAATTGCAGCAGTTTAGGAAAAATTCAAAGCATTGTAAAAATTATGAGTAACTCGAAAGGTAAATCTTTAAACATTGAAACGTTGTAGTTTTCACAGTCAATCCATTACTATTGTAGTCCATGTTAATTAATTTTTTTTTCAACTTTCTAAAACATTAAGATTTGTTCAGTTGATTATGGTCGGTGCCAGTTAAATTAAATACAACTTTCTTAGCAGGATTATTAGGTACAGTTCATCATTAAAGGATATAGCTGAGTTACCAAGGTCTGGATTGTTTGTTTTTAATCTGCAGTTAAGTGTTTAAATGATCCAATTTGCAACGATTTACATATCAGGTTATTTGATCATCGAAGAGTCATAGACTCAATTATTGTGAGTCATTTAAATGAGTTCACTAGAATTGCATTTATTTGATTATTAGATAGGTCTAGATTTACCATTCTGGAGGGATTTGCAAACATGCAATTTGGAATGTCTGGTATTTCATTCTGGCTCAAGTGGAGAATCTCTGAGCCTATTGGAACCTTTTCCAGGAATGTCAGTAAGATGGCGTCATGTGGCGTTAAGCAATTCACATGGTATGCCAGTGAACAATATATAGCTGCAAATAACAATGACGAAAATTATATGTGCATTCTATAGGACCTCTGTTACTCTTATTTTAAACCAAATCCTGTCCTAACATTGTCCTCTTCAATATAAGGTACATCACGAAAAGAAACATTGCTGGTGAATTTTGAAGCAATATCTGATGACTAGTTCCGCACACATAACTGTTAGTCTCTAGTTAACCCCTGAAACGATTGACAAGAAAAACATATAAGTGCATCACCATGAAAGTAATTCAACAAAAAATACATGTTCGTTTGTATTTTGTTCTTGTTTTTTTATTGTTTGCTTTTTTTTCTTTTGGTTTTGGTTTTTTTTTTCGTCATTTATCTCAAGTCAATATTAAGATAATAAAAATACTTTTAGATTCGTTTAGGAAAAAACGTTCTATTGACATGTTCTAAATAGATTTATATATTCTAAATACAATTAAATTATTTAATAAGTAATTATTCATTATAACCTTCCGAAGTTTTTGACAAACATTCAAATGTTATTCGGAATTGTATCAAATTCTTTTAAGGTTTATTTGTTTTCAGCATCATCTCAGGCAACTAAAATATAATTTAAAATTATGGTATCAAGCTTGTTATTTTATAGCTATAAAAATATGATAATAATGTTCAGAGGATATGGAGATTGCTTTGCCCTTTCCAACATATGTCGATGTGATCAATATTTTTCGGGGGAAAGTCTAAAATCAATGTAATAAAATTCACTAATAATATATTTTGTTCAAAACTTTATTCTTATTAAATTTTACAGCCTTTTAGGTGTTTTATTACGATATTTGTACATTTTGCCAGAAAAATATGTTATTAAAAGACCTTTTAATGAGAAAAGTGCGATGTATTTATCGTTTTGTGGGATGAAAACTCTAATTTTCATTGAAATCTTCAAAGTGCAAATCATAAGGGATCAGTTTTCAGTGTCTGTATTAATGATTATTATCCTTGCTACCACAAGCAATATAATAAGCGGGTATTTGCATGCTACTGAAGCTCAGTAAGACGCCGCAGTCACCAAGTATTCTCCTAAAACTTAAAGCCAATAGAATATTTCAAAGTAAAATGAATGCATTTTAGCATTGCAGAAAAACAATTATGTACATCTATAATATCCGTTTACTGTTTACCTGTCTTATTTTCACTGATTTTAAGTGTTGATAACAAACAAACACGGAAGACATTATGAAACAGGAAGTTCGTTTGGTGTATTGTGTTAAATCAGTAAGGTAAACAGTTTAATGATCAGGTATTAAATAAATGTGTGTGTGCAATTTAAAACTTTAAATACCTTAACCTAAGTAACACAACCTACTTCCTCTTTCGTGGCATTCTATTAAATATTTTTTCGGTAATTTGTTTTATTTTATTTGATGTGTGCCAACTGATAAAGCTTGTCACAGCATACTAGCCGTGATACAAAAAATATCAGGCAGTTCATTACCGGGCATGCCTGACTAATGGCGGAGAAATCTAAAAATGATTACGTCACAGTAACTAACAGAATGTTCAAAAATAAAGAAAGCAAGATAAAATAAAACACGATCTAAACCCACCCCCCAATGAAAACTAACAAACAAACAAAACATCAAATATTACACATTTTCCTAGAAATATAGCATTCTTGCTCTCATAGAACTTGCATTTAAATAAGTCTGCTTGTATTATGGACCTTCTACAGCGCCCATTTATTTTAACGGTTGCAAAAATGACATGCAATATTCTCTGCCCTCCGTTCTCGACCACCAGAGCCACTTTTTCGCAGCTACCTTCCGTTAACGATCATACACTTTAAATAATCTGAATAAAACTCTTCAAATTGCACAAACATCTAAATTCAAAAACAAGTGACAAATCCCGAATTCCTGTGTTCATTCTCCGGAAGAACTTGCGAATAATCTCCCCATTTTTTGGTTAAGCCTACAAATTATAAAACTGTAATAGGATCTACAAAATTCAGTAAAATTCGGCCTACAAAAGAACCTACAACTCATCAAATACTGTACATCAATTCATTGTAATTAAAATTGGATCTAAATAAATGATGTGTAAATTGTATCTCCCCTGGCCAGCGCAAAGTACTGAAAATTAAAAATAACACAGCACCAAACAGTCACCAGAAATGAAAACGATATAAAATACAAAAAGTAGAAAACAATAAAAAGTGAATCTGACACTCCATTGGAAAATCGGTCAAAAAACGTTGGCAACGTAAATTTAAAATAATACGGTTCGTCAAAGAGCAAAAGATTAAAAACACAAAATTTGACACCCCATATTATAATTAAGAGTAAAAAAAAGATTCTCATTCACAAACTTTTACATAAACGATTAAAAATGACTTACCTTGTAACCTTACACGGGATCATCCTCACAAGTCAGGGTTTCTGTGTCCACATCTGCCACGAAACCCTAACACACTTAGCTAGGAAATTCCCGGGCTAGAAGTCAATATTTTGATTGGCTACATCATAACTGAATGTAGCTAATCAAAAGCTCGCTTTCATTCACGACCTAGTTAGAGGATATCCCGATGTCGATTGTAAATAAACCAAACGGGTGTGTTGCATAGACCATGTGAAAATCAGTGTATTTTGTACAGTAGTGTTAATAGTTTGTTATTTATTAGTTGCGTTACGTTTTCTTCCCACTCAAGAATGCGAAAGAATGACTACTGCCAAACACTTGCTTCTTCCAAGCAATTTCATTAGTTGATATTTTGAAGGTTTGACGTCATATGAAAATCTTCTAGCCCGGGAATTTCCTAGCTAAGTTTGTCAGGGTTTCGTGGATACAGAAACCCTGACTTGTGAGGATGACACGGGACCAATGAAATAAACTTTCATTCGTTACGCCACATTCCGGTTGAATGACGTTGACGCTAAATAACGTAGCACACCGTTTTTCTCAGATCACTTCGACAAAAAAGTCCCTGAAATTCATTTGAATAACAGATTGATTCTGTATTTTTTGCAAACTTTTGCATGGATTTCATAAAGCAATATTCTTAATTATAAATTAACGATAAACAAAATATTATGCAATTAGTTTTAGGTAGTGGCTTGCTCACGGCGTTATCTCAGGTTCGCCTAACGGGCTCACCTTATATTCTGTATATATACGTCAATTAACAAATATTGATTAAATGCTGTTTATAGAACATATAAAAGGGAGCAAAATAATTTTAAAATGAGTAATACAACTTGTTCAGTTACGTGTATAGGATGCTTCCTTTTATATTAACGACACATGATGTAAGGAAATATAAGATGCTGATTTCAAATCTGTATTGTCCCATCCTTCTGTATTTCTAACAATATAAGTGTTCGGGTTTCTGTTTTTTGTGTTTTCTGCCTTGTGTTGTGTATGATTGTCTATATGCAGATTTTTGATTGTCCATTGACTTTCGGCTCTTGTTCGCTTGGTTTCCTTGCTATTTTGTTTCTATGTACTTTTATATTATAATGATTTGTTTGGATTTAAAATAAACCGTCATATATAAATTTTGTTAAAACTGATATTCAAATAATGATTAATTTTAAACAGTTTTACTGCGAATGATTTTTATTTTAACTTTCATGCGTATTCCATTCCATTATAATCTACATGCGCATTTAAAAAAATTATTGTGTCACATTTAAAATATTGAATGCTGTTTTAATGCTAATTTAAGCAATTTTTCAGCTATATTTTGGCGACCAGTTTTTAACAGGGACGAAGACGGAGTTCCCAAAAAACCCAACCTTTGGTTGGAAAACTGCTAATTCTTATCAATTAAGATTATTTATTAAAATAATTATAAGATGTTTTTCGATCTTACCGAATATTATTTCTCATATCATACACAAAAAATGTCTGTCACATTTCTTATCATTTGGGGATTTAACGCAACACAATAATATATATGACATCTGTCGTTTACACTTGTGGGCAGACTTTGTAGAATGAATCTTTTAATAATTTAAGATTTATGTTGGTACACTTAAATGTGTTATATTTAAAGCTATAACCATTATATGTATGTTTTGTTGTTTTCTCCACCTTTTTTACTATGGTTTTGTCCTTCCAATAAATGAAAAATTGTGGCATTTAAATATAAACGGTGAATCACATATCTATATTTGATAGTCTATTAAATTCAAAATAGAACGTCAACAGCCTGACCTTTTCAGAAGAGAAACTGTCGACAAAAACAAATTTGAAGAACATTTTAGATTGGAACTGCCGACAAAAAATAAATTCTTGCGCACGTGGTAAGATTCATTAAGAAGTTAAAACTGTTATGTAATTTGCTAATATGCAAATGTAACTGAAATCTAATGGAAATAAACCACAGAGTTAATGCACATATATTCCTAAATACTTCTGTGTTTATTTTTGGTCTTATAATCAAACTGTGGTGGCATTATTCTATTATTTCGTGGTCTTTTTACCCTCATGGTATGATATGGAGGTCTGGATTGAGAAACTATATAAAATGCAGCAAGGATCCTCCGTGGAATCTGTTCGAATTGATTTTAATATAATAATTCAATAGCCAAAGGAAGTCCCACCATTATGCAACATTAATTTAAGCAAGGAGGTTTCAATTTATGTAAACTGTAAAACGTTATCACATAAAATTGCGAAAAATCATTTCTTGATGTCAAAGCTGATTACCACAAGGTTCTATAATAATTACAAAACAACTGAATGTTATATGTTCCAAAACCTAGCACAGAATTCAACTTTAGCTTCATATTATCACGCTTCAATGATGATAGCATTAAAACTCAGTTTATTATTTCAGGATTCATTATAACTTTCTGTTAATTTATATTAGAAAGTTTCCTGTATGCTTTATAAGTATTGAAAACCATTTTAAAATGTTCGTTTTACAAGAAGTCGACAAATCATACTTGTCAGTTGTTAACTGTTGTCGCCGTTTAGAACAATATAAATGAATAAAGTTTAACAATAGTGATTGCATATATTTATCGTAAGCAGACTGGTATCTCATGCTTTATAATTATTATTCCCATGTTCTCCAGTCCTTCTCTGAAATCGTGCATCCGAGTCATTTATATTTCATATCTTCCCCATGAACATTTCAGGAAATTTCTTGTAAAAATTATCTTACGACTGCTATCAATTGCCCTGACAATATTTTCTGCAATCCAGTCACCCAAAATGAAATGTTTAGCATCAAAACAAAGATTAAAGCCATTATTTGTTATTTGTCTGTAGAATAAACTTACCCAAGAGGAATCGCTACTGCTGTAGGAAATAACGCATCAAATTGAAATTCACAAACTTGTTCAAGTGCATTGTATCTCTTATGTTTATCCTTAAGTTCATAAAGAAGTACTGTCCGTAGCGATAGTATATAAAGAAAGAAATGCCAAGGAAAGGGATGAGATAATAATAGCAAAATATATCCAGAATGTTACTATACAATTTATCTCGAAGTTGTCAAGAGAATGCACTGATTACTAATGTTATGCCGTATTCTGTCTGCACCAATGCATTCTATACTTACAAATAAATTAAGGAAGTTTCTATGGTCGCATGAACCCTTAAACTAATTTTCAGAGAGTGTAATATCAATGTTGTTGTTCTTTCCCAACAGTTCCTTCTGGTCTTCATTAAAATATTCAATGCGATTTGATGACAAATCCAATATTTGTAAAGCCTTAAATCTATTAATGCCTATTGGAATGTTTTTAAAATCATTATGACTTAAATTCAAAAGTTTTAATGTTTCCGTCTGTTCTTTAAACATATCTGAATGAAAACTTTACAAGTTGTTAGCAGATAAATCTATGTAATTCAGATTTGAAAGATGAACAAATAAACGCACACTAACGTCACCGACAAAAGTTAAGCCAAAATGAACGTCTGTATTCTGCGCTGACAATTTTTGTAATCATGGCAACAACTGTAAAATGTCTGCATTTTGAATTAAAAATTTTAATTTCTGCTCGGTTAAATTCGGAATATCGTTGAAGCTTCCTAAACAGTGAGGCAGTTTTATGTGAAATGAACTTAGAATTTTCATTGCCTTGCCATCTACGAATGCTACATTAGGTAATCCAAACTTGCCCCATCTATAATTGAATATAACTGAAGAGTTGACGGACGTAGATATGTAAGTTCGCTTTGAGTGGCCTTTTGCATCATGCTTCCTTATGACCGGGCAGTTTCAATAGGTATAGTTCATCACTGAAGGAAATAGTTACCATAGTCTGAATTGTCTTGAATTAGCAATTTCTTTAGAGAAGTTATGTATTTAAATGAAACAAACTGCAACGATTTACATATAAGGTTGTTTGTTCGAAGATTCAGAGACTAAATTCTTGATAGTCCTTTAAATGAGTTCACTAGTATTTAGTTGATTATAAGATAGGTCTAAAATTACAATTCTGGAAAGATTAGCAAATATTCCATTTGGAATGTCTTGTATTGTCTAGCCGCTACACAAGGCTAAATTTTCCGCCCATACCAATACACAATACTTTAATGTAGCATTCAAAAGTCTAACCCTTAGGTCCATCGTTCCCGAATTGATTTATTGTTTGTTAACTAGTTCTTGTCCTGAATTTAGCTAAAAAACTGCTCGCTACACGTAAAGAAAACTTTCAAACAGTTCACCCATACTGCAATGTAATAGTATTGTTTTCTACAAACAAAACTGTACAGGTAATTGCAATAGTTAAGCTGAGGATGGCAACTATCATTTTCATTTCTTGAACAATCTTTCTTTTCTGCATATTTTAAATTATATATTTATAAAATCGTTATATACATTGTTGAATTTTGTTAGCTTTGGGACTTACTGTGATGATATATTTACTTAATTATTTAATTAATGTTTCCTAATAGGAAAATTAAATTTGAAACTCAGTAGACTATTTGTTTCTATTTAATGATCATGCACAAAACATTTTCTATTCCTTTACTGTTTGTAATTTGCTGATTTGAGGAATATGTTCGTTTTATCATGGTCGTTCTAATAGTTATTAATTGCTAATATACTTGTGATAGTATTAAAGTGGATCATATAAAAAATATATACTTTTATTCTTAGATTATCCGCGTTTAAAGAGATATATGAGATAAATATATAACTTTTAATTTTTGGGGGGAGACTTAATTGAATTTATTAAATATATGAAACGAACCTCTGCTCAAAGTCAGGAAAAAGAGCATCAAAATAGCGGACATCTCTAATCTATTCTGGTAAGATTGATTAATAACTGAGAGAATTTGATTATTAAACTATTAAACACATGATGCATAACAATCAGGAAGTTACCACCGTTACTTTTGTTGTATCTCTAAATCAGTAATAAAGATTGACAGTAAAATCTTTAGTAAAAAAACTGATAATTACTATCGATATAACCTACCTTTACTTTTAAATATCCAACAAAGATATAAAACAATAGTCTTTTATGACAAAAATATAAGTGCGGAAAATGTACGCAATGAAATTCTAATTTTATTAATTAACTTAAGCAGGGTTTAATTGATTTTTTTCACGAAAAAGTCCATTAAGTTAACAGTAGTTCAAGAAACTTTGGATTAAGAAAGAGATTTTTCGTCTTCCATGCAATTTCACTGTATAGTAACATATAGAACAAAAGATGATAGTAAAATAGTTACAAAAAGCTGTATCAAAGGTCCATGTAATACTGTAATAATAAAATTATTATTAAATGTTTGATTTTATTTCTATAACTTAGGTAAGATTAAATTTATATCAAAGTTGCACCGTTTTCCTGAATTGCTTTATGTTTGTTGATGTACTTATTATAATATTCATTTACATTTTTATTCCACTTCATTTTATTTTTACCTCTGTTCAGTATTGCTTTTTGTTTTATTTATATTTAGATCCTCAAAATATTGATTAATAAACGAAATGACTGTAATCACCCTATGTGTCTTTCAATTGACAATAACAACTTTTCAAATGTTTTCCTTGATCTCCAGTTTGATCTTTTCATAGCTTATTTTAACAAGATCTTTATTGAAGTACTTGAATCTCTGGTTGATTTGGGTTTACAAATCCCAATATGAATACATGCTGTCGACAAACTGTTTTAAACAGGTCGAAAATGTACACAATTTTATATCAGGTTTACGAACATAATTGTCTTCTGATTCTTTAATGTGGTATTGTTTACACAAAGAAATAGAGTGTATCTTTTATAAACTTTGTATATTTACGGAATTCTTTCGTCTTGAAAGACTTCTAGATCAACAGATATAAAAAATATGAACATTAAATGGATGGGCTTGACACTGGTATCCGACAGAAACTGGATGGGCTTGACACTGGTATCCGACAGAAACTGGATGGGCTTGACACTGGTTACCCTAAGAAACTGGATGGGCTTGACACTGGTATCCGACAGAGACTGGATGGGCTTGACACTGGTATCCGACAGAGACTGGATGGGCTTGACACTGGTATCCGACAGAGACTGGATGGTCTTGACACTGGTATCTGACAGAGACATTCATATCTTTATTTGCTCCCCGATTAAGTACATGCTCTGCAAGCTGAATATGATCGTATTGAAGAACAAATTAAATGAATAAATAATTATATTGTTTCATGAAGTTGTAATGAAATTGTAATGTTGGTAAGACGTACATGATGCTGACAGGGTATGTAATTCATTTAAGTTGCAATAAAAGCTGATTAAATTATTTAATTATGTATTGATAACTTCATTCAGTGTTTCCCTTTTTTACATTATTTCCAAATTTGTTATTTTATAACATCTTTTCAGATCATCAAAATAAGCTAGCATAGAGTATGGAAACATCAATTACATTTCTTCACAAAATTTTAACTACTTTATCAAAAATTTACTGTCGACATCATGACTTATTGCCCGCTACGCAATATTTATAGGATAATTAATTGGGCGGAGTGAATATTCAAAATGTGATCACGAGTGCCGCATGACGCATCAGATTAAACGAGTGGGCGGAACTTGTTCCGCGCACGAGTTTAATCTGATGCTTTATGTGGCACGAGTGATCATATTTTGATATTCACGATGCCCAATTGATTATCCTATTTATTATATAGATCAAAATTGTTTTCGTAAAATTTTAATGCTTAATCCTAAATTTTATGAACGGCGAATGAATATCTGTATAGTACAAAACCAACTGCAACATGGCCGCCCTTATCTGGATCAGGACGCCAGCTAACTAATATTTGGTTCTGAAATAACAAGGATATTGTCACGCTAAATGACATGTTATAGGATATTGTTTTAGCAGGTTCCGTTCTATTAGTGAACAATTATTTTAATTGTTTTTAATTTAATTGAGTCCCAAGTGACATTCTGGTGGGAAAAAACCCGAGAGTGAAAATAAACGATACTTTTCACATGTGATTTACCTTGATTTCTGTCACTCGGAAATTTCGATATTTCATCTCTATCTATATAATAACTGTGTAGAAATGACCATGATTTGTTTCCATCGTCGTAAACACTTTTCCTCCATCTTACTGCTTTATAACTACTTAGGATATGACTAATTTAGGGATTTTAATATGAGCTACGAGTGTAACGCAAGTATACTACAAGGCGACATGCTCTTACCACCGGTTTTTTAAGGTTTGTATTACTCAGTTTTTTTATTTTGGTGTTGTCTGACTGTTTTGATGTTGCCCCCCTATTTTTTGAACCAAGGTTTTATCCATCCTGACTTGTCGTCATTGAGAACACTCGACGTATGCCACGCGTAGATGGAAATTACTTACCCCGCCAGAGCACATGGATTCACCCGTTTTTATTGAGTTCGTTTTTCTAAAATTATTGTTTGTGAGTGTGTGTGTGTGTTTAGTGTCTATTTTGTTGATGTCACCGTGGTTTTGTCTGTCCACTCGATGAAAAATTGTGCTTTGTGATTCCCGTATTTATATTTGACACTATGCAAATCAAAATACAGCGTAAACAGCCTAATGTTTTTAGAATAGAACTGTTGACAAAAACAAATTTGAAGAACATTCATATAGTTATAGATTGGAACTGTCGACAAAAAAATTCTTACGCATGTGATACGTTTTTTTATTGTTTATTATCTGTTTTATGTAGTTTGTTTTTATTGTAAGTTTTCCGTTAGACATTGTTTTGTTAATTTGTCGTAGTACGCTTTGGTGTCCTCCGATTTACTTGCAAGGCAAAAAAAAAGAAAAAAACCACTCAAAATAATATATACTTTATTTATGACCACTTCAATGTTAAATATTGATTTAAAATTTTTTATAAAGACTTTTATTTTTTATTGGGAGAGGAAGCCCTGAGAAAACTTCTGACTTTCTTGTCAATTAAGATTGGAGTCGAGCAACTCGGTTAAAATATTGAATTGTAGAAGAAAACCTGTGTAAACGTGGTATAAAAAGTAGAAAATGTTTCGTTTTTTGTTGCATGAGCATTTTTGCTGCTAACGTCAGCGGCATTTTTGCAATTCATGTTTTAATTTTTTAAGGCAGATAAAGACGTTATGCTGTATCCAACATTTTTAGAAAAACTTGCAATCTTTGTCACTGCAGAGGTTGAACTAGCAACCGTTGACTGGATCACTCGGCCATCGACGCCTCCTATACATAATGTAAGTTTATCTGGTCTATCGTCATGTCGAAGTTATATCCAGAGCGTTTTTATCATTCCATTAAACAGTGGTAAGTTTCCTTTACTTGTGCATATTTTTCTTAAATTAAAACGCCGTGAGTAAAAATAGTTGAAATTTATCGTTATTGCTCTTCCTGTCTTGTACCATAAAGAAAATGTGTCTAAAAGGTTAATCTCATAATGTAAACTAAAAATAGATTAGATACAAAACTTAGATGAATGTTTATTAAACTGTTTTAATTTCTAGTAATGTTTATTACGTAAATAACTTTTTGTGAGAACATGGACAACAAAAAACGGATTATGACGTCTTTACTGTTTGTTGTAATGTGATTCGTCGGTCATAAGCAATTAAATGATTGGCTGATATTAAATACAAAAGCACCTGTGTATTTTTAAAATTTAAATAACTTAACACATTAAACAAATAATAGAGCCCACTTCCTCCTTATTCATCGTGTATTATAATCGAATATAAGGAATGAGTTGATTGATAGATTGATATATTAATTGTTTAAATAATGTTTAGTTAATCTATCCGAGTGAAGCAATGTAATTTAAAATGGGGTAATAGAAATTTTTCAGACAGACATAGATGATGTTTTCACATTACGTTAACAACCGGTGGACTCTAAAGACTCCAATGAGTATTGCGGGTTCTATATATTTTAATTTGATTGTGACTTGTTTGTATTTACATTTATATATTAAATATAAGTATTTCAACTAGTACCAGATTTATGTGTAATAATAAAAATTTTAATTTAAAACAGCTGTACGGGGGGGGGGGGGGCGAATTCTAACCTAAACTGATATGGATTGTATATGCGCCGGGCTTTCACATGGATGCATGTCCTGAATAAAAGTGAAATTTTATTTGTCGAGATTTCAGAAATTATTGTAATAAATCGGAAACAATGTCCATCTGAAAATATTTGTACAACGAAGACTCTTTTGAAATCCCCTGAGATTCCATATCATGTTGCATTTCTTCGAAAACCCGTACGCAAGGTTCTTTAATTGTGGTATATTTTTTTGTTCAGTAATTTATAGTCAGCATTATATCTTTGTGAAATCTATAAAAAAAAGTTCAAACACAAATCAGAATCAATCTGTTTTAAACAACAATTTCAAAAGGACTATTTTGTCAGAGTGATCTTGTAAAATATGTTGTTGTTTGGTTTTTGCTTAGCGTCGGTCAACATCAAACGGGATGTGATGTACTGAATAATGGACGTTTTTAATGGACGGTTGTGCTTTGTAAGGCAGTCAATTTTAATCGTTTATGTAATAGTTTGTGTAGTATTAACATATGTTTTATTGGTGTCTTCCTCGAATGCCAACATCTTATATTGTAGGTATTCCTCGAATGCCAACAAAATAATTTCAATAAATGTTTATACAATTACAAGGTGTTTACATAAGAATTAAGTTAATTAATAAGTATGAAAGTACAACATAGAATGAACTTTAGAATTAAATATATAAATATATATAAGTAAATAAAAAATATACATGAATATACATATATAAATAAATAAAAATATAAAATAATAATAATCAGTTAAGAGTTTTAAAACTATTTAATTATTATGTTCACTAATTATATAATTATTATGTTCACTATTATAATTATTTATGTCAGCTTTGATTAAATACTTAATAGGAGGTTACAACTCGTTAAGTTGAAATGTTCAAGCTGACACTGAGTGAGCACAGTTCCATGCCAGCAACATTGTATAAAAGGGTGGCACAGACTAGTGATTGTATCAGTTTCAAGTATGGCTAATGCACAGTTGAATATACAGTTTGTTGAGAACAGACTCGGGAACGTAAACCTAGTTTACAACAACTTTAAATTCAGAGTAAAGACTCAGCGAGGTGACAGATGTTACTGGAGATGTGTCAAGTCTGACTGCACAGCCACCATCAACACGCTGAACAGAATTCCTGTAAAAATTCAAGGTCAGCACAACCACCCGTCAGACCAGATACAGCTTAATGTGGACAAAGTATTAAACAGAATGAAAGAGAGATGTCTAACAGAGAGCACATCCGTACCAACCATCTATGACGATGAACTAGTGAGCCTACGTAACCGAGAATGGGACGAAAACGCGGAAAAACTTGTACAGAGTATGCCTACTTTCACAACATGTAAGACCTCCCTGTATAACCAACGTGGAAAGAATATACCTCAACTACCAGCGACAAGAGAAGACATCAACTTAGAGGGACCGTGGAGAGAGACAACTACTGGGGACAACTTCTTACTCATTGATGACGGAGGCCAAGAAAGAATACTTGTATTCAGCACAATCTTCAACTTGACCCATCTTACTGCAGCACTTACAGTTTATGGTGATGGAACTTTCTATACCTGTCCGTCAGTATTTTATCAGCTGTACACTTTACATGCCTTCGTAGATGGTGCCATGTACCCGCTTGTTTATGCGTTACTTCCTGGTAAAGACGAAGATACATATACCCGATTCTTCACATTACTAAAAGACTTCTGCCAGCAACACCAACTACGACTCAGCCCAGAGACAATCTTCTTAGACTATGAGACAGCCGTTCACAATGCAGCATCTATAGTGTTTCCAGGTATCATAAAGAAAGGCTGCTTCTTCCACTATACTAAGTGCATATGGAGAAAAACCCAAGAGTTCGGACTTCAAGTACCATACAGCAACAATGAAGATATCCACAGACTTGTGCGACGTGCTGCAATACTCCCGATGATACCAACGGAAGAAGTTGAAGACGTATGGTTCTCAGCGCTTGAAGACATGAATGACGCAGACACAGACCTCAACACAGAGAGATTCACCGACTACGTAACAGAGTACTGGGTAGAAAGAAACCGACATCTTTGGAACCATTATTACACCGTAGGACCAAGAACCACCAATAACTTAGAAGGATGGCACTCCAAGATAAAGAAAGTTGTTAAAGTTCCACACCCCAATATCTACCGTCTAGTTGAGCTCTTAAAGCGTCAGGAAGCCCTCTCAAGATGCCAGATGCTACAGTACGCTTCCGGTGGAAAACGAGTCAACAGAAAGAGAAAATACAGAGAAATTGAAGACAGACTTGGAGACCTTAAACTCAGATACACCAACAGAGAGATGACCACCTTACAGTTTGCTGATGCTGCATCTTACCTTTTGCATCTTGAGTAAAAATTTGTTATAAAAAGTCATGAAATTAATGAAATAAAAATAATAAAATGTTATTTACCTGTAAACTTAATTTAGAAGATTGTTTGTATAATAAGGTTCATTCCTCCTATTCCCACTTTTTAAAATTCTGGTAAGAAAAGGTAAAATTTCAAGTGGGAGTAGGTGGAAAACTTGTGAAAACAAAGGGATATACTGTGAAAACATCAGCTCATTAACTTTTAATTAAATGTTGGTGTTTATGTACAAGTAAATAAAAATATGTATGAATTCGGATTTTTATGTATAAGTGCTTTATGATTAAAAAAAAATACGACAAATATCAGTAAATATTTTTGTTATTTTATTGGAACAATAGAATCAATCAAATATACACAATAAATGCGCCATCAACCATTGCATGGAATGTATATAACTGGTAGAAGAGTGACAGACAGGAGTAAAAAGTACCATCACCATATATGGTATCAGCAGCAGCTAAGTGGGCTAAATTCTTTCGGGTACTGAAGATAAGCATGCGTCCCTCTGTGTTGTCATCGGCTAGCAGGAAAGGGTCTCCTTTGGTGTTCTGTGCCCAAATACCATTTATGTTGATTTCATCGACCGATTTGGGTAAAACTGGTAGGGTCTTCTTTCGTTTGTTATACATGGCAGTCTTAATGGTAGGGAATGTTGGAATATTTTCTACAAGCTGTTGCGTGCCGTTGTCCCAGTCATCATTTCTTAGTTTTACCAATTCCTCTTCGTAAATAAGGGGAATTGGAGTAAGTTCATCAATGCATCGAACTTTCATTTTCTGGATGACCTCATCTACCTTTAACTGCATGTGGTCGGACCCATGGTTGTGGTTTGCTGATACCTTGGTTGGTATGTTGTTTAGTGTGTTAATTGTGGCAAGGCAGTCTGCAGTGGAGTCATATTTAGAAGCTTACAGTACTCATCTAGCATAGATATAATTTATTACATCTTAATTTATAAAAAATAATCCAAAATACAGGTAAATCTCAGGTAAAACTTAATTAATCCTAACTGTTATGAAAACAATTTAGCAATCAAAACATCTATTGTTATTTGCATGTGGGAATAGGAGGAATAGTATTTTATAAAAGTGGGAATAGGTGGAAGACACCTATAATAATGCACATTTGTTTTTACAACAATTTGACCTTATTCCTCGAATGCCAACAAAATTTTACAGGTAAATTTTCGGTACATCAAAGAATGTTGGCATTCGAGGAGTAAACCGTTTTATTTTACTCATAATAATCATTTAACTCTCATATGTCACGATCTTTAGTACTTTGCAGTGTCCAGGGAAGATACGATAAACAAACATTTATATGGCAAATAGCTGTATCCATTTGCAATTAAAATCATGTTATTTAGGACAATTTTATTGTTGACATATGGTCATTGCTCAAGTTCAAATCTAATTAATGACAATGTGTACAAAAGATTACAATTTATCTATATTTAAAAGATTTGATGTACGGAAACATAAAGTATAAGGTACAAGTATAAGGCAAAAGACGATTACAATTTTTCCTTTAAATCCAAACAGATAATCCAAACAGAAAAAATATTGATCTTTAAACAGTGATCTTTCAAACCAAGAGTTTTACTCTGTCATAACAATAAGTAATAAAAGTCGATGTAAGTTGATGGGCAGCTGCTTACTCCTCATGAGCACATGAGTTCACCCATGCATTATTTTGGGTTTAGGTGACTCACTGTTTAACTAATTTCTCTCATATTTTGTGTCTAAATTCGGAATTTTATACAAATATACAGTTGTTTACGATTTGCCTTATTACTTCTCTAAAAAGTCTTATTAACATCTTTACCTTATAAACATTTTTTTCTTACTGAACAGTAATATCTCAACACCAAACTAATAGATTTTTTAGATTACATATTATTCATTTTCATGCTATGCATATACTTTTTCATCACGAGATATGAACATGTAATTTATTGTAAGAAATATGTTCTAAAATAAAGAGTTGTTTCTTTTAGCCTGACATGTTTAGTAAAAGCATGATAGAAAGTTCCTGGAGAGTAGACGGGAGTTTCAATTCAGATATGCCTTGAATGGACTCATGAACTAATCTTTCTGATGAGGGACGAAATCTAATGTGGGAAAATCTAATAACCTTAAATTTTTAAATAAAAGAAAGTATATACACCAAACTCGTTAAAGCTTAATGCATCAACATCTTCAATATTAGGGAAAAAACTAAAAGCATTGTTTTGAACACTTTTGATTTTAAAGATGCCTAGTTCTCCGATATGTAAATTTTGAAAACTTTTGAATGTCGTGTTTTCTACGGACATCGCATGGTATTTTAATGTTAATATTTTCAAATTTTTAAAACATTCAAATTTATAACGCTGACTTGGTTCGGTGTCGAAGCCACCTAAATGCAACGTATGTAGCAGTTGAAGTCGGAATAGTTCATCACTTAAGACACTGGCCCAGACCTTTAATTTTACATTCCGCTATATTGATGATGTTCTGTCTCTCAACAATGCTAAATTTGGTGACTATTTACATTCAATTTACCCTAGCGAGCTTGAAATTAAAGACACCACCAATGCACTAAGGTCAGCCTCTTACTTAGACCTACTTCTAGAAATAGACTCAGGAAAACTACAAACTAGACTCTACGACAAACGTGATGACTTCAACTTTCCAATTGTCAACTTCCCGTTCATCGACTGCAACATTCCAGTAGCTCCAGCGTATGGTGCGTACATTTCACAACTTATACTTTATTCTAGATCCTGCGATCGGTATTCCGATTTTCTAGACCGATCCCTGCTGGTGACTGCTAAGCTACTTAAACAAGGGTTTGTTGCACCTAGGTTGATGTTATCTCTCCAGAAGTTCTATGGTCGTCACCATGACTTAATTGATCGTTATGGGAAATCTGTGTCTCAAATACGATCTGACATTTTTGCTGAGCCATAGGTAGTGATTCCTATTCCTGGATTTGACTTTTCCCTAGACATGGTTTTTATTGGGTTCGGGTTACTCTCTTTGTGTTTTTGTGTTGCGTTTGTCTATATCCGGATTTGTAACTGTCCCTTGACTTTTGGCTCTTGTTGTTCGGTCGGTTTTCTTTGCTATTTTTCTTAAGGATATAGTCGAGACCATCATCTGGATTGTATTGAATTTGCAGCATCTTGAGAGACGATATGTGCTAGTTGGTTTATTCTAAGGTCCAATTTACCTACAATGTATAGTCTCATGCACTATGAACCGAAATAAGGACTGACATTACCATACACAGTTCAAATTTGATTGATAGAAACTGATAGTGACTGTAAATTTACTGTTCACGATCTGTAAATCACTGTATACAATTCATACAGTTCACGTCAGTCATTTACAATTTTTATCTTTTACTGATTGCTTCTGTCCTGAACTGAAACAGTTCATGACAGTTAAGTACCGTACTTTTATAGGATCAAAAGAACTGTTAGTCACTGCATCAGATCGTGACAGTACTTTTAAATTTTTACCTGGATTTAGAATGACTGACATTCACTTTAGCAGTCCTTGACAGTGATTATCAATATTTACCTGTATTTAGACTGACTGATAATAACTGTAGCAATCATTGTCAGTCATTGTCAGTTCTTACCGTGATTTAGAATGACTGATATTCACTGCAACAGTCCTTGTCAGTCATTATCAGTTCTTACCTTGATTTAGTACTACTGATGTTCACTGAAGCAGTCCTTGACAGTCATCATCAGTTCTTATCTTGATTTAGTATGACTGTTGTTCACTGTAGCAGTCCTTGACAGACATCATACTTTCGCTTCTTTACCATTCTATATATAGTCATTTGTAAACAAAGACCAACAGTGAAGACTTGATTAAATGAGAGTTTAATGGATAAAAAATAGGAAATGTGTCAAGTTAACCCCACAAGTCCATATTTTCCTAGTGCCAAAAATATTTCGTTTAATTCCATCGTTTTCTCCTAATATTAACTCTTCTTTCTTCTCAATTCACATACACTTGGATTAACATACTGCGACACAAATTTATTAAACATGTTTTGCCCAATGGTTGTAACAAACAGGGTGCGATAATTTACTGGAATAAGAAGCCACATAACGTTACACCTGTATATATTTATAATAAATTTCCACAGAGCTACCCAGCGCATCCACCAGTTGGACAGGGAACGCCTTCTCGTTAGGGGTGTTCAGGTCAAAATACGGAAAGCCTGACCACGGACCACAGTGAGTAACATGGTTGAAGAGTTCCATGCTCCTTGCATGATCACTTCTTTTTTGAGATGTCAAAAAGAGGAGTCTCGTTGTATCCGCCACAAAAGGCTAAGTTTTCCACCCGCCTTACCTAAACCCCATACTTTTCAACCCCATACTTTTCCAGTGGCATTCAAAATTTTTGTTCTTTTGCTCCATCTTTCCGAAATAATTGTTTGTTAACATGTTCTCGTCCTGAATAAAGCAGAAATTATGCTCGCTGGATGTTAAGCAAATATCCAATCAGTCAATCAATCAATCAATCAATCAAGCATCATGTCCTCTGGACCAACATTATTGTTCGACATGCTCCTTTTGGATACCGGAAGATATTTATTCCACGATACTTTGTAAATTTCCTAGATTTGTGTGAGACTTTTGTTTTAAAATAAAGGAGGTTTTAGTTGGGAATTGTCTATTTAAATAATTACAAAAGTTATAATTTGGTGAAGTTTGTTTTGTATACTCCTAATATACAAATATATTTAAGACAAAGTAAACAAATGTTGTAGTGTTAATCCTTATTAAATGTTTAAGGTGTGGGTAGGGTCATATTTGTTGTATTATTTCAAACATTAAATTATAAATTATATTTCCGACATTTTGATAATACCAGTGAACACAAATGATCAAGTTCCAGCTGTGACAGGATGTTATTTACATCTAACTTGATGTATATTGCATTTACATATGTGTGTTTCATCTCCAGCAGTGTTATGTAACAGCTGCATTTATCTGTTTTTGTCTTTTCTGTATTTATCTTTACAAATTAAATCACAAAAGAGAACTTACTAAATTGAAATTTTTGTTTGTTTTTGTTGTTGTTGGTTTATTATTATTATTATTATTTCACTACAAAGGATTGAACTGTGAAATTGTAGAGTCACTTCATCTATTTTTTTAAAATATAAAATCATCTTTGTTTTTAATTCTCTATATGCATCAGTTTGGTAAATAAGTAAATAAGTGTGCATCGCTTCGGGAATATACCGAATAAATCGGCTTTTTTTCTTGTGGGGGGTGGGGGGGGGTTCAATACTAAACTAGAAAACACTGTAGTCAATGCAAACGCTTTTTAAATAAAATCATCGTTGTTTTCTTTTAGTTTATATTCATCAGAAGGAAAATAAATGTGTGCATTGCCACGGGAATATGCCGATTGTAAACAGTGACACGTTTTGTCAGTTAGGGAACAAGTATTTGTGCGCAATTATCAAGAACAAGGATTCAGATTCACCAATTTTATAAAGTAATACATAGATTTGCAGCGATGAAAGTTTCTGGTAACATTTGAACGTTCTATCCTCCCGTTTTTGTCAATAATTAGCGTTGTAAAAGTAAATTAATATCTATTGTCGAAGTATGTCAAAATATATTTGAAATTGCACGCTTCCAAATCTTTACAGACAACAATAAAAGAATCGCCGACCCTGGTTAATTATCGTACAAACTTGAATTTGAATCGAGTGCATCATTTTGTCACAATGCAAAGTCAAGCACAAAGCAATGCCTCCGCATTGATAAGAGACAATTTAGTTAGAAAAAAATCTCAGCTACTCCACTAGATCTTTACAAGTAACAATAATATACAAGGATTCAAATGAAACGAAAATTGAAAAGCATGTAAAGATTGCAATAATTCTCCGAATGAATAAAACGTATGTTATATTTCCAAACAACAAAAATTGAGCAATTTAACGCGTTGTTAATACACGTAACACATTATTTACACTAAAGTTTACCATGAGTAAAGATATTTTATTATTTAGAAAAAATGTTTTCTTGTTTGAAGTTATACGCCACTGTTTTTTTTTCCTCCAATTTTTAATGGACGAAAAGCCATAGAACTAGTAATAGCTCATACCCACACCTTTTCGGCAAGAAAACAGAGGAAGAAAAGAGATGAAGTCTAGCATGCAAAGGCTATTTAAGTCGTAATATAGCTATTATGTCCAGTAACTTGTTTTAACATTAAAGAGAAAGTTTTTTGCACGGTATTTGTATAATTTCTTCACTGTCCTCTGGCTATTTTATTTAATTAGACCTTCAATGTGTCTTGTATTTCTATGATATATTTTTATAAATTTTAATGTAGTGAATGTAAAGAAATCAAATAAGCAGGAGACCTTTGTATCGTTATACACTAGAAAGTTCGTTGGAAATACGGAAAAGTAATTTTATTGTAGTGATTGTTATTACGTATAAAATTGATTTCCGATTTTAAAAATCCGACAGGTGTTTGAAAATGTGTCGTGTACGTGTAGCTACCTGGGGTGCAAAGGTAAACTAGAGATGTTGATTGTTAATTTGTTTATTGCAATAACCACACACAAACGATGATAACGTGTTACCTTGAAGTGATTTTATTTAAGTTTTATAACGAATTTTTATCTTGATAATTACTTTTAATTCGGAGTAACGATATCGTACGTGCAGGATAATATTTGATTGATGAAAAGGTGGAGGAGATACATGTATTTCTTGAGATTAATATAGTAAAACTTCATTTGTCGGAAAAGACAATGTAAAAAACGTCCGATGTTCACAAAGAAAAATGTCTTTCGCATATATTTCATTATTTTGATAAAATGACATAGGACATTCAACTTAATATTCTGGATAAAAATTAAAATTTTAAATCAATTTGAATGCAAACGGTCATATTTAAAATTCTAAAAAAAATACACCAAGTTGTGGTTTAATTTCCAATAAACGTAGATTAACAAATAAAAATGTCTCCCTTTTAAGAAATACATGTGTGTACACATATTTATCCCATCGGCTTACAATCATACATTACATAGATATAAACTTATTAGTCCCTCGTCCATGCAATTGTACACAAATGTAGCTGTTAATGTTTTTTTTAATCTGTATCTTCTGCTATAAATGATTTATCATAATTTGAATAAAAGGCGAATGTATTTCGGTTTAGTGTTCAGGTGAGTGGTAAAGGTAGTTCTTCTACTCTTGATCACGTGGTCTGTCCATTCTGAGGTTGCGAGTTTCATTCTACGGCAGGTGCGCTCAACTCCAATATTAATTGACACTGATTGCCAGTTTTCCTACCGAAGGTCGGAAGTTTTCTTCGGGAAGTCCGGCTCTTCTCCAAAAAGAAAAACTGGATATAGCTGAAATATTACTGAAAGTGGTGTTAAATAACATTCAAACGAGCAAAAACAAACTATTCAAGGTTCTATTTATTATTTATTTCCATTCAGCCTATATATATATACTGCCCATATATGAACCTGTTCCCAATAACGATGACAGTAAAAAAACTCATGAAAGAGATTTACTTTGCTTATAACCACACCAATATTGAATAAACTTCTTTTTTTCCCGATGTACTCATATTGAATTGAAGGGGCCTCGGTGGCCGAGTAGTTAAGGTCGTTCCTCTACTATTGATCACGTGGACAGTCAATACTGAGATTGGGGTTCGAGTCTCACTGTGGGCAGTAGTCCGAGAATCCTCTGCCGCCCAACGCTTTTTTTCCGTGGGACGTCAGAGAGCTCTCCATAAGCAAAACAGCAGATTTTGCGACACGGGTCTGATTCGGCATATTTCATCGTGTCCAGATGTTAACAAACATTTTCGTCCAGTTAAACTATGTATAATTAGCTTCTTTAGATATTTATCTCTATGAATATAATCATCATACATTCAATCATGCTAATTTAAGCACTGGATTTAAGTCACATTGTTGTCGATTGAAGGTATGATAATACTGAGATTGGGGTTCGAGTATCACTGTGGGCAGTAGTCCGAGAATCCTCTGCCGTCCAACGCTTTTTTTTCCGTGGGACGTCAGAGAGCTCTCCATAAGCAAAACAGCAGGTTTTGCGAAACGGGTCTGATTCGGCATATTTCATCGTGTCCAGATGTTAACAAACATTTTCGTCCAGTTAAACTATGTATAATTAGCTCCTTTAGATATTTATCTCTATGAATATAATCATCATACATTCAATCATGCTAATTTAAGCACTGGATTTAAGTCACATTGTTGTCGATTGAAGGTATGATAATACTGAGATTCGGGTTCGAGTCTCACTGTGGGCAGTAGTCCGAGAATCCTCTGCCGTCCAACGCTTTTTTTTTCCGTGGGACGTCAGAGAGCTCTCCATAAGCAAAACAGCAGGTTTTGCGACACGGGTCTGATTCGGCATATTTCATCGTGTCCAGATGTTAACAAACATTTTCGTCCAGTTAAACTATGCATAATTAGCATCTTTAGATATTTATCTCTATGAATATAATCATCATACATTCAATCATGCTAATTTAAGCACTGGATTTAAGTCACATTGTTGTCGATTGATGGTATGATAATATTAATCCAAAAGTGTTCGAATATGTATGACTTGAAAAAAACTAGGGGTGCTTAACCTTTTTCCAGGTGTATCTTTTCAGCTTAACATGTAGTAGTATATTGTTACTCAACTGAATTGGTAAATAACATTATAGATTATTTACGTTTTATGTAACTCGATGCATTTTCTTGTCATCTCATCTAATAGGGACAAGAAAATACATCTTGTTTCAGAAAAGGTAAAAAAATCTACAAGTACATCGCAACGGGAAGCTACCAATTGGTAAGAATGAAACATGATGTTTTTTTTTACCACATTCCAGTAATGCACTCCTTAGCGAAGGGATAGAATACTACGGGCAAATATGACTAAAACATGCATGACTTATGGAATTCTTGTTTTTTTCACTAATACTGTAGAGTACATGTCCTATAGTGTGTCAACAAACATTCCAGACGTAATTAGACAACAGGTCCATTTTTCTTATTTTTACGTTTTATTGAGTAGTACAGTCGTCTTAATTTACTCTGGTTTTATTATTACATAAAAGAAAAACATTAATGCTTGACACTTTTGGCGTTTATTTGTATATTATTATGTTTTAATTATTTGTTACTGAATTAATTATTACTGTAGAAAACAAATTAGACAAAAAACAATTTTAATTATTTGTTTAATCATTTCAGGTGTGTAAATATATAATTACTAAAATACTTAGAATAAACATATTTAATAATAGATAAATAATTAATTGAGATGTTGTGTCTAATATTTATAATTGATGAAGGAAGGTTAAGTTATGTAGGAAAATATTTTTATGCTGGTAACTTTAAAATACACGACACATCATTTGATAACCGGAAATTAATTAGGACTTGGACCAATACTCATTCCTTTTTTATATTTTATTATGTTTACTAGCCAATGTCATATATTTGTTTACATTTATGAAAACTAATAAAAATATCGATATTCCATTTATAAAACAACATTATACAAATACATTCATTTATGCATATCTTTTTTTTAATTAAAATATTGAAAATAATATAATTGACAAAAAGATCAATGAATAAATCTTAATATGTACGCAGTATAATACATAAATAATAAATATACACATATCATGTACTATAACATCTGATACGACTAATGATAAGACGCGATGATAAGATTATTGGTCTCCTCTCATTGTGTAACATACCAGTTTTGAACAACTTGAATATATTCATTCAAAAATTATCTAGTATAGTATGAGTTATAAATTACTTACGAGAACATTTATATATATAATCCAACACATGTAATACAAAGCACGTGGTCAAAATAGTATGTAACTGTAATTGATTATCACGGTTATCACGTGATACGATCATTAGTCTTTTAAATGATAATGAATTTTACGTAGTCGGTGTTACTGCTCTACATTTAATGCATATTACTGATTTTATTTATGTGTAATAGTTTGCCGTCCTGTCTATCTTTGCCATTTGTATATATGCTGTTTTTCACATTGTCCTCTTGTTGCAGCGTAAGCTGCCTGAGTGTAATTAAAAAATCTTTTAAAAGTTCGAAATCTTGAAACTAACTAAAGCCAGACTACGAATAAAGTGTGTATGACAAAGTTTCGGAAATTCGATCAGGTGGGTATCACTATTTCTATGTTTAGTTGGCCCTTGATTAGGATTTGAAAATACTTTCTGAATCGAAACCACAATTATTCCGCGACCATTCTATTATCCCTTTCTCAAAAGATTAGTTTATGTCAAAGGCAACACAAATTTTAGTAAGAAAATATTAAAAGTATTTTGAAGCACTTAAAATACTTATTGCGATTTACTGATTTATTAGAGCATCAGACGCATTCATATTATTTAAAATTCATGAATAATTGTTAATGAATAATTTAAAAGCTTTCGTCAGCGTCATATAAGCTTTTAAAGCAATGTTTATTTAGTATGAAATTTGTTTTATAATCCACAGATTGAGTAACGCTTTCGGCAACTCATATTTTGCACTTGTTATCTTTTCTGCAATAATGTTTTTGTCACTCTCTCATATATGATGCGAGCTATGGAAGTGACTTTCAAATTGTGCTCTTGATTTAAAAAGTTACTCGTGCAATTTTGAAGTGTTCTTCAATCGTGAGTCATTTATGTAAGTCAGAATTGTATAAAAAAACATGCAAATATAAATGGCTAAAAATGAGAAACGTTTAGCAACATTAAAAGCAAATGTAAACAAAGAGCGACGAGCAAAGAGCAAAGAGAGAATCGTAAAAAACCCAGATTCTTCGTATATATTAGACAAACTATTTTGTTCCACATATATTAGAATTATTTTATTATTTGGTATTTCATTCTATATAACGATTTACTTGCAAGGTCAAAACAAACCAAACACAAAACAATATTTACTTTATGCGCAAAAACGTCTATGTTATCATATTGATATACGCATTTTGATAAGGATTAGAATGTATAATAAAAATCTGTGACAATGAGTTCACTGTCAAGATTACAACAACGGTGATTGTTTATTGTTTGAATGATCTTAACGCCACCTTCAGCAAATTGGCAGATATATCCTGGCGTTCAGTTTTCTTTGGGAAAGAAGCTGGAGTACCCGGAGAAAACAGCTGAAAATGTCAATCCTTGTCAACTCGGTTCAAATATTGAACTGTGGGAGAAAACTTGTAAAAGAATGTTATAAAGAACTAACATTGGTGCACAAAAATGGTATGAAAAATAGCAAGACACTTAACACTATCACTATGATGAAGAAAAAACTCCAATTTCAGGAAATTATATAAACCTTGGTATCTTTGATGACATTTTATTTGGACCTACTTCTAAAGTTTTTTCCCGATAATATCTCAAAATTTAACCCATTTACTAAACACAGTTATTATATGAAAATGTTAGGATAACGTTTTGTATGTCACTAAATCATACATCAAAACGACAATTGCAAACATTTAATTTTGTACAATATGTTTTAATTAGCAATTGACATATTTATATAGAGCACAAAACTTATTTTATTTTTCTTTGTCTCCATGACCACAGTCATTTTATATTACTTTTGCGTTATTCACCAAGTATACAATTTATTGGTAACTTAGTTGATTTAAAAAAATCCTGAATTCCGGTTATTCCCCAGTAAATTTATGGTAAAACATTTTTTTATAATTTGTTTCCAACAAAATTAATTATATTTCATTTTTCGTATATTAATAATGTTTAATGACATTGACTCGGTCGATTTAACAACACTACGTTTTGGCGACACTTGTATTACATTCCATGTACTGTATAAGTTAACGAAACGCACGATGCACGAGCGATGTACGATCGATTAATGAACGATATACGAACGTTGTACGCACGATATACGAATGATGTACGCACGATGCACGAAACGATATACGATACGATATACGATGGAAACGGTGAGACGGTGTTCATCGTTTTGATAGATCGTTTCGTCTATCGTATGGTATATCGTATGGTACATCGTTTCCTATACCGTCAATGCATGGTTTAATGATTATTCTTGGTATAAATCTGTTATTTTTCAGTATTTCACTTCAGTATTGAACGCATTTACTAGTTTTCCTGGATACATAATAATTGAAAAGGTACTTAATTGATAAAGGAGTACAATCATATGCGTAAATTTTAGCATTCATATAACGTTATTTAATTTGTTACGGAACTTCATTGATCAATAACACTACTGTGAACTCTGTTTTAAATAAATTAAAAAAAAATAACTTAAACCTTGTCTACATTTCTTAAAAAACGTTTACAGTCATACGAATGAAAATGCCGACAAATCATACAATCCCGTCTATATGTTTTAGCATGCGTATGCGCCAATCATTTAATTCATATACAATATAGAACTTATACAAGAGGTTTTCAGCAGCAGTAACTCCTATTAATTTCACCAAGTTCCTACCTTGCTTAAATGTGCCATTCATTTACTAATAGTAAAATTGTTGCGGTTTTCTAAAAATATACTATCATTAAACTTTTTCTGTCGCCGTATGTGTCCCTAAAAATTGTCTATTTTGTGCTGAGGGTAAAATAATTCAACATAAATCTTAGTTCCCTATCATTAAATGTTTACTTTGTTTATATGTAAATTCAAATATTCATAAGTCCCGAATACAAGCTAAAATATTGCTTGGTGGACATCAAGCAATCCTCAATCAATCAATATATATTAATATATTCAGCTATAATAGTACATTCTTTGACTATATTTTTGTTAAATAATATTACTGACACCCTTTTTTAAAATTTAAAAAGATCGTTAACTATATTCACAGACGCGTTTTTGCAGTACTAAGTGTTAAACTACAAAATTATTGTATTTATTTTCTTTTTAGATAAAATTATTTTTGTTTTCTTATCTAAAGTAATGATTGTTTATATGTATTAGGTGGTAAATAAGTGTGCGTCGTCGTGGGAAGTTAATAATCGTAAAGAATGACACATTTGTATATTAAATGACAGGTAACTTTGCGCGATCATCCAAGACAATGATTCAGATTCATTAAGTTTATAATGTTATTCATCCATTTGCAGTTATCACGGGAGGAGGTTACTTGGTATATATAGGGTAATACGGATGTGCGGCCCGAATGGGTCACTTTTTTACCTCTCCAAAATATATGGAAAGACATCTTTGTTTATTTAAAAATATATCATTGTGTAGTTATCTAAATAAATCCATACCTCAATTCTTATCTTAAGCATGATCAGCCTACGTAAACCACAGTGATTTTACAAAGTGTTCCATTAATATCACTTGATCATTTTGGTAGTGAATGGACTATTTTGTCAATGGGAATGTGCAGTAATAAAATATATGAATATGTCTGATTTAGTAATTCAATATATGATAAGGTCCCGTTTTATAACGCCTGAAAATATATGAATAGGTTGGGTTTTCAAAGTATCCGTAGTTTAACCCCCCTCCCCTTGGCAGTAAAGAATTTAAAGGAAGTGTCGTTTAACATGACGTTCTTTCGTCCCTGTTGTGCATATTGGAAAACTGTATGTAGCGCTGTGAAAGTTAATTCTTCTTATTTGTCGAAAGTATACCAAATTAACTAGCTTTAAAATCGAACGCTTTTAATCTTTACATTGGACGACAGAGAGCATAACCTACCCTGGACAAGTACATGATAAACATGATTTCAAATCGAGTGGACTATTTATTTTCACCGTACAATGTTACGCACGAAACAATGCGTGAGCATTTATAACATAGATGATTAAGTTAGGTAACATCTCCGCTAATCAATCAATCTTAACAATAAATGTACTATGATTTAAGTAAGACGGAAATTAAAAATTTTTTGTAAAGATTGTAATTAGCTCTTTAACAAAACCTATGACGTATTTCCGAATAATTCCAACACTTTCAACACTTTTCAGCAAAAGGGGGAGGCGGGTCAATTTTTAAAGGAAAAGGAATCGAGAGAACCCCATTTTTCGGCAAAGAAAGAGGGATGAAGTCGAGCACACACTTTTTAGTTAGTTTAGTTAGTTGCACAGTATTTGAAAAATTCTTCACATCACTTTAATACAACACCTTAGATGCATTTGCGGTTTTATGTTATACATTTCAAAATAAAACAAAATGTTAAAAATAAGCAAGAGACGACGCGTGAATCGTAATGCATTATAAAGTTAGCTGAAAATACGAACATGTAATTTTATTGTAATGATTGTTACTATGTGTAAAATTTGTTCTTTATTTTATGTATAAGTGTCATTTACGTGTAGCTACCTGGGTGCAAAGGTGCACTAGTAAGAAGCGCTAATTGTAAATATGTTAATTGCAATCACCTCAGGTAATAGAGGATAACGTGTCCTTTTGAAGTGATTTATTAATTATTTTATTTATTTATTTATTTATTTATTTATTTATTTATTTATTTATTTATTTATTGTTACGTTTTTAAATAGCTTATAGGATAGAATTCATTGTGGTTATTGCATTATTGTTCAATTGTTAATATTTTCCGAAATATTGCATACACTTTTAAGTTCCTCAGATGCCTTCCTATGTATTTAATGATAAAAACAAAAGAGAAAATCGTATTTAAAATTTAACAGAAATACAGAAAGTTTATTTTGACTTTATTATTGAAAGTATGTTGACATTAAACTAGCTTTCAGATAGTATATCTCACTTCAACATTCATATTAAACTAAACATATTGTAATAAGTATAATTGTTCAATCACTAACTCTTACCTGTTTAAACAAGCCGAAATATTCTGCATATAGTAAGTACTAACGAGCACTTCTACTATTTACTTCTTTACATGTTTTCTTTATGCAATAAAAATACAAAAGTCTTTAAAAGCCTTTAAAATTGAAGAGGAATGAACAAAAGACCAATTCGTATGGCTAGATTTTATGAACAGTCCGTATGACTACCCAATCTAACAAATCCATGAATGAGTCACTAAATAGCTAACTGATCCAGGAGACCAGAGGGGAGATCGTATCCGGTAATACGACTTTCCGTATTGCCCTGCGGGTCGACCAAAGAAAGTTATTAACCGTTTTATATTTTTGTAAAGTGATCAAATTTTAATCATCCTGATATTAGGAAATTAAGTCCAATTTTATGTATTGTTTAACAATATATGTTCTAGTAACATTGTTGCGGTTTTCTAAAAATATACTATCATTAAACTTTTTCTGTCGCCGTATGTGTCCCTAAAAATTGTCTATTTTGTGCTGAGGGTAAAATAATTCAACATAAATCTTAGTTCCCTATCATTAAATGTTTACTTTGTTTATATGTAAATTCAAATATTCATAAGTCCCGAATACAAGCTAAAATATTGCTTGGTGGACATCAAGCAATCCTCAATCAATCAATATATATTAATATATTCAGCTATAATAGTACATTCTTTGACTATATTTTTGTTAAATAATATTACTGACACCCTTTTTTAAAATTTAAAAAGATCGTTAACTATATTCACAGACGCGTTTTTACAGTACTAAGTGTTAAACTACAAAATTATTGTATTTATTTTCTTTTTAGATAAAATTATTTTTGTTTTCTTATCTAAAGTAATGATTGTTTATATGTATTAGGTGGTAAATAAGTGTGCGTCGTCGTGGGAAGTTAATAATCGTAAAGAATGACACATTTGTATATTAAATGACAGGTAACTTTGCGCGATCATCCAAGACAATGATTCAGATTCATTAAGTTTATAATGTTATTCATCCATTTGCAGTTATCACGGGAGGAGGTTACTTGGTATATATAGGGTAATACGGATGTGCGGCCCGAATGGGTCACTTTTTTACCTCTCCAAAATATATGGAAAGACATCTTTTTTTATTTAAAAATATATCATTGTGTAGTTATCTAAATAAATCCATACCTCAATTCTTATCTAAAGCATGATCAGCCTACGTAAACCACAGTGATTTTACAAAGTGTTCCATTAATATCACTTGATCATTTTGGTAGTGAATGGACTATTTTGTCAATGGGAATGTGCAGTAATAAAATATATGAATATGTCTGATTTAGTAATTCAATATATGATAAGGTCCCGTTTTATAACGCCTGAAAATATATGAATAGGATGGGTTTTCAAAGTATCCGTAGTTTAACCCCCCTCCCCTTGGCAGTAAAGAATTTAAAGGAAGTGTCGTTTAACATGACGTTCTTTCGTCCCTGTTGTGCATATTGGAAAACTGTATGTAGCGCTGTGAAAGTTAATTCTTCTTATTTGTCGAAAGTATACCAAATTAACTAGCTTTAAAATCGAACGCTTTTAATCTTTACATTGGACGACAGAGAGCATAACCTACCCTGGACAAGTACATGATAAACATGATTTCAAATCGAGTGGACTATTTATTTTCACCGTACAATGCTACGCACGAAGCAATGCGTGAGCATTTATAACATAGATGATTAAGTTAGGTAACATCTCCGCTAATCAATCAATCTTAACAATAAATGTACTATGATTTAAGTAAGACGGAAATTAAAAATTTTTTGTAAAGATTGTAATTAGCTCTTTAACAAAACCTATGACGTATTTCCGAATAATTCCAACACTTTCAACACTTTTCAGCAAAAGGGGGAGGCGGGTCAATTTTTAAAGGGAAAGGAATCGAGAGAACCCCATTTTTCGGCAAAGAAAGAGGGATGAAGTCGAGCACACACTTTTTAGTTAGTTTAGTTAGTTGCACAGTATTTGAAAAATTCTTCACATCACTTTAATACAACACCTTAGATGCATTTGCGGTTTTATGTTATACATTTCAAAATAAAACAAAATGTTAAAAATAAGCAAGAGACGACGCGTGAATCGTAATGCATTATAAAGTTAGCTGAAAATACGAACATGTAATTTTATTGTAATGATTGTTACTATGTGTAAAATTTGTTCTTTATTTTATGTATAAGTGTCATTTACGTGTAGCTACCTGGGTGCAAAGGTGCACTAGTAAGAAGCGCTAATTGTAAATATGTTAATTGCAATCACCTCAGGTAATTGAGGATAACGTGTCCTTTTGAAGTGATTTATTAATTATTTTATTTATTTATTTATTTATTTATTTATTTATTTATTTATTTATTTATTGTTACGTTTTTAAATAGCTTATATGATAGAATTCATTGTGGTTATTGCATTATTGTTCAATTGTTAATATTTTCCGAAATATTGCATACACTTTTAAGTTCCTCAGATGCCTTCCTATGTATTTAATGATAAAAACAAAAGAGAAAATCGTATTTAAAATTTAACAGAAATACAGAAAGTTTATTTTGACTTTATTATTGAAAGTATGTTGACATTAAACTAGCTTTCAGATAGTATATCTCACTTCAACATTCATATTAAACTAAACATATTGTAATAAGTATAATTGTTCAATCACTAACTCTTACCTGTTTAAACAAGCCGAAATATTCTGCATATAGTAAGTACTAACGAGCACTTCTACTATTTACTTCTTTACATGTTTTCTTTATGCAATAAAAATACAAAAGTCTTTAAAAGCCTTTAAAATTGAAGAGGAATGAACAAAAGACCAATTCGTATGGCTAGATTTTATGAACAGTCCGTATGACTACCCAATCTAACAAATCCATGAATGAGTCACTAAATAGCTAACTGATCCAGGAGACCAGAGGGGAGATCGTATCCGGTAATACGACTTTCCGTATTGCCCTGCGGGTCGACCAAAGAAAGTTATTAACCGTTTTATATTTTTGTAAAGTGATCAAATTTTAATCATCCTGATATTAGGAAATTAAGTCCAATTTTATGTATTGTTTAACAATATATGTTCTAGGATAAAAAACGATTTACTTTTAACCATATAAAAATTGTACAACATTTGTGAAACGCTTTTGCAAATAAGGCGAGTTGTGCATTTGTTTAAGAAACCATGAAGTTTAACAGATTGTTGCCTAGAATTTCCGTTTTCTTTTTACGGAGATACCGAAACTGCCAAACATACATTTCTATATATAATAAACTTTACTTACAAGTGCTCTCTTTACATATATCAATAATTTCCCGAATAATGTTAACTTTGTACGATTGTAAGAAACGGCGTACTCGATACAGTTTCATTCGATAAAGTGTGCCTGTATACATGGTCTTTGGCACTTTGCATTTCTATGGTATGATTTTAGAGTCAATGTAGACATTTAAGCGTCCCGTGGACATAACAACTTAATTATATGTTCACTGAATTGCCAGATATTTTAAACAATAGAAAACAAGCATTATTTGATTTTTAAAAAAATACTATAATTCAATTGCTGAACACATTTATAATAACTATAATTGTAAAATAATTTTTGATATGACTTCATAAATTAACGAGGTAATCATATTTTGCTTTACTTTGTTTGCAGAAAATATTATTGTAAACATGTAGAAGATTACCACATTTCCAAAAAGAAATTTTTTTGTTAAATTTCAAACATTTTCATAAAATAAATTGAAATTACAAATATTAATCGACCGGTGTAACCAAAATCAAAATAATAATTAACAGGCGTTGTGACCGTCGCTTTTTGTCTTGTACAACGGAAAAAATGTCTGTGAAAGACATTTTTGACTGATAGAATGGTAGCGCGGTTGCAACAGAGGAATGCCGACTTAGTCAACGGAAAATGTCTGTGTCAGACATATTATGACTGATACAACTGAAACGCCGTTGTAACCGACAAATTTTTACTGCGTCAACGGAAAACATGTTTGTGACAGGAATAAAATGACTGTCACTGTAAAAATTATTGTCTGAAACAACGTTAACAGCCTTTGACAAACATTTGCGTAATTATTTGCAGTCAATATCAGTCAGTGACAGACTAAAAACGACTACAACTGGTACTTTAAGTCATTTTATTAGATAGGAGTAATAGCAATTCATAAACGTTGACGGTTAACTTCCTTTTAGCTGTATATTTTGAATGATTAGTCTAACCATTTATCTATATTTCTCCTTTCTTCTTTATAGATTACACCTACGCTGGATAAGACTAATTGCCGAATTTAATCGGAGTAATACGACAGGTGACTCTGTAAATGTGATGCGAAGATGATCGCAATTTGTTACAATTTTTCAAACAAAAAGAAAGTAGACAACTTTATGATTGAAATAGATCATAAAACATAAATTCGTAATTAGTTTACTGATTCCTTTGACGACTGTTGCACCATTTTCTGTCACTTTTCCATTTTTAAATTAGGTATGCCTAAAACGATCTATGCGACAAGAAATTATTTTGAAGAAAATTAATAATATAATTTTTTGACCAGCAAATTCAGTTAAAATAAATATATATAATTGACCTCTGCTCCAAACCAGATAATACAGCATCAAAACAGCGCACAACATCTCTGTCTCTCCTGATAAATGTGTTTGTAGAACAGTGAATAAATTTGACAATTTAGCTATCAACTCAAAATATTTAACAAAATAGGGCGTTGTTATAATGATTGTGCTTTAATTCTAAACAAGAAATATTATAAGAGATTAAAAGATATATTTAAAAACCCCATCTTATTCCATATCAAAACGATCTGGTTATTAAGACTAGATCTTTGATTCGTATATTAATATATTGTTAATAAAGATTTTTAAAACAAAACATTGGTATTTGATATTTACTGCATCACGGCTATTTAACAATACACCTTATTTGTGAATTCAACATTGAGTTGAAACATAACTGCATATTTTTGCAATTGTGTCGGTTAAATATAATCCCTGTTATACATGAGTTAACGAAACCACGATAAACGAATGACGAACGAAACATCAACGAACAAAGAACGGGCGATATATGATTGCTATTTGTACTCTTACTCGTCCAGAGCACCTGAGTGCACCCATGCTTTTTATTGGGTTCGGGTTACTCTCTGTCTGTTTTTTTGTGTTTTTGGTTTTTGTGTTGCTTTTGTCTATATCCGGATTTGTAACTGTCCCTTGACTTTTGACTCGTGTTGATTAACCCGTTGTCATTGTTTATGTCTCGTTTGGTACACCTTATCATTTAACATTTCATTCATCCCATCATTAACCGTATAGTACATCGTTTAGTACTTTTTCTTTCTTACGTATCAATATTATTATTATTTAACATTATTTTTGAAATAATGTATTGGTGTATGGTTAAAGTAACTTATAGGTAAAGATTCAACTTTTAACTTGTAACAAACCTTAGCGCAAAATTTTAGCATTCATATATTATGCTATGTATTTTTATTCAACTTAATCGATGAATAACTTTACTCAAATTTATATTTAAATACAAATTGCCTTCTGAAATTAATACTTAACGTCATCGCGTTTTACATAGCACCAATAGTGTTAAAAGATGAAACACTTGAACAATTATTTTAACATGCTTAACATACATATGCGCAAATCATTTAACTCATATACAATCTAGATCGCAAACACAAGCGTTACCAGGAACGGGAACCTAAAACGAATCTCATAAAGTCCCGGCCTTTGCTTCAATGTAATGTTTCTGTGATTTACAAATTAGAAAAGTAAATATTGTTGCGGTTTCCTAAACAATATTAACATCATTAAACAATTTATGTCGCTATATGCGTGCTCGGACATGACACAAGTCAATTTATGCTAATCGTATTTTGATTTTATTTATAAAAGAGAAATGGTAAGTAATATTATAAGACAATGTGTATTTAAATAGAAATTTGAGTAAAGTTGTTTATCAATAAAGTTAAATAAAAATACATAGCGTTATATTTCAATGTTAAAATGTGCGCTTATGATTGTGATTCGTTATCAGTTTAATCTGTGCCTGTAAGTTACTTTTAGCCGTACACCAATACACGATTCCAATAATAATGCTAAATACTGAATAATTAACTATTTATACATAAGAAAGAAAAACTATTAAACTATACACTGGCAGTGTAGGGAACGATGTACCATACGGTTTATGACGCGATAAATAAAATATTGAACGATAAAGTATACCAAACGAGATATGAAAAACAAAAACGAGTTAATCAACGTTTCCATCGTTTTGTTTAATGTATAGTGCTAATAGCAATTGTATATCGCCCGTTCTTATTTCGTTCACTTATCGGTTATCGGTGTTTAATTTTCTCATTTGTTATATGGACTTTATTGCAAAATTATGCAGTTACGTTTCAACATAATGCTGAATTAACATTATCTCAATTATGTGTATTTTTAAATAGCCATGATGCAGCAAATATTAAATAACAGCCTTTTGTTTTAAAATTCTTTTATAACAATATATGAATATACAAACCAAAGTTCGAGTCTTAAATACCAGATTGTTTTGACATGGAATAAGATGGGGTTTTTACATATTTATCTTTTAATCTCTTAATATAGTTCGCGTTTAGAATTACAGCACAATCAATATAAAAACGTCATATTTTGTTTAATATTTTGAGTTTATAGTTAAATTGTTAAATTTAGTCGCTGTTTTTCAAACACACTCACCAGGAGAGAAAAATGTTGTGCGCTATTTTGATGCTGTATTATCTATCTTGGAGTAGAGGTTAGTTATATATATATGTATGTTCATTAAATTTGCCGGTCAAAAAATATATTATTATTTTATTCAAGATAATGTTTTGCCGCATACATCGTATTAAGCATACATAATTAAAAAATAGAAATGTCCACTTAAAAAACTATTTATGGAAAATGGCATGACTAGCAATAGCGGTGAGAAAGTTAATGAAATTGTAACATTTTTCAAATGAATCAGGTAACTAATTAAGTGTTTATTTCAAAACCTTTAAGTAATTGCAACATATGTTTTCCTTTAAACCAAAAATAAAAGAACTCTTTTTGAATAAAAGTTTCTAACCAAAGCGAACATTTAATTGTTTAGAGAATGAGATTAAGTATTTATTTACCAAAAGTATGGGTTTGATTTTTGACAATGTCTTAAAGTCCTCATATAATAAATCGTAATATTTTTATGATGATTGAAAACGAAACATATTTTAGTCTGATTCCTTTTATAGGACTCAATTAATGATTTATTTCAATCATATAGTTGTCTACTTTCTTTTTGTTTGATCAATTGTTAAAACAAATAACGATCATCTTCGCATCACATTTACAGAGGCACATGTCTTATTACTCCAATAAATACGGTAATTAGTCATATCCAGCCTGGTTATAATCTAGTAAGAAGAAGGGACAATTGTTACGACATACATTACCAAAATACATATAAATGGTTCAAAATTCAATCAAAATGTACAGCTAACAGGTAGTTAAACGTTAACGAGTAATAATTGCTATTTTCTTAAGGAATATGATAAAACAACATAGCAATAAATCATACGGCCAGAATTAATATTGTAAAGCATTGTATAAAGGATGTCTTGTGTTTTAAATCCATACCAAAAATTATTTATGTCTGCTTGATTTCGTCTGATGAAACTGGTCATGATCAGTATTAGAATTGAGTTTATTACTAAACGACACAAGGAGAAACATAGCACTTAAAAAACAAATGTCGACCCGACAATATCTCAAAATATATACACAATATTTTAATGAGAAATTTGAATCGAATTTCATCTGTTCATTTGTCACAACGTTACTTTAACTTTTAGTCTGACTATCTACCTAGTTTAGAGGTCCAACACATGTACCAATATGAACTTACTGTTTTGTAAATTCAGTTCACGTATAACGCATACAATTGCAAAATTCCATACTTTAATTTAAAAGTATTTATATAATCTAATATTTCTTTACCAATCTCATATTCATTAGGAAAAATGCAGAATTGAAAAGGTCAATGTAACAGTTATATTGCCTTCGACAAGAATACGTGTGATCTCTATACATAGACTACTTAGGCTTCACGTATTTTATAATGATTATTTACGAAGTTTTTGGGCAACAAAGACTTGGCTGTAATAATGACATATGCGAAACAATTTTCTTTGAATAGCAGGTCTACAAATTGATATAAAATACATTTAAAAATTATCATATATGTGCTGGTGGTTCACAGCACACATTTTTGAACAACAACTCCATGTTTTGTCTTTGAGACAATTACTTGTCAATTATAAATAAGGATGTTGTGCGCTATTTTAATTATGCACTTGTAGTAGATCTTAGTGTTATAGATCATGTTTATTCTATTCGCAAAACTATATTGTCATTAGCCTTGTTAGTATGAGCAGATTCATTATCGCAACGATTTCTTTATTCGTGAATAGTATGAAGACAATGATTAGAAAATCGAATTTCAAATTCAAAATAATGTATTAGTTGTGATATGTGCGCAGAATGCGCCAGAAATATGGCATATTTAACGTATCTTTTGAAGTTTAGAATTACAGCTTTGCAAAAATATGGCCTCTGGCTGAGTGGTTAAGTATAATCTACTATTGATCGCGTGGTCTGTCAACACTGAGGTTCTAGTCTCAATGCGGGTAGGGGTACTCGCTTCTAATCTTAATTGAAAAGGATTGCCAGTTTTCCTACCTCAGGTAGGGGTTTTTCTCCGGGTACTCAGGCCTACTTTCCAAAAAACTGTACGCCCATGATATAGCTGAAAAACTATATTTGAGATACAAATATTGACAGCAACATACTGATACCAGATATAATTTTAATTTTATATTTTCTGAATTTGTAATTATGAATCTATTATAACCACAATTATCCAATTACTGATGCAACGCCTCAAAAATAGTTCTCAACATCTCAACAATGTACCTACAATGTGTCGTCTTATTATTACCATTATGCTCAAGACGACATAACAACGTTCTTAAGATCATAATTTTTATATGAATTGAATAGTAATAGAGATTTTCTAGAATGCTGTAATGATTTGTTTTTCATTTATATATTTGTAGGTGTTTACTGTTCATTTGGACTCAGTGCAAATTATTCAAAAAGTCACCATGTCGACTTGTCTAATCGCAATCTACATGATATTCCTTTAAATATTCCAATAGATACGGAAAGTCTCGACTTAAGCCACAATGAAATTCAAAACATTCCTAATGACATATTTACGAATCTATCAAACATTAGAACACTCAACCTGTCTTTTAATAAAATTAATGCAATTTTTGTAAATTCATTTAAATATCTCTCAAGAATTGAGTCTTTGAATCTTGGAACAAACCAACTAACACACGAATCGCTGCAAAATGAATCATTTAAACACATATCGTCTCTCAAGATACTGAAAATTCAAGACAATCCAGATGATGGTGCCTCGAGTATATCTTTCAGTGAAGAACTATACCGACTTCGACTGTTACAAACGTTGCATTTAGATGGCATAGACACCGAACCAAATCAGCTTTATAAATTTGAATGCTTTGAAAACTTGAAAATCTTAACATTTCAATCCCCGATGTTCGTAAAAAACACGACATTCAAAAGTTTTCAAAATTTACCATTGGAAGATTTTGCCATCTTAAATATTAAAGATGTTCAAAAGAATGCGTTTAGTTTTTTCCCAAAATTGACGAAATTAACATTAGCGTTAAGTTGGAGAGCCGTGAGCTTAGAAAACATGTTTCCTGCGCTTGAAGTTTTCAAAGGAAGAAGAATGAAATCGATTATTTTGACCGGTAATATCGACAGCAACTCTTTTAAATTAGGAGAGTCACATTTACGATATATATGGGATATCTGTTTAAAAGAATTGTATCTGCCTTCTAATAAAATTGAAGACGTTGACGCTGCAAGCTTTAAAGAATTTGCAAAAAAATCAACTTGCTTAGAAGTTTTTGACATGTCTGATAATCCTTTGCAAACAGAAAAATGCTTTTGGTGGATGTCCTTTCCTTTATTTAAAAACTTAAAAGTTATTAGATTTTCCCACATTGGATTTCGTCCGTCATCAGAAAGAATAGTTCATAAGTCCATTCAAGGCATGTCTAGATTGAATCTCCCGTCAACCCTCCAGGAACTTTCCATCAATTTTGGATCTACACGGTACGGATGGCCAAATTTAACATTCATAGATGGCCAGTCATTGAAAATTCTAAACTTTTGTCAGATTAAATTCCAACACTGTTTAGGTAGTTTCGACGGACTTCCGAATTTGACTTTACTTGATATATCAGGTTTTAATTGCACTTATCTAAATCCAAACATTTTACAGCTTTTACAACGATTAGAAATATTAACAGCTCAGAACATAAACCTTAATCATGGGTTAAAACTTCTGCGTGAATCTGGTGCACACATATTTTTAAATCTTTCTAGTCTACGTTCTGTGGATCTTTCTATGAACAACCTTGAAAGTTTTCCTTCAGATATATTTAAAGACCAGCAAAAATCGTTGAATTATTTGAATTTAGGAAGTAATGCTTTTAGAAACATTCCAATCAGCATAAACAAATTTAAACTTTTAAAACTATTGGATTTGACATACAATAGTATTGAATATTTGGAAGAGGTCGATCGAGAACTGTTGGAAAAGAACACTGATGCAGATATATTATTCTCTGGAAATCCAATTCAATGTACTTGTGATCAAATAAAATTCCTAAGATGGATAAAGGACAGGGGAATGAAGTATTTTGTAAATGTAGAATGCATTGGTGAAGACAGAGCACGCCATAACATCAGTGAAATAGTAAGTTCTCTTAAAAGCTTCGAGTTGCATTGCGTAGTAACATTCTGGTTATATTTCGCCATAGTTATTTCGTTTCTTTCCTTAGCAATAGTATTATTTCTCTCTATATACTATCAATACCGATCAGAAATACAGTACTTTTTCTTAAAGTTAAGGATAAATATGAAGAGGTATAAGACATTAGAAGAATGCTGTGAATATAAATTTGATGCCTTCATTTCCTACAGCAGCAGTGACACTCCATGGGTTGCTCAATTTTACAGACAACTGAGGGATAACGGTTTTAATATCTGTATAGATTTTGTACAATTTACCCCGGGAGAAGAAATTGCAGAGAATATTGTTAGAGCAATTGATAGTAGTCGCAAGATAATATTCATCGTTACGAGAAATTTTCTGAAAAGTTCATGGGGAGGATACGAAATAGAAATGACTAGGATGCACGCTTTCAGAGAAGGGAGGGAGAACATGGTAATAATAATTATAAAGGATGAAATACCAATTGATGAAATGCCTCGAATATTAAAGCAAATGTGGAACAAAATAGTATGTCTAAAATATAACGACGAGGACGAAACTATATTTTACGATACGCTAGCAGTCTGCTTACGATAAATATATCGAATATTGTAAACTTTGTGTTCATTTTTATTGTTAAAAACGATGAGAACAACTGCAATGTATGATTTACATAAATAACTCTTTATTTGAGAACAGATTTCTTTTACTTGCTGTGAGTACAATCAAACATGTTTCCGCATCTCAAGATCAAAATAGTATATGCATATCGTGAAACTGCATGAATACATTGCAAAATCTATCATTAAATGAATATATACACTAAAGTATCTATTAGTTTGCTATCAAGATATACTGTTTAGTGATTAACAAAATTGCGTTATTTATGGTACAGATGTAGGAACTTATACCCAATACAATGCTTGCGTGAACTCAAGTACTATAGAGGAGAAAGATGCGACTCCATCCACTTACACAACCATTTTATTGCTTATTGTTATGACAAAGAAAAACTCTTGGTGTGAAATATCATTGTTTTAAATTTCATTGTTTGGTATGTCTGCAATATCGTTCAAAGGTAAAATTGTAAACGTCTTTTGTCTTATATTTGTACATTTGTAGTTTATACTTCTGTATATTAAATATTTACAATATATTTACATTGTAGTATTGAGTGTCATTAATTAAATTTGAAAACTGGAGAAATGAAAACTAAAAAATCTAGACCTATTAACGAGGAATATGGTAATCTTTTAAATCCTATAACATTCGCTTCGGTATATATAAACGACATGCAGGGGATGCATCCAAAGAAAAGGTCGGCACATACACATTCCATATCATTTAAGGAATTGGTAGTCAGTAAAGCTCTTTTATATTAAAATATTTTTTATTATAACACATTATTCTGGTACTAGTTAGGAGTACTTATATTTATTTTAAATACAAACAAGTCAGATTCAAATTGAAATACATAGATCAAGCAATACTCATGAGAGTCTTCAGAGTCTACGTGTTGTTAACGTAATGTAAAAACTTCCTCTATGCCTTTCTGAAAACGTTTTATTACACAAATTTAAATTACATAGCTTTACTCGGTTAGTTGAAACATTATTTTAACAATTAGCCTATCAACACATACTTTAGATTCGATTTTAATGCACGAAGAATGAGGAAGTGGACTACATTATTTGTTTAATGTCTTAAGTTATTTAAATTTTAAAAATACGCACTTGCTTTTGTATTTAATATCAGCCAATCATTTATTTGCTTATGCCTGACGACCCACGTTACAACAAACAATAAAGACGTCATAATCCGTGTTAAATTTTCTATATATTCACACAAAAAGTTATTTACGCAAAAACAAATTCATAGGAATTAAAACAGTTAATAATCACTGATCTAATCTTTGTATATAATCTATTTATAGTTTACATGATAAGATTAGCCATTTATAAAATTTTACTTAATGGTACAAGACAAAAAGTGCGATAAAGATAAATTGAACCTTTTTTCACTCACGGCGTTTTAAGAAACATATGCAAAACGAAAGGAAACTTACAACTGTTTAATGGAATGATCTAAAACAAACTATGGATAAAACTTCAACATGACGATAAATTAGATAAACTTACATTATGTATAGGAGGCATCGATGGCCGAATAATTAAAATATTGTGTCATTTACTATTACTTACGAGCCTGTTAGCTCAAGATCTGCAGTGACAAAGATTTAAAAATTTAAAACACGCGATGCAAAAATGCAGATGAAAAATATCAACAAACATCCTCATGCAATCAAAAACCAAACATTGTCTATTTTCGCTACCATGTTTGCACACGTTTTCGCCCACAATTCAATATTTTAACCGAGTTGCTCGACTACAATCTTAATTGACAAGAATTGCCATTTTTCCTACAGAAGGTCGGATGTTTTCTCCGATTACTCCGTCTTCCTCCCCTAACAAAAACTAAACGCCAAAGAATGCTGAAAAATTGCTGCAACAAACTTCAATTCAAACAATAACGGAGTTGTAATCTTTACTGTGAATGCATTGTTATAGATTTTTATGATAAATTCTAGTCCTTATACAAGTGGTCATGCCTCAAGTATGTATTATTTTGCGTGTTATTATTTTGTTTTGCCCTGCAAGCAAATCAAAGGATACCAAAATGAACTACGACGAATTAACAAAACAAATGACTAACAGAAAACAAACAAAACAAATTACATAAAACAGGTAGCAAACAATAAGAAACCACAGAGTACCTGGAAATAGGTTGGCATCAGGTGTTCCCGACAGGGAGACTGTGGGTCTTCACAAGAAACTTTTTATTCATGGTCAAAATCAGTGTTAGGTTATTAATGAGAGGGGGAACGGTTAAATTGTTTAGAAGCATAATTAGTCTCTCACCATATTGAACTTTCGACACGATTACTGATGCAATTAAAATTGCGCTAGTTTAGTGACACACCTTTTCAGTTTTAATCGGGGTAAAATTTTGATAAATAAAGTGAATCGGTACATTGGATTGCAACTTTTAGCAAATTATATTATGTTTCCTGTTAAATTAGATTTCAACGGAAATTTAAAAGAAGATAACAGATGTAACTTTAATTAACCTTATTACTTGAGTAAAAAATCTTTCTTGACAATTCTAATCTAAAACGATCAGTATGTTCTGATAATCAGGAAACATTAGGCTGTTTATATTGTATGTTGATTTGTATAGTGTCTAATATAAAGACGGGAATCATTGTGTAAATTTCCATGCCTAATTTGTCATCTTGTGGACGGACAAAACCCTGGTGAGAACAGCAAAGCAGACACATAATAAAAAAACATTAATTTTGTAAAACGAACTCAATAAAAACTAGGTTAATCCAGGTGCTCTAGAAGAGTAAGCATTTCTTCTCTACGCGTGGCACTCGTCGAGTGTACTCAATGAGAAAAATGGTCATTTTTACACAGATATTGCGTAACAGGTATCTAAGTAATGATGGCGACAGTAAATTCACGAAGTCGTTGAATCTTAATGAAGAAATGCAATTGATGTTTCCATACACTATGGTAATTTGATGAAAAGATGTTATGAGATTAAAAATGTGGAAATAGTTTTTCAACGAAAACGCTGAATGAGTTTTTAGTGATCAATATATTATTAATATTAATAATTTTATATTGAAGCGGAATTAAATATTCAAAAGTATAATTACATTTTACAGTTGTATTTCTCAATTACTAAAAATTCTTTATGCTGACAGTAGTATTTATAGTGTACAAAAGCGGAACGGTCAACGAGTATCGAAAACCATAAGACAGTGACAAAATCTACATCGAGGCAAAGACACACGACATAAAGAAGACAACAAATGAATAACAAAATCCACAAATGAATAACCCAATAAAACATAGGTGCTCTCAGGTTATCCGGACGAATCAGCAGTGCCTGCTTTTAACTAAACAACATATGAGTTACTCATATTCATGTGCATGAAAAAGTCTAATCCAGAAATAGGACAACCTACCACAGAAAAATGTACTGCATGGAATTTCTGAAGAAATGCCATCAGCCATTATTGTCAACAGCATTGTCCGATCTAGAAATAACGATGATATAATCTAGCGTAACGTATGAGTTGTTATATAAAAACACCACACGAGCGAATTGATTGAATACTAGTATGGTTATTTTATGATTTTAATTTATGTCTCGTCAGATAAGAACGGTCCAGATAAGAGACCGATTTAATTGGATTGGTAGTGCTCTTAATCCTAAATCCTTAGTATAGATCGATTATAACCCGTTCTTTTTTTAATTGACCTTCGAGAAACTCAGCAGTACAAAAATAAAGTTGTAGTCTCGCTGTAGGAATGGTGTGTTCTTGATTCAAATTTCAATTCACACTGATTGCAAGTGTTCCTTCCTTATGTCGCTTTTTTCCGCTAATAAAAGTGGACTCGACGATGCAGCTTAAAATGGCGTAAAATAACGTTCAAACAAACAAACAAACAAATAAACAAACAAATAATCTGCGGTGAACTTATTACATGTGGTCATTCACTGATGGGAAAGTTGTATAATGACTAGATACGTGTATCGTTCGTTTCTATTCATTTTTTTGGTGATAGGCAGCATCTGACTAGATCTATGGGTATGGATATAAGTTGCATTAAAGGGATGGATTAAAACATTGCACAAAATTGTTTTCATAATTTAAAAAAAAGTTTTGATAGAAAACCTTGCACATCCTGCAATGTAATATATTTGGGCAGATTTTTTGCCATTTGGTTATCCAATATGTATAATTAGGATTGCATATCTAATTCTTATGTATGATACAATCTATGTAGTTCTAATACTAATGAAAATTATGTAATTATGAGCCTTATCCACAGGAATATTGATTAAATAAATGTCGGACATGGATATAGTTACATCGGTATATCTGAAGTCTGATAATGCTTGAGTACTCCGCTTTCGTCGTAAAATGAATTTTAACTTGAATTAAAGACCATACACCGTTGATCCATACAATGTTTCAACCTTTTTGCTATATTCTTTTGTCAATTGCCGTTATAGTCTACATTTAGACTATTTATGTTGTATCACTATATTGTTAACCCGGATATATTTAAGAAAAGAGATTGATGTATGATATTTTTGTCCTTATACGGTCAATTTGATGACGTCAAAAATTAAGTATTAATATTAATGGACAGAGTACACCAACTTTCGATGAAATCGGCATACATAATTCCATTTTGCTCAACCAAATACTCTACATACAAAAAGAATACGAAATTCGACATTCCTTACATGTCAGATTTAGTGCGTCATACAAAATGTAAACTATCGTTTTATATTTAAAACTGACAGTCCAAGATTGGAGTGGAGCACATATAGTACGCAGTGAGACTCAAATTCGCAACCTCAGTGTTGAAAGGCATGTGAATAATGGTAGATTAATTACCTTAACCACTCAGCCAGCGAGGCTTCTTTAATTAATTTGTATGGGAAATCTTCATCAGACGATATTCCGAGCCATTCGTAGGCTTCGCTCGTTCTAACCATGACGCTTTTTTAATCATGACGATAAGTAATTTGGCTGATTTATAATCAGAGCAACTTGTCCGGGCATCTGTGTTTACCCACGATCTGCTATTATTAATCAAACAAAGGGGCATCGGTGGCCGAGTGGTGAAGGTAGTTCGTCTACTATTAATCACGTGGTCTATCAACACTGAGATTGTGGGTTCGCGCCTCAATGCGGGTAGAGTGCGCTCGACTCCAATCTTTATTGACAAGGATTGCCAGTTTTAATACCGGCGGTCGGGAATAATTCCGGTACTCCAGAATTATACCCCAATAACAACTGGACGCCATGATTTAGCTGAAAAATTGCTGAAAGTTGGGTTAAACAACAAACAAAGAAACAAAACAGTAATCAAAAAGCGTTTTTTTAAAAAGACTGAATTGCGGAACTGTGTCGATAGTATTTAAAGAACCAAAATAGTAGGAAACCAGAAATTGATGATATAATATAACCAGAATATTACGCAGTTTACCTCGAAGCTATCAAGAGAACGTATTTTATCACTACTGTTATTCTGTATTGTATCATTTCTAATATATTCTACATTTACAACAATTTTTATTCCACGGTCTTTTATCAATCTGAAAAAGTTTTATGTCCAGAAGTACATGTCAATGAATTCCCACAAAGTAATATATAATTCGATATATTTTACCAAAAGTGTCTACTCGTCGTTATTAAAATATTTAACATTATTTAATGTCAAATCCAGTATTTCCAAGAGTTTGAATTTGCTTATACTTATTTGAAGGTTTTTAAATGCGTTGTTACTAAAATTCAAATAATCTAACGTTTCTATCTGATTTTATCTGAGTGTAACCTTTGCAAGTTGTTGGCGAAAGACGTAATGCAATTAAGATTTTAAATAGTACAATTAAACGCGCACCAGATTCACCGAAATAAGTTAGCCCTTGATTAAGGTTTGTGTTCCATGCTGTAAAATTTTCTAATCGTGGCAAAAAACTGTAAAATGTCTGGATTTACATAAGTACAATAAAAATCTGATATATTGACACGATCAAATTCTGAATGCCTTTGAAACTTATTAAACAGTGAGTCCGTTTTATGTAAAACAAACTTATATTGAATTTGTTTTGACTGACCATCTACAAATGTTGCATTAGGTAATCCAAACTTGCCCCATCCATAATTAATGAATGTTTTCTGTAGAGTTGATGGTAGTAGAAATCTAAGTTTGAGTGGTCATTTGCATCCAAACTTTTTTATAACGGTTGAATTACCATGTGGGAAAATCGTATAAACTTGTAAGGTTTTTAAAGGAATGAATATTCATACACTAGTAGACACTGTCTATCGGCATAGGATTATCAAATATGTCACAAACTTCTAAGAAGTTGAGTTTCTTGCAAAAATTGGAAAGCCTAAAGCGTAAATGTCAACAATGTAATTAGAAGATAAGTACAATTATGTCTTTATACCTTTAAATACTTCAAGCAAGGGAAACATTTTTTCTAAGCTTACCGAATTCCAATTCAAACTTAAGTTAATTGCAGCAGTTTATGGAAAAATTTAAAGCATTATAAAAATTATGAGTTACTCTAGAAAACCTTGAAGCGTTGTATTTTTCACAGTCAATCCATTACCATTGTAGTCCATGCATATTAATAATTTTTTTTTAAAACGTTGTAAAACATTCAGTTGATTATGGTCGGTGCCAGTTAAATTAAAATACAACGTTCTTAGCAGAATTATTCGGTATAGTTCATCATTGACGACGGATATAGCTGAGTTACAAAGGTCTGGATTGTCTGTAATCTGCAGTTTTGTGTTTTACTGACTCAATTTGCAACGATTTCAGGTTATTTGAGCGCATATTCATACTCAATTCTTAAGAGTCATTTTAATGAGTTCAGTAGAATTGTATTTATTTAATTATTAGATAGGTCTAGATTTACCATTCTGGAGAGATTTGCAAATGTGCGATTTGTAATGTCTGGTAATTCATTCTAGCTGAAGTCGAGAATCTCTGAGCCTATTGGAATTCTTACCAGAAAAGTCAGTAAGATGGCGTCATGTGGCGTTAAGTAATTCATATGGTATGCCAGTGAACAATACACAGCTGCAAATAAAATGAAGAAAATCATATGTGCATTCTAGAGAATCTATGTTACTCTTATTTATGAAGAAATTCTGTTGTTTAAGTCATCCACACTTTGTCCTCTTCAATATAAGGTACATCAGGAAAAGAAACATTGCAGGTGAATTTCGAAGCAACATCTGCTGACTAGTTCAGCGTACATAATTGTTAGCCTCTAGTTAACCCCTGATACGATAGACAAGAAAAACATATAAGTGCATCATAATGAAAGAAATTCAACAAAAAGTACATGTTTTTTCTTTTGTGGTTTTATGTTTTTTCTTTTTCTTTTTGTTTATGTTTTCTTTTGTTTTTGTTTGGTTTTTTTTTCGTCATTAATCAATATTTTGATAATACAGATGTTTTTAGATTCATGTACGAAAAAAGTTCTATTTAGATTTTATAAATAGATTTAAATATTCTAAATACAATTAAATTATTAAATAAATAATTATTCATTATAACCTTCCGAAGTTTTTGACGAACATTTAATTGTAATTCGCAATTGTATCAAATTCTTTTTTTAAGTTTTTTAGCATCCTCTAAGGCACCTCAAATTAAATTTAAAATTATGCTAACAAGCCTGTTATTTTATAGCCATGCAAATAAGTGTTAATGTCCAGAGGATATGGAGATTGCTTTGCCCTTTCCAACATATGTCGATGTGATCAATTCCGGGAAGGTCTAAAATCAATGTAATAAAATTTACCAATAATATTTTCTGTACAAAACTATATTAATCGGATGTATACTTTTAAGTTCAAATACATATTAAATGTTACAAACTTTTTTGGTATTTTTTATCATATGTTTACATTTTAACAGAAACATAAGTTATTAAGAAAATTTAAATGAGAAAGTTGCGATGTATTTATATCGTTTTGTGGGATGAAAACTCTAATTTTATTGGAATCTTCAAACAGCAAATCAGAAGAGATCAGTTTTAAGTGTCTGTATTAATGATTAATAGCCTTTCGATCACAAGCAACATAACAATGTGCTTGAATACATTTTAGCATTACAGAAAAAACAATTATGTGCATCTATAATATCAGTTCACTGTTTAACCTACTCATTTTCACTGATTTTAAGTGTTGATAACAAACAAACACGGAAGACATTATGAAAGAGGAAGTTCGTTTGGTGTTCAGTGTTAAGTCAGTAAGGTAAACAGTTTTATGATCTGGAATTAAATAAAAGTGTGTGTGCAATTTAAAACTTTAAATACCTTAACCTAAGTAACACAACCTACTTCCTCTTTCGTGGCGTTCTATTAAATATTTTATCGGTAATTTGTTTTATTTCCCTTTGATGTGTGCCAACTGATAATGCTTGTCACAGCATACTAGCCGTGATATAAAACATATCAATCAGTTCATTACCGGGCATGCCTGACTAATGGCGGAGAAATCTAAAAATGATTACGTCACAGTAACTAACAGAATGTTCAAAAATAAAGAAAGCAAGATAAAACAAGACACGATCTAAGCCCACCCGCAGGAAAACTAACACAAAAACAAAGCATCAAATATCACACATTTTCCTAGAAATATAGCATTATTGCTCTCATAGAATTGCATTTAAATAAGTCTGCTTGTATTATGGACCCTCTACAGCGCCCATTTAATTTAACGGTTGCAAAAATGACATGCAACATTCTCTGCCCTCCGTTCTCGACCACCAGACCCACTTTTTCGCAGCTACCTTCCGTTAACGACCATACACTTTAAATAATCTGAATAAAACTCTTCAAATTGCACAAACATCTTAATTCAAGAACAAGTGTCCAATCCCGAAATCCTGTGTTCATTTTCCAGAAGAACTTGCGAATAATCTCCCCATTTTTTGTTAAGCCTACAAATCATAAAACTGTAATAGGATCATTACTGCAGTAAAATTCGGCCTACAAAAGAACCTACAACTCATCAAATGCTGTACGTCAATTAATTGTAATTAACATTGGATCTAAATAAATGATGTGTAAATCGTATTTCCCCTCGCAAGCGCAAAGTACTGAAAATTAAAAATAACACAGCACATAACAGTCACCAGAAATAAAACCGATATAAAATACAAAGAGTAGAAAACATAAAAAGTGAAACTGACACTCCATTGGAAAATCGGTCAAAACACGTTGGCAACGTAAATTTAAAATAATACGGTTCGTCAATGAGCAAAAGATTAAAAACACAAAATTTGACAGCCCATATTATGGTTAAGAGTAAAAAAAGATTGTCATTCACACACTTTTACATAAACGATTAAAAATGACTTACCTTATAGCCTTACACGGGATGAATGAAATAAACTTTCATTTATTACGCCACATTCCAGTTGAATGACGTTGACGCTAAATAACGTAGCACACCGTTTTTCTCAGATCACTTCAACAAAATAGTACCTGAAATTGTTTTGAATAACAGATTGATTCTGCATTTTTGCAAACTTTTGCATGGATTTCATAAAGATATATTCTTAATTATAAATTACCGATAAACAAAATATTAGGCAATTAGTTTTAGGTAGTGGCTTTCTCATGGTGATATCTCAGGTTCGCTCTAGCGGGCTCACCTTATATTCTGTATATAAATGGCACATGCATACGTCAGTTAACAAATATTGATAAAATGTTGTTTATAGAACTTATAAAGGGGAGCAAAATAATTTTAAAATGTTTGTTTTTGTTTGTTTGTTTGATGGTGTTTACAGACACTTTTAGCAATTTTTCATCTATACCATGGCGTCCAGTTTTTATTGGGGGAGGAAGCCTGAGTACCCGGAGAAAAACCCCCGACCTGCGGTAGGAAAACTGGCAATCCTTGTCAATTAAGGTTAGAGTTGAGAACACCCTGCCTGCAGTGAGAATCGAACCCACAATCTCAGTGCTGACAGACCACGTGATCAATAGTAGACGAACTACCTTGACCACTCGGCCATCGAGGGCCCAATTTTAAAATGAGTAATACAACATGTTCAGTTACGTGAATAGGATGCTTCCTTTATTATAAACGACACATGATGTTAAGAAATATTAGATGTTGATTTCAAATCTGTATTGTCCCATCCTTCTGTATTCTAACAATATAGGTGTTCCGGTTTCTGTTTTTTTTACTTTGATTTCTGCTTTGTGTTGTGTATGATTGTCTATATGCAGATTTGTGATTGTCCATTGACTTTCGGCCCTTGTTCGCTTGGTTTCCTTGCTATTTTGTTTCTATGTACTTTTATCTTATAATGATTTGTTTGGATTTAAAATAAACGGTCATATATGAATTTTGTTAAAACTAATATAAGTGTCTGTATTCAAATAATAATTAATTTTAAACGGTTTTACTGCGAATGATTTTTTTTAACGTTAATGCGTAATTCCATTCCATAATAATCTACATGCGCATGTAAAAAAATTATTGTGTGACATTTAAAGTATTGAATTCTGATTTAACGCTAATTTAAGCATTTTTTCAGCTATATTTTGGCGACCAGTTTTTAACAGGGACGAAGACGGAGTTCCCAAAAAACCCCAAACTTTGGTTGGAAAACTGCTAATTCTTGTCAATTAAGATTATTTATTAAAATAATTATAAGATGTTTTTCGCTCTTATCGAATATTATTTCTCATATTATACACAAAAAATGTCTGTCACATTTCTTATCATTTGGGGATTTAACGCCACACAATAATATATATGATATCTGTCGTTTACACTTGTGGGCAGACTTTGTAGAATAAATCTTTGAATAATTTACGATTTCCGTTGGTACACTTAAATGTGTTATATTTAAAGCTATAACCATTATATATATGTTTTGTTGTTTTCTCCTCCTTTTTTACTATGGTTTTGTCCGTCCAATAAATGAAAAATTGTGGCATTTAAATATAAACGGTGAATCACATATCTATATTTGACAGTCTATTAAATTCCAAATAGAACGTCAACAGCTTGACCTTTTCAGAAGAGAACTGTCGACAAAAATAAACCACAGAGTTAATGCACATATATTCCTAAATACTTCTGTGTTTATTTTTGGTCTTGTAAGCAAACTGTGGTGGCATTATTCTATTATTTCGTGGTCTTTTTACCCTCATGTTATGATATTGAGGTCTAGATTGAGAAACTATATAAAATGCAGCAAGGATCCTCAGTGGAATCTGTTTGCATCGATTTTAATATAATAATTCAATAGCCAAACGAAGTCCCAACATTAATTTAAGCATGGAGGTTCCAATTTATGTAAACTGTAAAACGTTATCACATAAAATTGCGAAAATTCATTTCTTGATGTCAAATGGTGATTACCACAAGGTTCTATAATAATTACAAAACAACTGAATGTTATATGTTCTCAAAACTAGCACAGAATTCAACTTAAGCTTCATATTATCATGCTTCAATGATGATAGCATAAGAACTCAGTTTATTTTTTCAGGATTCATTATAACTTTCTGTTAATTTCTTCTATTAGAAAGTTTCCTGTATGATTTATAAGTAATGAAAACCATTTTAAAATGTTCGTTTTACAAGAAGTCGACAAATCATACTTGTCAGTTGGTAACTGTTGTCGCCGTTTAGAACAATATAAATGAATAAAGTTTAACAATAGTGATTGCATATATTTATCGTAAGCAGACTGGTATCTCATGCTTTATAATTATTATTACCATGTTCTCCAGTCCTTCTCCGAGTCATTTATATATCATATCTTCCCCATGAACTTTTCAGGACATTTTTGTTTAAATTATCTTATGACTGCTATCAATTGCCCTGACAATATTTTCTGCAATCCAGTCACCCAAAATGAAATGTTTAGCATCGTCGATATGTAAGTTCGCTTTGAGTGGCCTCTTGCATGCTTCCTTATGACCGGGCAGTTTCAATAGGTATAGTTCATCACTGAAGGAAATAGCCAAGTTACCATAGTCTGAATTGTCTTGAATTAGCAATTTCTTTAGAGACGTTATGTATTTAAATGAAACAAATTGCAACGATTTACATGTAAGGTTGTTTGTTCGAAGATTCAGAGACTAAATTCTTGATAGTCCTTTAAATGAGTTCACTAGTATTTAGTTGATTATAAGATAGGTCTAATTACAATTCTGGAAAGATTAGCAAATATTCCATTTGGAATGTCTTGTATTGTCTAGCCGCTACACAAGGCTAAATTTTCCGTCCATACCAATACACAATACTGTAATGTAGCATTCAAAAGTCTAACCCTTAGGTCCATCGTTCCCGAATTGATTTATTGTTTGTTAACTAGTTCTTGTCCTAAATATAGCTGAAAAACTGCTCGGTACACGTAAAGAAAACTTTCAAACAGTTCGCACATACTGCAATGTAATAGTATTGTTTTCTACAAACAAAACTGTACAGGTAATTGCAATAGTTAAGCTGAGGAAGGCAACTATCATTTTCATTTCTTGAACAATCTTTCTTTTCTGCATATTTGAAATTATATATTTATAAAATCGTTATATACATTGTTGAATTTTGTTAGCTTTGGGACTTTCTGTTGATAATATATTTACTTAATTATTTAATTAATGTTTCCTAATAGGAAAATTAAATTTGGAACTCAGTAGACTATTTCTTTCTATTTAATGATCATGCACAAAACCTTTTCTATTCCTTTACTGTTTGTAACTTGTTGATTTCAAGATTCAAGAATATGTTCGTTTTATCATGGTCGTTCGAATAGTTATTAATTGCTTATTTACTTGTGATAGTATTAAAGTGGATCATACAAATATATATACTTTTATTCTTAGATTATCCGCGTTTAAAGAGATATATGAGATCAATATATAACCTTTGAGGTTTTTTTTGGGGGGACTCAAATGAGTTTACTAAATATATGATTAATAACTGACAGAATTTGATTATAAAACTATTAAACATACGATGCATAACAATCAGGACGTTACCACTGTTACCTTTGTTGTATCTCTAAACCAGTAATATAGATTGACAATAAAACCTTCAGACAAAACGAAAAAAGATGATAGTAAAATAGTTAGAAAAAGCGGTATCAAAGGTTCGTGTAATACTTTTATAATAAATTTATTATAAAATGTTTGATTTTATTTCTATAACTTAGGTAAGATTAAATTTATACCAAAGTTGCGCCGAGAAGAAAATTCCACCTCACCGTTTTACTGTATTGTGTTATGTTTGTTTCTGTATTTATTAAAATATTCATTTACATTTTTATTTTACTTAATTTTATTTTTACCTCTGTTCAGTGTTGCTTCTTTGTCTCGTTTCTATTCAGATCCTCAAAAATATTGATTGACAAATAAAGGATTGTGGTCACCCCATGTGTCTTTGAATTGAAAATAGCAACTTCTTTTCAAATGTTTTCCTTGATCTCCAGTTTGTTGTTTTCATGGCTTATTCTACCAAGATCTTTAGTGTAATATATGAATCTTTGCTTGATTTCGGTTTACAAATCCCAGTATTAACACATGCAGTGGAAAAACTGTTTTTAAACAGTACGCAAATGTACAGGATTTTATATGGGGTTTACGAACATAATGATTATAGACATATATGTTTTTTATCCTTAATGTGGTAGTGTTTACATACTTTTGTATATTTAAAGAACTCCTAGATCACCAAATAAATGGGTTTAACACTTGTATCCGACATTGCTATTCATAGCTTTATATGCTCCCAGATTAACTACATGCTCAGCAACGTGAATATGATCGTATTCAAGAACAAATTAAATTAATAAATAATTATATTGTTTCCTAAAGTTGTAATGAAATTGTAATGTTGGTAAGACGTACATGATGCTGACAGAGTATTTTATCATTTAAGTTGCAATAAAAGCTGATTAAAAAATTTATTTATATATTAATAAGTTCATTCAGTGTTTCCCTTTTTTACATTATTTCCATATATATCATTCAAAATATGCTTGCATAGAATATGGAAACATCAACTGCATTTCTTCACAAAAGTTTAACTACTTTATCAATTAGAAAATTTACTGTCGCCATAATAACTTTAGTTGCCCGTTGCTCAATATCTGTGTAAAAATGACCATGATTTGTTTCCTTCGTCGTTAACACATTCCCTCCATCTCACTGCATTATGACTACTCTGTATATGTCTAATTTCGGGATTTTAATATGAGCTACGAGTGTAACACAGAAGGGGGGATTACTTACTACCTGAGGACATGCACTTATCACCAATTTTTATGGGTTTGTGTTACTCAATTTTTGATTTTGTCCCCTATTTTTGAGCCAAGGTTTTGTCCATCCTTGACTTGTCGTCATTGAGAACACTCGACGGGTGCCACGCGTAGAGGAATATAACTTACCCTGCCAGAGCACCTGAATTCATCCGGTTTTTATTGGGATCGTTTTACTCAAATTATTGTGTGTGTGTGTGTGTGTGTTTAGTGTTTCTTTTGTTGTTGTGACCATGGTTTTGTCTATCCACTCGACGAAAAATTGTGCTTTGTGATTCCCGTATTTTTGACACAATAAAAATCAAAATACAACGTTAACAGCCTGATTTATTTAGAATAGAACTGTTGACAAAAACAAAGTTTGAAGAACATTGATATCGGTTTAGATTGGAACTATCGACGAAAAAGTTCTTACGCACGTGATACGGTTTCTAATTGTTTGTTATCTGTTTCATGCTAATTGTTTTGTCTGTAAGTTTTTTCCTTAGACATTTTTTGTTAATTTGTCGTAGTACGCTTTGGTATCCTCCGATTTACTTGCAAGCAAAACAACGCAAAATAATACATACTTTATGTATGACCAATTCAGTGTTATTGTATTGAGTTACTTATTTTATAGGGACTAAAATATTTGTCACTGCAGATCTTGAGCAATCAACCGTTGACAGGCTCGTAAGTAATAGTAAATGACACAATATTTTAATTACTCGGCCATCGACGACTTCTGATGTTTTATCTATAGTTTGTTTTAGATCATTCCATTAAACATTTGTAAGTTTCCTATTGCATATGTTTCTGACAAGGACATGAGTGAAAGAAGGTACAATTTATCTTTATCGCACTTTCTGTCTTGTACCATTAAGTAAAATTTTAGATTATATACAAAGATTAGATGAGTGATTATTATACTGTTTTAATTCCTATGAGTTTGTTTTACGTAAATAACTTTTTGTGTGAATATATAAAAAATATAACACGGATAATGACGTCTTTATTGTTTGTTGTAACGTGGGTCGTAAGTCATAAGCAGTTAAATGATTGGCTGATATTACATACAAAAGCACTTGTGTATTTTTACAATTTAAATTACTTAATACATTCAACAAATTATGTAGCCCACTTCCTCATTCTTCGTGCATTTTAATCGAATCTAAAGTATGTGTTGATTACTATATTATTAGATTATTTGTTAAAATAATGTTTAGTAAACCTAACCGAGTAAAGCAATGTAATTTAAATTTGTGTAATACAACGTTTTCAGAAAGGCATAGAGGAAATTTTACATTACGCTAACTATACGTGGACTCTGAAGACACTCATGAGTATTGCTTGTTCTATGTATTTTAATTTGAATCTGACTTTTTTGTATTTGAAATACATATAAGTACTTTTGACTAGTACCAGAAAAATGTGTTGTAATACAAAATAAAAAAATATTTTAATATAAAACAGCTTTACTGACTGTCAATCCCTCATGATATGGAACGTGTATGTGCCAGCTTTTCCCATGGATGCATCTCCTGCATGCATAATTGAATTAAATGGTGTTGCGGCAATTTTGCAGCTATATCATGGCATTGAGGTTTTATTGGGAGGAAATCCTTAGAAAACCTCTGACTTTCAGTAGGAAAAATGTCAATCCTTGTCAATTAAGATTTGAGTCGAGCAACTCGGTTAAAATATTGAATTGTGAGAGAAAACCCGTATAAACGTGGTATAAAAATAGAAACTGTTCCTAAATACTTGCAATCTTTGTCACTGCAGAGGTTGAACTAGCAACCGTTGACACAATATTTTAATTACTAGGCCATCGACTCATCCTATATATAGTGTAATTTTAACTGGTTCATTGTCATGTCGAAGTTATATCCAAAGTGTTTTTTCGTCATTCCATTAAACAGTGGTGAGTTTATTTTACTTGTGCATATTTTTCTTAAATTAAAACGCCGTGAGTAAAAAGAGTTGAATTTATCGTCAATGCTCTTCCTGTCTTGTACCATTAAGAAAAATTGTCTGAAAGGTTAATCTCATAATGTAAACTAAAAATAGATTAGATAAAAAAACATAGATGAATGTTTATTAAACTGTTTTATTTCCTATTAATTTTTATTGCGTAAATAACTTTTTGTGTGAACATAGACAACAAAACACGGATTATGACGTCTACTCTTTATTGTAACGTGATTCGTCGGTCATAAGCAATATAATGAATGGCTGATATTAAATATAAAAGCACCTGTGTTTTTTTAAAATTTAAATAACTTAACACATCAAACAAGTTATAGAGCCCACTTCCTTGTTCGTCGTGTATTATAATAGAATATAAGGAATTAGTTGATTGATAGATTGATAGATTAGTTGTCCATCTGAAAATATTTGTACAAGTCTCTTGTGAAATCCCCTGAGGTGCAATATCATGTTGCATTTCTTTGAAAACCCGTACGCAAGGTTCTTTAATAACCTTAAATTTTGTTGTGCAGTAATTAGTAGTCAACATTATATCTTTGTGAAATCTAAAAAAAAATCTCAAACAAAAATCAGAATCAATCTGTTTAAAACAACAATTTCAAAGGGACTATTTTGTCAGAGTGATCTTGTAAAATATGTTGTTGTTTTGGTTTTTGTTTAGCGTCGGTCAACGTCAAACAGAATGTGATGTACTGAATAATGGACGTTTTTTAATGGACAGTTGTGCTTTGTAAGACCAGTCATTTTTAATCGTTTATGTAATAGTGTGTGTAGTATAAATATTTTTTTATTTTACTCACAATAATCATTTAACTGTCATATGTTACGATCTTTGCCGAGTCAGGGGGAGATACGATAAACACTTATTTAGCAAATGGCTGTATCCGTTTGCAATTAAAATCATGTAATTTAGGACAATTTTATTGTTGACATATGATCGAAACGTAAATGCATGTGCCATGAGTGTTAAGATTGGTAAATGCTACTTGAATGCTTCTGTATTGTAGATTGCTAGGAACATCCGGAATAATTTATGTAGTATTAAAAAGGAGGCGGGGTTAGTTAATTATTGTTGTTTTATTTTGTATCTTTTTTACCAGACTGTCATCTCTGCGATTAAGCATTGTTTAAGTATGATCGGAAAACGACATTTCAAAACGTAGTAATAGAAAAATGTAGTTCAGGCTTGACGCCATTCTTTACAAGTAATCGTCGGAGAAACAAAGGACCACACTTTGATAATTGATTTTTTCTCCGATTGGTTGCGAGACATTGAATAGATATTTTAGCATTTATTTCTCAAGTTTAAATCTAATTAACGACAATGTGTACAAAAGATTACAATGCAACTATATTTAAAAGATATGATGTACGGAAACATAAAGTATAAGGTATAAGTATAAGGCAAAAGACGTTTATATTTTTCCTTTAAATCAAAGCAAATAAATTTATTGATCTATAATACAGTGATCTTTCAAACCAAGAGTTTTACTCTGTCATAATAATAAGTAATAAAATGATTGTATAAGTAGATGGGGCAGCTGCTTTCTCCTCGTCAGCACATGAGTTCGCGCAATCCTTGTATTGGGTTTAGGCGACTCACTGTTTTAATTCTCTTTTCTCTCCCTTTTTTTGTCTAAATTCGGAATTATTTACAAATATACAGTTGTTTACGATTTGCCTTATTACTTCTCTAAGAAGTTTTATTAACATCTGTACCTTATACTAAACAGTAATATCTCAATACCAGAAATCAATAGAATTTTTAATTTTTAAAATTCATTTCCCTGATATGCCTATACTATTTGATCACGGGATATGAACATATAATTTATGTAAGAAAGCTGTTCTCAAATCAAGAGTCGTTTATTTTTAGCCTGGCCTGTTTAGTAAAAGAACAACAATATAAAGGTCTAATGAAATTTTTTTTTTAAATCAGTTCAAATTTTCATCATAAGCAGAGTTCTAACGAATTGTAAAAAGTAGTTTCATGTGCGTCGTAATATTTTAGACATACGATTTTGTTCCACATGTCTTTTAAAGGTTGAGGCATTTCATCATTTGGTATTTCATCCTTTAGAATTAGTATTACCATGTTCTCCCGCCCTTCTCTGACAGCGTACATCCTTGTCATTTCTATTTCATATCGTCCCCATGAACTTTTCAGGAAATTTCTCGTTATGATGAATATTATCTTGCGACTATTACTAATTGCGTTAACAATATTCTTTGCAATTTCTTCTCCGGGGATGAAGTGCATAAAATCTATACAGATATTAAAGCCATTTTCCGTCAGTTGTCTGTAAAATTGATTAACCCAAGCAGCATCACAGCTGCTGTAGGAAATAAAGGCATCAAATTCATATTCACAGGATTCTTCTAGTGTCTTATACCTCTTCATATTTATGCTTAACTTTAAGAAAAAGTACTGTATTTCTGATCGGTATCGATAGTATATAGACAGGAATAATACTACTGCTAAGGAAACGGACGAAATAACTATGGCGGAATATAACCAGAATGTTACTACGCAATGTAACTCGAAGCTTTTAAGAGAAACTGTTATTTCACTGATGTTATGGCGTATTCTGTCTTCACCAATACATTTTACATTTACAAAATACTTCATTCCCCTGTCCTTTATCCATCTTAGGAACTTTATATGAGCACATGTACATTGAATTGGATTTCCTGAGAGTAATATATCTGCATCAGTGTTCTTGTCCAACAGTTCTCGATCGACCTCATCCAAATATTCAATACTATTTTATGTCAAATCCAGTAGTTTTAAAACTTTAAATTCGTTTATGCTGATTGGAATGTTTCTAAAGGCATTACTTCCTAAATTTAAATATTTCAAAGTTTTCTGTTGGTCTTTAAATATATCTGACGGAAAACTTTCCAGGTTGTTCATAGATAGATCTACATCACGCAGATTTGAAAGATTAAGAAATATTTGTGCACTAGATTCACGCAGAAATGTTAACCCATGATTAAGGTTTATGTTCTGAGCTGTAAATATTTCTAATCGTGGTAAAAACTGTAAAATGTCTGGATTTAAATAAGTACAATTAAAACCTGATATATCAAGTAAAGTCAAATTCGGAAGTCCGCCGAAACTACCTAAACAGTGTTGGAATTCAATCTGAAACAAGTTTAGAATTTTCAATGACTGACCATCTATGAATGTTACATTTGGCCATCCATACCTTGTAGATCCAAAATTGATGGAAAGTTCCTGGAGCGTAGACGGGAGTCTCAATTCAGATACGCCTTGAATGGACTTATGAAGTAATCTTTCTGATGACGGACGAAATCCAATGTGGGAAAATCTAATAACTTTTAAATTTTTAAATAAAGGAAAGTATATCCACCAAAAGCTTTTTTCTGTTTGCAAAGGATTATCAGACATGTCAAACACTTCTAAACAAGTCGATTTTTTTGCAAATTCGTTAAAGCTTAATGCATCAACGTCTTCAATTTTATTAGAAGGCAGATACAATTCTTTTAAACAGATATCCCATATTTATCCTAATTTAAAAGAATGGCTGTCGATATTACCGGTCAAAATGATTGATGTCATTCTTCTTCCTTTGAATACTTCAAGCGCAGGAAATATTGTTTCTAAGCTCACGGCTCTCGAACTTAACGCCAAAGATAACTTTAGCAACTTTGGGAAAAAACTAAACGCATTCTTTTGAACCTTTTTAATATTAAAGATGCTTAGTTCTTCGATTGGTAAATTTTGAAAACTTTTGAATGTCGTGTTTTCTACGGACATCGCATGATATTCGAATGCTAAGTTTTTCAAATTTTTAAAACATTCAAATTTATAAAGCTGATTTTGTTCGGTGTCGAAGCCATCTAAATGCAATGTCTGTAGCAGTCGGTACAATTCATCACTGAAGGATATACTCCAGGTACCTTCATCTGGATTGTCTTGAATCTGAAGCATCTTGAGAGACGATATGTGTTTAAATGATTCATTTTGCAGCGATTCATGTGTTAGTTGGTTTGTTTCAAGATTCAAAGACTCAATTGTTGAGAGACCTTTAAATGAGTTTACAAAAATTGCACTAATGTTATTAGAAGACAGGTCAAGTGTTCGAATGTTTGATAGATTCGCAAATATGTCATTAGCAATCTTTATAATTTCATTGTGGCTTAAGTCGAGACTCTCAGTATCTATTGGGATATTTAGAGGAATCTCGGTAAGATGGCGGTTAGATAAGTCGACGTGGTGACTTTGTGAATAATTTGCACGGAGTCCAAATGAACAGTAAACACCTACAAATATAGAAATTTATAAAAAGAACAATTCATTGACAGCATTCTAGAAAATCTCTATTGCTATTTAATTCATATAATATTATTATTTGAAGGGCGTTCTTATTTCGCCTGGAACAATATGTTCATCATGAGACGACACATTATTGATTATTATTGGCAGACGTTTTATCAGCAATTAGATAAATGCAGCAACACGATACATAATTACACAATTAGAAAATAAAAACGTTAAATTATTAAAGTATAATTTTTATGTTGTTGCTTGACCTGTCAATATTAGATCTAAAAACGAAATTGTGTTTGTTTGTTAAAATTGTGTTTAATGTCACTTTCAGCAATATTGCTTTAGGTATATAATATGGTGTCCAGTGTTTGTTGAGGGAGGAAGGCGTAGTACACGGAGAAAACATCGACTTTCGTAAGAAAATTGGCAATTCTTGTCAATTAAGATAAATGGCGAGTACACACTGTCCACCGTAAGACTCGAAACTCGGTGTTGACAGACAACTTGATCAATAGTAGATGACTTACTACCTTAACCACACTGGCCACCGAGGCCATCTGAGAGTAAAATATTTCCCTATTTTTACACCATCTGTAGTTCTACACTTTAATGGATACGTTAAATATGCAATAGTTCCGGCGTTTGGTGCGCACATATCACAACTTATACGTTATCCTACAATATGATATCGGAATTCGATTTTCTAATCATCTTCTTCATGCTATTCATATGTCAAAAAAATCGACGCAGTAATGATTTTGCTCATACTTACAACGCTAAATACAATGTAGTTTTTGGTGTGAAATAAACATGATCTCTAACACTAACATCTACTACAAGTGCATAGTTGAAATACCGCACAACATCCTTATTTATATTGAAATGTTTGTTTTACGATTGCTATTTAAAATATGCATGAAACGAAACGATGGAAACGTTGATTAAACCGTTGTCGTTTTTTATATCTCATTTGGTACACTTTATCGCTCAACATTTTATTTTTCGCGTCATTAAACGTATGGTACATCGTTGCCTACACTACCAGAGCAACGTTTAATAGTTTTCCTTTCTTACATGTAAGTAGGCAATTATTCAGTCTATTTTATTATTTAGTCTATTTTATGCTAACAGTATTTTGATATAACATATATCTAATTATCATTGACTATGTCTTGCCTGTTTATAAATTCAACTCTTCATATATACACCTGGAAAAAGTTAAGCGCGCACGAATATTATTCTTTTTCGTTTATTGTAAATAAGGGTCAGTATTAAGGTTTTAATGTATAACTGAAAGTGTGTGAAATTTTAATCAAGCGCGGTTTGCTGTCCACATGAAGGTTGCTCCCTTCATCACGTCCAAAGAGCACTATTTTTTCGTGTAACATATCGGTATTTAAATCCCGAATTGTTAATTGCTAAATCATTTAATGTAAGCAGGGCAAGGAGGCGGGTATCAGATGCACAGAGATGGCAAATCATCGGCTTGCATTTAACTGGTACATGTATGCCATACAAGGCAATAGGACGTCAGCTTGGCTATCATTATACAGTTATTAGTCGTTTCGTCGTTTGGTAAGAAAACACGCTGCCATGCAAGACGTTAAAGACCGTTCCAGATCTGGTCGACCTCTACGACAGCCCATCGTGAAGATAGGAGCCTTGCAAGATTTGTTAAGCAACAATAGTTACCTGGTCGTAATCTGCCAGCCAAAACAGTACGAAATCGTCTTAAAGGGGTAGGATTGATGTAAGGAGAATCATTAAACGTCCATTGCTTGATGATCGCCATCGCAGTAACAAGTTCGCCTGCTGCAGAGCAAGGCAAAATTGGAACCTTAGAACACTAGCCAAATGAGATCCGATTTTTACTCAATGTAACTGATGGGCGAACCCGTGTTTGGAGGCATCAAAACACAGCTTACGCGCCAAAAAACATTGTTCCAATAGTGCCTTTTGGTGGGGCTCACTTACGGTGTGGGGTTGTATCTCACTTGATTGCAAACTGGATCTGGTAAGAATCAATGGCAACTTTAATGGTGAAAAATACACCTGCGCCGTGCTGGGACAAACATTCCAGGCGTTATAAGACAAAAGGTCAAATTTTCTTTGTTTTACTGAGTAGTACAGACATATTAATTAACACTGTTTTTAAATAAAACAAAACCATTAATACTTGACACTTTTAGTGTTTATTTGTATAGTATTATTTTTTAACTTTTTGTTACTAAAATACATAGAATAAACATATTTAACGATAGATAGTTAATTCATGAAGATGTTGTGTTTAATATTTATTATTGATGAAGGAAAGTTATGCTGGTAAATTAAAAATACACGACATATCATGTGATAACCGGAAATTAATTAAGACTTGGACCAATTCACATTCCTTTTTTGAGAGTCTAAATTTTATTATTTTTACTAAGCTTTTGCCATATATATGTATACATGTATACAAATATAGATCATATTCCATTTATAAAACAACATAATACAAATACATTCATTCATTCATATCTGTTTTCCTCATTAAAATATTGAAAACCATATAATTGACAAAATGATCAATGAATTAAACATAATATGTACACAGTATAATAATTAAGAAGTAAACGCATATCATGTACTACAACATCTGATAAGACTAATGATAAGACGCGATGATAAGAGTATTAGTCTCCTCTCATTGTGTAACTAATTTCTATGTTTTCGGTAGACGCTTGATTAAGATTTATAAAAATACTCTCTGAATCTAAGACCATTATATTATACCTTTCTCAAAAGATTAATATTTCCCGGATAGTTTTTGTCAAAGGCAACACAAATTATAACTAAAAATAGTTTACGATATATTGATTTATTAGAGCATCAGACCACTTTATATTATTATTATTATTATTATAAATCACATTTATATATAGCATCCCTTTTTATACATTTACATACGGTCAAAGGTGCTTTCGAAATTCATTAATAAATTGTATATGCGTAATTTAAAAGCTTTCATCAACGTTATATAAGCTTTTGAATGCAATGTTTATTCAGCATAAATTTGTTTTATAATCCACAGATTGGGAAACGCTTTCGGCAACTCATATTTTGCAATTGTTATCTTTTCTTCAATAATGGTTTGGTCACTCATATATAATGCAAGCTATAGACAAATAAAACTCTTGATATAGAAAGTTACTCGTGCAGTTGTAAAGTGTTCTTCAATAGTAAGTCATTTATTTAAGTCAGAAATGTCTAAAAAATACACGCAAATATAAATGGCTGAAAATGAAAAACGTTTAGCAACATTAAAAGCAAATGTTTCTCGTAAACAAAGGGCGACAGAATCGTAAAAAACAGATTATTCGTTTTTATTTTATTTTAGACAGACTACTTTGTTCCACATATATGAATTATTTTATTATTTGGTATCTCATTCTAGATACTTGCAATGTCCAAACAAACCAAACGCAAAACAATATTTCCTTTATGCGCAAAAACTTCAATGTTATCATATTGATATACGCATTTTGATAAGGATAAGAATGTATTATAAAAATTTGTGACAATAAGTTCACCGTAAAGATTACAACAACGGTGTTTGAATGATCTTAACGCCACCTTCAGCAAGTTTGGAGCTATATCCTGGCGTTCAGTTTTATTTGGGAAGGAAGCCGTGGTACCCAGTGAAAGCATCTGGCCTTCGATAGAAAAATGGCAATTCTGTAAACTAAGATTGGGGTCGAGCAACTCGGTTAAAATATTGAATTGTGGGAGAAAACATGCGTTGTGAAAGTCGATTTTTGTATGAAAAAACGGAGAAATTGTCTGTGACAGACATTTTTGGACTGATAAATTGGTAATGCCGTTGTATAAGAAAAATTTCGACTGAGTCAACGGAAAAATGTCAGTGACAGATATTTTTTGACTTTTACAACGGAAACGCCGTTGTAACCGACAAATATTTACTGCGTCAACGGAAAAAATGTATGTGACAGACAAAATGACTGTCATATTAAAAATTATTGTCTGCCACATCATTAACTGTCTTTTACAGAAATTTTGCAGTCATTTGCACTCACTTGCAATCAGTGACAGACGGAAAACGACTTCAACTGGTATTTACAGTCATTTTATTAGACAGTAGTGATATCAATTAATACTCGTTAACGTTAAACTTCCATTTACCTGTATATTTTGATTGATTTGTTTAACCATTTATAATCTATATTTTGGTTACGTTTGTCGTAGGCATTTTATCTTCTTCTTGTTAGATTATAACTACGCTGGATATGACTAATTACCGAATTTAATCAAAGTTCTACGACAGGTGTCTATGTAAATGTGATGCGAAGGGGATCGTTATTGGTTTTTTATCAAACAAAAAGATAGTAGACATCTTTATGTTTGAAATAGATCAATCATTGAGTTCTATGAAAGGAATCAAAATCAAATATGTTTTGTTTTCAAGCATAATAAAAATATTACCCTTTCTTATTTGAGGACTTAAATAAAACTTTATTATTGGTAAATAAATAAGTAATATCATTCTCGAAACAATTAAATGTTCGCTTTGGCTAAAAATATTTATTCAAATAGACGTTTAAAGCTGTTGCTATTACTTAAAGGTTTTGACATAAACACTTAATTATTGAACTGATTCCTTTGAAGACTGTTGCACCATTTTCTTTAACTTTCTCACCGCTATTGCTAGTCATACCATTTTACATAATAAGTTTTTAAGAGGTCATTTCTATTTTTAAATTATGTGTGCTTAATACGATCTATGCGACAAGAAATTATCTTCAAGAAAACTATAATTTTTGACCAACAAATTCAATTAACATACATATATTTAACTAACCTCGGCTCCAAGCCAGATAATACAGCATCAAAATAGCACACAACATCTCTGTCTCTCCCGTTGAATGTGTTTGAAGAACAGTAACTTAATTTGACAAAGTAACTATCAACTCAAAATATTAAACAAAATAGGGCGTTTTCATATTGATTGTGCTGTAATTCTAAACGAGAAATATTTTTAAGAGATTAAAAGATAAATATTTCAAAGCCCCATCTTATTCCATATAAAAACAATCTGGTATTTAAGACTCGAACTTTGGTTTGTATATTCATATATTGTTATAAAAGATTTTTTAAACAAAAAGACGTAATTTAATATTTACTACATTATGGTTATTTAACAAAACTTATTTGAGATAATGTGAATTCAGCATTATGTTGAAACGTAACTGCATATTTGTGCAATTGAGTCGGTTAAATATAGTCCCTATTACATATGAGATAATAAAACACCAATAAACGAAAGATTGACGAAAAATGAACGAACTAAGAACGGGTGATATACGATTGCTATTAGCACTATACATTAAACGAAACGATGAAACGTTGATTAACCCGTTTTTGTTTTTTATATCTCGTTTGGTACACTTTATCGTTCAACATTTCATTGATCGCGTCATAAAACGTATGGTACATTGTTGCCTACACTGCCAGTGTATAGTTTAATAGTTTTTCTTTCTTATGTATAAATAGTTAATTATTCAGTATTTAGTTTTATTATTGAAATAATGTATTGGTGTTCATTGGTTGAAAGTAACTTACAGGTACAGATTAAACTGATAACGAATCACAATCCTAAGCAAGAATTTTAACATTCAAATATAACGCTATGTATTTATATTCAACTTAATTGATAAACAATATTACTCAAATTTCTATTTAAAAATGACTTCTTAAATTAATACTTAAGATTTCTCTTTTATATATAAAATCAAAATACGGTTAGCATAAAATGACTTTTTGTAATATTCGAGCACGCATATAGCGAAATAAATTGTTTAATGATGCTAATATTGTTTAGGAAACCGCAACAATATTAACTTTTCTAATCTGACACATTACATTGAAGCAAAGGTCGGGACATTATGAGATTCGTTTTAGGTTCCTGTTCTTATAACGCTCGTGTTTGCGAACTCTAGATTGTATATGAGTATAAAAAACGACAGCGGGTTAACCCACTTTTCAAGAAGCGTGCAAATAGCAATCATATATCGCCCCTTCTTTGTTTGTTGATCTTTCGTTCGTGTTTCTTTTATCAAGGTTTCGTTTACGTCAACTAATTTCTTGCCGCATAGATCGCATTAAGCATACATAATTTAAAAATAGAAATGCCCGCTTAAAACACTTTTTATGTAAAATGGTATGACTAGCAATAGCGATGAGAAAGTTAAAGAAAATGTTGCAACAATCTTCAAATGAATCAGGTAACTAATTAAGTGTTTATTTCAAAACGTTTTAGTAATAGCATAGTCTTTAAATCCAAAATAAAAGAATTCTTTTTGGCAAACAGTTTCTAACCAAAAGCAATCATTTAATGGTTTGAGTTTTGACAATGTCTTAAGGTCCTCATATAATAAATGGTAATATTTTTATGATGCTTAAAAACGAAACATATTTTAGTCTGATTCCTTTTATAGGACTCAATTAATGATCTATTTCAAACATAAAGTTGTCTAGTTTCTTTTTGTTTGAAAAATTGTTAAACCAAATACCGATCATCTTCGCATCGCATTTACAGAAGCACCTGTCATATTACTCATATTAATTAGTCATATCCAGCGTGGTTATAATCCAGTAAGAAGAATGGAAAATTGTTACGTCAAACGTTACCAAAATACAGATAAATGGTTAAAAATTCAATCAAAATATACAGCTAAAAGGTAATTAAAGGTTAACGAGTATTAATTAATATTGTCTTAAGGAATATGATAAAAACATTTTATCATAAATAACTCGCCACAACAATAAATTATGCGGCCAGAATTAATATTGTAAAGCATTGTATAAAGGATGTCTTATGTTTTAAATTTATACCAAAATTTATTTATGTCTGCTTAATTTCGTCTTTTGAAACTGGTCATGATTAGTATTAGAATTGAGTTTATTACTAAGACGACACAAGGAAAACATAGCACTTAAAAAACAATTGTCGACCCGACAATATTTCAAAATATATACAAAATCTTTTAATGAGAAATTTGAATAGAATTTCATCTGTTCATTTGTCATAACGTAACTTTTAACTTATAATCCTACGATCTACCTAGTTTAAAGGTCCAACACATGTAACAATATGAACTTCTTGTTTTGTAAATTCAGTTCACGTATAACACATACAATTTGAAAATCCTATACTTTAATTTAAAAGTATGTATATAATCTAATATTTCATTACCAATCTCCTATCCATTAGGAATAATACAGAGTTTTAAAGGTCAATATAATGTTTATATGGACTTTGACAAGAATACGTGTGATCTCTACACATAGACTACTTAGGCTTCACGTATTTTATAATGATTATTTACGAAGTTTTTGGGCAACAAAGAATTGGTTGTAATAATGACATATACGAAACTATTTGCTTTGAATAGTAAGTATATAAATTGATATATACATTTAAATCTTATCATATGTGTGCTTGTGACTCACAGTACACATTTTTGAACTTCATGTTTTGTCTTTGAGACAAAAACTGTTTTTCAACAAACATGTCAACATAAATGAGGATGTTGTGCGCTATTTTAATTATGCACTTGTAGTAGATCTTAATGTTATAGATCTTGTTTATTCCACACCCGAAACTATATTGTAATTAGCCTTGTTAGTATGAGCAGATTCATTACCGCAACGATTTCTTTATACATGAATAGTATGAAGACAATAATTAGAAAATTTAATTTCAAATTTTAAATAATGCATAAGTTATGATATGTGCGCAGAGTGCGCCAGAAGTATTGCATTAGAATTACCGCTTGGTAAAAATATGAAAATAAGTGTTAATCTCAGATGGCCTCTGTGGCTGAGTGGTTAAGTTTCATCTACTATTGATCACGTGGTATGTCAACACTGAGGTTCTAGTCTCAATGCGGGTAGGGGTACTCGCCTCTAATCTTAATTGAAAAGGATTGCCAGTTTTTCTACCTCAGGTAAGGGTTTTTCTCAGGGTAGTCAGGCCTATTTTCCAAAAAACTGTACGCCCCATGATATAGCTGAAAAATTAAATTTGAGATAAAAATATTGACAGCAACATACAGATACCAGATATCATTTTAATTTGTTATTTTCTGATTTTGTAATTATGTATCTATTATAACCACAATAATCCAATTACTGATACAACGCTTCACAATAGTTCTCAACAATTTACCTACAATGTGTCATCTCATTTTTACCATTATGCTCATGACGACATAACAACGCTCTTAGCATCATAATTTTTATATGAATTGAATCTATTATAACCACAATAATCCAATTACTGATACAACGCTTAAAATTTTCTATGATGTTGTTATGATTTGTTTTTCATTTAAGTATTTGTAGGTGTTTACTGTTCATTTTGGACTCAGTGCAAATTATTCAAAAAGTCACCATGTCGACTTGTTTAACCGCAATCTATATGAGATTCCTTTAAATATTCCAATAGATACAGACAGTCTCGACTTAAGCCACAATGAAATTCAAAACATTCTTAATGACATATTTTCAAATCTATCGAACATTAGAACACTCGACCTGTCCTTTAATAAAATTAATGCAATTTTTGTAAACTCATTTAAAGGTCTCTCGAGTTTTTGAATCTTGGGACAAACCAACTAACGAATGAATCGCTGCAAAATGAATCATTTAAACACATTTCGTCTCTCAAGATACTTCAAATGCAAGACAATTCCGATGATGGTACCTCGAGTATATCCTTCACTGATGAACTATACCGACTTCGCCTGCTACATACGTTGCATTAGATGGCATCGACACCGAACCAAATCAGCTTTATAAATTTGAATGTTTTGAAAACTTGAAAATCTTAACATTCCAATCCCTGATGTCCGTAAAAAACACGACATTCAAAAGTTTTCAAAATTTATAATTGGAAGACTTGCCATATTAAATATTAAAAATGTTCAAAAGAATGCGTTTAATTTTTTCCCAAAATTGACGAAATTAACTTTAGTTTTTGACATGTCTAACAATCCTGTGGAAACAGAAATTTTTTTTTGGTATATATACTTCCCTTTCTTTAAAAACTTAAAAGTAATTAGATTTTCCTACATTGTATTTCGTCCGTCATCAGAAAGATTAGTTCCTAAGTCCATTCATGGTATATCTACATTAAATCTCCCGTCAACCCTCCAGGAACTTTCCATCAGTTTTGGATCTAAACGGTACGGATGGCTAAATTTAACATTCATAGATTGTCAGTCATTGAAAATTCTAAACTTATGTCAGATTAAATTCCAACACTGTTTAGGTAGTTTCGACGGACTTCCGAAATTTACTTTAATCGATATATCAGGTTTTAATTGCATTTATTTAAATCCAAATATTTTACTGCTTTTACCACGATTAGAAATATTAACAGCTCAGAACATTAACCGTAATTACGGGTTAAAATTGCTGCGTGAATCTTGTGCACAACTGGTTCTAAATCTTTGTAATTTACGTTATGTAGATCTTTCTATGAACAACCTGGAAAGTTTCCTTTCAGATATATTTAAAGACCAGCAAGAAACATTGAATTATTTAAATTTAGGAAGTAAAGCCTTTAGAAACATTCCAATCAGTATAAACAGATTCAAACTTTTAAAACTATTAGATTTGACATACAATAGTATTGAATATTTGGAAGAGGTCAAGCGAGAACTGTTGGACAAGAACACTGATGCAGATATATTATTCTCTGGAAATCCAATTCAATGTACTTGTGATCACATAAAATTCCTTAGATGGATAAAGGACAGGGGAACGAAGTATTTCGTAAATGTAGAATGTATTGGTGAAGACAGAATACGCCATAACATCAGTAAAATAATACGTTCTCTTAAAAGCTATGAGTTACATTGCGTAGTAACATTCTGATTATATTTCGCCATAGTTATTTCGTTTGTTTCTTTAGCACTAGTATTATTCCTCTCTATATACTATCAATACCGATCAGAAATACAGTACTTTTTCTTAAAGTTAAGGATAAATATGAAGAGGTATAAGACACTAGAATAATGCTGTGAATATAAATTTGATGCCTTCATTTCCTACAGCAGCATTGATACTCCATGGGTTGCTCCATTTTACAGACAACTGAGGTATAATAGTTTTAATATCTGTATAGATTTTGTACAATTCACCCCAACAGAAGAAATTGCAGAGAATATTGTAAAAGCAATTGATAGTAGTCGCAAGATAATATTCATCGTTAGAGAAATTTTCTGAAAAGTTCATGGGGATGATACGAAATAGAAATGACAAGGATGCACGCTTTCAGAGAAGGGCGGGAGAGCATGGCAATAATAATTATAAAGGATGAAATACCAATTGATGAAATGCCTCGAATATTAAAGCAAATGTGGAGCAAAATAGTATGTCTAAAATATAACGACGAGGACGAAGCTATATTTTACGATACGCTAGCAATCTGCCTACGATAAATATATCGAATCACAATTGTTATACTTTTTGAGTTAACAACTGCAAAGTATGATTTACAAAAACAACTCTTTATTCGAGAACAGATTTCTTTTACTTGCTGTGAGTACAATAAAACATGTTTCCGCATCATAAGATCAAAATATTATATGCATATCGTGAAACTGCATGAATACATTGCAGAATCTAATATAAAACGAATATATACACTAAAGTATCTATTAGTTTACTAGTAAGATATTACTGCTTAGTGATTACCAAAATTGCAGTATTTATGTTACAGATGTTAATGAAACTTTTTAGAGAAGTAATAAGAAAAATAGTGAACAACTCGATATATATGTTAATAATTCCGGATTTAGACAAAAAATATGAGAGAAAAGACAGATAAGAAAGAGAGGAACTTATACACAATACAACGCATGCGTGAACTCAAGTGCTATAGAGGAGTACTCTGCGACTCTATTCACTCACACAACCATTTAATTGCTTATTGTTATGACAGAGAAAAACTCTTGGTGTGAAATATCATTGTTTTAAATTTCACTGTTTGGTATGTCTGCAATATCGTTAAAATGTAAAATTGTAAATGTCTTTTGTCGTATATTTGTACATTTGTAGTTTATAATTATGTATATTAAATATTTACAATATATTTACATTGTAGTATATATTGAATGTCATTAATTAAATTTGAAAACGGAGAAATGAATGCTAACAATTCTAAACCTACTAACGAGGGATATGGTAGTGTTCTAAATTCTATAACATTCGCTTCGGTATATATTAACGACATGCAGGGGATGCATCCAAACGAAAGGTCGGCACATACACATTCCATATCATTTAAGGAATTGGCAGTAAGTAAAGCTGTTTTATATTTTAATATTTTTTGTTATAACACATTATTCTGATACCAGTTAAAGGTACTTATATTTATTTTAAATACAAACAAGTCAGATTCAAATTGAAATACACAGAACAAGCAATACTCATGAGAGTCTTCAGAGTCTACGTGTTTTATCGTAATGTGAAAACTTACTCTATGCCTTTCTGAAAACGCTGTACTACACAACTTTAAATTACGTAACTTTACTCGGTTAGGTTTACTTAACATTATTTTAGCAATTTTTCTATTAATATATTAATCAACACAAACTTTAGACTCGATTATAATATTTGTTTAATGTATTAAGTTATTTAAATTTGAAAAATACACAGGTGCTATTGTAATTAATTTCTGCCAATCAATAAATTGCTTATGACTGACAACCCACGTTGCAACAAACAATAAAGATGTCAAAGTCCATGTTTTATTTTCTAAAGATTCACACAATCTAATGCAAATGAATAATCATTCTTTTATTAATAATCTATTTATAGTTTACATGATAAGATTAGCCATTTAGAAAATGTTACTTTATAATACAAGACAGAAAGTGCAGTAAAGATAAATTGAAACTTTTTCACTCACGGCGTTTAAATTTAAGAAACATATGGAAAAGGAAAGGAAACATACAACTGTTTAATTGAAGGATCTAAAAAGACTCTGGATAAAACTTCGACATGTTTTTCCTACAGAAGGTCGGAGGTTTTCTCCGGGTACCTCGGCTTCCTCCCATTAAAAAAAGCTAAACGTCAAAAGATTGCTGTAAATTTGCCAAAACACCTTTTCTAGTCCCTATAAAAATTAATATATCTATTCTATAACATTGAAGTGGTCATGCATGTATTTTTTTGCGTCTTTATTTTTTGTTTTGTCTTGCAAGTAAATCGAAGGATACCAAAATGTAATACGAAGAATTAACAAAACAATGGCTAACAGAAAACTTACAAACAAATAACACAAAACAGATATCAAATAATAAGAAACCACAGAGTACCTGGAAATAGGTTGGGTACCGGTGTTCCCGACAGGGGAGACTATCTGTCTTTACAAGAAACTTTTTATTCTTAGTCAAAATCTATGTTAGGTTATTAAAGAGAGGAGGAACGGTTAAATTGTTGGGAAACATAATTAGCATTTCACCATATTGAATTTTCGACACGATTACTGATGCAATTAAAATTGCGCTAGTTCTAATCTAAAACGATCTGAATGTTCTGATAATCAGGAAACATTTGGCTGTTTTTATTGTATGTTGATTTATATAGTGTCAAATATGACATGGGAATCATTGTGTAAATTTTCCATGCATAATTTGTCATCGTGTGGACGGACAAAACCCTGGTAACAACAACAAAGCAGACACATAATACAAAACATTAATTTGGGTCAAACGTAAGCATGTCTTCTCTACGTGTTTCACTCGTTGAGTGTACTCAATGACAAAACGTCAAGGATGGAAAAAATCATGGTTCAAAATAGGGGACAACATCAAAACAGTCAGACAACATCAAAATCAAAAAATGAGTAATTCCAACCTATAAACACCGGTGGTAAGTGCAGGTCCTCGGGGAGTAAGTAACGTCCTAATGTTAAAAGCCCGAAATTTGTCATATCCAGAGTAGTTATTATGCAATAAGATGAAAGGAAAGTGTTTACGACGAAGGTAACAAATTCTGGTCATTTTTACAAAGATATTGCGTAACAGGCAACTAAGTAATGATGGCGACAGTAAATTGATGAAGTAGTTTAACCTCAATCAGTTGTTATTGCATCTTAAATGATAGAATACTCTGTCAGCATCGTGTATATCTAACCAACATTACAACTACATTACAACTTTTTTTTATATTGAAACAATATTATTATTCATTAATTTGTTTATTGTTGAATGCAATCCTGTTTAGCTTAGATTGCATGTACTTAATCTGGGAGCAAATAAATCTATGAGTGGTTCTGTGTGAAACAAATTTCAAGCCCGTTCACTAAATGTTCAACGTATTTGCGAAGAAATTCCATTAAAGGAAACGAAAGTTTTTAAATTAAATATACAAAGTTTATAAAAGATGCACTCTATTTCTGTGTGTAAAAATTGCCACATTACAGTATCAAAAAACATATATGTCAATTATGTTCGTAAACCTCTTTCAAAAGCCTGTACATTGGCAAACTGGTTAAAACAGTTTGACCACTGCATGTATTAATACCTGGACTTTTAAAGCCACCACCACCAGATATTCAAGCACAATAAGGATCTCGGTACAGCAAACAATGAAAACAGCAAACTGGAGAGCAAGGATTTAAAAGTATGGCAGGTAACATCGCTAGTAATTAAAATTATCGCTATTTTGCAGTATTTTCTTTTGATCTTTGTGTGCGATATTATTCCATCTCACTCTACTAGCGAGAGATTGGTCCATCGCAGCTCGCTGTCAAGACGTCGTTAAGTAAACACTATTACGTTACAATGTTACAAAACAGCGATAAACAGATTATTTACGTTTTATGAAACTCGATGCATTTTCTCGTCATCTCATCTCAGGGCTGCCGCCCTTCGATGAGATATGGACGAGAAAACGCATCTCGTTTAAAAAAACTTAAATAACCTATAAGTCTTTGTTGACCGAAGGTTTTACAGTCAATCTCTATTACTAGTTTAGAATTACAACAAAGGTAATAGTAGTAACTTCCTGATTGTTATGCATCACGTGATCGTGTGTTTAATAGCTTTATAATCAAATTCAGTAACTGTTATTAATCAAGGATAGATAAAAGATGTTGTGCGCTAATTTGTTTCTCTTTTTCCTGACTTTGAGCAGAGGTAAGTTTCACATAATATTATGTGTATATTCATTTTAGTCTCACTGTCAAAAATATATTTTAATCTCGTATATCTCTTAAATAACATACAAAATATCTACTAAGTTCCAAATTTAATGTGCCTATTAGGCAAAATGAAATAAATATATCATTAACAGTAAGCCCCAAAGTTAACAAAACGAAATAGAAACACTATATACAACGATTTTATAAAAATAGAATTTAAAGCATGCTGAAAATACATGTATATCGATTGTTAAAGAAAGGATATATGATAGTTGACTCCTGGGCTTAATAATAGTAATTACCTGTACAGTTTTGTCTGTAGAGAAAGCGACTATTATGTTGCATTATGGGTGAATTGTTTTGATGTAATCTTTACGACTAGCGAGCAGAATTGCGCTATATTCAGAAAAAAAACAAGTTACACAATAAATCAGTTTGGATTATGGAAACGACTTCTACATAATTTATATAAAAACGAGGGTATGGGAAATTTGTTTTGAATTATTTTGTATTTTTATTTGCAGTTATTTATTGTTCACTAACAGACCTTCTGAAATACTCGACAACCCACAATGTCGACTTGTCTAGACGCCATCTTATGGACATTCCTGAAAATATTCCGATAGACACAGAGAGTCTTGACCTAAGCCATAATGAAATAAAATACATTCCAAATGGAATATTTTCTAATTTTTCCAGACTTGAAATTCTAGACCTATCTTATAATGAAATTAATATAATTTTAATAAACTCATTTAAAGGACTCTCTAGAATAGAGTCTTTGAATCTTCGAGCAAACAACCTTACATGTAAATCGTTTGAAATTGAATCATTTATACACATAACGTCTCTAAAGGAATTGCAGATTCAAGACAATCCAGACTATGGTAACACGGCTATTTCTCTGAGTGATGAACTATACCGATTACAAATGCTAACAGCGTTGCAATTAGATATTACCGATGCCGACCATAATCAACTGAACAAATTTGAATATTTTAAAAACTTAAAAAACTTATCATTCAATAGCATGGACTACGATAATTATGGACTGACGTTGACAAACACCACGTTCACAAGTTTACGATATTTACCTATCGAGGAACTCAACATTTTTAACATTATAGCTGCTGAAAAAAATTCTTTAACATTCTTTCCTAAACTGATGAAACTGACTTTAAGTTTGACTTGGAATTCAGTAAGCTTAGAAAAACTGTTTCCACTGCTTGAAGTATTTAAAGGAAGAAGAATGACAGCAATTATTTTGTCCGGGAATCGGGAATCCAACAGTTTTGAATTAGGAAATGCACACTTACGATATCTTTGGGATATTTGTTTGACAGAACTGTACTTGTCTTCTAATTATATTCATAACATTGACGCTTCAAGCTTTTCAATATTTGCAAGAAACTCAACTTGCTTAGAGGTTTTTGATATGTCTGATAATCCTTTGTCGATAGACAATTTCTTCTGGTGGATTCATTTTCATTATTTTAAAAGCTTGGAAGTTATACGATTTTCCCACATGGCAATTCCTCCGTCATCAGGAAGCATGACGCAAACGGCCACTCAAATGGAAATTACATTTATGCTACCGTCAACTCTTCAGGAAGTATTAATTAATTATGGATGGAGCAAGTTTGGAGTACCGAATGCAACATTTGGAAATGGACAGTCAATGAAAATTCTAAATTTGTTTCACATGAAACTGCCACACTGTTTAGGAAGTTTTAAAGGCATTCCGAATTTGACCGAGCTCGATATATCAGGTTTCAATTGTACTTATTTAAATCCGGACATTTTACAGTTTTTGCCACGATTAGAAAAATTTACAGCGCAGAACACAAACCTTAATTTTGGCCTAAATTTTGTCGGTGACTCTAGTGCGCGTTTATTTGTTCATCTTTCAAATATGAATTACATAGATCTATCTGCCAACAACTTGCAATGTTTTCATTCAGATATGTTTAAAGATCAGACGGAAACGTTAAAACTTTTGAATTTAAGTCACAATGCTTTTAAAAACATTCCAATAAGCATTAATAAATTTAGGGCTTTACAAATATTGGATTTGTCATCAAATCACATTGAATATTTCAATGAGGACCAGAAGGAAATGTTGGAAAAGAACAACAACATTGATATTATACTATCTGGAAATCCGTTTAAGTGTTCATGTGACCATACAAACTTCCTTAAATGGATAAAGGAACGTGGAATGAATTTTTTTGCAAATGTAGAATGTATTGGTGCAGACAGAATACGGTATAACATTAGTGAAATAATAAATTCTCTTGACAACTTTGAGATCAATTGTATAGTAACATTCTGGTTTTATTTTGCTATTATTGTCTCATCTTTTTCCTTTGTATTAATAGTATTCCTCTCGATATACTATCGCTACCGATCAGAAATACAGTACTTCTTCTTGAAGTTAAGGATAAACATGAAGAGATACAATGCACTAGAACAAGTTTGTGAATATCAGTTTGATGCATTCATTTCATACAGCAGTAGCGATTCATCTTGGGCTACTCAATTTTACAGAAAACTGAAAGATAATGGCTTTAATGTTTGTATTGATGCTAAAGATTTCATTGTGGGTGACGGGATTGCGGAAAATATTGTCAGGGCAATCGATAGTAGTCGTAAGATAATATTCATTGTAACAAGAAATTTCCTGAAAAGTTCATGGGGAGGATATGAAATAGAAATGACCCGGATGCACGCTTTCAGAGAAGGACGGGAGAACATGGTAATAATAATTATAAAGGATGGGATACCAATTGATGAAATGCCTCGAACATTAAAGGAAATGTGGAACAAAATAGTATGTCTAAAATATAACGACGAGGACGAAACCATATTCTACGATACGCTAGCAGTCTGCTTACGATAACTACATCCAATCACTATTGTAAAACTGTATTCATTGTTCTAAACGACGAGAACAGTTAACAACTGCAAAGTATGATTTGTCGACTTTTTGTAAAATCATGAGTAAACATGTCTTTCAATACTTAAAGAGCATACAGGAGCCTTTTTAATAGAAATTAATATCAAGTTATAATAAATCATAAAATAATAAACTGATTTTTGATGTTATTAAAATTAATTAAGCATAATACTACAAGGCTAAAGTAGCCTTTGTGCAGCAAAATTTTTGCGCGTAGAATTAGATATAAGATGTTAGTTATTAGAACATATAACATTCAATTGTTTTGTAATTATTATAGGGTCTTGTAGTTTATCATCATTTGAGATCAATAAATTTTTTTCACGATTTAATATAATACCGTTTTACTGTTTCCTCTATCGGAGTTTCTTCTGTTGCTTCTATAAGCGCTGAAACATATGTCATAAATTGGAAGATTCGTTCTTACAAATAATATTGCATTATTACGGCACCTTGTTTGGACATTGAATTATTATCTTAAAATAATTGCAAACAGATTTCACGGAGAATCTTTACTACATTTTAATATCGTTTCTCAATCAGACCTTCATATTAGACCATGAAGTTAAAAATGACTACGTAATACTAGCAATCAGAATAATGCCATCACATTTTGCTTATAACACCAATGTTAAGCACAAAAGTATTTATGAATATAAGTGAATTACACTTTACAAGGTTTATTGTCATTAGATTTCAGAGACATTTGCATATTGCCAAACTACTCAACAGCATTAACTTCTTAATGAATCTTACCACGTGCGTAAGAATTAGTCTTTTTATCGGAAGTTCTAATCTAACATGTTCTTTAAATTTGTTTTATCGGAAGCTCCAATGCAAAATATTCTTCAAATTTCTTTTTGATAGACAGTTCTTTTCGGGCCTTTGATCGTTGTACTTTTAATTAAATTAACTGTCAAAAATAGATAGGTTATTCCCGGTGTATATTTCAATGCTGTGTTGATGTTTTTGCCGGATCTTTTTTTATTCCATATTGTACCTTTGTAATACAAAAATCAAATAGAAAAAATGTTTTCACGATAACATGTCCATATTTTATTCTATGTCTTCATTGTTGACATGTTACAAGTCCTCCTTTACTTTTGCTACGTTGTGTTTTCAATGGCGTTGTTTACAATGACGTTCAATGCAAACCGCGAGGCTTTTCCCGCCTCCACCGCAAACGAATTAACCTTATCAAAATGAAAACGCAACCGAATTTCAAAATGTTGAATAATTGTGGAAAATAACTGTTGATTTAAATTTGCACCATTTTGAATCTAAGACAGGAGCATAAGATCGACCAAATGCCGTAAGCAATTTTTTTATTTTTCAAGCAAACACAGGTCAAAGACACGCCACATACATGGTTACTGATGTAGTGAAGCATTCAATTTTGTCGTTCTTTGTTCTGATTGTTAAATTATATTGTAAATGTTAATAAATATGTTACTTTAATTTCAATTTATATTTTTTTCTTTTTTCTGCCAAATTCTACACGAGAAATATAATAATTGTGTAACAAGGGAGGATCTCGGAAATTGCAACAGCCAAAATAAACCTTTACCTATGTAGTCGCGAAATGTAACATATCTATATTTTCATAAAAGAATCGAAATAACGCTCATGGCAAAATATTCATGTCCCCGTTAAAAACTGGTCGCCACGATATCGCTAAAAAATTGCTGAAATTAGTGTAAAAAACAGCATTTTATATTTTTAATGTGACACAATAATAGTTTTACATGCACTTGTGAATTATAATGAAATGGAAATACGCATAATCATTAAAATAATAAATCAAAAAGGCAGTATTTTGTGGGAAGCTACATAGATAAGATAAAAACTGTTTCTGTTTGTCTTGCCTTCATAAAAGATCTCATAAAAGATACAGTTTCAGTTGATTGTGTCCGATGTAGATTGCCTGTGAAGGTAAGTAAAGTTATAAGTAAGGTAAGTCATGCATATTTCATAGCATAACTTTCAGCATCATTAACAGTAAAACTGTTTAAAATTATTTATTAGTTGAATACCGAACCTTATATTTAGTTTTAACATAATTTATACGTTATGTTTGATTTTAAATCCAAACAAATCATTATAACATAACAGTACATAGAAAGAAAATAGCAAGGAAACCAAGCAAACAACAAGAGCCAAAAGTCAATAGACAATGACAAATCCGTATATAGACAAACATATACAACACAAAGCAAAAACAGAAACAGAAACCCAAACCCCCATATTGTTATAAATACAAAAGGATGGAACAATACTACCTAGAAATTAACATCTTATATTTCTGAACTCCATGTGTGATTTATATAAGTGGAAAGCATCCTTTACACGTAACTGAAGAAGCTGTATGACTCATTTTTAATTTAGTTTGCTCCACTTTTTAAGTTCCTTAAACATCATTTAACCAATATATTTTAATCGTCGCATGTGACATTTATAATATATAATAGAACGCCACGAAAGAGGAAGTAGGTTGTTTTACTTAGGTTAAGGTATTTTATTTTAAATTGCACACACACTTTTATTTAATTCTAGATCATTAAACTGTTACCTTACTGACTTAACACAATACACCAAACGAACTTCCTCTTTCATAGTGTCTTCCGTGTTTTTTTTAATTCTAATATGACGTCCTTCTTTAGCTATGTAAACAAAGCCTTGGCAAAATTCCGATAAGTTTAGTTCGCACATGCGTAAGATGTGTGTTTTGTGTAAACGTTAAAACTTACTTATAAATGCAGTTTGTTGTGTGTTATCTATAATTATCGTTATTGTTAATAATGCTGTTATTTTTAGTCTGAATTCTGAGATTTATATGATTTAAACTACTCTTGATACACTATTGTTTTAACATTCGAATTCATTCGAATACATTCGAATTATATGACGTCACAATTAGAATTCAGACGTCATATTACACTTAAAAGGTACGTATATTCAATAAAACGACGAGAATATATGTTTATGTCAATTTTATTTGCTTAAACATACTGTTTTGGGATATATCTTATCAGTTTAAAAAACACTTTAACCATTGAAAGCGTTCTCCTGGACAGAGCCGCTTCAAAACTTTAAAACAATTGTTTTACATATTAGAATCGAAATAGATTATTGCCATTGGGCTCTGTGTGAATTAGAACATGATCAGACTTTATATTTGTCCTCTTTTGATACCTCGTTGTCGCTTAGTATAAATTATTCATAAATAAAAGGTCTGGCCATTTTCTTTTTATCACAGAGCCCGCTCGCAATAATCTATTTCTTAATCAACACATTAGTGAAATTGAGATAGGTTAACAGTAAACGGATATTATAGATGCACATAATTGTTTTTCTGAAACAATAAAATTGCATTCATTTTACGTTGAAATATTTTAATGCACTTGGAGAATTTTTTGTGACTCCGTTGTACACGTTGGTGTTGAGCTTCAAAATAATAAATACAGAGAAAACTGTCAAAAAGACAATCCACAATCAAGGTATGAGAAACTGCCAAACTCCAAAACTAACAAGCAAAGCTATAGGAACAACATCTATGTTCCTGAATTGGTACAGGCATTTCAAAAGAAATGGTGGGTTAAACCATGTTTATAGCATGCAAAACCTCACGCTTCCATTACTTAAGTATGTGCGTTGGTTAGTTTATTAAAATGCATTGGTATCATATACCACTAGTCAGTAATAGGTGTATTCAACAAAACAATGTAGCACATTCTCTGTACACTATATTAAACAATAGGGAAACCTATCCGCAACCATATCTTCAAACGAGATAGAATATGTTTTATCAAGGAAGTGGTATCTTCATTAAACCTCATTAAAGTCGCGGACGAGTTGTTTTTTGTTCCTCGGTTTATAAGTTATCATGAAGAAATTAGTAACGTTTTCAGAAATTTGCATACTTGCTGCAAGCTCTTGCATATCTGATCAGTTGAGAAATATATACACCGTATGCAAGAGAAGCTGTAAAATTGCTGCATCAGTGAGAAAAATTAATAATGTTGAAATTAAAAATCGTCTCTTTTGGCTTGTGCTAAGATTACGGTTGGTGTTATATAGTCTAAAAATAATGTAGATGAAGTTGTTTCTTTGGTTTTCTTAATTTTTACCATATCAATAGCATGCGCATACTCATTTTTTTATATTAATTGTGATCGCAAGGTTAATTATTATTAATACAGACACTGAAAACTGGTCCTTATCATGAAAACAAAAACAATTTTCAATTATAATAACATTGATCACATCGACATAAGTTGGACAGTGCAACACATACTCCATACATTTCAACATTATTATTGTATTTACATAGCTATTAAATAACTTGCTCGAGAGTGTAATTCTCAATTACATGGCAGTTGCTTTACATGATGCTAAAAATATAAATTTTAAATAAACTTGATACAATTACAAATAACATTTAAATTTCCTCAAAACGTTCACATTGCGTCAGCATAATAAATGGTTACTTATTAAATCTCCCTTTAGTAAAATCCTACATATAAAATATATTTGAATGTATTTTGAATATAGACATCGATTATAAACATATAAATAGAATTATAAATTGAATAAGAATATATTAAAACAATTTTTTTCGTAAATGAATATAAAATGTCATTATTTTAAAATGACGAATTCAGATTAATGACACCCCCCCCCCCAAAAAAAAAAACAAAAAAAAAAAAACAAAACAAAGCAAACATGAATATTTTGTTGCATGACTTTAAGCGCTTATCATGACGTATGAAAGAATTGACAGAAACACCGCGCTTCATTGAATGTACTTCGGTCAAAGCTTTCATACGTTAATGAGACTTCAAAAGAATGCATTTAATTCTTAATTTCAAACAGAAAAAGGGGTTTGTTTTCTTTTACAGTCAAGTACAATTTGTTGTTTATGTTTAAGCTTATTTGATACTAATTATGAATGGTTTTTAAAAAAAATACAGATTTCGATTGAAACGAATTTAAAATGACTGTAAAAGACAAGAAAAAAAAATATATGGTATCAGTATATTTCTGTTTGTTTGATATTTGTTCGACAAAAGTATGCAGGATTAAATGAGGACAAAAGATAAGTCTTTTCTAGCTGTTACAATGATCCTACACTTTTTTTAATCTACAAAAGTTGTTTGTATTATGCAAATAGCATGACACACTCCACCCGTGGTTTTTATTGGCATCGGGTTATTCACAAAGTTTCTATTTTTGGTATTTGCTTCGTGTTTCATATGTTTATATATATTAGGATTTCTAATTGTCCCTTGTCTTTCGACTCTTGATGCTCAATCGGTTTCCTTGAAACTTTTCTAAACAAGACAACACTGTTGTCTGTGGCTACACTTTGCACCACAATTTCACAGTTCTATTATATGCATCCAAATAAGTAAATAACAAGCCCTATTTCTGTAAAATACGAATACAACGAACCTCCATGCGTTTATAACATTGTATCATTGCATTTACTTACATATATAAGTTAGAAAAAAACTACTTTTCACTAAATGTCGTCGATCTTGTATCAGTTTCAAATGTGGTTAAATTTTGATGATATAATCTTTTATATAAAAATTTGAGTGATTTGACCTTTAACATTTTTGGTAAGAGCGCCAATTATAATCCTCTGGAGTTGTAAATTTTATAACCTTTGATTGAAACCCTCCCCTCCATCGTTGATGACGTTTTATCTCAAAATTACGTGGAAATTATTTGCTTTATTTGGTAGCAGTATTGGTGACAACTACAACATAATTTTAAACAGTTTCCAGTATTTCTAGAGGCAAGATTTATATTTTACAAAATGTATCTCTTTCTCCTTATGGTCATTTAATCATAAAAGTTTTAAACTGCAAAACAGTCTGGTTTCTGCTTTCTTTCTAAAGGGGTAAACCTAGTAAATCTCTATATAATGTACAGCAAAACGAGCTATGAAAATTAATTCCAAATCGTTACACATTCAGACATTTTAATAGAATAGAGTTTTAAAAATATTTTTTTTTTAAATATTATTGGTTAAGAATTACAGATCAATCAACCGTAATAACTTCCTATTTTGCTATATATTTTGAGTCCACAGTTAAATTGTCACGGTTATTTAAACATTTTAATAGAACAGAGTTTTTAAAAAATATTTCTCTTTTCACATCTTCAAATATTATTCGTTAAGAATTTTTTATCAATCAAGCATTATAACTTCCTATTTTATTATATATTTTGAGTTCACAGTTAAATTTTTTAATTTAGTCACCGTTATTCCAATTCATTTGACAGTAGAGACAGAGATGTTGAGTGCTATTTTGATGGTGTATTACCTGACTTTGAACAGAGGTAAGCTTATATAGTATAATCTATTAGAAAGTTGGAAATTTGGATGCTTAACGTCCTACACAATACATAGCCTTGTGTATACTTAACAGAAATTTTCTAAATATATTGCAAATTCACAGCTAATCATCGAAATCATATTTATCCTTAATTTCAAGAAAAAGTACTGTATTTCTTATCAGTATTAATAGTATATAGAGAGGAGTAATACTAATGCTAAGGAAACGAGCGAAATAACTATGGAGAAGTATAACCAGAATGTTGCTACGCAATGCAACACGAAGCTTTTAAGAAAACTTATTAGTTCGCTGATGTTATGGCGTATTCTGTCTTCACCGATACATTCTTCATTTACAAAATACTTCTTTCCTTTGCCCATTATCCATCTTAGGAATTTTACATATAAATTGACATGGATTTTCAGATTGATTGATTGATTGATTAATGGTGTTTAACGCCCGAGCAGCAATATTTCAGCTATATTCAGGCGATGAACATGAAATGGATGATAAAATGAACATGAAATGATGATGAATGAAAATGGGATGGGACACAAGGAAAAATAGGGGTAACGGATTTTAGATTGCCACTGGCAAATGGGAGGATGGATAGGGTCGGACAATTTAGCCTCCTGTAGCGGGATCGAAATCCCTACTCATAGCGAATACTACAGCAGCGTTCTTTAACGTACGATGATAGTGGCATTTTCCCAACACGGTGCACTAATATGGTTTGCGGTCAGGTTTTCCAGGTTTTCCGTATTATGGCCTGACAACCCCAGCTTGCCAGGGGTACCCCATTCAACCACCTGGGGCACACATCCCAGTCGGTCTTTAGGCAAACCGACCTGACACGCCGGTCAGGGTACTGGGCGCTATTTAGTCGCCTTTTACGACAAGCTAGCGCGACTGCGGTCTATTCTTTCAGCCACCCGGATCCCGCACGGGGCTGGATTTTCAGAGAATAATATGTCTGCATCATTGTTCTTGTCAGACAGTTCGAGCTCGACCTTTTCCATATAATCATACTATTGTATGTCAAATCCAATAGTTTTAAAACTTTAAATTTGTTTATACTGATTGGAATGTTTCTAAAAGAATTACTTGATAGAAGTTTCCTGCTGGTCTTTAAATATATCTGAAGGAAAACTTTCCAGAAAGATCTACATAACGCAGGTTAGAAAGATTTATAAATATCTGTGCACCAGTTTTACGCATAAATCTTAACCCATGATTAAAGTTTATGTTCTGAGCTGTTAATATTTCTAATCGTGGTAAATGCTGTAAAATGTCTGGATTTAAATAAGTGGAATCAAAACCTGATATACCAAGTAAAGTCCAAATCGAAAGTCTGCCGAAACTACCTTAACACTGTTGAAATTTAATCTGAAAGAATTTTAAATGACTGACAATCTTTGAATTAAAATCCGTAACGCGTAGATCCAAAATTGAAGGAAAGTTCCTGATGAGTATACGGGAGTTTCGATTCAGATATGCCTTGAATGGACTTATGAGCTAATCTTTCTGATGACGGACACAATCTAATCTGGGAAAATCTTAAAACTTTTGATATGGCGGTAATGAATCTGTTTATACTTACAAGGCTAAATACAATATAGTTTTGGGTGTAAAAAAACATGGCCTATACCATTAATATCTTTTCCAAGTGCATAATAAAAATTGTGCACAACATCCTTATTTATATTGAAATGTTTGTTGAATAACAGTAATTGTCTCAAAGATAAAACAGGAAGTTGTTATTAACAAATGTGTGCTGTAAGTCACAAGCACATATATGATAAGATTTAAACGTATATTATATCAATTTTTAGACCTGCTATTCAAAGAAAATTGTTTCGTATATGTCATTATTACAACCAAGTCTTTGTTGCCAAAAACTTCGTAAATGATCATTATAAAATACGCGTAGGCTAAGTAGTCTATGTGTAGAGATCACACGTATTCTTGTTGAAGGCCATATAAATGTTACATTGACTTTTTAAACTCTGTATTTTTCCTAATGAATATTAGATTGGTAATGAAATATTAGATTATATACATGCTTGTAAATTAAAGTGTGGAATTTTCCAATTTTATACGTCATACGTGAACTGTATTCACAAAACAGGAAGTTCATATTGTTGCATATGTTGAACCTCTAAACTACGTAAATTGTAAGATTTTAAGTTCAAAGTGACGTTATTTCTCATTATAATATTTTGTATATATTTTGAGATATTATCGGTCGACAATATTTTTAAGTGCCATTTTTCTCCTTGTGTTGTTTTAGTAATAAACTCAATTATAATACTAATTATGACCGATTTCAAAAAGTCATAGAAAAACTCTTGGTTTGACATGTTTGTGTTCTAAATATTTAAAATTTATCTGTTTAGTTTGACTGCTATATCTTTAAAAAGAAAAATTTTGAACGCCTTTTGCTTTATATTTGTACCTTATACGGTATACTTCCGTAATCAAATTTTTAAAAGATAGCTACATTGTGATTTTTCGCATACATTGTCATTTATTAGTTATGAAAACTTGAAACTTGAGAAATAAATGCTTAAATATTCTAGAACTCTAGAACTATAACATTTGCGTATGAATATATTAACGACATGAATCAACGTGAAAGGTCAGCACATACACAATCCATATCAATTAAGGCTAGAATCGGCCCTCTGTAAAGCTGTTTCAATTTAAAATATTTATTATAAGACCTTTTTTCATAGAACAAGCCATACTCATTAGAGTCATTAAGACCACGTGTTGTTAACGTTATGTGAAAACATCATCTTACTGAAAACTTTGTATGACCCAATTTTAAATTACATAGCTTCACTCGATAAAGTTCACTAAAACATTATTTAAGCAATTAATATATCGATCAACGCATACTTTATATTCGATTAGAATAAAGGAACAATGAGGAAGTGGGCTCTATTATTTGTTTATTATGTTAAGATATTTAAGTTTGAAAACGACACAGGTGTTTTTCTATTTAATATCATTTAATCACTTACTTGACTGACTAACAACACTACAACAAACGGTGCAATTAAAACGTCATCATCAGTGTTTTATTATGATATCTTCATACAAAAGTTATTTATGGAATAATAATTCATGAGAATTAAAACAGTTTATTAATCATTCATCTAACCTTTGCATCTTACATGCTTAGATAAATCTTTAAAACTTTATTTATTGGCACAAGACAGAAGAAGATGAAAATATCAATTGAAACTTTTTCGCTTACCGGGTTTTAATTTAAAAGAAATATGCACAAGACAAGGAAAAGTACGACTGTTTAATGGAATGATTTAAAAACTATGAATATAACTTCCAAATGGCAATGAACCAGATAAATCTACATTATATAGGTGGAGTCGATTGCCGAGTAATTAAATATTGTGTCATTTACCATTATTTACAAGCCAGTCAACGTTTAAAAGTTCAAGCTCTGCAGTGACACAGATTTCAATCTTTCCTAAAAATGTTGGAACCAATACTATGGTTTTATCTGCTTTAAAGAATAGCAGCAAAAATAAAAAAACCATTTTCTATTTTTATTTCTTAAATTGAAAACATTTTACGTATTTTAGCAAAGATGGAAAAACAGAATAATAGCGAGAACAGTTCGTAGAGGTTATCGAAGCTGCCCGCGAATAGCGTTGAGTGCAACAGCATGCCGTAGAACGTACTCACTAGTTATTACAGTCACAAAGATTTTTTCAAAGGACTTATGTCAATACCAACAACAACTTTCGTATTTAAAAATCATATTGAGGAATTTTCTTTGGGCATATTTTAATAACAAGGTGCTTTTTAATGTCTAGATAACATATTTAGATGACCTCGTTTTGCCATTTGGGTCCTCGTATATTAAAATTGTGTCCCTACATATGATTAAAACCGTATTATTATTTCAAACGTGTTTATCGTGAAATCATATTTTTCTACTTATTGAACGAAACTTTTGTACACCACATATTGCTCAAGTGACCGATACCACATGACTTTATATTTAAATTCAACTATATTTGGCTTTTGTTCATTGAGTTTACACCTGAAGATATAATATTTAGCAATAATAAAAATCATGTTAACAAGTAGATCCTCTGCTTCAAAACCGAAGAAGACTTCCTTTTTGTAAAAGCTAAAATTTTGGTAATACTGGTTTATATGGTTTGACAAAGAAATGAGAAAATCCTGTGTCACTTTGCAGTCAAAAAATAAATGTTCAATGGTTTCACTTTGAATTTTACAAAATATACATAGGTCTGTATTTTTGAGCTTTATTTTATACAAAAATGAATTGGTAGGAATGATTCTATGCAACAGTCTAAACTGAAAATTTTGAAGATGTGAGTTTTTGCAGGTTTTTCTTAGAATAATAAAATATTGTGACCAGTCTGTTATTTGACAGTTCAGCAGTTCTTCCCATTTTGAAAATTGTTCACTTGGTAAAGAAATTATATCATTTACAAGATTTTCATACACCCATTTAATCTTTCTACTCTGAACTATTTTCACAAGATATGTGTCCACCTTACTCACTGTTTCAAAGATTACATTTGAAAAATTGTCTTTTATCTGAAGTTTAATATATTTGGGAACACTTTCAATAAGGCTGTAATACTTATATTTGTTTGTAGTTTATGTCTAATTTGTTCAAAACTATAAAAGCTGCCAGTAAGTGGATCAACAAGATCATATAAATACTGCACATTATATTGAATCCATCTAATGTAGTATGAAAAATTCGTTACTGATACCAAATTAAGAATATCAAGTGACAATATTTCATTAATATTCATTTTTGTAGAAGGTTTTACCAAATGATAGCAAAAAAGAACATCTTTCCCAAAAGGATTGGTTATTTTCACTGCAACTTCCTTAAGCTTTTCTTTCTGAAGGATTAAAATTCTTTTGCTGCCAAAATTGTGAATACTCAATAAGAATAGTTTTTGCCAATGCCATCTAAGTTGGAAGCTAGTCTTTTTATCCAATTAACTTTAAGATAAGTGTTGAAAGACTGAAGATGAACCATCTTCAGCCCTCCCTGGGATATATCACCAATTAATGTATTTCTTTTAATCTTATCTGATTTTCCATTCCAAATAAAACTGTAAAAAAGTGAATTTAAATCATTTATTTTTGCTTCAGGTAAATTTGGTAGGGCTGTCAATAGATGAATTAATTTTGGCAGTGCCAGAGTTTTAATAACTGTTATTTTACCAAGCAGAGTGAGTTTTCTATTTGCCAACTTTTTAGTATTAATGTAACTTCCTTAATTTTGTGGGAAAAATTTATGTTTGTAAGACAGTTTAGGTCAAGTAAAAAATTTATGCCCAAAAGTTTACAATTTTCCTGTGACCAGTTTAGTGAGAAATTTGGGCAAAGAATGAGATTTGAATATTTTTTGTCTCCCACCCAAACAGCTTTTGTTTTTGATGGGTTCATTTTTAAACCAGACACCTTATGAAAAGATTCAAAACACCTCATTATTATTATTATTATTATTATTATTATTATTATTATTTTTATTATTATTATTATTATTATTATTGCTAAATTTATTTTTGTGTGAGTAAATGAACATAAAACACCGCGTGTGACCTGGCATCGAAAGGTATTTGCATTCTACATCCTGTGCTTTGACACTCTAGTGCATGCAAATCATAGCGGTCCTTTGCAGGAGTGGTTGTTTAATTGAATGATGTTTAACGCCACATTCAGCAATTTTTCAGCTATTTCATAGCGTCCAGTTTTAGTTGGGGAGGAAAGCGGAGTACACGGAGAGATCAACCGGCCTTCTGTAGGAAAACAGGAGTGAGCGTGACACTTATTTGATACCAAACTGTTTTCTTATCTATGCCATTAGAGGGAATAATTAAACACCATAAGTTATATTTTTAATTGGTTCGAGAAATTATAACACAACTTTTTACAAGAACATTTAACGTTTGAGTACTTATTTCAGACTTAGATTCTTTGAACTAAAATAATTTCACTATAATAACATTTCTAATTTTGAATTACATGGTTAACCTTTGAAAATATCCGAATATTTACACTTCAAAGTCGACGTCAAATGACCCTTAATTGCAATTAACATCATGTTTGTCAATTTGCTTATTATGTTACAAGAGAGATGATTTTTCTATCAAATTTTCGCTTTCAGCTACAACTGCCTTTTCAAGACGTGCATAATTGTCTACGTTTATTTTTTATTAAAAATCTTTTTATAAATATAACTTTCATTACCAATTATGCTTTTTAGATAAATTTAATTGGATACAAGTTGATAAATAAAGACAGTGTCTAAAAGTATTACAACATTAAGAAGTATTTTTGTCTTATGTTGTCAGCGTCTCGTAAGACATCGCCACGGTTTTCTATACAGTCGAACTTCGATGGCTCGAACTCGAAGGGTCCGACAAAAATAGTTCGAGAAATCGAGAGTTCGAGAAACCGGGGCTTGTGATGTCCGGAAAAGATTCATGTGCGAACCGGAATCGATATCGGTTTATATATTTCTTTTAATTTCCTGGACATTGGATTCAAACAATTGCGTTTCTTCATTGCATTTCATATATAAATCTTATTTTTAAGTATGACTTTTTGTTTTTATTAAAATAAAAGTGTTTACTGTAAGTTATATTTCTTGCTTAATTTTGTGCACGAGGATTGATGAGTATAATTGCATTACGTAATTATGTCAATGACCTCGATAATCGATTCGGATTTGATAGCAATTTATTGGCGCACATTTTAATTAATTTAAAACTACTTCAACAAATTTGCCTACAAAGGAGTACATAAATACAAATTGATGACATTAGGTTATTAATTATGGATTATATCATTAAAGATCAAGCTTGGCATTTTACAGGTATGGCTTCGATCTTAACACCTTTTACGACCAATTAGTCATGCAAGCTGTCAATAATTTTAGTTCGAGTTATTCATGGTTTTTTCAATGGATTTTTAGTATTGGGACTGCTGATTTAGTTCGAGTTTTCGAGAAATCGGTGTTCGAGAAATCGAAGTAATTTTAACATTGATTATATAGGGGGAAAGTTCCGTACTTTGATAGGTGTTCGAGAAATCCCGGGTGTTCGAGCCATCCGAGTTCGAGCTACTGAAGTTCGACTGTATTATGAAAATAGCAAAGACAGAAAACGATATTTTTAAACAATTTTTTTTTAATATTTACTAGATAATGTATCCTCTTTCATTACAAATTACAATCTCGTGGTAAATACAGTCAATGTGGAGGGCCCATATACAAAATTTTACCATCTTTAATCCATTCTAGAAGCGTAACGGTTGAAGATATAATAAAACATCAAAAGTCAAATGTGTTTGTTTTATTTGAAGGATGATATTTTAATTTTTTGCGAAATTTTCCTTTAAGGATGACTCAATACTGTAAGAACAATTAAATATTAAAGCTTAATATATTTTATAGTTAACCTATTTAAAGTAATAAAATATCATGTTGTCGTCTACCTTTATAAATAATGGAAACAAGTAAGGGAATTTAACTCTTTGTACATTACTCTTCAATTTTAACGCCCTTTAAAGTCATTTGTATATTTTTTAAATAATTTTTTTTTTCAATTTCGTAATATATGTCCCTTTGAATGGGTCTACTAAAAGAACGTTTTCATTCAGATCAGATTTTACTAGGCAGATGCTGCTTAAGATTTAAAAGGTAGATAACACAAGTTTAGCTTTTCTAAAAAGCTAAACGTCTCTTAGCTGATTACAAATTTTATGGATTTATTAAAGTATCTGGTTTTTTGTAATTTATATGTAGGATAGGTAAACAATGTACATGTATCTAGTAAGGACATTGTTTACGCTAAACTATTATCCAATGGTGCTTGAGAGATTTAAATGCCTGTCGTCACTTCACATGTGTTTTTTTTTTAAATAATTCAACAAAAGTTGACTCCCTAAACAAATGTTTAAAATGAGCGGTAAAAATATGTTTTGTTAAATTTGCATCAATATCAGAACGAAAATAAAGATACAGAACATATAATTTTGTCATAATCCAAACAGCTTTAAAAAGTAGGGAGATTTTGGTACAATGTTTACATTTTAATTGTTCACTGACCAATGCATTGAATGAAATAGAAGTCAATATGTGGAACGTAACATTACTACACTAAAACACTGATTTACGAAAATAAAGATACAGAACATATAATTTTTTCCAAAACAGCTTGATAAAGTAGGGAGATTTTGGTACAATGTTTACCTAATAATTGTTCATTGACCAATGCATTGAATGAAATAGAAGTCAATATGTGGAACGTAACATTACTACACTAAAATACTGATTACAACCCCGATTCAACCTAAGAATATATCGAAATTTCAGTACACATACTAGTGCAATCCTGACGTAAACCAATGAAACGACAAAAATATTTATAGATTTAGTAAACCACCCAATCAAGTAACAGAGAGTCATTTACTCCGAAGACTGATCGTCATTTGACTATGTATACCGTCTCCCATGGGAGACGGTAATAAACAGCTTCCTGGTTTGTTATATAATCTGTGTTTGTTAATTTAATCAACAAATTAGTCAGGCTAAAAAGAAATGTGTGCATTGTTATGCTGTATTTCTCGACGTTAGAATATATTGATTTATATTTCCCTATATATTATATTCGGCTTTTAAACTTGGAAGCACGTTCATTCCGGCATAATAAGATGAATCATAATAATGCAAGAAAAATGAATTATAAATAATTTCGTAAAACGAATTATAAAAAATTCTTATACAACCAATTCACAATGGAAACATCGGAATAAAGAAACATTTTTCAAATCAACAAAGTGACCAATAAATTGTATACTAGGTCAATAAAGCTAAAGTAATATAAAATGATTCTGGTAATGGAGACAAAGAAAATAATACACGTTCTCTTTTATTATAAATATGTCAATTCCTAATTAAACCTGTTGTAAACAAATCAAATGTGTACATGATTTGCTTTGATGTATGATGTAGTGACATGCAAAAGGTTACCCCTAAAATGTCTATAGTTTAACTTTTAAACGAATTTCAAACGGAATAAGAATTGTATTGAAAGCTTATATGACGTTGACGATAACTTGAAATTAGAATAAATAAAACGTATTAACGAATTTTAAATAATATAAAGTGTTCTGGTGCCCTTATAAATATTATAATAAATGTGCCCTCGATTCCGAAAGTATTTGACAAATTCTTCTCGGGGGCTTACCCAACATAGAAATTAATAATAACCAGCCTACTAGAAGAATTTCAGAAACTTTGTCATGAATACATTATTCGTAGTCTGGCTTTAGTTAGTCGTAATAGTTTCTTTAGTACATGATATTTGTTTATTTATTTTTTATTTATTATACTGTGTACATATTGGGATTTATTCATTGATCTGGTTTTCAATTCTGTGACGTTTATATGCAATCTCTATAAAAAAAGATGAATGTGTTAATGAATGTATTATTCTGTTTCATAACTGGAATATATACATTTTTATTACTGTTTTCATACATTTCAACAAATATATGTTGGGGCCTCGGTGGCCGAGTGGTCAAGGTAGTTCGTCTACTATTGATCACGTGGTCTGTCAACACTGAGATTGCGGGTTCGATTCTCACTGCAGGCAGGGTGTACTCGACTCCAATCTTAATTGACAAGGATTGCCAGTTTTCCTACCGCAGGTCGGGGGTTCTCTCCAGGTACTCCGGCTTCCTCCCCCAATAAAAACTAGACGCCATGAAATAGCTGAAAAATTGCTGAAAGTGGCGTTAAAACACCATTCAAACAAACAAATATATGTCAATAACTAGTAAAAATAATAAAAAATAATAAATAATAAAACTTATACTTTCTACAAAGGAATGTGTAGTGGCACATGTCTTAATTAGTTTCCGGTTATCAACTGACGTGTCGTGTATTTTAAAATAAACGGCACAACAATATATTAATACATAACTTTCCTTCATCAATTAAAATATTACACAAAACATCTTCATGAATTAATTATCTCTCATTGAATATGTTTAATCTATGTATTTTAGTAACTATACATTTACACACCTCAAAATGATGAAACAAATGATTAAACTGTCTTTTTGTCTCAATTGTTTTCAACAGGAATGCAAGCAAATAACAAAAACATAATAATATACAAATAAACACCGAAAGTGTCAAGAATTTATTGTTTTCTTTAATTCAATGATAAAAAATGGAGTAAATCTATATTATCTTTCTGTAACCCTTAGTAAAACTTAAAAAATAACAAAAAGTGTGCTTGTTTCATGATTACGCCTTTAATGTTTGTTGTCACATTGCAAAAAACATGCAATCAATAGGATAAGTGCAACAAACAAGAATAACATTAATTATGCATTACTTAGTCATAACCCTCAGCGATCAGTGTGATCAGTCTAATCAGTGCGATCCAGAACTCGTCATGTAATTATATGCATCCATCGGTCAGTTTATTGACGGACACGTACAAGTTAATAATTTGAGAATTAAATGAATTCTGCTTTATTAGTATATTAAATATGCATTTATAATACAGTAAACTCAAGTATTCGAAAGAATAGTAAATACAAATGTCTCGTTCTAAACAAATGAAATAAATACAAAAATTAAACAAATACTAAAACCAAAAAAGAAAATAACTATTTTCTGCATATTATAACATGAAGCAATTTCCTCTAAGGCAGGACATCTTTGTGGGTCGAGCACTGTAAACGTTTGAATTAAGGTACATCAGTAGTGACGAAGTAATTCAATTTTTGATTCTCTTTTTTTCCGTGACTCCTGATTTCGGCCTATTCTATTTTCTGTGACCTGTTACATGTATATTTTTTGTCGTCAATATTAAGCCGATCCGTCCCCAACTCAGTAACAGATTTATTTTACATTAAGCAAAGGACAAGATACTTGTATGTATGCCTGCATGTTGTCATTTAGTTAAACAATGTTTAACTCGATTATATACCTGTAATAAATAATTGTTGAACTGCTGAACAAGAATTGTGAAAACAAAACACATTGTTTACTAAAGATAAAGTTGCAAAAATAGTAAAGTATACAGCGATTCTTGTCGCAAGTTTCAGTTGAGACGGAATAAAATATGTTAAAAAAGTATACTTAGAATTACGCTGGAATGTTTGATTGTTTAGTATTTCAGCAACATTTTAGTTATTTTATGGCGTCCAGTTTTTATTGGGGTGGGATGGAAGGACGCCGGAATACGGTTAAAACCGACAATCCATGTCAATGAAGTTCGCGTCGGGCACACCCTACCTGCAGGAATTCGAAAATTCGCAACCTGTTGACAGGAATATGATAAATAGTAGATGTCTAACTAATCAGCTTCCGAGGTCGCAAATAACACCGGGGAGAAAGTCTGCAAATGTGCAATTTAGAATAAAAATGTGTTACAGATGGACACGTTTTATTTTACGAAATAGTATTTTTTTAACGAAACCTCATTACGTCTTAACGATAAAACAGTCCCTTTTCAAAGCCTGCCAATTAAAAGAGCGTTCTTCAATTTGAATAATTATTTATTTCATTGATAGATTGATTGGATGTTTGCTTTACTTCCAGCCAGCAGTATTTCAGCTTTATTGAGGACTAGAACAAGTTTAAAATTAAAAAACAAATATATAAACGACTGGAAAGATACGGGTTATTGGGAGGTGCGGAAAATATATCTTTTTGAGCCTACTCTGATCAGAAATGTACAAAAGGGATCCTTAACGTCCAAGGAGCGTGGCACTCTCTAAACATGTCGCCCACTATGGTCTTTTCCGTATTATGACCTTAAAACCCCCAACTAAGGGTTATCCCCTATCCGCCACTTTAGGACACACTGAGCAGCTGTGAACCCTAGAAACTTATTTCAAATTCTCCAAAATTTGAAGGAAAACATGTATAGTTATACATCATTAAATATCGTAAAATAAACCACAAATTAAGTAAAATATCATTTTCCATGAACGTGAATTATTATAGATTTCTTTTAAGGTAAAAAAAAAGAAAGGTAAAAAAATAATATTTTAAAAAAATCCATCTGATATTTTAAAAACTGTTTGTCGAATATTTTCCAGTCTTTTTTAAGTATTAATGAATGGATAACAAAGAAGCGTTTTCAATTTTAAAAGTACTTCGCCTCTGATATTTTTTAAAACGAAAACTCAAAATTGTGACGGCAAAAATGCGAAAAGTTGAATAGATTTTACGCTTACATGTTCGTATCTTTAACTCAAAAATATCAATATAATAGTAGTTTATTCTGTATTGAAATTTAATTTTTTATAAATTCTTGCGACACAATGAAAGAGTGAATAAAATATAAAGATGTTTTCGCTTTTGTCTAGATCTTATTTAATATTATAGTCCGCAATTCCTAGGAATAATGGCATAGAAAGAAAACGTTGATCAAACCGCAACAAATTATCATTTTAAGCGTTTGTAATAAAAAAATACATACAAACAAAAATGTTAACGTTAAAGCGTGAAGTAAAAAAAAATATGATTCCGCCATTACGTTTTTCGTCTTTCGCGCATTTTATGCTGTATAAAATTTCATAGAAAAATACGAGATATACGCCTTGGCACCCGATGTTATCTATTTTTTTGTGTGTCTTTTGTGTTAATTTTATTTTTTTAAATACAATGACACTTGACACTTTAGGATGTTTATATTCCGTCACAGATGCATTAGTTATCGATTTGAGGAAATTTCCATTTATATCATTGATAACTTAAGACTAGTTTCAGCCGTATGTTTAGGTAAAACGAGTCATAAAGGAGGAACGAGCATTTTTAAACTCCTAATATTTGCGAGTAAAAAGAATTTACATTTCGAAACAATAATTTCACTGACTGGAACTTGAATGGACGGATTGGAGAGATACGTCCAAATGAATCCGTTATATCAGTCAAATCGTTCCGAATCCGTCAGTTGACGAATGGGCGGACTGGGAACGATCTGATGGATTGCACATAAAAAAACTAATGCCGACCGGACAATATCTCAAAATATGTACATTTTAATTTTAATAAGGAATTAGAAGCAAATTTCATCTATTCATTTGTCATAACGTAAATTTTAACTTAAAATCTAAAAATTTACCAAGATTAGAAATACAACACGTCAAGTAACAAACTTCTTGTTTTGCTAATTCATATAACACATACAAATGGAAAATCCCATGAATTAATTTAATAGTGTGTATATAATCTAATATTTAATTACAAATCTCTAATTCTTCCAGCGGAATACAGAGTTTAAAAGGTCAGTATAACTTTAATATGACCACAGACAAGAATACGTGTGATCTCTAAAAATAGACTACTCAGGCTACGCGTATTTTTTAATAATTATTTACGAAGTTCTTGGAAACAAAGTCTTGGTTGTAATAATGACAGATAGGAAACATATTTGGTTTGAATAACAGGTCTAAAGGTTAATGGAAATACATTTTAATCCTACCACACCTGTGATTGTGACTCACTGCACATTTTTCAACAACAACTTCCTGTTTTGTTTTCGAGACAATTACCGTTATTCAGCATTTTAATATCTCTGTTTTGATTATGCACTTGCAGTAGATCCTAGTGTTATAGATCATGTTTATTTCATAAAAAAAGCTCAATTGTATTTAGTATTGTTAGTATAAGCAGATTCATTACTTCGACGATTTCTTTGAACATGAATAGTAGGAAGGGAATGATTAGAAAATCGAATTTCCTAAATAAGGATGTTGCGCGCTATTTTGATTATAAACTTTTGGTAAAGTGTAGCGTTTTAGATTATGTTTATTTTACACCAAAACTTTACTCTATCTAGCGTTGTCTTTATGAGCAGATTTATTACCCAAGTCATTTCTTTTAACACGAATTGTATGTAAATAATGATTATAAAATCGAATTCCAAAATTTAGAATACTGTATAAGTTGTGATTTGTACGCACTTAACGCCAGAACTATTTCATATTTAAAGTATCCATTAAAGTGTAGAACAACAGTTTGCGTCAAATATGAACGTTTTTGATCCCAGATGGCCTCGGTGGGTGACAGAGTAGTTAAGCCACAATAAAATTCGAAACATTACTAATGACATATTTGGGAATCTATCAAACATTAGAACACCCGATCTGTCTGTCAATAAAATTAATGCAATTTTTTGAAAACTCATTTAAAGGTCTCTCAAAAATTGAGTCTTTGAATCTTGAAACAAACCAACTAACACATGAATCGCTGCAAAATGAATCATTTAAACACATATCGTCCCTCAAGATATTTCAAATTCAAGACAATACAGATGATGGTACCTTGAGTATTTCCTTCATTCATCAATTATACCAATTTCGACTGCTACAGACTTTGTACTTAGATGGCTTCGACACCAAAACAAATAAGCTTTATAAATTGGAATGCTTTAAAAATTTGAAAAACGTAGCATTCGACTACCCTGCGATGTCCGTAGTAAACACGACTTTCAAAAGTTGTCAAAATTTACCAATCGAAGAACCAGGCATCTTTAATATTAATAGTGTTCAAAAGAATTCTTTTGTTTTTTCCCAAAGTTGCAAAAGTTATCTTTAGCCTTAAGTTGGAAATCTGTGAGCTTAGAAAAAATATTCCCTTTGCTCGAAGTATTCAACAGAAGAAGAATGACATCAGTTATTTTGACCGGTGAAACTGACAGCCACTCTTTTAAATTAGAACAGTCACATTTACGATTTATATGGGATATCTGTTTAAAAGAATTTTATCTACCTTCTAAAAAAATTGAACACGTTGACGCTTCAAGATTTAACGAATTTTCTAAAATATCAACTTGATTAGAGGTTTTTGACATGTCTTATAATCTATTGCGAACAGAAAATTGCTTTTGGTGGATGTCCTTTCCTTTATTTAAAAATTAAAAGTTATTAGATTTTCCCACAATGGATTTCGTCCGTCTCAGAAAGATTAGTCCATTCATATATCTGAATTGAAACTTTCGTCTACCCTCCAATGAACTTTCTATCAATTAGAACCGAATATGTCTTTACTCGATATATCATGTTTTAATTGCACTTATTTAAATCCAGACATTTTACAGTTTTTACCACGATTAGAAATATTAACAGCTCAGAACATAAACCTTAATCATGGGTTAAAATTTCTGCGTGAATCTAGTGCACAAATATTTCTGAATCTTTCTAATCTAAGTTATGCAGATCTAAATATGAACAACCTGGAAAGTTTTCCTTCAGATATATTTAAAGACCAAAACTTTTAAGGAGGGCATTGCAAAGAATAGTGTTAAGGCAATTGACAGTAGTTGCAAGATAATCTTCATCGTTACGCGAAATTTTACGAAAAGTTCTTGGGGAGGATATGAAATAGAAATGACAAGGATGCACGCTTTCAGACGGAGACGGAGATGTAAATATAAATTGAAACTTTTGTCACTTACCGAGTTTTAATTTAAGAAAAATATGCACAAGAAAAGGAAACTTACCACTGTTTAATGGAATGCTCGAAAACTGTGAATATAACTTCAAAATGGCAATGAACCAGATAAATCTACATTTTGTATAGGTCGATTGCGGAGAAATTAAAATATTTGCAATATTTACTTTGTCATTTACTATTATTTACAAGCCTGTCAAAGGTCACTAGTTCAAGCTCAGCTGAAACCACGGTTTCAAAAATAAAAAAGACTGTAAGAATGCAGATTAAAAGTAACAGCAAAAATCCTTATTCAATCCAAAAACAAAAATTTTTTGTGTTTATTTCTGATACTGAAAACATTTTTCGTATTTTAGCACAAAGGGGAACACAGAATAATAGCTCGTGGAGGTTATTAAAGCTGCCCGCGTAGAACGTACTCGCAGTGGAAATATTGCCGAATTTGATTTTTGTTTTGTGAGGAAGTTACAAAGAAATTGTGATAAAAACTAAATAAATAATTTAAAGTAGTTATTTGAATATGTTTGTGTTCTTGATTTATGTTAAAAAAAATAAGCGCCAATAACATATGACAACCTTAAAGATGTTTGAAAGTAATGTTATCAATAATAAAATGTGCGGTGCTCGCATTTATGTTTCGAATATATTCATATAATACTAGAAGTTTTACTAAAATTAACAACCGTGCATTTGATGATCCATTTGATGATCCATATCGGGGCCAAATATGTTCTCTAAACGACACAGAAAATTCGAAAAGAATAAAACTTTGAAATGCTATTCTTCAAGTATAAAGAAAACTTTTGCCTTTGATGTTTTGTTATATGTTCAACCTTTAAGTAGTTAATTTATCATATAAAAATGCACTCGTGGAGGTCTGCCATCTTGTCACCTACTTGTCACAAGATGGCAGCACTAGACATCGCTTGACAGCCAAGTATCTAAAAGTGATTACATGATAATAACTAACATGAAATGGCAAATCAGAGTCAACATAACGTGCAAAGCAGAACGTTGTACTATAAGACGATATTCTGGCAATATTAAGTTTCGTATTCATAATCGAAGCAAGAATCCGACTTGTGGAGCTCACCAGTCTAATGAATTCTACTGAGGACTTATGTCAATACCAGCAACAACTTCGCAATGTAAAAAATCCTTTTGAGGAATTGTTCTTTGGGTATAGTTTAGTGGGAAGATCCGTTTTGGCATTTTGGTTCTCGTATATTAGAATTTTGTCCCTAAATATAAATTAAATTTGTATTATTATTTCCAACCTGTATCGCGAAATCATATTTGCAAGTTACTGAACGAAACTTTTGTACACCAAATGTTAGCAAGTTATTTAAGAAGTATAAGTAATTAGATGCAATGCTATAATAAAATTATTATTAAGGATCTCACTTTCCGAGCGGAAAACCTTATTGTTATTAGTCTGTTTCTTATTATTATTATTATTAAGGCTTTCCACCTTTCCGAATTGAAAGCCTTCCTGTTATTCGTCGTTTATTATTATTATTAAGGCTTCCCACTTTCCGAGTGGAAAGCCCTACACTGATTCGTCTCTTTATTAAGGGCTTTCGGTCCCCCCGCATTGTATTTCTTCTGTTTATTATTTTCCTTATTATTATTTTACGGAAAAATTCTTCTGCCAAGCCTGGACAGCTAATTTTGTCGTGTTTCTTTGATATTTTGTACATGTAACCGGTCATTGAAACCGTGATGTCTACCATGAGTAGTGTGTCGCAATCTTTGTCATTACGGAGTTATCTCCCCTAACACCGGAAAGCTTGTGTGAGCTTCTCCTCCTACACCGTAAAAGATGTCGCTTCGCAACCTTTTTCAAAGTCTTCAGTATAGTTGTGCGCAACTTTGTCACATCTCGCGAATAGAATTTAATATCTTATTGGAGTTTTCTCCCCTTATAGACATGAAGATATACAGACCTGGGGTCTTCACCATAGACTTTCATGACCTTTGACCTTGAAAATGGTCATAATGCCAAAGGTCAAGGTCACGTTCTAGATTTTGACCTCTGCTTGTGTTCACTACCCCATCCTGTACTATAAAAGATAGAGAAAAAACAAAGAATGCAAAATGTTGATCTCTTAAAGGAGCAACTTAGTGACATTGTAGGAAAAGGATTTGACGTCATCTTATAGGAGTTATCTCCCATTTTAAATGTAAATTATTGGTTTTTCACTTATTATTCATCAACTAATAATGATAGAGACCAGGGTCTTCAGCATAGACCCAAATGACCTTTGACCTTGAAAAAAGTCACAAGTCAAAGGTCAAGGACACGTTCAGGATTTTGACCTCTGCTTGTGTTCACTACTCCTCCTGTACTATAAAAGACAGAGAAAAACCAAAGAACGCAAAATGTTGATCTCCTAAAGGAGCAACTTTGTCACATTGGAAGAAAAAGGATTTGAAGTAATCTTATAGGAGTTATCCCATATCCCATTAAATATGTAATTTATTGGTTTTTCATATGTAACTCACAAACTATTAAAGATAGAGGAATGGGATCTTCATCAGTGAAAGTGATGACCGTTGACCTTGCAGACTCAATGGTCAAAGGTCAATGTCACCTTCTAATTTTTGGTATTTATTATAATTCATTATATCTCAATGACTATAAAAGATATTTGCATAAAATCTTCAATGTTTATCACCGTTGACCGTCAACATGGTCAAGGTCACGCTGTAGGAGTCAAGGTCAAAATCCTTTTAAAAAGTTTTTCATGGTCCTATGTATTTTAAATGGCTTATCTTATAAATACTATTGTCTATAAGTAATATTTGCGTAGATTAAAAGATCAGTTGTCAAGGTCATTCAAGTTTTCTTACGTCTGATATCTAAATAGTTTGTTTATTATTTTTGCACTTATTAATTGCTATAGACAAATTACGAATGTTGCTTATCTTTTTGGTTTCAATGTCATTTATTTTAGGTGTTCTTTTAAAGTGGAAAGCCTATTAATCGTTCTTTCGAACCATTAAACCTATATTTATTCATAATAATAATAATAATAATAATAATAATAATAATAATATTATTATTATTATTATTATTATTATTATTATTATTATTATTATTATTATTATTATTATAGGTAATTCATTTTGTGTTTACGTAAATATATAGCACCGCTTCCAACATTGTACGTGTGGATGTTTGTGTCACAGTTTCAGTTATACATTTCCTGTGACCTAGTCTCGATCATCCAGACGCTTTAATTGCATTTGTGCGTCTGGATTCATGTCTATCTTGAACTCGTTATCATTACGCCCGAAAGTGGGCGAAATGTTTTGATTGGATGACATTTTTATTGTCAAAAAATTACTTACGTTCATATCAAGAAGTGTATAAATAATTGTACCAAAGTTTACATTTGAATGTTTTATACAATATTATTTAATCAATTAGTTAAACAAATATTATTGTTCTGCACAATCAAGAGAGAATCTTACCGTGACGTCATTTTATAAGTATAGACATGTTTTCATGGTTTTCCTGGTCTAAAAATATGGCTCTAAAATTGTTTTGTCTCCACCTATTGGTAGCAAAATTACAACAAGGTGATCCCAGACGCTATATTATATGCGTCTGCGTGATCGAGGCTACCTGTGACCTGGCATTGAAAGATATTCGAAAGGTATACTTCCTGTGCTTTGACACTCTATTGTATTCAAATCCTACCTGTCCTTTGCATGAGAGGGCGTGATGCTCATTTGATAGCAAACTTTGTTCTTATATATGCCATTACAGAGATTAATTAAACATCATAAGTGATATTTCTTATTGGTTCGAGAAATATTTTACAAAAATTAAACTTTAAGTACTTATTTCAGCCTTAGGTTCTTTAAACTAAATTATTTCACTGTGATAACATTTCTAATTTTTAATTACATGGTTAACCTTTAATCTAGTTAGCCTTCGAAAATATCAGAATATTTACACTTAAAAGTCGACGTCAAATGATCTCTTAATTGTAATAAACATCATGTTTGTTTACTTGCTAATTATGGTAATTATCCTTAAACGAGAAATGACTTACCAATCAAATTTTCAATTTCAGTTACAACTGCTTTTTCATGACGTGCAAAATTGTGTACTTTAATTTTTTGTTTAAAAATAATTTGATCAATATAACTTTAATGAAAAATTATGCATTATACAAGTAAATAAATAAAGACAGTGTCGAAAAGTACTTTTATAAATTAAAGATTATTACAACATTAAGACGTATTTTTATCGTTTGTTGTCAGCTGGTCATAGGACCATTTTTTATATTCTTCAATAAGCAAAAAAGGCAGAAAACCCTATTTTTAAAATAGATTATTTATCATATTTACTTGATAAAGCAGATTCTTATGACAACCGGCAATCTCGTGGTAAATACTGTCATATACAGAATTTAATCACAATTTATCCATTCATTACAGAAGCGTAACGGTTGAGATATTTTTCAACATCAAAAGGAACATGTGTTTCTTTTTATTTAAAGTATGATATATAAAATTATCATTTGTGCGAAGGTTCCCTTTATAGATGACTCCATACTGTAAGAAAAATGAAAAACAAACTTAATACATTTGATATATAACCTATTTAAAATAATTAAAATATCACGTTGACGTTTACCTTATAAAATAAGGGGAAAAATAAGGTAATTTACCTTTTGAACTTTCCTCGCCAATTATAAAGGCCTTTAAAGATTTTTTATATATTTTGCATAAAAAAGCATGTAAAGAAGTAACTTGACGAAGTGCTCGTTATCACTTACTATATGCACACTATTTCGACTTGTTTAAAATGAAAATAAGGAAATACTTAACCATAACATACGAGATGTATTATACTAACAATTATAATATGCTCGGTTAATATGAATTTTGAAGTGACATTATACTATTTGAAAGCTTATTTAATTATGGAATGGAAAAGACATTTTTTTAATAATATTAGAAATAAGAATAACATGTCAAAATACTTTAAATAATAGATCATAATAAAGTCAAATTAAATTTCTATATTTCTGTTAAATTTAAAAAGTGTTTTCTCCTGTCGTTTATCATTGCATACATAGGAAGGCATCTTTAAAAATAAAAAGTGTATGGTGGTCTTTTTACTAAATATAAGCACAACATTCAGCATATTTTAACACGGAAAGAATTAACAATTGAACAATAATACGATTACAACAATTATATCTATAATATAAGATATTTTTATACTAGCACTGACATTTCCTTAATTTAGAAAAAAAAGGAACATTAAATTTTTGGCTTCCTTCAAAAACATTCAAAATATCGTCATTGTTTCATTCGTAACAGTAAGAAATCTTTATTTTGGTACCTGTTCATAATATTTGGCTGAACTCTGCTTGTAAAAAGCTGGTGATTTTTACCAGTTACTTATACGAGGGTCCCAAAACGTAGGTAATCACGATTGTTTTTTGCTGCGTAAATGATATTTAACGCCACTTTCAGTAATTTTCTAACTTTATCATGACGTCCAGTGTTTTTATTGGGGGAGGAAGCAGAAGTACCCGGAGAAAACCCCGGACCTTCGGTAGGAAATCTGACAATCTTTTTTCAATTAAAATTCGTTGTGGGACTCGCACCGGCAACCTTAGTGTTGACAGACCACGTAATCAGTACCTGAATCAATCAGCCATCGAGGCCCCGTAATCACGAGGAAGTGGTTTTAAATCTACTGAATAACAAATATATACAATTTTGTGTAACAAATATCTGAAAATAGTCTTCCTGCTTAGTAACAATAAAAAGTATGTGATATTTAAATGGTTCTAGTAAAAGTACGGGTTTTTTCGATTTTACTGGAGAATGTTTCCTTTTCTTTAAATGCACCACTTACTTAAATTGTCAAATCTTGTGACGTATTTGTACATTTATTCAATAAAATATTGTTTAAACTAAATGTCTAGTTGAGAGTTAATATGAAGGTAATACTTAACACCAATGAAACTGTCAAAACAGACAATTCACAAATACAAGTCCGAGAAACCGGCAATTCCAGAACCAACAACCAAAAATATAGTAATTACAGGATTGGTACTGACTTGGTACAGGCATTTCAAAAGAAAGTCTTGGGAAGCATAAACATCTCATTGGTTTGTTACACATTCCGTGTTTGTTATTTTAATCAGCAAATTAGCCAGGATAACAGAAATCCGCATTGTTGCCTTGTATTTCTAGACGCTAGGCATGTATAAGTTTCGTATATTATGCTAATTTATTCAAGCAAGTTATAAAGAAATTATATTCAGCTTCTAAACTTTGAAACACATTCATTCCGGCATAATGTCATTAAACATTAATAATGTAAGAAAAATTAAATAATTTTAAAACTTAATTCTAAAAAAATTCCTTTACCATAAATTCACGGTGGAAACATTGGAATAAGAAATATCTTTTCAAATCAACGAAGTAACATACTAGGTCAATAACGCAAAGGTACTATAAAATGATTGTTGTCATGGAGACAAAGAAAATAAAACAAGTTGTCTGTTCTATATAAATATGCCAATTCCTAATAAAAACCTATTATAAACAAAATAAATGTGTACAATTTTTGTGTTAATGTATGATTTAATGATATACAAAACGTTATCACAGCATTGTCATTTTTTAAATATTTTTGGTAAACGGATTCAATTTGAAATGCTATCGGGAACAAAACTTTAAAAGTAGGGTGAAATAAAATGTCATCAAAGATACCAAGGTTAATACAATTTAATACGCTGCTATGAAATTGAATGTATGAGTTTTTCTAAACCATTGTGATAGTGTTATTAGTTTTCCTAGACATGAAATATATTTCTCACTGATGAGACAGCGTGGTACCTATTTTTAGCCGGTTGAGATATCCTTATCTCAACCCGTGGGTGAGATAAGAATTTTACGCTCCTTTTCCCGTAAAAATGTATTGTGACGTCAACTGTGGGTTCAGCAATAAAAATTATAAAATATTTACTTTAGTTGTGTTAGTTTACTATGCCTTTTTAAATAATAACATGAAAACAACATATCTGAGCTTCCATGACCCAATTTATGCCACAATATGACAGCGATAAACATCAAAACAAACACGGTGACGCAACATGTGTACACTGGAGACTACGTTCAGGGTAGATAACTCTATTTGTTTGCCTTCTTTCAATAGAACAGAACCGGACTTTTTTAACGAATTAGTGAGAAATAGAATCAAACACCGATGGTTGGATAAGAAGGAAAAATGTCAGACACCCTCGTGCAAGATTTCTTTTGGTCTCCAACTCGGCAGAGCCTCGTTGGAGACCAGAAATCTGTTCACTTGGGTGTCTGAGATTTTCCCGTCTTGCCTTGCCACCGGTGTTAAATCCTATATTTCTTAAATATTTTTTTTTGCTCAGAGGTTAGTTTTCTTTACCTGACACACCTTTTCCCACAATTCAATATTTTTAACCAAGTTGCTCGACTCCTAATCTTTATTGACAAGGATTGCCATTTTCCTATCGAATGTCAGAGGTTTTCTCCGGCTACGCAGGCTTCCATCCCCTAAAACTCTAAACGCCAAGATATAGCTGCAAAATTGTCGCGCATAAAGTAAATATTCTTTTGCGTTTGGTTGTTTTTACCTTGCAAGTAAATACTTAAATTAACAATTAATAAAATGAATCGAATATATGTGGAACAAAATAAAAAAATATAAAGAACACGACAAATCTGTTTTTACGATTCCGTTGCTCATTGTTTACAATAAAAATATGCCTTTTATTCTCAGTCGTTTATATTTGCGTGTTTTTTTTTCTCACTAACATAAATGACTAATCATTAAAGGAGACTTCACAACAAAGTATGAGTAACTTTCTAAAAACAAAGCTTGCATTCATTATGAGAGAGTTACAAAAGCCATTATTGAAAAAGAGTTAACAATTGAAAAATATGGATTATCGAAAACGTGTCCCCTTCTGCGAATTATCAAACGAATTTCGTACGGAATAATAATTGTCTTGAAGGATTATCTTACGTTGATGATTACTTTTATTAAACTAAATAGAATGCATTTATGAATTTCAATCAAACAAAAAGTGGTCTGATGCTCTTATAAATTAGTAAAAGGCAAAGTATTTTTAATATTTCTCGTTATAGTTTGTTGTTTCCTCTTCCAAAATACACACAGAAATATTATTCTTTTGAAAAAGGGTGTGTATAATGGTGTTGGAATAATGGTGCACTCGATTCAGAAAGTATTTTACAAATCCTACTCGGGCGCCTACCAAACATAGAAATTAGTCATATCCGGTGTGCTCGAATGATTTCAGAAACTTGGTCATACATACATTAATCGATTCTGGCTTTATTATTGCTTATTATTATTTGTAAAACTGTTTTCATATATTTAAAACAATATATGTAAATTACTAGTATAAATCACAAAACATAGACTTTCAACAAAGGAATGTGTGTTAGCACAAATTAGTTTCCGGTTATCACTTAATGAGTCGTGTGTGTTAAATTTAGCAGCATCAAAACATTTTATACATAACTTTCCATAATAAATAAAAAATACTACACAAAACATCTTCATGAAGCAATAATCAACTTTTGAATATGTTTTTATGTATTTTACTAACTATATAATTACAAACCTGAAATGATTAACAACATGATTAATTTAAAATTGGATTTATTGTCTAATTAGTTTTTCAACAGTAATGCAAACAAAAAATTTAAACATAATAATATACAAATAAATAACGAAAGTGTCAAGTACTAATTTTTTTGTTTAATATGAGAATAAAAATTGAAAAAATATAATTAATCTGTCTGTGCCCTCAGTAAAAACTTAAAAACTTGAAAAAAATTTACATGTTGTTTGATTACGCCTGGAATGTATTTTGACGCACGATAACAAACAGGATTAGTGAAATAAACAAGAGTTGCATAAGTTATGCAACATTTAATCATATGAACCTATAATATTTTATACTCTCCTCATGAATTCGGTAAGGGTTGCATAACTCGAATGTGATAAATAAACAACATGTGCAATTTTTACCAATTGGTAGCTTTCCGTTACATCCTACTTAGAGATTATTTACGTTTTCTGAAACGAGATGAATTTTCTCGTCACTTTGTGATCGAAGGGCGACAATCATGGGGTGAGATGATGAGAAAATGCATCAGTTTTCTTAAACGTAAATAATCTATATTGTTATTTACAGATTCCGTTGAAAAAATACTGATACACTCTAAATAATAAAAAGTTGAATTAATAAACAGACAAAAGGCATATTTAATGATAATGAGTTATATTTGAAAACAAAAAAACGCACGCATATAGCTACACAAATTCTTGTAATGCTTTTGTTTGCGAAATCGATTGTATATGAGTTATATGATTGTCGCATATGTATATTGAACATTTTAACATAATTGTTCAAATTTTTCATCTTTGAACCTTACGCGCGTGACTAAAAACGATATGTAAAATGAAAAAATATTAAGTATGAATTTTAGCAGGCAATTTGTATTTAAATTGAAATTTCAGTAATGTTTAGTTTCAAATAAGTTAAATATAAAAACACATAGAGTTATATTTTTGAATGCAAAAATTTGCGTTCAGGATTGTGATTCGTTATCAGTTGCATCTTTACATATAAATTACCTTAAACCTATAAACACTAATTCATGCCTTTAATATAAATGATAAGTACTGAATAATTAACTAGTTATACGTAAGAAAGGAAAGCCATGAAACTATACACTAACAGTGTAGGAAACGATGCCACTGTACTGTTGATGATGCAATAAATGAAATGTTGAACGATAAGGTTCGCCAAAAGAGAAATACAATATGACAAACGGTTCTTCGTACGTTCAACGTTCGTTCATATCTTTCGTTTATTGTTGTTTCGTCAACTCATATCTAACATGGACTACATTTAACCGACACAACTGCAGAAATATGCAGTAATGATGAATTCACAATATCCCAAATAATGTGTATTGTTGAATAGTCATGATGCAGTAAATATTTAATAACAGTTGTGTTTTGTTTGTTTTAAAAATATTTAATAACAATATATAAATAAACGAATTAAAGTTCGAGTCTTAAATACCAGATCGTTTTGAAAAAGATCTTTTAATCTCTTAAACATAGTTATGGTTTAGAATGATAGCACAATCAATATAAAAACGTCCTATTTTGTTATATATTTTGCGCTGACAGTTACATTTTCAAATTTATTCCCTGTTTTTCAAACACATTCACCAGGAGACCCATAGATGTTTTGCGCTATTTTTGATGCTGGCTTGGAGCAGAGGTTAGTTATATATGCATCTTAATTGAATTTGATGGTCAAAAATGTATTATATTCATTTTCAATCTTGAAGATAATTTCTTAAAGATCGGATTAAGCATACATAATTTAAAATAAAATTACCACTTAAAAACTAAATATATAAAATGGTATGACTAACAATAGGTTTGGGAAAGTTCAAGGAAATATTACGACGGTCCCCAAAGGAATCAGGTAACTAATTAAGTGAATAGGTCAAATCCGTTAAGTAATAGAAACAGATTTTGTCTTTAAACCTTAAATAAAAGAACTAAATTTAAATAAAAGGTTTGTAACCAAAACGAATATTTAATTGTTTCGAGAATGAGGTTGCTTATTTATTTTCTATTAATGTGGATTTGTTCTGTTTTTGACAATGTCTTAGTCCTCATATAACAAATGGTAATAATTGTATGATGTTTGGAAAGAAAACATACTTTTTTCATTTCCTATGACTCAATTAATAATCCATTGGAAAAATAAAGTTGTCTACATTCTTTTCGTTTGAAAAATTGTAACAAATAACGATCATCTTCATAACCCATTTACAGTGGCACCTGTCGTATTAAATTTGGTAATTAGTCATATCTAGCGTAGTTATAATCCAGTAAGAAGCAAGGAAAAAAGAGTTGTAAAGGTCAATATAACTTTCATATGGTCTGTAACAAAATACGTATCTCTACACATAGACTAATTAAGATATGCGTATTTAATAATGATTATTTATGACGTTTTTTGGCAACAAAGTCTTGGTTGTAATAATGACAGATAAGAAACATTTTGCTTTTAATAGCAGGTCTAAACGTTAATATAATATGCCTTTTCTATCTTAACATACGTGTGCTTGTTACTCACAGCACATTTTTTCAACACCTTCCTATTTTGTCTCTGAGACAATTACTGTTTTTCAACAAACATGTAAATATAAATAACGATGTTGTGCGCTATTTGAATTATGCACTTGTAGTAGATGTTAGTGTAATAGATCATGTTTATACCACACCCAAAACTATATAATTGTATTTAGCCCAGTACACCTCATGATTTAGCTGAACAATTTAATTTGAGATACAAATATTGACAGCAACATACTGATACCATATATATATATATATTTTTATTTTCAGTTTTTCTGATTTTGTAATATGTATCCATTAAAGCCACAATTACCTAATTACTGATACAACGTTTAACAACAATTAACCTACAATGTGTCTGCTCATTATTGCCATTAGACGACATAAGAACGCTCTTAACATCATAATGTTTATATAGTTATATAGATTTTCTAGAATGCTGTTATGATTTGTTTTTCATTGGTATATTTGTAGGTGTTTACTGTTCATTTGCACTCGGTGGAAATTATTCAAAAAGTCACCATGTCGACTTGTCTAACCGCCATTTTACCAAGATTCCTCTAAATATTCCAATAGATACAGAGAGTCTCGACTTAAGCCACAATGAAATTCAAAACATTCCTAATGACATTTTTACGAATCTATCAAACATTCGAACACTCGACATGTCTTTTAATAAAATTAATGAAATTTTTGTAAACTCATTTAACGGTCTCTCAAGAATTGAGTCTTTGAATCTTGCACGAAACCAACTAACACATGAATCGCTGCAAAATGAATCATTTAAACACATATCGTTCCTCAAGATACTGCATATTCAAGCCAACCCAGATGATGGTACCTCGAGTATATCCTACAGCGATGAACTGTATCGACTTCGACTTCTACATACGTTGCATTTAGATGGCATCGACACCGAACCAAATCAGCTTTATAAATTTGAATGTTTTGAAAACTTGAAAAACTTGACAATCGAATCCCTGATGTCCGTAAAAAACACGACTTTCAAAAGTTTTCAAAATTTACCACTGGAAGAACTTGCCATCCTACAGATTGAAAATGTTCAAAAGAATGCGTTTGGTTTTTTCCCAAAATTGCAGAAATTGAACTTGAGAGTAAAGTGGGGGACCTTGAACTTTGAAAACATATTTCCTGCGCTTGAAGTATTCAAAGGAAGAAGAATGACATCAATTAGCTTGACCCATAATTCCCGCAGTCACTCTTTTATATTAGGACAGTCACATTTACAATATATATGGAATATCTGTTTAAAAGAATTATATCTGCCTTCTAATAAAATTGAAGACATTGACGCTTTAAGCTTTAAAGAATTTGCTCAAAAATCAACTTGCTTAGAAGTTTTTGACATGTCTAACAATCCTGTGGAAACGGAAAATTTTTTTTGGTATATGTACTTCCCTTTCTTTAAAAACTTAAAAGTTATTAGACTTTCCTACATTGGATTTCGTCCTTCATCGGAAAGATTAGTTAAGAAGTCTATTCAAGACACATGGGGATTGAAACTTCCGTCTACCCTCCAGGAACTTTCCATCAATTTTGGATTTACACTTTACGGATGGCCAAATTTAACAGTCACAGATGGTCAGTCATTGAAAATTCTAAACTTGTGTCAGTTAAAATTCCAAAAATGTTTAGGTAGTTTCGTCGGACTTCCGAATTTGACTTTACTTGATATATCAGGTTTTAATTGCACTTATTTAAATCCAGATATTTTACAGCTTTTACCACGATTGGAAATATTAACAGCTCAGAACATAAACCTTAATCTTGGGTTAAAACTTCTGCGTGAATCTGGTGCACACATATTTCTAAATCTTATCAATCTACGTTATGTAGATCTTTCTATGAACAACCTAGAAAACTTTCCTTCAGATATATTTAAAGACCAGCAGGAAACTTTAAATCATTTAAAGTTAGGAAGTAATGCCTTTAGAAACATTCCAATTAGCATAAACAAATTTAAACTTTTAAAATTATTGGATTTGTCATACAATAGTATTGAATATTTGGAAGAGGGCGATCGAGAACTGTTGGACAAGACCACTGATGCAGATATATTATTCTCTGGAAATCCAATTCAATGTACCTGTGATCACGTAAAGTTCCTACGATGGATAAAAGACAGTGGAATGAAGTATTTTGTAAATGTAGAATGTATTGGTGAAGACAGAATACGCCAAAACATAAGTGAAGTAATACGTGCTCTTAAAAGCTTCGAGTTAAATTGCGTTGTAACATTCTGGTTATATTTCTCCATAGTTATGTCTTTCCTTTCTTTAGCATTAGTATTATTTCTCTCTATATACTATCAATACCGATCAGAAATACAGTACTTTTTCCTGAAATTAAGGATAAATATGAAGAGGTATAAGGCGTTAGAAGAATGCTGTGAATATAAATTTGATGCTTTCATTTCCTACAGCAGTAGTGACACTCCATGGGTTGCTAAATTTTATAGACAACTGAGGGATAATGGTTTCAATATCTGCATAGATTTTGTACAATTCACCCCAGGAGAAGGAATTGCAGAGAATATTGTGAAAGCAATTGATAGTTGTCGCAAGATAATATTCATCGTTACGAGAAATTTTCTAAACAGTTCATGGGGAGGATACGAAATAGAAATGACTAGGATGCACGCTTTCAGAGAAGGACGGGAGAACATGGTAATAATAATTATAAAGGATGAAATACCAATTGATGAAATGCCTCGGACATTAAAACAAATGTGGAACAAAATAGTATGTCTAAAGTATAACGAAGAGGACGAAACTATATTTTACGATACGTTAGCAGTCTGCTTACGATAACTACATCCAATCACAATTGTTATACTTTATTCATTTATATTGTTATAAACAATTAGAACAGTTAACAACTGCAAAGTATGATTTATAAACAACTCTTGTTTGGAGACATATTTCTTTTACTTGCTGTAAGTACAATAAAATATATTTTCATATATCGAGATCATATAGTATATGCATATTTTGAAATTGAATGCATAAATTGCAAAATCTATTATAGAATGAATATATACACTCAAGAATCTATTATTTTGCTATTAAGATATTTCCATTTAGTGATTAACAAAATTGTGGTATTTAGGTTAGTAATTAGTAAAATAGTGAAGTTTAAGATCAATATGTTATGACTTGTTTACGTCATTTATTTATATTGACATTCAATGACTAAGGTCATTCGTTGGTCAGTCTTTGTCTACATTTTTGACAAGAAACACCGTCATTTGTATCGTTGAATAATCTTCTAGACTTGTATATTATTTTTTATTTATGCTGTATCGTCGTTTTGCCGATTCGATACTTAATAAGCTTACTGGTTGGTACATTCTTAAGACTTTTTATTTTTAAGGATTAACTACAAAAAATATTTTCTCCATCGAGAGATAACAAAATTTCCGTTTTGCACATTATATTAAATGTTGACAACGGAATACTTATAAATAAATAAATTCAAACAATAGAATAAACTCAACAATTATATTTTTGTAACTGGACATTTTTGAAAAAAGAGATCAACACAAAAACTGTTAGTTTCCTGTGGAGTAATATATGACATCAAATGGCGCGTGTCTCCATAACGATCAAATTTATTTTTTATCTTCCGATAGAAAATATTTTCCAGCCAATCAAAAGTCAGTATTCTCGCAAAATTTATTTATAATATTTTGAACTACCTGTATTGTGTATTAACACGATCCCAGATGACTTATATTATTCCATCGCCAAATGAAAAAATGCTTTAATTATTTAGAGTTAGACGTCACTGATGAGTTTTAAGTGACGAAACGCGCTTCTGGTGTAATGAATTTGTCCCTTGCTAATTTTGATTACAAGCTTGTTGGAATGTTTGAGCAAAGCCAAGTAACAGCACGGCTCGTCCGCGGCAGGCGGAATGGGAAGCAACTATTTTTGGTTAAGTAGGAGTGAGAAAGTTTAAGATCAATATGTTATGACTTGTTTACGTCATTTATTTATATTGACATTCAATATAAATTAAATTCAACACTGTTAGAATTACATTTTTACACTGTCAAATTTTTGCGTGAACTGAAGTGCTATAGAGGAGTAAGCAGCGACTCCATCACCTTACTTAACCATTTTATGACTTATTGTTATGACAAAGATTACTCTTGGTGTGAAATATCATTGTTGTAAACTTCACTCTTTGGTATGTTTGCAATATCGTTCAAAGGAAAAATTGTAAATGTCTTTTGCCTTATGTTTGTACATTTGTACTTTATACTTCCGTACATTAAATCTTTACAATGTATGTACATTGTAGTATTAAGTGTCATTAATCAAATGTTAAAAACTAGAGAAATAATGCTGAATAATCTAGACCTATTAACGAGAAATGTGTTTATCTTCTCAATTCTATAACACTCGCTTCGGTATATATTAACGAAATGCAGGAAGTTCACCAATGGGAAAGGCCGGCACATAAACATTCCATATCATTGAAGGAATTGGCAGTCAGTAAAGCTGTTCTATATTAAAATATTTTTTTATTATAACACATTATTCTGGTATTAGTTAAAATAACTTATTTTTATTTTAAATACAAACATGTCATAATCAAATTTAAATACATACAATAAGCAAAACTCATGATAGTCTTCAGAGTCCACGTGTTGTTAACGTAATGTGAAAACTTCCTCTATGCCTTTCTGAAAACGTTGTATTACATATATTTAAATTACATTGCTTTACTCGGTTAGGTATAAAAAAATTATTGTAGCAATAATCTATCAATATATTAATCAACACATACTTAAGATTCGATTATAATGCACGCAGAATGAGGAAGTGGGCTACATTATTTGTTTAATGTATAAAATTATTTAAATTTTAAAAATACACAAGTGCTTTTGTATTTAATATCATACAATCATTTAATTGTTTATGACTGACGACCTACGTTAAAACAAACAATAAAAACGTCATAATTCGTGTTTTATTTTCTATATATTCACACAAAAAGTTATGCGCGTAAAACAAATACATAGGAATTAAAACTGTTTTAATAATCACTCATCTAATCTGTGTATATAATCTATTTAAAGTTTACATGACAAGATTAGCCATTTATGAAATTTTACTTAATAGGAGGCATCCATGGCCGTGTAATTGAAATAAGGTGTGTAATTTACTATTACTTACGAGCCTGTCAACGGTTGCTTGCTCAAGATATGCAGTGACAAAGATTTAAAAATTTAAAACATGGGATGCAAAAATGCAGATGAAAAATTGCAAGAAACATCTTCGTGCAATTAAAATGCAAAGATTGTCTTTTTTCTTTACCATGTTTGCACATGTTTTCTCCCACAATTAATTATTTTTACTAAGTTGTTCGACTCCAATTTTTATTGACAACGATTGCCATTTTTCCTCCAGAATGTCGGAGGTTTTCTCCGGGTACTCCGGCTTCCTTCCATAATAAAAACTAAACGTCAAAACGAGTTGTATTCTTTTCTGTGAATGCATTGTCACAGATTTTTATGATAAATTTTAGTCCGTATAAAAGTTAGTAAATCCATACTATAACATTGAAGTGGTCATACATGTATCATTTTGTGTGTTTTGCTTTTGTTTTGTCTTGCATGTAAATCAAAGGATACCAAAATATACTACGATGAATTAACAAAACAATGGCTAACAGAAAACTTCAAAACAAAACAAATTACATAAAACAGATACAAAACAAATAAAACACCCAGATAGGTTGGCATCAGGTGTTCCTGACAAGGGAGACTGTCTTTAGTCAAAAGTATCTTTTTATCTTTGGTCAAAATCTGTGTTAGGTTATTAACGAGAGGAGGGACGGTTAAATTGTTGGGAAGCATAATTAGCCTTTCACCATATTGAATTTTTGACACGATTAATGATGCAATTAAAAATTGCGCTAGTTTAGTTCAGTTTTAATCGGAGTAAATTTTGGTAAATACAGTGAATTGGTACATTGGATTACAACTTGTAGCAAATTATATTATGTTTCCTATTCCATTATATTTCAGCGAAATTCGAAAACAAGAAATTAAATGTAACTTGTCAGTTAACCTTATTACGTGCGTACGAATTTTGTTGTTGACAATTCCAATCTTAAACGATCTGAATGATCTGAATATCTGAAAACATCGGGCTGTTTACATTGTATTTTGATTTTTGTAGTGTCAAATATAAATAGGGGAATCATTGTGTAAATTTTCATGGACAGTTTGTCATCATGTGGACTGACAAAAACCATGCTGAAAACAAAAAAACAAGCACAAACTACAAATAATTAATTGAGTACAACGAACCCAATAAAAACTGGGTTAATCCAGGTGCTATTAGAGTAAGCATTTCTTTTCTGAGCGTTGCACTTGTCGAGTGTACTCAATGACGAAAAGTCAATGATGGACAAAACCATGCTTGAAAATAAGTAAACATCATCAAAACAGTTAGACAACACCAAAACTACATATTGAGTATATAGTCATAATGCAGTAAGATGGAGTTATGATGGCGACAGTAAATTGATGAAGTAAGCTAACCTTTAATGAAGAAATGCAATTGATGTTTCCAAACACTATACTATAATAATTTGATGAAAAGATGCCACGAAATGACAAATATGGAAATATAATTTTTTTAAAGGGAAACGCCGAATGAGTTTTTAGTTATCAATATATGATTAAATCATTCAATCAGTTGTTATTGCATCTTAAATGATTAAATACTCTGTCAGCATCGTGTATATCTAACCAACATTACAACTACAATATAGCTTTTTTTACATTAAAACAATATAATTATTTATTTTGTTTGTTGTTAAATGCAATTATTTTTAGCTTGAATTGCATATACTTAATCTTGGAGCAAATAAAGCTATGAATGCTTCCGTCGGAACAAAATTTCAAGCCCATCCATTTAATGCTCATCTGATTTACTCAGAAATTCAATTAAAGTAAACTCAAGGATTTGAATCAAAAATACAATGTTTATAAAAGATACACTCTGTGTATAAAAACGACCACATTACAGTATCAAAAAAAAATATATGTCAATTATGTTCGTGAACCTCATATAAAATCCTGTACATTCGCAAACTGGCTAAAACAGTTTGACCACTGCAAACCGACCAGATATTCAAGAACAATATGATATCGGTACAGTAAACAATGAAAACAACAAACTGGCGATCAAGGAGAACATTTGAAATGTTTTCCGTTCATCGGCAGCAACATTCTAGCAGCTCAAGCGTAGGTTGTGTACATTTCACAACTTATACGTTATTCTAGATCCTGCGATCGATATTCCGACTTTCTAGACCGATCACTGCTGTTGTTGTACCTATGTTGATGTCATTTCTCCAGAAGTTCTAAAGGTCGTCAAGCGACGTAATTGATCGTTATAGGAAATCAGTGTCTCAAATATGATCTGACATTTTCGCTGAATCATAGGTAGTGTTTCCTATTCCTGAATTCGACTTTTCCCTACACAAGATAATGAGTAAATCGGCGTGTGACTATTTAAAGGCAGGCACTGCTTACTATTCCGGAGCACCTGAGTGTATCCACGGTTTTTATTGGGTTCGGGTTACTCTCTTTCTGTTATTTTGTGTTTTTGGTTTTTTTGTTGCGTTTTTCTTTGTCCGGATTTGTTACTGTCCCCTGACTTATGGCTCTCGTTGTTCAATCGGTTTTCTTTGTTATTTTTCTTGTTATTGTCAATCCAAAGACAAATAGGGTGACCGTTTTATTTATCGACAGTTTTAAGGGGCTGAATCGAAGCGAGACAAAGAAGTAAACTGAACAGAGGTAAAAAAAACTGAAGTAATGAACATTATAATAAATACATAGATAAATACAAAATAATACAGGAAAATGATTTGGTGGACTATTCTTCTCGGCTCAACTTTAAAATACATTGTTATAACTTACGTCAGTTACAGAAATACAATTTAACATTTAATAAAAATTCTCTGATTAAAGTATTAAGTTTTACAAGCACCTTTGATACCGCTTTTTTGTAACCATTTTACTATCATCTTTTGTTCTATATATTACTAAACAGTAAAATTGCATGGAAGAAGTAAGATCTCTTTTGATTCAAAGTTTATTGAACCAATGTTAACGTAATCGACTTTTTCGTTACAATATATTATTAAACCTTCCTTACGTTTATTCATAAATTTAGAATTTCATTACTTACACTTTGCGCACTTATATTTGTTAAATTTAAATCCGATAAACGTTTTGTCATGCAAGACAATTATTTATATCTTTTGTTGGATATTTAAACGAAAGGTAGGTTATATCGCTAGTAATTATAAGACTTTGTTGACTGAAGATTTTAGTGTCAATCTCTATTACTGGTGTAGAGATACAACAAATGTAATAGTAGTAACTTCCCATTTTTTATCAATAGTGTGATCGTGTGTTTAATAGCTTTGTAATCAAATTCAGTAACTGTTATTTATCAAGGATATATTAGAGATGTTGTGCGCTATTTTGATGCTCATTTTCCTGACTGAGCAGACGTAAGTTTCACATATTGTGTATGTTCATTTGAGTCTCCCCATCAAAAATATATTTATTTATCTCGTATATCTCTTTAATAACATAAAAAATGTCTAATAAGTTCCAAATTTAATTTGCCTATTAGGCAACATTTAATAAATATATATCATTAAGAGTAAGTCCCAAAGTTAACATAACTTAATAGAAACAGTATATATAACGATTTCAAATATATAAAATTTAAAGTATGCAGAAAACATATCGATTTGAAAAGAAATGATATATGATAGTTGCCATCCTGGGCTTAATAATAGTAATTACCTGATCAGTTTTGTTTGTAGAAAAAGGACTATTATGCTGCATTATGGGTGAATTGTTTGGATGTATTCCTTACGTCTAGCGAGCAGTATTGCGCTATATTAAGGACAAGAACAAGTTAAAAAACTATAAATCACATCGGAGTTATGGACGAAAGGGTTAAAATTTAAAAGTATCGCGTATTGGTAGAGGATGAAAATTTTGCCTTTTGTAGCGCCACTACGCACATACTCTAATCGAAATCTACCAAAGGGGTATTAATCATATAAGGAGAGCGAGCCTCTCTAAACACAATACCCATTGTGGTCCGCGGTCATGCTTCCGTATTAGGACCTGACAACCTTAATCGAAAGGGCACCTCTATCTGTCACCTGGGGAAGCGCTGTGCAGCTCTGTGGGTCGAACAATTTAAACCCTCACAGTACGGTGTCAGTATAATGCATTAAGATTTAGTTCAAACTTACTGCTATAGATTTCTGTAGTTGCAAACTCAACTGGTCTACAAATAAGGAATCAGATGGACCAAGACGTGACCTAAACACATCATAAATAACTTCAACATAATTTACATAAAAACGAGGATATGTGAAGTTTGTTGGAATTATTTTGTATTTTAATTTGCAGTGTTCCCACTCCGTCCATCCGTCAATTGACGGATTTGGAACGATTTGACTGATCTGACGGATTGATTTGGACTGATCGCTCCAATCCGTCCATTCAACTTCCGCTTAGTAAAATTAATATTTCGAAATGTGAAAATTCGTTTCGCTCGCAAATATTAGAAGTATAAAAATGTCAACTGTTATGTCCTCATTGATGGATCGTTTTTCCTAATAATAAGGCTAAAACTGGTCTAAAGTTATTAATAAAAAAAATAGAAATTCCTCCAATCTATTACTAATGCATCTGTGACGAAATATAAACATTACATAGTGTAATTTTATTAACAAAGTAAATTTAAAAACGCACACACACAATGACTTTAAAAAAGCATCTCGCGTGCCAAGGCGCACGTCCGTATTTTGAAAGCGGAAAACGTCTAGTCTAAAGTTATAAATGATAAATAGAAATTCCCCCCCCCAAACCCCCGAAAAAAAATCTATCACTAATGCATCTTTGACGGAATGTAAAAATCAAATATTGTCATTTTATTTTAAAAATAATTAAAAGAAGAAATGAAAAAAAACCACACACCCAATAAATTCAAAAATTATTTGACCTCGCATGCCAAGGCGTACATCTCGTATTTGTCTTCGAAAAGTTTTAAAGCGGAAAAAGCGAGAAACACGAAAAACGTGTAGGCGAAATCGTAACATTTTTCACTTCGCCTTTTTGCGTTAGCATTGTATGTATGTTTGAAGTTTCGACAGGAAAACTGGTGCTCTTTGCAAATTTATAGGGATGAGTCGAGCACACCATCTGTAAGGATCGAACAGACAACTTGGCGATCAATAATAGGTTACTGCTACCTTTACCTCCAAGGTCGAGGTTTTTTTATTGTAAAAGCTTAAAAAGATCATTTGTCGTGGTTTGATCAGTTTGTTTTCTTTGCCACAGTTCCTATGAATTCCGGCGTATAATACTGAATAAGATTTACGACAAAGGCGAAAACATCTATTTATATATTTTATTTAACTACCCCATAGTGTCACATGAATGTACACAGAATTAAATAAAGAATAAACTACTGTACCACATTCCTAAGAATTCCGCTGTATAATACTGAATAAGATTCACGACAAAAGCGAAAACATCTATTTATATATTTTATTCACTATATATCTCATTGTGTCACATGAATTTACAGAGAATCAAATCTTAAATAAAGAAAAAACTACTGTGCCACATTCTTAAGAATTCCGCTGTATAATACTGAATAAGATTTACGACAAAAGCGAAAACATCTATTTATATATTTTATTCACTATCTCATTGTGTCACACAAAATTAAATCTCAAATGAAGATTAAACTACTAACCGCGTTTGTATATCGACGCTTATGAGTTAAATATGCGAACATGTAAGCGTAATACGAAAATCAATTCTGCTTTCGCATTTTAGCCGTCGCATTTTGTTTATTTTACGATGTCTGTTAAAGTCACTCCACAGTTAATAATATATAAGTATACATGGTTTCCTTTAAATTCGGAATTACTTGAAATTAGTTACTAGGTGTAACAGAGCTGGCGGACTGGTTTTTATTTTTGGTTTTTTTTTTTATTTTTTGGGGGGGGGGGGGGTGGTTCAGGTCATATTAAAATTGCCGCGAACCATAGTGACCTGTTTAGAGAGTGTCACGCTCCTTGCACGAAAAAAAAAGTAAATCTTACGCCCCAACCCATACCCCATATTTTTCAAGTGGAATTCAAAATTGCCCTTTTGTCCATCTTTCTCTAATTGATTGAAGGAGCTGAGAGGTGATGTTAGTTCAAAAACTATTGATCACGTGGTCTGTCAACACTGAGTTTACGGGTTCGAATCTCACTGCAGGCAGGGTGCACTCGACTTAATTGAAAGGGAGCCAGTTTTCCTACTGGAGGTCGGGGGTTTTATTCGGGTACTCCGGCTTCCTCCCACCCCACCCCCAATAAAAAATGGACGCCATGAAACAAATGGAAAAATCCAGCGTAATTGTATGTATACTTTTTTAAACAACTTTTTTTGCCTGTCCAATAAAACTTGCGACAAGAATCGCTGTATATTTTACAATACAACTTTTTGTTTAGTAAACAATGCGTTTTGATTGACAATGATTGTATAACAGTTCAACAATTGTTATACAAAACATTTTTATAATTGTATTAAAAATTGGGAAGACTTAATAAAAACACGCAGGCATACATTTAAGTAACTAATAATGATGTCAAAAAGAGGCCACGTTCTTTCCTAAATGTGAAATAAATCTGTTACTGAATGGGGGAGTCGGGTCGGCTTAATATATGACAAAAGATATAAATGTAACAGGTCGCAAAAAGTAAGACAGGCCGAAATCACGAGTCGCGAGAATAAAAAAAAAGAATCAATAATGGATTACGAAAAAAAACCCATTTACCTCGTCGCTACTGATGTGCCTCAAATATAAGGTTTTTGAAGGTTTACAGGACTCGGTTTGCAGATATGTCCTGCTTTAAAGAAATGTGCTTAATTATATAATATAATTTAAGACATTTTTTTCTTTAAATATGTTTATTTATTCATTTAGAACGAGACATTGTATTAACAATTCTTTAAACGCATGTTTTTATTTTATTATAAAAATGGTATAATAAATGCATATATTATATACAAATGACGCAGAATCCGTTTTATCTTCAAATTATTAATTTATACGAATCCGTCAATAAACTAACCGATTTATGCATATAATTAAATGACGGATTCTGGATCGCACTGATTAGACTGATCGCATTGATCGCTGACGATTACCAAGGTAATGACGGATTCACAATTTTGGACGGATGTAGTCATCATCAATCAGTCAGCGATCCGTCAGCGTTCCAAAATCCGTCAGCAATCAGTTATCAATCAGTCAAAGTGTTGCGTTTACGGGTGCAAGTACTGTACTTGTCTTCTAATTATATTGTTGACATTGACGCTTCAAGCTTTTCAATATTTGCAAGAAACTCAACTTGCTTAGAGGTTTTTGGGATGTCTGATAATCCTTTGTCGATAGACAATTTCTACTGGTGGATGCGTTTTCATTATTTTAAAAGCTTGGAAGTTATACGATTTTTTTGTTATAATACCAAAATTAGGCACAGAAGTTTTGGAATATGTGTGAATTACACTGTATATGGTTTATTGTCATTCGATTTCAGAGACATTTGCATATTGCCAAACTACTCAACATCTTTAACTTCTTAATGAATCGTACTACGTGCGTAAGAATTTGTTTTGTTTTTGTCGGAAGTTCCAATCTAAAATATTCTTCAAATTTGTTTTTGTCGACAGTTCTATCCTGAAAAAATCAGGCTATTAACGTTGTAGTTTTAATTTAATACACTGTCAAAAAAAAGAAAGGCCTTTCCGGGTGTACATTTCAATGCCACAATGATTCATCCAGTGGACGGACAAAATCATAATAAAAAGGTAGGAGAAAACAACAAAACAGATACAAAACACCAAATGTCTTAAATAATAATTATAGCTTTAAATATAATACATTTATGTTTACCACCATAATGTTCGGTAAGATCGAAAAATAAACAACTTATAAGTATTTAAAAAATAATCTTAATTGACACGGATTAACAGTTTTCCATCCAAAGGTCGATTTTTTCTCTTCCCCGTTAAAAACTGGTCGCCACGATATCGAGATAATAAAACAAACTGTTTCTAATTGTCTTGCCTTCATAAAAGATCTCCTAAAAGATATAATATTTCAGTTGATTGGTTCCGATGTAGATTGCCTTTGAAGTTAAGTAAAGTAGTTATAAGTAAGGTATAGCATATTTCATAGCATAACTTTCAGCATCATTATAAAATAACAGTATATAGAAAGAAAATAGCAAGGAAACCAAGAGAACCGAAAGAGCCGAAAAGACAATTAAAAATCCGGATATAGACAAACATATACAACACAAAGAAAACAAAAACAAAAACAGAAACAGAAACCCCAACCCCAATATTGTTATAAATACAAAAGGACAAAACAATATTGCTTAGAAATTAAAATCTTATATTTCTAAACTCTAAACTCTAAAGCATCCACTTTATAAGTTCACTAATCATCATTTAATCAATATCTTTAATCGACGCATGTTACATTTATAATATATAATAGAACGTCACGAAAGAGGAAGAAGGTTGTGTTACTTAGGTGAAGGTATTTAAAGTTTAAAATTGCACACACACTTTTATTTAATTCCAGATCATTAAACTGTTTACCTAACTGACTTAACTATGTACACCAAACGAACTTCCTCTTTCATAATGTCTTCCGTGTTTGTTTGTTATCAACACATAAAATCAGTAAAAATGAGACAGGTAAACAGTGAACTGATAGTATAGATACACATAATTGTTTTTCTGCAACGCTAAAATTGCATTCATTTTACGTTGAAATATTTTAATGTATTTGGAGAATTTTTTGTGACTTCATTGTACACATCGGTGTTCAGCTTCAAAATAACAAATACAGAGGAAACTGTTAAAAAAGACAATCCACAAATCAAAGTCCGACAAAATGTCAAACTCAAAAACCAACAAGCAAAACTATAGTAACTACATCAATGGTCTCAACTTGGTTCAGACATTTCAAAAGAAATGGTGGGTTAAACCATTTTTATTGCATGCCAAACCTCCCGCTTCCATTACTGTAGTATTTTAGTTGGTTAATTTATAAAAATGGATGGGCATCATATACAACTAGTCAGTAATAGGTGTATTCTACAAAACGTCGTAGCACATTCATTGTACACTATATTAAACAATTGGGAAAACTATCTGCAACCGTATCTTCAAACGAGATAGAATATAATTTAACAAGGAAGTGGTATCTTTATCAAAACTTATTAAAGGCGCGGACCAATTGTTTTTTGTACCTTGCTTTATAAGTTAGTAAGGAATAAGTGACGTTTGCAAAAATCATTAAACTTGCTGCAAGCTCTTGCATATATGATCAGTTGAGAAATATAGACACAGTATGCAAGAGAACGGTTCTTTTTAAATCACGAGTTAATAAAATATGTAATTACAATTTTTTCTTGAAAAACTAATATACTTTGACAGGCATGTGATAAATAGTAGATGTCTTAGCAACAAGCCACCGAGACCCCAATAACGCTGGGGAGAAAAGTCTGCAAATACTGAAGTTTACCGTAAAAATGTGTGTTACACATAGACACTTTTTATGGTACGAAATAGTAATTTTGTAACGGAACGCCAGTAACTCTTTAGGTCTACAAAGATCGGTTTAAACATTGCCATTACAGTGATATCGATAATACAGAATCTTTTCAAAACTTTTCTGTTTAAAGGGCGTCCTTCAATTTGAAGAATATTGTCATTGATTGATTGATTGGATCATGTTGTCTTTTTTCGTCTTTCGCGCATTTTCCGCATAATTAAATTTCAAAGACAAATACAAGATGTACACCTTGGCGCGCGAGGTCAAATGATTTTTGAGGTAATTGGTTTGGTTTTGATATATTTCGTATTGTTCTTTTAATAAAATGACACTATGTGATTTTTATATTCCGTAACAGATGAAATAGTTATTGACTGGTGGAATTTCCATTTATATCATTTATAACTTTAGACTGGTTTAAGCCTTGTTTAGATAAAAGGAGTCAGACATTAGGAAATAACAGTGGACATTTTTATACTTCTAATATTTGCGAGTGAAACGAATTTCACATGTCGAAATATTAAATTTTAGTGACCGGAAGTTGAATGGACGGATTGGAGCGATAAGTATAAATCGATCCATCAGAATAGTCAATTTGTTCCAAATCGGTCAATTGACGCATGGACGGATTAGGAACGATCTGATGGATTTGGGAACGATTTGACTGATCTGACTGATTGCTGATGGATTTAAGAATGATGACGGATCGCTTAAAGTGTTTCAATCTCAAGTACTGTAAATGTGACATTCCGGGTTCTGTTATTTTAAACAGGATGAGCCTTTTGAGGAAACACTATAGTAAAGGTATTAGTGATGAAATCTCGATAATTTATTTAATATTTAAAGGACGAACGCAATAAAAAGAAAACTATTTGGAAACATTAAATACATCAACAAAATTGTTCAGGAAGAAGAAATGTAAAAATATATTTTTGATATTTTTATGAAGCACCAAATCAGATGTATTTCACAGAAAACTTAGACCATGAATTTCAAATTTCGTATTCTTTTTATATTGATTGAGGGTAATTGATTTTTGTTAGTCTATTGATAGTGCACTCTTTCCAATAATATTAATAATCAATTTTTGAATTAATCAAATTGACCCTATAAGGACAAATATATCATATCAATCATTTATCTTATCCCAGTTAACAACAAAAAAATACAACATAAATTGCTAAAATGAAGACTATGACAGAAACTGACAAAAGATTTTAACAAAACAATGTTGAAACAATGTCTAGATTAACGTTGTACGGTCTTGAATTCAAGTTAGATTTCATTTTGCGACGAACAAAAAGTACTCAACCATGATTAGTCTTCAGAAATGCCGATGTACTAAATACATGTCTGACATTTATTTCAAATGCGTTGTTGTGGATAAGGCCATAATTACATATGTAATAACACTATATACATTTTATAATTTACAAGGATTAGGTAGTCAGAACTTCTTACACACCAACCGCTCTTTTAAAATATGAGAATCTCGAAAACCATTAATAGATTTTGGTTCCATTTATTCCCCTTATCAAAGATTATAACTGTACTTGTACTGGATATGCAAATTGTACAAAAATCCGCTCAAACAGGTTTCATTGCAGGATGGGCAAGGTGTTCTATCACAACTCTTTCTTCAATCACGAAAACAATTTTAACAACTATTTAAACACGCCTTTATTATACATTAATATATATGCTGTCATAGGAGTGACATCAACCAAATTTTACCACTAAAGAAATCAAGGATCTAGTCGAAATCTTATTATTAGGGTCTCTTTCTCAATGTAACGACACTAAAACCTTCCAAATGTTAACGAATTATACAACAATTTCTCATATGAAGCTTAGATCCATACTAATAGATTTATCTGGATGCTGAGTATAAACAATTGAAAAGAAAAGAACGATACACGTATCTAGTAATAAGTCATTATAAAAGTTTGTTATCAGTGATTCGACAGCTATTATATGTTCACGGAAGATTATTTGTTTGTTTGTTTGAATTTTTTAACGCCACTTTATGGTGGATAGTGGCGTCTAGTTTTAGAAGGGGACCGGAATACACGAACAAAAAACCCCACAAGTAAAACTTGCAATCCTTGTAAATTAAGACTTGAGTCGAGAACACCATTCCTGCGGTGAGACTAGAACCTCGTTTTTGTACTGCTGAGTTTCTCTAATGCCAATTAACGAAAAAATAAAAAGACGGTTATAATTGAAATAATTGTTTTATTCTAAGAATTTGAGGTTACTGACACTAACAATCCAATTAACTCAGTCTCTACCAAAAACTGTTCTTCTCAGACGAGACTCAAATTAAAAACTAAAAAATAAATGTTATGCCTATATTGATGACTTTCACAACTGCTATTCTGTAAATTCTTCTGATTTAATATTTTATTTGCGACTATAAAAAATCATGCATCAAAGTACTAAAATATATGATAAATATATTGGATGCTAGAAACACACAATATGACACCTAGCTTAGATTCTGATACAAGTAACATTGCATGTCATATTATTAGCATATAGCTCATTTTACATCATTTTGCAGCGACAAGATTATTACATGTATATGTAATAACAGTTTTTTATTATAAGCTAACGTTCACTATCACGAGTGGGCATTCTGGTTTTGACGTATAGAACTCTCTCGGGCCGCTTTGTTTGTCAGAATATTGGAACCTGCACAAGTACATATATAACATGAGAAAAAAACATGGCAAAAGCATTGCACGATTACCACCCCCTACGTCTGTTAGACAGTTTTGTAAAATAGGAATAAACAAGGGTTATATTTAGTTAAAGCTCCGGATTGAAAGTGCAAAACATACAAACACAATATCTCCATGGCAGCAGTTTTATTCTTATAACATTTTATGCCAACGAATTGAACTGTATTACCTTATTATATTTTCGAATCGGTTAATAAAAATCAAAAGATTTATATTATCCTCTTTGGGGCCTCAGACAACAGGTAGAATACATGATTTCCACTGGTCAAGAGATAAAGGTTAGCTAATTAATTGTTCATACCTGGTCCGTTTTGAAATGCATTATTACATAATCGACCATTTGTTTACATTTTGAAGTGGGCGTGGTCTGATGGAGGTAACAAGAGTTTTAAAAGTAGGACATAGTTACATTTCTCTTTTACAAAACCTTTGAATCAGGATTTGAATTTTCTCAAGGATTTTAAATTAATACAATATAACATTAAACCTTACGGTATGGTGTGGTGGTTTATAAATTGGTTTCAACCTCATATTGTAATTCTTTAAGTTGGAGGAAATGACTTAGGCAGTCACAATTTAAGACCAGACTTTAGCTAGCTAATTGGTGGATTTGCTTAAAATAATTTTGGAATTCTCATCAGTGCGGGTTTAATTTGTGACTTTTTAAACGCACGAAACCGAGATATGTGACAGAACAGGAATATTGTCAATTCTGATTTATGATACACACGTTTTGAATTCAACAGCCTTATATTGAAAGCAATTACGTTTAATGGAGTCCCCATTTAAAATATATGATGATTGCATATAACATTTAACATTTATTGGCAATTTAAATTTTACAGAATTCTTCGATTAGCCATTATGCATTCATTAAAATCTATACAACAGAATACCTCACACGATACAAGTTAGGTTAGTTTTGTTTCATCCCAACATATAAATTTTATGTACAGCAAGTACTGTAGTATCAACATGTATCTGAAGTTGTTATGTACTATTTCATTTACAATGCCTGAATGTTTACATGAGAATTTCTGAACTATATATTTTGATGTAGTAGTGTGGGTTTGGAAAAAGTGAGTAACCAGTTAAATGTTATAGTTTGATTTACATGTACTAAGTCAATACATTCTACTATAAGGTATTTACTAGTAGGCAGTACATGTATTGTATTACTGTTGTTATAATTCATAATCTTATTTGGATTTTAAATATTGTTTGGGTTCGAGCGCCACTGATGAGTCTTGATTAGACGAAACGCGCGTCTGGCGTAGTAAATTTTATTAACTTTGTTACCTTTGATGACATTTTACTTATAATGGAGATAGTCTGTTCAGGTGTATACTATAGTTGTAGATGTTCTCTTTTCAGATTTCGTTATATGATAAGCAGGCAGCAGAATTCAACTTTGTTTATTGACCTTTCAATGTACTTTTGAAATTTTGATTCATGTATAAAAGTTACGGACTACAAATACAGGTATCATATAAGTAATTGTATTGACATCACGATGATTAAGATTAATATTATAATTTGTAATGTTCCATTTTAGCCATGCATTTGGCTATATATTGGGTTTGACTTGTAAAGTTATATATTAGCCATGTATTTGGCTATAGATTGGTCTTTGACTTGTAAACTTATATATTAGCAATGTATTTGGCTATAGATTGGTCTTTGACTTGTAAAGTTATATTAACCATGTATTTGGCTATAGATTGGTCTTTGACTTGTAACGTTATATATTAACCATGTATCTGGCTATTGATTGGTCTTTGACTTGTAACGTTATATATTAACCATGTATTTGGCTATAGATTGGTCTTTGACTTGTAACGTTATATATTAACCATGTATCTGGCTATTGATTGGTCTTTGACTTGTAATGTTATATATTAGCCATGTTTTTGGCTATAGATTGGTCTTTGACTTGTAAAGTTATATATTAGCCATGTATTTGTCTATAGATTGGTCTTTGACTTGTAAAGTTATATATATTAACCATGTATTTGTCTATAGATTGGTCTTTGACTTGTAAAGTTATATATTAGCCATGTATTTGTCTATACATTGGTCTTTGACTTGTAATGTTATATATTAGCCATGTATTTGTCTATACATTGGTTTTTGACTTGTAAAGTTATATATATTAACCATGTATTTGGCTATAGATTGGTCTTTGACTTGTAAAGTTATATATTAGTCATATATTTGTCTATACATTGGTCTTTGACTTGTAATGTTATATATTAGCCATGCATTTGTCTATACATTGGTCTTTGACTTGTAAAGTTATATATTAGCCATGTATTTGGCTATAGATTGGTCTTTGACTTGTAAAGTTATATATTAGCCATGTATTTGTCTATACATTGGTCTTTGACTTGTAAAGTTATATATATTAACCATGTATTTGGCTATAGATTGGTCTTTGACTTGTAAAGTTATATATTAGTCATATATTTGTCTATACATTGGTCTTTGACTTGTAATGTTATATATTAGCCATGTATTTGTCTATACATTGGTCTTTGACTTGTAAAGTTATATATATTAACCATGTATTTGGCTATAGATTGGTCTTTGACTTGTAAAGTTATATATTAGTCATATATTTGTCTATACATTGGTCTTTGGTAATGTTATATATTAACCATGTATCTGGCTATATATTGGTCTCTGATTTGTAACGTTATATATTAGCCATGTATTTGGCTATATATTGGTCTTTGACTTGTAACGATATGTATTAGCCATGTATTTGGCTATACGGTATGTGTTCGATTAGTAATAATACATATTTGCCATGTATTTGGCTATTCGTTATGTGTTTGATGTGTAATTTTATACAATTCATGACTATGATACAGGGACAGCACTAAAAACAGCTGACAAAACGAAATTTAATAAACCCAATACAATGTAAACTTCCACCTCCAAACAATCAAACGCTTAAGTTACCCATAAAAATTAAGCCTTTGCTAGAATTTCTTGAAGGTTATGATCCAGACGATACTTTATATATTTTGAAGGGGTTCACACATGGTTTTCCATTGAATTCAAAGAAGAAAGGTCATTTTTTCATGCCGCCAGTCTTTTCAATCTAGTGTATGTGCGAGACAAAATTGACAAAGAACTTAAAACTAGTAGAGTGATGGGTCCTTTCTCATATTAACCCTATGAAAATCTTCATTTCTCTCCTTTAGGTCTGGTTCCTAATCATCCAGGGGATCTTGGCGTGTCATACATCATCTGTCTTTTCCCAATACAAAATTAGGTTCAATCAATGCTGGTATTTCAGATGATTCCGCAGCGGTACAATATGCTGGCATGTTGTGTTTAAAACATAGGTAAAAATGCATTGCTCAGCATTTAGAATTCTTCCAGTAGGTGTTCAGTGGAATTATAGATATTATTATGATAGATGTTTACCTATGGATTGTCGTACCAGCTGTAAAATTTTTGAAAAATTCAGTTCAGTTCTGGAATGGATTGCTATTGATAAGCTGAGTATTAAAGCAGAAGTACATATTTTGGATGACTTTCTTCTCATAGAAACATCACAATCTGCAGCTTTATCCAAATACAAATCTTTTGTTTACCTCTGTGAGAAATTAGGTGTGACATTAGCATCAGAAAAACAGATATGCCATTACAAATTATTGATTTTGTTGGTATAACGATTGATATTCAAAAACATGAAAAACGTTTCCCATTGGACAAATTGAAGAAATGCAGTGAACGTCTTGATAAATTTATACAAATGGATGTGTGTACACTTAACGAATGCAATCCTTAGTAGGTGTTTTAAATTTTGCTTGCTCCGTAGTTTTACCAGGTCGAGCTTTCCTTAGACGCATAATCAGTCTATGTATCAATATCTCAGAAAAACAACGAATCTTTTATTCAACTGAGGAAGAGTAAAATGATGTGAAGATATGGCAACATTTTTAAATGAGTATATGGTATATCTTTGTTCCTGAATGACAATTTTCTTTTCAAGTAAGATACTGGAATTACATACTGATGCAGCTCAGTCATTGGGTTATGGTGGGTTATACAATACCAGGTCATTTTGGGGTTTTTTTCCAGATAGTTGAACAGATTTTTTCATTATGAGATTGGTACTCTATCCAAAAATAATAGCTCTTGAATTATGTGGATCTCTATGGCGTAACTATTCAATTATATTTTTCACAGACAATGGGGCATTTGTCTCGGTGATTAACAAACTAGTCTTGTTTTATCTAATTGTTATATCTTATATGTTTATGAAATGAGGAAGGCATAAATATTTACATTTAAATTTGTAATATTCAAAAACATGATTTAAAGAACGCGATATTAGTTTGACTTACACGCACACAGTTATATGCGTTTTTTGGTTTATTCAAACTGACAAATCTATACTGCACAAACCAAATATAAATCAAAGATAACGATAAAAATTCCTGCACTGTTATGTATCCTGCATTTAACGTCTTGTTAAAATTTAGAAACTGTTATTCAATCAATTTCTTAGGATACAAAAAGATGTTCTGTGTTATTTGGATGTTGTATTTCCTAAGTTTGAACAAAGGTTAGTTTTTAAGATTATATTGATCCTTACTTTTTATTCAATAATACTTTTTATCTAAAATTAAGTATGTATTTTGTCAGAATCTTAAATATTAGCTATTGATACAATCTGTGTGATACAAAACCTGATATCATCTATATGTGATGCAAGATGTACTTTTGTCAGAACTACTTTTTGACGTCACAATGAATTGTATAAGCAATAATTCGATGAATTACACTCATTCGATGAATGAAATAATGACGGCATAATACATGTGACGTTAGGGAATATATTTTATAAACAAATACTTCGTTGAATGTAAAATTCAAAATTATAAACATTCCGTTTTATTCTGCCCTTTTTATACTTACTAATTTTAAATAAACTTATTACATACGTTTAAGTGTAGGTACAACTATGTCTCACGTCTCGACAGTAACATACATTCTGCATCACAACTCGAACTGTGCGTCTCGTAGTGATACAAATGTGCGCAACTGTCTCGACATGATACACATAATGCAAGTTATGTGTATGTATACATTGTATATCTTCCAGGATGAACGCAAATACATATCGATAAGATTATATGCTGCCCTTAATATATGATTGTAGACCACCTTTAAGGAAATATCATTAAAAAATCCTTTTTTCTTTGAGTTCGTCGGATGTAATGGAGGTAATTTGTCAACAATGTAATATTTAGCATTCTTGGTATAGAAATCAAAAGCAAAATCACTGTCGCCAGTTGTAAAATATTCTCTTCCAATTCCATATTTTTTAAATGATAAATTGAAGTTTATTACCATTTATTCAGTCAAATGCCAATGAATGGCAATCCGAAATACAAATGCCAGAAATGATAGAATTGTAAACTTTCAAGAAACAGTTTAAACTGACCTACCTATACTACAAATCAGCGTGTTTTGGTGAGAGCTTTTTTGGATTAAAATTGAAATTTGCTTACCGCGTATGGCGTAGCTTATTCCATTTTTTTATTTTGATAGGCAATATTTTCGTGATAAAATATGACCTAAATTTAAACGGAAGTGTTAGTCAGGAATATCATTGTTGAATATTATTACTGAAAATCCTTTGGTTAATGTAGTTTGCAATTGAGGCGGGAAAAATATCGCGGTTTGTTCGAAAACCATTATACGTCACGACAACAGAAGAACATTTGTAAAGACATTAGATACCCTTGAAAACAAAAATGACATACCATGCAAAATTGCCTTATCAAAATGAAAACTCCGAATATCTCCAAAAAATAAGTGTTCATTTACAAAAAGTACCTTTCTTGATTAACAAAAGAAGCATAAGCTGGACCATATGAGATGAGCATTTGTCATTTGTCACGCGAAAACTCTCACCAATACAAGATGACTTGTTGTATAAGACTAACATCTCTTAATCTTACACTTAACTCAACAACTTCAGGTTAACTTTAGTTTTAATAAGTATGGGATATATAAATCGCCATGAGTAGACACTAATAATATACGCTGGGTTTTTCTGTAACATTCGGTTGTAATAAGAGATTTTTTATTTTGATTTGTGTTTGCATGTCTGTCTGTCTTTCAAATAATGTCATTATACAATCAATTTATGTTGCTTCTTATCTATATCATGTGTATGGTAGACTTCATGTTTTACATTTAAAAAAAATTTAATTTAACCAAAATTGTTCTTAACATCATTTAAAGTAAACTGAAGGTGATAGATTAGAATAAGACAGTTAGCTTAATTGCATATCACATAAATATTTTTAAATTTGTGCATTTTCATGTGCTGTTCTAAATACAGTCAATCGATATTCAACATAATATTTGTATATAAACAAGAATAACAGTAAATAAAATTCAGTGTTTTTGTTCATGTAATTTTTTAAAAATTGTGTACTTGCAGGTATTTCTTGTTTATTAACAGACAGTGTAAATTACACAACAAAACATACTGTCGACCTGTCTAGACGTCATCTTCAGGAGATTCCTGGAAACATTTCAGTAGATACAGAAGTTTTGAACTTAAGTTACAATGAAATACAAAATATTACTAATTGCATATTTTCGAATCTTTCCAGAATTACAACTCTTGACCTATCTAATAATGCTATTAATTCAATTCTTGTGGACTCATTTAAAGGACTCTCCAAAATTGAGTCTTTGAATCTTGCAACAAACCAACTTACAAACAGATCTTTGCATACTGGATCATTGAAACACATATCGTCTCTAAAGGAACTGCAAATTCGAGACAATCGAGAGCATGGTTCATCGGGTATATTCGTCAGTGCCGAACTATGCCAACTAAGGCTGCTAAGTACGTTGTATCTAGATGGAATCGACACCGACGAAAGTCAGCTAATAAAAAAATTTGAATGTTTTACACAATTAAAAAGTTTACGATTCGATAGCTATGGAATGTTTGTGACAAACACAACATTCCAAGGTTTTCAAAATTTATCTATCGAAGAACTAAGGATTGATGCTTTTATTGGCGCTCTAAGCAATGCTTTTAGCTATTTCCCCAGTTTGCAAAGATTAACATTAACTTTGAAATATAGTTCCATGCCCTTACACAAAATATTTCCTGCGCTTGAGGTTTTTAAAGGACGAAGAATGACAGCAATCACTTTGTTTGGAAATCGGAACCAATTTATATTAGAAAAGTCACATTTACGGTATCTGTGGGATATTTGTTTGGCAGAATTACACATGTTTTCTAATAATATTATAGACATTGATGCTGATGGTTTTTCAACGTTTGCAAAGAAATCATCTTGCCTAGAAGTACTAGATATGAGTGATAATCATTTGTCTACAGTACAAATGTACTGGTGGATGCATATTCCTTCTTTTAAAAACTTGCGAATTATACGATTTTCTCATTTTAAAAATTATCTGTCAAGAGAACCTTTAAGGCAAAATGCAAGGCGAAGTAAGGTTACATTTATACTGCCGTCTACCCTTCAGGAAGTATCCATCAATTATGCATATATCAAGTATGGATTACCAAATGTAACATTTTTTGGCAAATCAATGAAACTTCTTAACTTGTTTCAATTCAAATTCTCAGACTGTTTAGGCAGTTTCAGCGGGCTTCCGAACTTAACTGAACTCGATATATCGGGACTTAATTGCACTTTTTTAAATAAAGACATTTTGAAGTTTTTACCACAACTAGAAAAATTTACTCAAGTTTAAAATATCAGAGTTAAATCAAAGATAACGGTCAACAAATTCTTGCACTGTTATGCATAGTGCTTTGAACGGCTTATGTTAAAATTCAGAAACCTGTATTCAATCAATATCTTAGGATACAAAAAGATGTGTGTTATTTTGATGTTGTATTTCCTAATTTTGACCAAAGGTTAGTTTTAAAGATTATATTGATCCTTACTTTATATCCAAGAATTACTTTGTAAATAGTGTATATCTTACAGCATTGAACGCAAAAACATTTCGCTAAGAATATATACGAAGTATAAACATTGCCTTTTATATATGATTGTAGATGTGCAGTTACTAACACAACATTTTGAGAAAGATCAAAATAAAGTGAAAATTATTCAAATAAATTAAGTTAAAAAATAATTATATAGGTCATTTACTGCAACGTCTTTAATGAGGTTTTAAAGGGATTCAAATGTAATGAAATAACTGCTCTTCTCAATGAACGTATAAATCCATAATTAAGGCCCGTAAGGCTACTTTTTAAAAAGTGTATTTAAAAGTAAGTCCAAAACCTTACAAATTCAATGAAAAAAGAAAGGAGATCATGAATTTGCATAATTTAAAAGGTGTTTTAGAAAAATCTGCAGTAGGGTGTTTGTGACGATTACAACATTAATTTATATAATTATGCAGCATAATTACAGAAAATTAAATTAAGTAGAATTTAAATATTGATCAAAGTGTAAGTTGTTCTTTTATCACAGTTTAAATGACCCGATTTAAAGTTACCAGTCAACAGATCGTATACTCCATAACAACTATGGAATGCCATCGGGTCAAAATTCGTGATGCTTCATTCATTATTTTTCCTCGTTCATTCATCATTCTTTATCCTTAATTCATCATTCGTCAAACTTAATTCATTATTATTAATTCTATATTCTTTGTTCTATCCATTATTGTTAATTCTTTATTTTTTATTGTAAATTTGTTATCCCATTTTTTAAATTTATAATTCGTATTTCTTTTTTATCGTCGATATTTGAATTTCCTAATAAAACAAATACTAGTTAGAATAAATATTTTGACAGAAAGAATATTGAATGAAGCATAAAGAAGTAAGAATAAGCATTACGAACGATGAAGCATTTACGACGAATAATGACCAACTTTTACGAATAATGACCAACTACGAATAATGACCAACTACCAACTACAATGACAACATTATTCGAACTGCATCCAAGTGCATCCAAGCGTTTAATTGTTGTGCATCTGAATGTTTTATTGTCCACAATCTACTAAGATGGAGGAAGCCGATCGGATATTGATGAAAAGGCAGACATGTTACTTACAAGATATGAACTTAAATTTTATACATCCGTAAGACTGTATCTTAAATCAAATCAGCTATTTGAAACGGTGAAGAAATAGCTGTGACAAGCCACAGATACTCGCAGAGAAAACCCACTATTTGTATTAACTTCTTGTAAAAAATAGCTGTGGGAAACCACAGATACTCGCGGAGAAAACCCCTTATTTGTATTAACTTCTTGTAATAAATAGCTGTGGGAAACCACAGATACTCGCGGAGAAAACCCCTTATTTGTATTAACTTCTTGTAAGAAATAGCTGTGGGAATCCACAGATACTCGCGGAGAAAACCTCTATTTGTATTAACTTCTTGTAAGAAATAGCTGTGGGAAGCCACTGATACTCGCAGAGAAAACCCCCTATTTGTATTAACTTCTTGTAAGAAATAGCTGTGGGAAGCCACAGATACTCGCATAGAAAACCCTTTATTGTATTAACTTATTGTAATAAATAGCTGTGGGAAACCACAGATACTCGCGGAGAAAACCGCTTATTTATATTAACTTCTTGTAAGAAATAGCTGTGGGAAGCCACAGATACTCGCGGAGAAAACCCCCTACTTGTATTAACTTCTTGTAAGAAATAGCTGTGGGAAGCCACTGATACTCGCGAAGAAAACCCCCTATTTGTATTAACTTCTTGTAAGAAATAGCTGTGGGAAGCCACAGATACTCGTGGAGAAAACCCTCTATGTGCATTAACTTCTTGTAAGAAATCTTTTATAATCTTGAATTATATTTTGCTCTTTGTTTTATTCATTTTAAACGAAATAATAAAAATATCCACGAAAATACTAATGTTTCTGACTGTCGACCGGCAATTTTTTTTTCGGGGGGGGGGGGGTGTGTCAAAATATCTTTTTCATTATTTTGCCTATACATAATTATTTTAAGCCCAAACTTTACATTTATGCCATTGATAAATGAATGAAGTAGTATAGCATATAGACATCATATTTCTTTTTTTTTAATTTTATCAATTTATGGAAATTAAGTTTATCTTTTATTTTTATAAAGCACATGTATACCCCCATGAGAGGTTGAAGGCATACATAAACACTTAAAAAAATAAACAAAAGATAAATCCTATAGTAGAATCATTTAGAGTTAATAATGAAAGAAAATTTTAATTAAAGGTGATATTTCAAGATTTTGACAAAAAGTAGCAGACGGTGTCCTGCATCCCATAAGTCATATACATGTATCAAAAACGTAGTGAAATATGTGGAATATACCATAAATCCGACCATTAGAAAGGGAATTAGCAAAAACATACTAAAACATAGGATTATGTATGGTTGGGTCTTACCATTGGGATACCAAGTAGGGTGACTAGGTCCTTTCTGCAGGTACCAGTGTCATGAACAAGCCATATATATTTGGTACTTTTGTTATTTAATTTGGTTATCAATTATGAATAACTTACATTTCTTTTAAGAGTCGTCACCAATTCGCATATGAGCCGTAAAGACCTCGCCGCCTATCTAACACCTTCACCCTTTCTCATATTTTGTCCTAATGCTTCTTATCATCAGTCTGGTCTCACTATTTGTGTAATGAACTTTATGAGATAATCAGAAAGACTATAAATATGTCATGAATTTATATGAAGAGATGTAAATAATGCATTAAAATAAATAGTATTTGTCTTGAAATCAATGTACAGTACACTTGCAATTCAGTTGTTGTCTTTTAGTTCCCCTTCCACTTATTATGGACACACAATAATGCCCTACGGTGATTCATCCGTCCGAAACTAATCGTGTCCGTGCTATAAATTTTTTATCTTTTGAGGTAGGATTTTGATATTTGGAATGTGGGTAAACAATATCAAGGCAATGGTTGATGACATTTGACCTTGACGTTGGTTATAAATGTAACAAGATATTACTGCAATGGTATCCATCTATATGGGCCCCACAGAGATGGATACCATCGCACTGATATCTAGTTACATTTATAACCATTTAGAAAAGTATTGCAGGGTTACATCTGCAGTATTCACTGCAATGGATTTTTAATTCTTTTCTGAAGACAGCGTGTTCGTTAATATAATTGTATTCCTTCACAGGTACATAAATGGGCTCACTTTTAGTCTAATACACAGATGAAGCCTTGATGACATACACTTAATCAGTTGTAAATAATCATGTTTTGAGAATGTATGGTATAAATTCTTTTAATTTACTGATTACATAATTGTTAACTTTGTTCAGTTTATTTGGACAGGGCAAGATATGGATTTATTTTTATTTAAAGTATTTGATAAAAATGTTATGACTTGGAGATATCCATATCACATCCCCTATAAACCCTCAACCCATATCTACCCTCTGGCCTAAAGGCCCTCAGGTAGATATGGATGTCTCAGATTGATAAGGGATGTGATATGGATAATGTCATATAATAATCGCTAATTATCAATACTTCATGTTGCATGTTTAAGAATATTGCATCATTTGTTAGTAAGCAGTTGTTTGTTTGCATTATGAACCATTTTATTTGTTACGTGGCAAAAACATTAATTATTATGGGGTAGAATTAATTAATATCTGGCGAGAATTCGCAATTGTAGATGTTGTTCTTCGTCCATTGTTGTATGTAGCATAAGTTGGTCGCAACTCCCGTGTTGTATGTCAGAACGTTGCAATATAAGACTGTTCATACTTCTTGGTATACATGACACATGCTATTCTGAATTGCTTTATACAATCCTAAGATACTGATGCTGGTCTGAGATTGATAAGCATCCCAGTCAATAACATGTTTCAGTAGTGTTCATAAATGAATATGTGATAATTATAAGTTTCATCATGATTGACAGTTGAAAATCACAAAATGTCAACTTGAGCTATGGAATTTAGATACTATTACAAACGAGACTCTGGCTAGCTTTTTTTACATTGAAATTATAGAAAAGAGTTGATATAAAAAGATTCTCAACTCTCATAAGTATTGAAACCATTTTCTCATATGATTCTGTACAGATTATTTCTCAAGCAGTAGAACACAGCGGCTTGTGCAGAAATATTCCTTGCATTCTACTATGACGTCATAAGTGAAAAACATTGCAACGTCACATATACATCAACACAACCAATCAGAATGCGTTAAAATCATCCAATAAATTATAAAACAAGTCTTATTTTTTATACCACTTTTTCAAATCACATCTTCCAGACTGTGATATCTCAAAATAAACAATCGTTTTGGAATGAGACAAAACAGATCAATAGTAAGACGCTATTTATCATATACTAGCACTAGAACCATGTCACCCAGGGGTGTTCTGTAATACGAATGCAATATCACACACCCACCAGGGAAAATATGTAATACAGAGCAAGATATGGATATAATTCAAACCTTGTGATTTTAAGTACATGATAAAAGTAATGTACATGTCACATCCTGTATCAACCGTCAACCCATATCTGCCCTCACTGGAGGTCTCAGACTGATTTCCGTATAATAACCTTAATCTTATTGGTGTAAACATTCTTGTATTTATTGGCTTACAATCGATCAGCTGAAATAAAGAAATAGAAAGTATAAATGATAGTGGTCTAATTATCTGCTATTGATTGCTAGCTATCAGTCAGTACTATAAAATTGGACAGGTCAATACCAGAAAATCTTACCACGAAGAAAATTAAATATATGTATTCAACTATAGGGTAAATGTACGAAAAATACTTTACTTTTAGAAAATTAAATTTTAAAAATGTAAACTTTCAATTCTGCTCAACCTGGCATTTTGAAGTTGGCTCTTAAATTTTGACTTTTTGATTTTTAGCTCACCTGAACCGAAAGGTCATATGCGCTATTGTTATCACTGCATCCGTTGTCAGCAGCGACCCTTGTAAACTTTTTAAATTTAAATCTTATCGGAAACCACTTGACCAATTGAAAGCAAACTAATTGAAAATTTAAAATGGCCACCACCCCAGGACTTAGTTTAACACAGTGTACTAATCAAAATACAAGTTCAACAGAGGACTCTGTTTCCAAATGTCATATCTTTTCTAAAACTGCAAAGCTGATTCAGGCCATATTGTATGTGAATGGTTTTCGGATGGTTTTCTGAACAGTTTATGTTTGGTAAATTTTTTTAATACACAAAATGTATGATGGGTGAAAATGTAGGAATTAATTTAACATAGATAAAGTTAAAATAGCTTTCTACTAGTAATTGAAACTATTGAACGAGTTGAAACCAAACATCAAAATTTATTGATTGATCTCAACAAAGATAATGCTATTTATGCCAATAGAATATTGAATACTGTGTTAAACTAAGTCCTGGGGTGGTGGCCATTTTAAATTTTCAATTAGTTTGCTTTCAATTGGTCAAGTGGTTTCCGATAAGATTTAAATTTAAAAAGTTTACAAGGGTCGCTGCTGACAATGGATGCAGTGATAACAATAGCGCATATGACCTTTCGGTTCAGGTGAGCTAAAAATCAAAAAGTCAAAGATATGAAAATTACAGGACTCAGATTGACATCAGTCTTCATTGCCTATAAAATCAGGAGAGCAGTGCGGACTCTTAAGAGACTGGTTAATATTGACAGAATCCTTGTATAGAAAAATAAAACCTCAGTTTTGTCCTAGTGCGTGTACAATTGTATGCTTATACATGTAAATACAATAATACAGGTACTATTGTGGTACTGGTTAGTAAATAACTGACAAAATGTGTACAGTGGGTTCCACTTAATTACAAATCTGTTAATTGCTTATTTCTCTTAATTGTATAATACTTTACAACAGCAAACAATTTCCTATAAGCTTCATGTTAAAAATTCCTGTTAATTGCATGAAAATATCAACTTAACTTGTAAACAACTGACATTTTCCTAACGAGGTAATAACAGTGTCTTGCACTAAAATTATCAAAGCATATTTTGACAACCTTCTTCTATAATATAATTGTTGTTAAAAAAATTAGAGTCACCTGAGTTGTTTTTTTATCAACACAGATTTCATTAGAAAATTAAAGTGAAAACTTTATATTTTGTGTTAAAAATTGACTTTCTGTTAATTGCATATTCCTGTTAATTGACAAATTGGCTATGCAATTAAGAGGAATCCACTTTGCCAACGAGTGTATACTATTTTTCATTGTTGGGATTTAATGATCATGTATTATCTTACATTTATTTGTAGGTTGATGTGGAGCAGATGATCCTTTGTAATGATTATACATTTCTGTGACGAAAGAAGAAAACATTTATTTAATTACAGTTCAGAATTGTACATGAATTTGCATTTAATTTGTTTGATAAGGCCAAAATAAATATATTTGTGTTTCCTATTACATCAACTATAATGGTGTTGTGCCTACCCTAAACATTTTATGGTATTTTGAGCTCAAGCACTGGTAAAGTGCTAACGAAACATACATGTACTTTATTTTTCCTATTATTGACCTACTTGTGATGATCTAATTTAAATAAATCTGTCACATGCTCCCCCATTTTTGTTATGTTTCATCATGGAAGACATAAACAAATGGATGGAGCAAGTAAAAGATTTAATATTAATTAGTTTGTTGACATCACGGGTTAACTGACGACCCTAAAAACTGGAAAAGATCGGGAATTTCTTTTTTTCTTTTCCTGGTAAGGAAAAGTCTAGGCATTTAGTAAAAATCTCGAAAAAAATTTCAGGAAATGTTTTACATTGAAAAGGGATCGGTACTCCACGTTTACCTTACGCATTTATATTACAACGTTTTGCTGTCCTATTATTACTATTAAAGGGGGAGATAATTTGCAAGTAAGCTTCGAATCAGGATATATATATCTAGTACTCGTGAAATAACTCAAGCACTTAACAAATTAACTGTATTTCGAAATAATATTTTATTTTGGGAGTAATGACAACATATATACACAATTTTTTCTATTTTTATTATCCAAAAGTTGGGTCCAAGCGCATTAGGTACGGAATGTTTTAAAAACAAATGAAAATACTAGAGAGAATCCGAACGACCTTGCGGAAACAAAAATAAAACTAGCATTTTTATTAGGAAATAATTATGGTAAAATAAGAATTATGAATTTATAATATGAAACGAATTAACAAATTTGCCATGAAGGAAATAGAACTAAGAATAAATAATTAATAATTATGAATTAAGCATGACGAATGACGAATTAAGGATAAAGACTGATGAACGAAGGATGAGGAATAATGAATTAAGCAGGACCAATGATGAATTAAGGATGTAGGATGAAGAATGATGAATAAGGCATTACGAATTTTGACCCCGATGGCATTTCATAAACGACATCTTCTACTGATTGACATTGTTAAATGACATGTTGTTAAAACAAGCCCATTTAGCTAGCAGTTCCTATACAAACTCATGCAGTGGTTATGTATTTTCTCAGACAAATCCATCCCACAATTATTAAATATTATTTATTTATTTGTAGACCTAGAAGTAAATCAGTTGACTCTTTTCAATAGGGGAGATAATGTTACCTGTGCTGGGTATGGACGGTCTCTTTCTAAAAATGATTTGCGATGTTACAAATCTTTAGACAAGCACAAGGTTTAGAGTTCATGATGTTGCGCATTTGGTCTTGAATTTAACGCTACGGATTTGACGTATGAAGAAACGGCGAAGATTCGCGCGTGGTGCTGGTATACAAGGGTTTCACGTTAGACTTTAATCGACTAATCACAAACATTTACATTATTGCATTGATACAAATCCCCAAGTTTGTTGCTTTCTTACGCAGTAGACTTTGGTGTGGTAATCTCTTTGGTATGTAACGAAACTGTGTCAAGTGATCTTGTATAATGGTGCTAATGTATGGTCTGCAAAAGCTGACTTTGGCTGAAAACGATTAGCATCATTTCAATGGGTCAATTCCTTTATTACATTATTCTTGAAGAATCACGCTGTAAATCTATTGTTTAAATATATTTTATAAAGATTTCCGCAATGGCTGTGTGTAAGAAATGTCATATTAAAATAATTAAAACAATATTTGTTAAATTGAGCTAAGTACTATTATTTTTCACATACATATCGAATGTAATATAATTATTTGTTTGTTTGAATGGTGCTTTGACACCACTTTCAGCAACTTTTCAGCTATATCGTGGCGTCCAGTTTTAATGGGGGGGGAGAGGTTTCATGCCATGTCTCCATTAATGTATTACACCAAATCTTGTGTAGAAGTAGACCTGCAAATAAGTAGACATTAGTAAATGGCACAAGTATAAAGTCTACCCGAGCTGTATTGCAACATGCTTTTGAACATAAATTCTATTTATCTAACAAATACATATTTACGTACCCGACGTTTTACCAATTCATTTTGTGTGTGTGATAAAGTCTTAATTTACTGCACTAAAATTTAAAAAATATGTTAAATCTTTAGCGTTTTCTGTTCTCAAAAGTAGAGATGCAATGACCAACCAATATGTGAAATACATTTTAAATTTTCAGCAATAATATATGTAAATATAATTCGCCCTTCCAGTATTGTTCGTTACATGATTACATGTAATTTGCTTATGGCAGAGTTATTTCAACAAACTTAATAGCTTCATGAGATTTTGTCTCTCATACATCATTAGTTATACCATATATCGTGAATAATTCCTACTACGATTTTCCAACTTTTAAACGATTTCAACAAAATGAAGTTTTGTGAAAAAAGCATAATGAAAATATGATGGAATGGTAAAATAATTTCTTTCTTATTTTGTATTGCAGGGATCAATTGTTCATTGAAAAACCATGAAAATAGCACCAACAACCACACTGTCGACTTGTCTAGACGCCATCTTACTGCGATTCCTCAAAATATTCCAATGGATACAGAGATTCTTGACTTAAGCTACAATGACATTCATATAATTCCTAATGATATTTTTGCCAATCTCTCCAAAATTGTTACCCTTGACCTTTCTAATAATAAAATTAACGCAATTTGTAACAATTCGTTTAGGGGACTCTCACATATTCAATTTCTGAACCTTCAAACAAACAACCTAACACGTCAATCGTTAGAGGTCGGATCATTTAAAAAATTAATGTCACTAACGACACTAGACATTTCTCTAAATCCAGACTAGGGTAATTCCAGCATTGAGTTTAGTGATGAACTATACCAGCTACTAAATCTAAGTACGCTGTATTTGGATGGAATCGAAACCAACCAAGACCAGTTTGATAAATTTGAATGTTTTAAGAATTTGAACAACTTAACAATATCCACAAAGACGGGAATGTCTATAACAAACACAACGTTCAAAGGTTTACGAAATTTACCTATTGAAAAACTAAGCATTATAAATATTATAATATTATAAATGCAGAAACCAATGATTTTAGCCTTTTTCCTAGACTGCAGGAATTGGTTTTGAGGTTGAGTTGGAGAGCAGTAAGCTTAGAAGTATTCACAGGAAGAAGAATGCAAACAATAAGTTTGAGAGGTAATATTATGGCAAATTTTTTTAGATTAGGAGAGTCGCATTTACGATACCTATGGGATATTTGTTTGACAGAATTACATATGCCTTCTAACTATATTGTAGACATTGACGCTTCAAGCTTTTTAATTTTTGCAAATAAATCAACTTGCTTAGAAGTTTTTAATATGGCGGATAATCCTTTGTCGACAAACAGTGCTTATTGGTGGTTATTTATTTCTACATTTAAAAACCTGAAGGTCATTCAACTTTCCCACATTGGATTTTGTGCATCATCTGACAGCGCGGCGGAAACGTCTACTGAACCCAGTGTTACATTACAACTCCCGTCCACCCTTCAGGAAGTATCCGTTAATTATGGATCTTCCGATCGTGGATTACCAAATGTAACATTCAATAACGGACAGTCAATGAAAAAACTAAGCTTGTTCCAAATAAAGTTTCAAGATTGTTTAGGCAGTTTTAGAGGACTACAGAATTTGACAGAACTTGATATTTCAGGATTCAATTGCACGTTTTTAAATCCAGATATTTTACAGTTTTTACCACGATTAAAACAGTTTACAGCTCAGAACATAAACCTTAACTTTGGCTTAACTATTGTGCGTGAATCTGGTGCACGATTATTTCAAAATCTGTCCAATTTGTATTATGTAGATATTTCTGTACACAACTTGGAAAGTTTACATTCAGATATGTTTAAAGACCAGGAGAAAACGTTACGCCATTTGAATTTAAGTACAAATGCTTTCAAAAGCATTCCAATAAGCATAGGCAAATTTAAAAGTTTGGAAATATTGAATTTGACATCAAATACAATTGAATATTTTGATGACGACGAGCAAAAACTGTTGGAAAATAACAATATTATAGATTTAAGACTGTCAGGAAATCCATTTGCGTGTACTTGTTACCATAGAAACTTCCGTAGATGGATAAAAGACCGAGGGATGAAGTTTTTTGTGAATGCAGAATGCATCGATGAAGAACGAATATGGCATAACGTTAGTGAAGTAATAGGTGCTCTTGAGAATTTTGAGTTAAAGTGCGTAGTTACATTTTGGTTATACTTCGCTATTATTATGTTGTCTTTCTGTGGTTTAATTGTTTTCGTCGTTGGTATCTTCCACCGGTACCGATCAGAAATACAGTATTTTTTCTTGAAACTTAAGATACAAATGAAGAAATATAATGCACTGAAGGAGCACAATGACTATCAATTCGATGCCTTCATTTCCTACAGCAGTAGCGATTCCTCTTGGGTTACCCAATTTTACAGAAAACTGACGGATGATGGCTTTAAGCTCTGTATTGATGCTAAAGATTTCATCGTGGGTGATGGAATTGCAGAAAATATTGATTGTAGTCGTAAGATTATATTCATTGCTACTAGAAATTTCCTGAAAAGTTCATGGGGAGGATACGAAATAGAAATGGCCAGGATGCATGCTTTCAGAGAAGGTCGAGAGAACATGGTAATACTTATTATAAAGGATGAGATACCAATTGATGAAATTCCTCGAACATTAAAAGAAATGTGGGACAAAATAGTATGTCTTAAATATTACGACAAGAGTGAACATAATTTTTACGATTCGGTAGCACTCTGCTTACGATGAACATTTGCTATGATTATTGGTTTTATTTCTACTTCTTTTTTTACCTTATTGTTCAATATTTAGAATAGTTAGTTAAAATTCTTTTTTTGGCGCTTCTTCCAGATCCCACTGCAAGCGCCAATACATATGACATTAAGTGGAATATGTTAGTTATTTATAATGAATACAAGTGGCGCTATTCAACGTTTTTAAATTGCATGATGCAATTATTATTAATTGTTAAATATTTGCTAATTATTAATGATAATTTTTACTAGTTTTTCTTGTATCTAAATACATGTGTGAACAATTTTTGGCTTATGTCTTTCATGTACAACATGTTCTTTTAACAACCCTTAACACTAGCACGCAAAGAAGGAAAGTTTGTAAAGTATTTAAAAAGATTGAAAAAAATTTTATATCAGGAATAACTTGACAGGGTCAAAATAAAGATACTATTTGCGTGAAATATCATACAATTATCATTTGATGAGTCTTGAGTATATTAAAGGTCAAATTCCGGTGGAGTGCGTTTTTGATTGCATTTTTTCTTATTCAATAGTGTACCTTTTAATTGCTAAAAACAGAATAACAATTTTCAAACGATACCCTGTCCACATTTTATACTATGCCTCTGTTGTTTGCGTGTCGTAAATCATCCTAGACCTTTGCTACGGGAAATTTACATTGTAAGTCAGTAATTTTTTAGGGACCTGACGTTGTTTATACCAGTTCGTCTGCTTTTGTGACGTTCAATGGCATTCGGACAAACCGCGAGACTTTTTCTGCCTCAACTGCACACGATATAACCCGAAGGATTTCGAATTTGCTACAATCCAATGTTCCTAATTTACACTTCCGTTCTAATTTAGGTCAAAATTTATTATCAAACTATTAAAATGAAAAAAATCCGGCCGCATTTCAAAACGGTTATTATATGTGGAAAATTATTGTCGATTTTATTGTGCATTTTTTTGGATCTACAAAAGGAGCATAAGCTGGACAATACGCTGTAAGCAGGTGTTATTTGTCACTTTAAAACCTCTGCCAATGCTTAAACATTATGCTGAAAGTTGTTAGCACATGTCAAGTCATAGTATCAATTAAAAAACACCAAAACATAAAAATAACTACAGATAACGGAAGAGCATATCGTTTTTTATGTAGTTTAGGTTAGATTTGACCAAAAATTATAAGCAATAAGCAACTGGGAGTGGGAAAAACGAAAGATCGTCATTAGATAAGCAAAATATTTAAAATATATAAAGACCGAGGTTATTGTTCCATGTAAAGGAAATGTATAAATATAAACTAAACAGTATTCCTATAATGAAGGTACTGTTTAGCAGCGATTTAATTTGTTATTTTTCATGTCTGATAACGCTGTTTTTACTTTAGGAAATTTCGTGGTTAAACGCTGAAAACAGTGGGCAGTTTGAGTTGCTTCTATATATTTATTATTTATATTTTTAACAGGTTCTTGATCAACAATAATGCCTGTAAATTGTGAAAAATATTTATGTGATATAAAAACGCCAAACTGTGCTGAAGTGTTTATTAATTGATAAATAGCTTCGTTTCACAACAATACAAGTTCGTCAATGATAAAGGGAAACAGTAGATATCTTTTAATGTTTAGCCTTTCAAAACTAGAATATTCTTCTACAAAGTTTAGTTTTTAAAGTTGCTGACTAGAAACTAGATGTGGAAACAGATTAATATTGGCATCTTAACGCTTGATGCTATGACAAACTACAGTATTTTTGTTTATCTATATCTTTATCATAAAATCTCTGAGGAATGACTACGGCTAGTTTTTGGTGCGCATATTCTTCTAAAAAGTAAAATATTTTGCTAAAAATAAATCAAACAGTTATCGATATCCACAAAACTTACTCGTCTCCTAGCAACATATTATTCTTTCCAGGAATAGAAATTGGACGATACTGTGTGATAAACACAGAACAAAGAAAATGAAATTTAATTGAAATAAAAATATTCAAGTTTTATGTTTTAACAACGTCGATTGGCAATATCATAAATACATTTTATATATAAATAACTTTAAATATTTATCAATAGGTCATAACACAGATATCCAATGCACAACTGGTTGTTTGTTTGAAGATTTAACTTTAAATATATTTAAATTACAAACATTATGTATGAGTTCAAGTACCTGTTTTTAAAGTTGCTGACTAGACACTAGATGTGGAAACAGATTAATAATGGAATCTTAACGCTTGATGCTATGACAAGCTACAGTATTTTTGTTTATCTATATCTGTATGATAAAATCTCTGAGGAATGAATACGGCTAGTTTTTAGTGCGCATGTTCTTCTAAAAGGAAAATATTAGCTAAAAAAAAAGTCAAACGTTTATCGATATCCACAAAATTTCCTCGCCTCCTACCAACATATTATTCTTTCCAGGAATAGATATTGGACGATACTGTGTAATAAACACAGAACAAATCCTTGGCTAGTAGAAAACTCACTACAGAACATGAAATAAACAAAGAAAAAACATAAAACTAAGGAAAGAAGCTGGAGTAATTGGCGAATATTCTGCCTTCAGTCAGCACGTAAACTGGTATTCATATGACTTTTAGCAAATATGTATAAATATTGCGATAAAATAAAGATATATTTCTAGTCTCTTTTTAAAATACTATGTTTTATTTACTCGAAGACGTAAACAAATACAATAAACAATCATTAGGATATTAAAAAACTTAAAACTTAAGATAAAGTATTCAGTTGTTATTACAGCATCAACGAATACAAAATAAACAAAACCAAGCAAATTATGCAAAAAAAAAAACCAATGAATTAAAGGGCCTGTGTTGAAAGAAATAAAAAGTGTGTTTTCATCTGATAATATATAGCTTGTTTCTTCCCACAATAATAACTTATTAACATCTTTTATACTACTACGATATGTGTAGTGAAAACAAAAAAAAGAAAATGAAATTTAATTGAAATAAAAATATTCAAGTTTTATATTTTTAACAACGTCGATTGGCAATATCATAAAATGCGTTTTATATATAAATATCTTTAAATATTTATCAATAGGTCTTAACACAGATTTATAATGCACAACTTCAAGTACATGTTTCGTGTCAAGACTGCTGTGTCTATTCCTGTCACTACAACACGCGTAGCGTTAAGTTGTGATGCTGAATTTTTCCAACTGTCGACACCGGATAGAAATATTTGTACCTACAACAGCAAAACAAAACTGAATGTTAAAAGTTTAACCTTCACTCAAGTGGTTTAACATAAAGTATATATAGACCCATAACGTGAGACGTATTATAACGTCCCATTTTATTCCTAGAATGAGTACTTTCATTCATTATGACGTCAAAACGTAGTTAAGAAATTACTTTTTTGTATCTCTTGAAAAGATGGTGTAAAGTTTTGTATTAATAAGGTTGTATTAATTGTTATTTTGTTTTAGCTTATGACAAAATACATATTTATTTTAAATAAATTTTTGTATATAAATATATACGTGTCAGTTAAGTGGTAAAACATAGTCAGTTTTACAGAAACCATTTCCTAGGCTAAAAGAAGATGTTATACGATTTTAATGCTGTTTCCTTACTTGGATCATTTAATGTTGACAAAATATTTAAACGCGAGGCTTATTGATCAAGATAAAATTAACAATAAATGGTATCTTATAGTTTTAGCATTGGAACAGAGCCGGGTTAATATGGGTTTTATGACTAAAACACATTTCAACCGTATAAGGATTCAAAACCCAAAATAACTTTCAATTTATAGTTTCACGATATTCACGATATGTTAATGTACATCTTTGGCTTGATTACTCAATTTTTTTTATTTTTGCAAAAATGATCACATATTTCATGACCTAAAAGTTTGCACCAAAGCAACATTGTAATTTGAAACAAAGATTTATTATTATGTTGGTCAATCTATACATAATACCGTAATTTATGTTTTACAATAGATGAAGAAGGATTTTAGTATTACATGTCTTTGTTAAAACGGAAGATTTAAAATATATGATGGGCATTCGGTGCTCATACGATAATGCATTTTAAGTCGTCTAATCACTTCGATGAAAGGGACACGTGTGCGCAAAATGACACAGTGAACAACCAATATAAACTCCTTTGCATGTATAAGTGTTACATAAATGACAAGTATAGGTGAAAATTAAAACAAGAACAAATATTAGTAATTTGATTGATTTTATATTAAATACACAAAAGACACACCTGTCTAATGTTATACTTTGTCATGTTTTAGGGACGCATAATTTTACAGCGTATTGAGATTTTAATGGGTATTCATTAAATTTCTTTCAGACTGTTTAATACTATCATGAAGCAGAATTCTTCGAATGCCTAGTGAATCTGACTATTATATAACGGAAACTTCAAACAAAGAATCACACATATAAATTTTAGCAATTTGAATATCAATATGTATCTGAGAGAACTACAAATTTGTACCAGAATCCAAACAAATTGCACTGCTATTATTTTTTGCGTTATAGTTTGAACCAACTATGAAAGCTCTAAATCTATTCTACTAATGATTTCAACTAAAACTTGATGTTATTAACCTTATCGATATAAATATTCAAATATTTTACACAACTCAAAGTGTAGACATTAAGTCAAATAACTTCCAAATGATTTTTTGTGGGATTATTATATGTGAGGGTAATTTTTTAGCAAATACCACGGCACAGAGGATTATTTTTTTACGACAATCCCGGTGATGACAAAATCGATGCAAATTTCCTCCCAGCTTTAGAAATCTAAAATGTGCGAAAAATACACTGTCTTGAACAATTACAAGCAAGCACTTTTAAATCAGGTGCAATTAATATCTGCATATACCCATAAAACTGTTTCAGCCAATGTAGATAAAGAACGATGGCAGATTAAATTAATAGACGTGCACGGTGATGGCGTAAATTTTATATTAGAATAATATCACTATATTTTGTCCCGGGCTAAGTCCAGGTGTTCCCGAAGAACAAAGGAAACAAGGTCTTCCCACTTCATCCATGAATTGTGTCGCTCTTTTCCTCATTTTCAGATCGGTTTCTTTTGTCCAATAAACTGCCGAAAAATTATTAATCATTGCTATTGCCAAACAATTTTTAAATTTCTTTTACTGCGAGAGTTTTGAAAGTCTTAAATGTGAGTGTATAACTTTTATTTTTGAATTGACGTGTTTTAATATTATTATGCATGGTTTTTAATGAACATTTTAGTATTTCTTTTTTCTATTTTGTTTACTGTGTTCTGTAGCTTAAGGCCGCCTATTATATATAGTTAGTTAAGATTGTTACGACCAAACAAAATGTAGAATAATTAAGATATCAAAAGAAAGAACCCAACATTATAAATAGAAAGCCGACTTCAGAGTGAGGACATATACCAAGTGAAATACACTGCATATTTAAAAAAAATCAATGATTATTTTATGCCAATTTTTGTTCATGTGAAAATGTGTTAAACTATAACAGACAAACTCATTCATGTATATAAGATTGTTCATAATGATATATGCGCGCTTCCTTTAGTTTTTTGGTAAAAATTTTATCGTTATAGAGTTATGGGAATTCGTGAAGAAAGATGAATTTTGTTTGTTTTCAAACTTTAACTCAAAAACGCTTTCAGCAGCTTTAACGTTTGGGTTGTTTTGTTATTTTGATAGATGCGAGCTGAAGAAGTTTTGTAATTTAGTTTTAAGACTTTAACTCAAGAAAGATGTTATTACTTTTCTTGAAATTTTCCGAGAACTGTTGCTATTCATAAATGTAATTATCAGTGCAATTATACATTCATGAAGTGTATATTTTTTTTTCATTCTTTATTCTCATAAACCAATACAATGGTATAGAGATACAATACAATAAGATACAACGTAGACAATACAATAAATACACTACAATATCTATCTATATACACTATTTACATAACATGGAGAAGGAAACAATGCCTAGAGAACAAATACTTTATTTACTTTTCTTATGAATTTACACAGTTTAATTAGGTTTTCTTTTTTGGTGTCGCACATAATTTGCAGAATTTAAATATATTTGGCATTTGTAAACAGTCCATTCGGATAAATTTTTTTCTCTCAGCTGAGAAGTGTGTACATTTTAGAAGATAGTGAAATTCATCGCCAATTTCTTTTGCATTGCAATAAATACAAATCCTGTTTTCTCTGGTTACATTTTTCCATCTACCATCTTCAATTGGTAGTCTGTGATTTGTCGTTCGAAATTTACAAAGTGTATAGATGTCTCGATCGTCCAGAATGTTTAAGTAATTTTCAAATTTAAAAAGTCTTTTAAAAAGTCTATAATTAAGGCCTTGGTGGAATTCTCCACTTGTTCGTGCCAATGTTGCTTAAACTGATCATGTAGAATAAGTTTAATGTTGGAGACAAGCCACTCATTGTTAATAAAGCTTTCATTTATCCAAATATAAGAGAAGCCTGTGCTGTCAAAAATATTTTGAACAAATTTTGGCCATGAAATATTAACATTTTTTACCATATATAAAACCCGCAACATTTTGTAAAATAAAAAAGAAAGTTTTGTTTGTTTACCTAAGAGGAGTCTGGCCCAAAATGAAACCATTCTTAGTTTAATATCAATTTCTATGGGAAATCTGCCAAGTTCTCCATATATCATATAACTTGGTGTACATGTTTTAAGTTTCAATAAAAGTTTACAGAATTTTAACTGAACGATTTCTAAACAATTAATTTGTTTGGAAAACCCCAAATTTCTGAACCATACAATAAGATAGGTTTTACCATTTTATCAAATAGTTCTAACTGGCATTCAATAGATAGATTATGCACTCTGCCCCTCTTGAGAATTTCGTACATTGCCTTAGTTGCTTTCTCTGCCTGCTTTTGAATAGCCTTGTTAAAGCTTCCAGTTCTGCTACATAGTATTCCCAAATAGTTAAATTCATTTACAATATCAATTTTTGAACCATCAAGATGAAACTTTAAATTTGCCAAAGGTCTGCCCGAAGAAAATACTAGTATTTTGGTCTTCTGTGTATTTATTTTAAGTTTCCACAATTTACAATATTCAAAAAATTTATTTAATTCGGTCTGGAGATCTGACGGTGATTCAGCCAAAAAAACGGTATCGTCTGCATAGAGTAGCACGAAAAGTTTTAGAAAAACACTGAGATGTTCTTCTGCAATATCTGAAACTGTTTTGAGTCCAATAAGGTTTTCGTTTTCGAAAAAGGTTTGGACGTCGTTTAAAAATAAGGCAAATAAAAAGGGCGATAAGTTTTCACCTTGGCGTACACCCACCTCACACGGAAAGTATTCTGATTTGCAATTGTTATACACAATACAGGATTTAACATTAGTGTACATACTTAAAATGACATTATACAATTTACCATTGATGTTATTCATTAACAATTTGTACCACAAAGCCTTTCGCCAGACTGTGTCGAAGGCTTTCTCAAAGTCAATGAAAGCACAAAACAGCTTTTTCTTTCTGCTTTTAAGAATTTCAAAAAGTGAGTATAAGGTAAATAAACTGTCGGTTGTAGAATATGATTTTCTAAAGCCAAATTGGTTTTCCAATAAAATGAGGTTTTCCTCTGAGAAACAGTTTAATCTGTCGTTTAGAATAGCTGTGAATAATTTTCCTACACAACTAAGCAACGTGATAGGTCTAAAATTTTGTGGATCGCAAGGATTTCCTTTATTTTTATAGATAGGTTTAATCTTTCCTAGTAACCAAACGTCTGGCATAATTCCAGTATCTAGAATAAAGTTAAATATTTTTTCATATATTGGGATAAACATCTCTGCAGACAATTTGATATATTCGTTTATAATTTCGTCCTCCCCGCATGCTTTATTATTTTTTAGTTTCTTAATACATCGACGAATTTCATCTTCTGAGATGTAAGAGTTAATCTCCTCGTTAAACTGATTTATATTTAAGAGTTCTTCGAACGGTAAGTTAGCGTGGTTATCAGCCGCCGGCGCTGAGTTTAAATCTTTGAAAAAAGTAAACAAATTCTCCAAGGGAATATCTGGCTGACTTTTTTCTCTACCTTGATTAAGAATTTTCCAATATTCTCTTGGATTACTGTTTTTTTTAATTTTTAAGTTTCTTTCTAATTTCTGCGCGGTGAAGTTTAATATTTTTGTCTAGATTTTTTTTGTAGTGTTTCTCAGCTTGGAACACCTCATGTTTTAGCTTTTCAGTTCTCTTCTTCTTAAGATTTCTCTTCAATTTTCTATAATTTTGTCTAGCGAATTTACAATCGTTATTAAACCATGGCTTATCCCCCCTAGATTGACCATTTCGATTTTTGCGCTTTGGCTGAAAAGTACCAAATGTACTTTTTGCACTGTCAACCAGAATGGTACAAAGTTCCCAAATGAAACAATTAATTTTATCTTTATCAATAATTTCTACTGATGTATTTGATAAAACAGTATATAAATCAAACAACTTGTCTTTGTTTAGATTAGATTGTATAGCTCTTGTCTTATATCTTCAGACGGGAAAATCATGCACTCATGGCGCAGCTGTTTATTACAAAAGCGGTGAAAAATGTGACACAAATATTTTGAAGTTGAAGTTAAACCCATATTGGAGTATTTAATAAATCTGTTTAATATATAAGTCTTACCACATAAAATAGAAAAGAAAACCAAGTAATACTTATGTCAAAACAAATGACGGAAAAAACTGACATTTTGTACTAATACCCTTTGTCCTGTAATGTTGTAAATTACTGAAATGACATTAAGTTGACAGATATACGGGATTTTATTTAAACGCAATATCGATTTATAATATCATAAAATGTGTTTATTTAGGATATGAATTGCTTTTTAAGTACTTAATAGTAAGTTATAAAATAAATGTTTATAGCACGAGTGTCGATTGTTTGAAGATTTAGGTTTAAATAAGTTATAGTTTCACCATCGACAGTAGTCTTAACCTCCGGTTATGTAGTTTATTACACGTTTGTTAATTAACTTGACATATTTAGTCACTGTTATACTGAAAAAATTCAAAAGGCAGACGAGATGTTGGGCGTTATTTTGATGATGTCTTTCCTAACAACGAACATAGGTAAGTTATGTCTTAAATAAGTATAAGCTGAAGATATGGTGGAACAAAACAATACAAAAACGGACCAAGAGGAATTCAGCAACAACAATTATTCACCAGAATCGAATACTACTAGGCATCATTTTTTTTACAAAGGCCAATTCACCAATCACCGGAAGAAACCACGGAACCGGAGGTAAATGTTACAAACAATAATATAGAACCTAAAATTTTCAATTTATCAAAAAGGGATTTTTCTGACATTGAAATTAAATTACTTTCTAGAGGTCTAAAATTTACACCAACTCCAAAGTCTAACCAACATGATATTATAAAAGACACAGATGAGTTCTGTCGTAAACTAAGACTACGAGAATTTTTCGGCAATAGTAGTAATGACGATGAATCAATTGTCAAAAGCAAGAAAGAATTCAATCCCCGAACCAACCGAGATAACGATTTAGATAGCTATATTAACTGCTTGAAAAAATCAGCAGCATCAAACAACACTGTTTCCAAGGTAAAATAAAATATTTCTGTAAGTTAACAAAGGGCACTTAGAAATATTCAACTAGACCACGAAATAATTATGAAAGAAGCTGACAAAGGTGATGCGATTGTAATAATGGATAAAGACCATTATAAAGAAATAGTCACCGATCAATTAAATGATGATAATTTTTATTCTAAGATAGACTCAAAAAAAGATAAAGCATCCATCTTAAAGATAAATAAATTGGTCACTAAATTTGAGAAGGATTTAACAAAAAATGAAGCTGAATACCTAACGAACTTCGAATAAAATCAAGCAATTTTTAAGGACTTCCAAAAATCCATAATCAAAAGATATTCAGTGTCTAACCAAGGGACAGAACACAACATATCTACATATTCAAAGAACTAGAGATTTGAAACTTCGACCCGTTATAGTAGTTCCTTCATCTAGTACTCAAAGATTGAGTAATTTATTAGACATTATACTGAAACCATTAAGTAAAATGGTTCCAAGTTTTATAAGAGATGATTTAGATTTTTTAAATTATATTCCCGCCAATGTCAACAGAGATAAAATTCTAGTAAGTTTTGATGTAACTAGTTGACACGTGAATATCTCAAATGAACTCGGAATCAAAGTAGTGGAATTTTTGATTGAGAAACATCCAGAGAAACTCATTTCACGATTTCCTAAAGAATTTATATTGCAAGGCCTTAAATTAGTGCTTGAAAATAACACATTATATTTGATGACCAATGTTATATACATGTACAAATTAAAGGAACTGCAATGGGCACCAAGGTTGCTCCAACGTACGCAACACTGGTCATGGGATATTTAGAAGACTAATTATATAACAATCTAAAGACCTCTTACAACGAAGAATTCAGCATCTACATCAAAGAAAATTGGAAACGTTTTCTTGACAACTGCTTCATCTTTTGGAATAAAAGTATGGATGATCTTAACCAATATGACACGACCTAATTACCTTTTCTTGATATACTGATCATAAAAAATGAAGCAAACATAATCACATATCTCTATTGCAAGGACACTGATACTCACCAATATCTGAATTTTAGATCCTGTCATCCTTCTCATACAAAGAGAAACATCCCGTTTAATCTTGCCAGAAGAATTTGCACAATTATTACAGATCCACAATTACGCATAAAACGACTTGAAGAATTCAAAATGCACCTTTTGAGACAAGAATATCCAGAAAATCTTATCAAAGCAGCCATTAAAACAGCATCAGAAATTCAAATAGCCGAGTTAAGAACACCAAAGGAAAACAATCAAAATGAAACAAATATTTCGTTTGTGATCACATACAACCACCGAAATCATAATATTTTGCACACAGCTTAAGAATATCTTTCAATTGTACACCAGTCTACAAAAATAAAAGATCTTATTCCTGAATACAGCATAATAAACAGTAGATGGCAACCATGTAACCTGAAAAAACTATTAACGAAAGCTAGATTTGTCTCAAAGGAAGATGTCAAACGTGTTAAAAAATGTGGCGATCCGCGATGTGAAACGTGCGATTACATTGATGAAGGAACAAGCATAACAATTAAATCCGGCGATATTGTTTTTTTGTTAACGAAAACATGGACTGCAAAAGCAAAAATCTGATTTATTGTGCAACATGTCCGACCTGTAAAGAAAATTATATTGGACAAACTGGGGATCAGCTGATTGATCGCGTAAGGGTGCATCAACAACAATTAAGAGACTCCTCCGTTCGGAATACACCCTGCAGTGAATATTTCGATCATTGCGTGGGTGAGGCTTTTAGAAATTTTCCGTTCTTTAAAATTTACTTAAACAGTAAAGCCTTCCGATTAGCCAAAGAACGATATTTTATTGACAAATTTAAGCCGAAACTAAATCGAAACGAAATTGTACAACTGCCAGGGAACTATGACGTTACGTTACTATATAATACTACGACGTTACGTAACTATATCTCAAATACACAACAACGTCAACTTCTGTCTGAAGACCGACATACTGGCGGAAGCGCTAGCAGTTTAAATTATGTGGACGTTTTGTGTTATTCTGTGTTTTTTTTTTCATTTTCTATATATCCTTTTGTTTGTTTTTATAAACAAGGACGAGGGATAGAAGGCTTCAGTGCACTATGAAAAGAGCCATTCAAGTCTTAAGTAGTAAAAGACATGTATTTAGGTAGAAATTAGTAAGTGGTACAAGTATGAAGTCCATTAACCGATCTGTATTGCAATATGCTTTAGAACATTCGTACTATTTACCGATTTTTGTTCTTTTTGTTGGTTATTCGAATCACTTAAACCAACAACCGTGCAAACTGTATAGATGTAAAATATATGAAATTAGCAGACACTTCATATTACTAACTTTTTTGTAATATAGTTTAAATTGAATGGCTAAGATATTTAGGGTTTTCTGTTCTCAAAGAAGAGATGACCGTAGAAAGTTCGAGATGACAATACAAAGTAGAGGTGACCATAAAAAGTATTTGAAATCAACATCTTTAATTGTTTACCATTTCAATAGTGTTCCTTTAACGACATTGATTAGTCTCCACGATGGTAGATTCAGTGACTATTTGCAGCGATCATAGCGAACATGAATTTAAAGACACCATCAAACACTTAAATTTGCCTATTACTTAGACTTACTTCTAGATTTGGGGAAAATGACAAACGAGACTCTACGTCAAACGTGATGACTTCAACATTTTAGTTGTCAACTTCATCGTGTTCATCGATGCCAACATTACAGCATCTCCAGCGAATGGTGATAACATTTTACAACTTTAACCTTATCCTACACCCTGCGCCCGGTATTCTGATTTTCTAGACCGCTTAATGGTTTTGACTACTAAACTACTAATGTTCTATGGTCATCACCATGATTTAATTGATTGCTATACAAAATCAATCTCTCAAATACGATCGAACATTTTTGCTGAGTCATATGTAGTGTTTGCTATTCCTGGTTATGACTTTTTTCTACACATGAAAATGATTTACTCAACGGGTGTCTATTGTGGCAGCCACTTATTCATCCGTAGTGCAACGATTCCATAGTTCATTTGTTTCGTTTCCCTAACTTTCCGTTTTTGTGAGTTTTTTTGCGATGCACATGTTTTTCAATATCCGGATTATAATTGTCCCTTGACCCTCGGCTCTTGTTGTTCTGTAAGTTTCGTTGCTATTTTTCTGGATTACATGATAACTTCTTCTGGATGAGTTATTTGAACATATTTATTACCTTTATGACATATTTTACTCGATTAAGCCGACGCGTAAAAAAACTTGAAGAAACGGAAATGAGTCATACAGGTATTATAGAATAACCAAATGACTTTGATGATATTATTATTGTAGAGATTATTAGTTCTTTGTAAAAGCACCATAAACCATACTCAGTCTGTCAATTGGTCAATACGCCATCTAACTTCGACACCTCAAAATATTCCAAATGATACAGAGATTCTTGACTTAAGCCCAAGCTACAATGACATTCATGTAATTCCTAATGTTATTTTTGCAAATCTATCTAGAATTGTTACGCTTGACCTTTCGAATAATAAACTCAATTCAATTCGTAACAATTCGTTTTAGGGACTCGCATTAATTCAATCACTTAACCTTTAAATAAACAACCTAACACGTCAAATGTTGGAGGTAGGATCATTTCCAAAAAATAATGTCACTAACTTACGAATCTGGCCCCGATTTCTCGAAAAATGCTTAAGTCAAAACTAAGACTTAAGTCTGAATTTTAACTTAAGTTTGAGAAATCTCAGAAATGAGCATTTCTGGAAAAAAACTCAGTTTAAGCTTCGTCTCAAATTCCCGAAACACTTAAGTTACCACCCCACTAGACTTAAGTCTGAAATTCTGTCAATAAAGATGGCGATCAATAACAGAAGACAGCGTCGCCGGCGTAGACATCGTCAAAGAATAGCTCAAAACAGATTGCTGGATCGAGAAAATCCATTAGAAACAATGCCCGAGTCGGAGATTTTCAAACGGTTTCGGTTCCGTCCAGATACAATAATGTACCTTGTTAACTTGCTGAATCCATATTTGACTCGTCCAACTTGTAGAAGCAATGCCTTAACTCCACTTCTCCAAGTTCTTGTAACCCTAAGATTTTTGGCAACAGGAGGTTTTTATTCCTTAGTTTCTGATACTTTCTCATTTATTTAGGCCGTGTCTGTTTGCAGAGCTGTAAAGGATGTTTGTAGACAACTATGTCAAATATCACGACGATTTGTGAAGATGCCAACGGGAGATGCTGCCGAGTCTATGAAAACGCAGTTTTATTTAATAGCAGGTACACTTTGTTTACAAAATCAAAAACGGAAACGATAATTGTAAGGGAGTGTCTAAACAGAGGAAGGGTGGAAAAATCGAAGGTTTTTGGTATATTTTACCACATATCTTTTAAATAACACCACATATTGATGCAATTAAAAATGATTCTGAATGGTAAAATATTATACACATTGAATACAAATTATTGAGTTATTTTGATTTAAATTATTTAAAACTTGACAGGAGGGTTATTGTTATTTTGTACAGTTTATTACAATTTTGTTCAATTTGGTACCAAATGTTGTTCAACTTGTGGAACCCAATCAAAAGTAGATAATTTTTGCAACTTCTAAATTTAACAGCAAATTTATTGATATATACCTTAATTTTATTTTAAAAGGGGAAACCTGTTAAATGATGACCGGAACGGTGGTTCTTTAGAATATAACATGAAGTGTAACTTATAACTCAAATTGTTAAAACATGCAAACTGTAAAATGAAAAATTATTCCTCTGTATAATATAACTAAATTAAAAGCAATCCCCATCTTTATAATTTTAAATAAATGATAAAACACTGAAACCTACATATAAAAAAGATATTTAAAAGTTAAAAAAATCTGTTACTGAAGTTATTTGTTTTATTAATTTAAAAGGTTGTATCGTGATTGTCTATTAAAAAAATAAACCTTCAGAATTCAACAATTTTCTGTTAATTTTATATTGCAATCTTCTCCCCACTTCTCAACATTTGTTCAATTTAAATTACAGGTTTCCCAAACGTACTTGGCTGCGTTGATGGAACGTACATTAGGATTCAGTGTCCAAAAGAAAATGAAGCAGAATTTTTGAACAGAAAAGGTTACCATTCTCTTAATGTACAGGTACGTGTTCTTGTTACATGTATTAGGAATTCATTTGAAAAATATATTTTCTAGACGAATGATAGAGTGCCTTCACTCTATGTGCATGAACACATGTTTTAGTATCATTTACGTTGTAAAAAAACTCTATTAGAAAGGAATTGTTCTTGAATATAAATGATCTTAAACCAACTTTTGTGCAAGATCAACCACGTGATAAGTTGAGGTTTAATCTTACTCCTAAACCTGAACTTTTGACACATCAAGGAAACTTTTTAAGGCAATCTTTTTAAGGCAAGCTAGGATCCTCGTTGGTCAGAAGTTCAATACATATTATGTATCTTGGTTTGATGTTTTGTATACATGTCATTTGAATTGTATTTGCTTGACCTTTAAGGGTGTATTTTGCCAATAAAATATTATTATTATTTTTTTAAAAAAAGATCTACGTTTTAGTTAACCTCTGCTATCAGGCGTCCTGTATTGTTATTGATAAAATTATGATAGCTTTATTATAGGAAATTTGCAAGAAACTCCCCCCCCCCCCCCGAAAAAACAAACAAGAAAGAAAAAAAACAAACAATGAGTGCACACGGGTGATTAAGACGAGTAGGCAGTGTCTTTACGACACCAATCAAGTTACTCATTTTCAGGTCCAAAAAAGTATGAATCACCATTTTATTATTGCAGATGGTATGTGATACAAAATATAGAATTGTGAATTGTGTCGCCAAGTGGCCGGGTAGTGTACACGACAGCAGAATTTTCCGTGACAGTCACATTTCCCGTCACTGTGTACAGAGATTGAGCTTATTACTAAAACGACAAAAGGAGACAAATAGCACTTAAAAAACTGATGTTGACCCGACAATATCTCAAAATATATACATTTTTATTATAATGAGAAATTCGAATAGAGTTTTATCAATGCATTTGTCATAACGTAAATGTTAAAACATAAAATCTACAAAGATTAAAGGTCCAACACAATGAACTTCCCATTTTGTTAATTCAGTTCACGTATAACGCATAGAATTGGAAAATTCAGTACTTTAATTTAAAAGTTTATTTATAATAATATTTTATTACCAACCTCTAATTCATTAGAAAGAAAACAGTGTGTAAAAGATCAATATAACCTTTATATGGTTTTTGACAAAAATACAAGTACTTGTTATCTTTACAAATAGACTAGTTTACAATGATTATTTACACAACAAAGTCTTGGTTGTAGTAATGAAAGATACGAAAAATATATGCTTTGAATAGCTGATCTAAAGTTTAATATAAAATAATTTAAGTCTTATCACATGTTTGCTTGTGACTTACAACACATTTTTCAAAAACAACTTCCTGTTTTAATTGTCTTGTATTTAGCATTGCTGTTATAAGCAGATTCATTACCAACATCATTGTACCCCAATATACCACACATAACTTTAAAACAGAATAAATAGAACATATTAATGAATTTTAAATAATATAAAGTGGTATGATGCACTTATAAATCAGTAAAACACAATAAGTATTTCTATCGCTTCAAAATACTTTTAATATTTCTTTCTTATAATTTTGTGTTGCCTTTGCCAAAAAAATCCAGGAAATATTATTCTTTTGAGCTAGGGAGAAAAGAATGATTGTGGATTAATTGTATAATCGATTCAGAAAGTATTTTACCAATACTACTCGGGCGCCTACCAAACATAGAAATTATTGATACCTGCCTACCGGAAGATTTATTTATTATAATATGTACATATCAAGATTTTTAATTCATTTTTCTCAATTATATGATATTTTTATGCAATCCCTTTTCAAAATAATATGAATGAATGAATGAATGAATGAATGAATGAATGAATGTATTGGTATTATGTTGTTTTATCAATGGAATCTCTACATTTTTATTTCTGTTTTCATAAATTTAAACAAATATATGTCAGTAACCAGTAAAAATAATAAAACTTAGACTTTCATCAAAGTCACGTGTATTGGCAAAAGCCTTACATAATTGATTATCACCTGATGTATAGTGAACTGTAAAGGTACAGACATAAACATTTTTTCATACATAACCTTCCTTCATCAATAAAAATGATTACACACAACTTATTCATGAATTAATTATCTATCATTGAGTATGTTTAATCTATGTATTTGAGTAATTGTACATTCACACACCTGAATTGATTCAACAAATGATTAAATGGGTTTTTGTGTCTAATTTGTTTTAAATGATTATGATGTAAATAATTAAAACATTAAATAAACACCGAAAGTGTTAAGTATTGATTGTTTTCTTAAATCTAATAATAAAAATGGAGTAAATTTTATTAATTTTTCTGTACCCTTAGTAAAACGTAAATTTTTTTAAAATGTACCTGTTGTCTGATTACTGCAATGATTGTTGACAAACTATAACAAACATGCAATCAACAGGATAAGTGAAATAAACAAGAGGTTCACAAGTTATTTCTGTTTTAATCATATGTGCGTATAGCATTCTATGCTCTCCTCATGAATCCGATAGGGGTGCATAACTGGAATGCGGTCAATAAACAACATGTGTCATTCACCCAATTGGTACATGTAGCTTCCCGTTGCGATGTACTTTGAGATTTACGTTTTTTGAAACGAGATGTATTTTCTCGTTCCTTTCTGATTAAAGAACGACAACCATGGGATAAGATGACGCAAAATGCATTGAGTTTCATAAAACGTAAAAATTCTTCTGTAAATGGCCGGTTTCTGGTACAGATGATCCAGTACAGATGAGCTCACGGGCACACATCTGTACGTGCTGTGTCATCCAAACAAAACGCTAGAAACAAGAACGTTGTTATGGAAGCATAACAACGTTCTTCTATGACGTTCTTGTTTCCGCCGTTCTGATTGGACGTCAGAGACAATGGAGTCTAAAACAATAGAGAGTCTATATGTTATAGCGATGTGAAAGTTGTTGGTTTACGGAAGAAATAGGTACTTTCATACGTTTTGGGGAAAGTCCGTGTGAACTTTCATTCGTTTAGCTGCGCTTCACTCACGAAAAGACATAAAATTTCTATCACTCGTGAAAGATCAACCGGTCTTTCCCAGAAACGTATGAAAGAACCTATTAATCTATCATTATTGACCAATTCAGCTGAAACAAAGATAATTCTACATAAAGCTGAATATATGAAGAGTTGAATTTATAAACAGACAAAATGCATATTAAATGAAAATGAATGTTAAATTAAAACACCGTCAGTTCTAGCACGCAAATAAATACACAAATTAATTTAATGATATTAATACTGTTTAGAAGATCGTAACAATCTTCAAGTTTATTATTTGTAAATGACACATTACATTGAAGCAAAGGTTGGGGCATTATGTAATGCCTTTTAAGTTTCTGCTCTTGTAAAGCTCCTGTTTGCGATCTAGATAAATGATTGACTCATGTTTATGTTATGTATGGTACACATGTTGACATTATTGTTCAAATTGTTAATCTTAAAACCCTACTTGTGTGACAAAAAACGATATGTAGTAAAGAGAAAGATTAAGTATTAATTTTAGAAGGCAATTTGTATTTAAATAGAAACAACATGTGGCATGAAGGGTCTTTTTTAGCCCCATTAGTTGGCAAAAAATAATATTAATAAAATGTGATCGTTATGTTCAGACTTTGCATAATGTATAGAAGAAATGTCTTTCTAATATTTTGCAATCATTGTTAAAGTCTTTAAAAAATTAAACGTCAATGATGACGTCACAATTGGTCGAAAACACCAGTTTTGGCAACAAATGTTTAAAATGCAGTAATATGTATAGCTAAACGTCAAACAAAATTATCCCACATTCTTGGATAAAAAAATATTATCATATATATTCTTCATATACATTATTTATGATGAGGAAAAACTATTGCTAAAGTATGGTTCCAAGCATGTGGGGCGTTAATTTGTCTTAAGGAATGTCTTGTTGTTTTGTTAAAGTTTCATGATTTGTTGTCTGATTTTTACCCAATGTCATTACCTCAAACAGTCTTTTAAATGAATAAAGTATACAAATATGGTAACATATAATATTATCTTGATATGTTTCTGTTTTACAGGAAAGTTTAAACTAATTACTTGAGATTTCAAATTTAGGGCCCAGTAGGACCATTAATGCACATTATCCTTTCAGTAATGTTAATTATCAACTAAGGTGAATACAAATGCATAGCGTTATATCTGAATGCTAAAATTTGCGCTTAGAATTGTGATTCGTTGTCAGTTGCATCTGTACCCTTAAATTACTTTCAACCAATGACAAACAATACATTCCTTCAATATAAATGCTAAATACTGATTGAAAAACTATAAAACGTAATAAAGAAATATTTTAAAACTATGCACTAACAGTGTAGGAAACGATGCCAGCTATATAGTTCGTTGTTCAAAAAATGTTGAAATAAAATGTTGAATGATAAGGTGCACCAAACGAGATATGAAAAAATGACAGAAGGTTCTTCGCACGTTTCTTTTTCGTTCATCTTTTCTTTATTGGCGTTTCGTTTACTGATGTGTAACATAGACCATATTTAACCGACAGAATTGAAAACAGGTTTATTTATGTTTCAACTCACTGTGAATTCACAATATCTCAAATAAGGTGTCTTGTAAAATAGCCATGATACAGTAAATATTCAATAACAGTTTTTAAAATCTTTATCTTCAAATATACGAATCGCGTTTGTAATACAACATAGTTTAAACATGGAATAAGATTGGGTTTTAAAATATTTATCTTTTAATCTCTTAAAAATTTTTCCGGTTTAGAATTACGGAACAATCAATATAACAAAGTCCTATTGTGCTTCATATTTTGAGTTGATAGTTCAATTGTCAAATTTAGTCGCTGTTCTGCAAACACAAATACCACGATTGAAAGAGATGTTGTGCGATATTTTACTGCTGTATTATTTGGCTTGGAGCAAAGGTTAGTAATATATATATATATATGTTAAATGAATTTGTATTATTCATTTTCAATCTTAAGGGTAATTTATTGGGAAAAACAAATACATAATTTGAAAATAAAAATCAACACCTTGAAAATCTAGTTATGTAAAATGAATAGCAAATAGCAGTGGAAAGTTAAAGAAAATTTTCAACAGTCTTCAAATTAATCAGGTAGCTATTTAAGTATATAAGTCAAAAACTTTAGTGTCAGAGAAAAAGATATGGTCCTGCAACCCAAAGGCAAAATAAAGTAATATAATATTTTTGAATATAAGTTTCTAATCAAGGAAAAAACTGATGTAAAGTGTTCATTTTTCCTTTTTTAATTATGTGCCAAATATGTCTACTTTTACAATAGGATCGTAGAATACGCGTGTTATCTGCATTCAAATGTGGGCCATAAAGATTACAAATGCAATGTGAACAACAGTTTGAGTGCTGATCATGTGTCTTGATTAGAAAATACAGGTTTCTATCCTTGATCACGTTTTATTTAAACTTAAACAAAACGTATCTTATTTAATCGTTGCAGTCGCCACGACTATTACAAAATGTTTAATTGTTAACAGTGGCCGTCTGTGAAAGTTTCTGCGTGGGCAATCATAATATATTTAAATAAACTGCATCACATTGAGAAAGACTAAATACTGCAATAAAGAGGCATGTATCGTATATACAAAATTAAAAGTAGTATACATCAAGGCCTAAATTATAAAAGAAGGTTAAAAATGTTTATGAGGAAAGTTACTTGCTACAGAATTAACAAATAAAATGAACATTGAACAAAATCGGCTCTACAACAATATATTAAATGAACTGAAACATGTCAACATACTTTTAATAATAGATCCTAATAAAGTCAAATTAAATTTCTATATTTCTGTTAAATTTAAAAAATGTTTTCTCCTGTCGTTTATCATTGCATACATAGGAAGGCATCTTTAAAAATAACAAGTGTATGGTGGTCTTTTTACTAAATATAAGCACAACATTCAGCATATTTTAACACGGAAAGAATTAAAAATTGAACAATAATACGATTACAACAATTATTTCTATAATATAAGATATTTTTATACTAGCACTGACATTTCCTTAATTTAGAAAAAATGAAAATTGATTTTTGGCTTCCTTTAAAAACATTCAAAATATCGTCATTGTTTCATTCGTAAAAGTAAGAAATCTTTATTTTGGTACCTGTTTATAATATTTGGCTGAACTCTGCTTGTAAAAAGCTGGTGATTTTTACCAGTTACTTATACGAGGGTCCCCAAAACATAGGTAATCACGATTGTTTTTTTGCTGCATAAATGATATTTAACGCCACATTCAGTAATTTTCTAACTTTATCATGACGTCCAGTGTTTTTATTGGGGAGGAAGCAGAAGTATCCGGAGAAAACCCCGGACCTTTGGTAGAAAATCTGACAATCTTTTTTCAATTAAAATTCGCAGTGGGACTCGCACCGGCAACCTCAGTGTTGACAGACCACGTGATCAATACCTTAATCAATTCGCCATTGAGGCCCCGTAATCACGAGGAAGTGGTTTTAAATCTACTGAATAACAAAAATATACAATTTTGTGTAACAAAAATCTGAAAATAGTCTTCCTGCTTAGTAACAATAAAAAGTATGTGATATTTAAATGGTTCTAGTAAAAGCACGGTTTTTTCGATTTTACTGGAGAAATGTTTTCTTTTCTTTAAATGCACCACTTACTTAAATTGTCAAATCTTGTGTCGTATTTGTACATTTATTCAATAAAATATTGTATAAACTAAATGTCTAGTTTAGAGTTAATATGAAGGTTACACTTAACGCCAATGAAACTGTCAAAACAGACAATTCACAAATACAAGTCCGAGAAACCGGCAATTCCAGAACCAACAACCAAAAATATAGTAATTACAGTATTGGCACTGACTAGGTACAGGCATTTCAAAAGAGTCCTGGGTAGCATAGACATCTTATTTGTTTGTTACACATTCCGTGTTTGTTATTTTAATCAGCAAATTAGCCAGGATAAAAGAAATATGCATTGTTGTCCTGTATTCTCGACGCAAGGCATATATTAGTTTCGTATATTATGCTAATTTAATCAAGCGAGTTATAAAGAAATTACATGCAGCTATTAAACTTTGAAACACATTCATTCCGGCATAATGTCATTAAACATAACTAATGTATGAAAAATTAAATAATTTTAAAACCTAATTCTAAAAAAATTCCTTTACCACCAATTCACGGTGGAAACATTGGAATAAGAAATATCTTTTCAAATCAACGAAGTAACATACTAGGTCAATAACGCAAAAGTAATTTAAAATGATTGTTATCGTGGAGACAAAGAAAATAAAACAAGTTGTCTGTTCTATATAAATATGCCAATTCCTAATAAAAACTTATTATAAACAAAATAAATGTATACAAAAAGCTATCACAGCATTGTCATTTTTTAAATATGTTTGGTAAACCGATTCAATTTGAAATGCTATCGGGAACAAAACTTAAGAAGTAGGGTGAAATAAAATGTCATCAAAGATACCAAGGTTAATAAAATTTAATACGCTGCTATGAAATTGGATGTATGAGTTTTTCTAAACCATTGTGATAGTGTTATTAGTTTTCCTAGACATGAAATATATTTCTCACAGCGTGGTACCTATTTTTAGCCGGTTGAGATATCCTTATCTCAACCCGTGGGTGAGATAAGAATTTCACGCTCCTTTTCCCGTAAAAATGTATTGTGACGTCAACTGTCGGTTCAGCAATAAAAATTATAAAATATTTACTTTAGTTGTGTTAGTTTACTATGACGTTTTAAATATTAACATGAAAACAACATATCTGAGCTTCCATGACCCAATTTATACCACAAAATGACAGCGATAAACATCAAAACAAACACGGTGACGCAACATGTGTGCACTGGAGACTACGTTCAGTGTAGATAACTCTATTTGTTGCCATCTTTCAATAGAACAGAACCGGACTTTTTTAATGAATTAGTGAGAAATAGAATCAAACACCGGTGGTTGGACAAGACGGGAAAATGTCAGACACCCGCGTGAAAGATTTCTTTTAGTCTCCAACTCGGCAGAACCTCGTTGGAGACCAGAAATCTTTTCACTTGGGTGTCTGAGATTTTCCCGTCTTGCCCTTCCAACGGTGTTAGATCCTATATTTCTTAAATATTGTTTTTGCTCAGAGGTTAGTTTTCTTAAGCTGACACACCTTTTCCCATAATTCAATACTTTTAACCAAGTTGCTCGACTCCTAATCTTAATTGACAAGGGTTGCCATTTCCCTATCGAATGTCAAAGGTTTTTTCCGGCTACTCAGGCTTCCATCCCCTAAAAATATAAACGCCAAGATATAGCTGCAAAATTGTCGCGCATAAAGTAAATATTCTTTTGCGTTTGGTTGTTTTTACCTTGCAAGTAAATACTTAAAAAGTTTGAATTAACAAATTAATAAAATGAATCGAATAGATGTGGAACAAAATAATAAATATAACGAACACGACAATTTTTTTTTACGATTCCGTCGCTCCTTGTTTGCAATAAAAATAGGCCTTTAATTCCCAGTCATTTATATTTGCTTGCTTTATTTTATAATTCTGATTTACATAAATGACTATTCATTAAAGGAGACTTCAAAACAAAGTATGGGTAACTTTCTAAATAAAAAGCTTGCATTCGTCATGAGAGAGTTACAAAAACCATTATTGAAAAAGAGTTAACAATTTTAAAATATGGATTATCGAAAACGTGTCCCCTTCTGCGGATTATCAATCGAATTTCGTACGGATTAAAAATTGTCTTGAAGGATTGTATGACGTTGATGATTACTTTAACTTAAACTAAATATAATGCATTTATGAATTTGAATAAAATATAAAGTGGTCTAATGGTCTTATAAATTAGTAAAACGCAAGAAATATTTTTAGTGCTTCAATATCCTTTCAATATTTCTCGTTATAATTTGTTGTTGCCTCTTCTAAAATACATCCAGATATGTTATTCTTTTGAAACAGGGTGAGTATAATGGTGGTGGAGTAACGGTGCACTCGATTCAGAAAGTATTTTACAAATCCTACTCGGGCGCCTACCAAACATAGAAATTAGTGATATCCAGTCTTCTCGAAGAATTTCAGAAACTTTGTCATACATACATTATTCGTGTCTGGCTTTATTATTACTTATTAATTATTGTTATTACCGTTTTCATATATTTTAAACAATATATGTAAATTACTAGTATAAATCCTAAAACATAGACTTTCAACAAAGGAATGTGTGTTAGCACAAATTAGTTTCCGGTTATCACCTAATGAGTAGTGTATGCTAAATTCATCAGTATCAAAACATGTTATACATAACTTTCCACAATAAATAAAAAATACTACACAAAACATCTTCATGAATCAATACTCAACCTTTGAATATGTTTTAATGTATTTTACTAACTATATAATTACAAACCTGAAATGATTAAAAACATGATTAATTTAAAATTGGATTGATTGTCTAATTAGTTTTTCAACAGTAATGCAAACGAAAAATTTAAACATAATAGTATACAAATAAACAACGAAAGTGTCAAGTGCTGATTTTTTTGTTAATTATGACAATACAAATTGAAAAAAATATAATTAATCTGTCTGTGCCCTCAGTAAAAACTTAAAATTTGAACAAAATTTACCTGTTGTTTGATTACGCCTGGAATGTATCTTGACACACAATAACAAACAGGATTAGTGAAATAAACAAGAGTTGCATACGTTATGCATCTTTTAATGATATGAACATATAATATTTTATACTCTCCTCATGAATTCGGTAAGGGTTGCATAACTCGAATGTAGAAAATAAACAACATGTGCCATTCTTACCAATTGGTAGCTTTCCGTTACGATGTACTTAGAGATTATTTACGTTTTCTGAAACGAGATGAATTGTCTCGTCCCTTTGTGATCGAAGGGCGACAACCATGGGATGAGACGACGAGGAAATGCATCAATTTTCATAAACGCAAATAATCTATAATGTTATTTACTGATTCAGTTGAAAAAAAAATACTGATACATGCTGAATATATTAAAAGTCGAATTAATAAACAGACAAAAGGCATGTTTAATGATAATGAGTTATATGTGAAAACAAAATACCGTTAGTTTGAGCATGCGCACGCATATAGCTATACGAATTCTTGTAACGCTTTTGGTTGCGAAATATATTGTATATGAGTTATATATAATTGCCGCATGTGTATATTGAACATGTTAACATAATTGTTCAAATTTTTATCTTGTAATCTAACATTTGTGACTAAAAACGATATGAAAAAAGAAAAAAGTTAAGTATTAATTTAAGCAGTAATTTGTATTTAATTTGAAATTACGGAAATGTTAATTTTCAAATAAGTTTAATAAAAACACAAAGTTATATTTGAATGCGAAAACTTGCGTTCAGGATTGTGATTCGTTATTCAGTAGCATCTTTATATATAAATTACCGTTAACCTATAAACACTAATGCATGCCTTTAATATAAATGATAAGTACAGAATACTTAACTAGTTATACGTAAGAAAGGAAAGCCATGAAACTATGGAATAATAGTGTAGAAAATGATGCCACTATACTGTTCATAATGAACGATAAGGTTGCCAAACGAGATATAAAAAATAACGAACTGTTCTTGGTACGTTCATCGTTCGTTCTAATTCGTTTATTGTTGTTAATTCAACTCATATCTAACATTGACTATATTTAACCGACACAATTGCAGAAATATGCAGTTATGTTTCAACTTAATGATGAATTCACAATATCCCAAATAAGGTGTATTGTTGAAGGTGCACAAATCTTTAATAACAATATTTAAATAAATGAATTAAAGTTCGAGTCTTCAATAACAGATAGTTTTGAATAAGATGGGTTTTCAAACTCTTTATCTTTCAATCACTTAAACATAGTTCTGGTTTAGAATTACAGCACAATCAATATAAACACGTCCTATTTTCTTTATATTTTGAGTTCATAGTTAAATTGTCAAATTTAGTCACTGATCTTCAAACACATTCACCAGGAGAGACATATATGTTTTGCGCTATTTTGATGCGGTATTACCTGGCTCTGAGAAGAGATTATTTAGATATTTATGTTAATTGAATTTGATTGTCAAAAATTTATACTATTTATTTTCAATCTTGAACATTATTTCTTATAGATCGGATTAAGCATACATTATTCAAAATAAAAATTACCACTAAAAAAACTAATTATGTAAAATGGTATAACTAACAATAGGGGTGGGAAAGTTCAAGAAAATCTTACACCAGTGTCCAAAGAAATCAGGTAAATAGGTAATTAGGTGAATAGGTCAAATCCGTTAAGTATTAGACACAGATTTTGTCTTTAAACCTAAAATAAAAGAACTATACTTGAATAAAAGTTTGTAACCAAAACGAACATTTAATTATTTCGAGAATGAGATTACTTTCTTATTTACCATAATGTGGGTTAGTTTTGTTTTTGACAAGATCTTAGTCCTCGTATAACAAATGGTAATAGTTGTATGATGCTTGGAAACAAAACATACTTTATTTGGGATTCATTTCCTATGACTCAATCAATAATCTATTTCAAAAATAAAGTTGTCTACTTTTTTTGTTTGAAAAAATAAAACAAATAACGATCATCTTCGCATCACATATACAGTGGCACCTGTCGCATTAAATTCGGTAATTAGTCATCCAGCGTAGTTATAATCTAGTAAGAAGAAAGGAAAAAAGTTTAAGATCAATATAACCTTCATATGGTCTTTGACAAGAATACGTGTTATCTCTACAGATAGACTAGTTAGGCACGGCGTATTAATAATGATTATTTACGACGTTTTTGGCAACAAAGTCTTGGATGTAATAATGACAGATACGAAACGATTTGCTTCGAATAGCAGGTCTAAAAGTTAATATAAAATGCCTTTATATCTTATCATTCGTGTGCTTGTCACTCACAGCACATTTTTAACAACTTCCTGTTTTGTCTCTGTGACAATTACTGTTATTCAACAAATATGTAAATATAAATAGGATGCCGTGCGCTATTTTAATAATGCACTTGTAGTAGATGTTAGTGTAATAGGTCATGTTTATATCACACCCAAAACTATATTGTATAAAGCCTTGTAAATTTGAGAATACACTATTCTAAACTTTGACATTTTCTAGTAATTGTCTTTATACTACTCATGTTTAAAGAAATTGTTGTGGCAATGAATCTGCATTGCCACAACAATTTCTTTAAACATGAGTAGTATAAAGACATAAAGTTGTGATATGTGCGCAGTAGTAGCCAAAACTAATGCATATTTAACGTATCTATTAAAGTGTAGAGTTACAGCTTAGTAAAAATATGAAAATAAGTTTTAATCTGGGATGTCCTCGGTGGTTGAGTGGTTAAGGTTCCTCTACTATTGATCACGTGGTCTTCAACACTGAGGTTCTAGTCTCAATGCTGGTAGCGATACTCGTCTCTTAATTGACAAGGATTTCCAATTTTCCTACCGCATGTCGGAGACTCCTCCGAGCACTCAGGCTTCCTCCCCAGTAAAAACAGTACGCAACATGATTTAGCTGAAAATTTAATTTGAGATACAAATATTGACAGCAACATATATATTATCCTCAAGACGACATGAGAACGCTCTTAACATCATAATTTTATATGAATTGAATAATTATAGAGATTGTCTATGATGTTGTTATGATTTGTTTTTCATTTATATATTGTAGGTGTTTACAGTTCATCTGGGTTCCGTGCAAATCATTCAAAAAGTCACCATGTCGACTTGTCTAACCGCAATCTACATGATATTCCTCTAAATATACCAATATATACAGAGAGTCTCGACTTAAGCCACAATCAAATTCAAAACATTCCTAATGACATATTTACGAATCTATCAAACATTCGAACACTCGACATGTCTTTTAATGAAATTAATGAAATTTTTGTAAACTCATTTAAAGGTCTCTCAAGAATTGAGTCTTTGAATCTTGCACAAAACCAACTAACACATGAATCGATGCAAAATAAATCATTCATACACATATCGTCTCTCAAGATACTGCAAATTCAAGGCAATCCATATGACGGTACCTCGAGTATCTCCTTTAGTGATGAACTATACCGACTTCGAATGCTGCATACGATGCATTTAAATGGCATCGACACCGAACCAAACAAGCTTTATAAATTCGAATGTTTTAAAAAATTAAAAGTTTTATCATTCGAATCCCTAATGTCCGTAAAAAACACGACTTTCCAAAGTTTTCAAAATTTACCAATCGAAGAACTTGCCATCTTACATATTAGACATGCTCAAAAGAATGCTTTTAGTTTTTTCCCAAAATTGAAGAAATTATCTTTATCGTTAAGTTGGAGAAGTGTGAGCTTAGAACAATTTTTTCCAACGCTTGAAATATTCAAAGGAAGAAAAATGACATCAATCATTTTGACCGGTAATATCGACAGCAACTCTTTTAAATTAGGACAGTCACATTTTCGATATATATGGAATATCTGTTTAAAAGAATTGCATCTGCCTTCTAATAAAATTGAAGACATTGACGCTTTAAGCTTTAAAGAATTTGCAAAAAAATCAATTTGCTTAGAAGTTTTTGACATGTCTAATAATCCTTTGCAAACAGAAAAATTTTATTGGTGGATGTTCTTTCCTTTATTTAAAAACTTAAAAGTTGTTAGATTTTCCCACATGGGATTTCGTCCGTCATCAGAAAGATTAGTTCATAAGTCTCTTCAAGGCACATTGGAATATAAACTTCCGTCTACCCTCCAGGAATTCTCCAACAATTTTGGATATACACGGTACGGATGGCCAAATATAACAGTCACAGATGGTCAGTCATTGAAAATTCTAAACTTGTTTCAGATTAAATTCCGACACTGTCTTGGTAGTTTCGGCGGATTTCCGAATTTGACTTTACTTGACATATCAGGTTTTAATTGCACTTATCTAAATCCAGACATTTTACAGCATTTACCACGATTAGAAATATTGACAGCTCAGAACATAAACCTTAATCATGGGTTAAAATTTCTGCGTGAATCTGGTGCACACATATTTCTGAATCTTTTTAATCTACGTTCTGTAAATCTTTCTATGAACAACCTTGAAAGTTTTCCCTCAGATATATTTAAAGACCAGCAGAAATCTTTGAATTATTTAAATGTAGGAAATAATGCCTTTAGAAACATTCCAATCAGCATAAACAAATTTAAACTTTTAAAACTATTGGATTTGACATACAATAGTATTGAATATTTGGAAGAGGTCGATCGAGAACAGTTGGACAAGAACACTGATACAGATATATTATTCTCTGGAAATCCAATTCAATGTACTTGTGATCACATAAAATTCCTACGATGGATAAAGGACAGCGGAATGAAGTATTTTGTAAATGTAGAATGTATTGGTGAAGACAGAATTCGTCATAACATAAGTGAAGTAATACGTTCTCTTAAAAGCTTCGAGTTACATTGCGTTGTAACATTCTGGCTATATTTCTCCATAGTTATGTCTTTCCTTCCTTTAGCATTAGTATTATTTCTCTCTATATACTATCAATACCGATCAGAAATACAGTACTTTTTCCTGCAATTAAGGATAAATATGAAGAGGTATAAGGCACAAGAAGAATGTTGTGAATATAAATTTGATGCCTTCATTTCCTACAGCAGCAGTGACAGTCCATGGGTTGCTCAATTTTACAGACAACTGAGGGATAATGGTTTTAATATCTGTATAGATTTTGTACAATTCATCCCGGGAGAAGAAATTGCAGAGAATATTGTTAAAGCAATTGATAGTAGTCGCAAGATAATATTCATCGTTACGAGAAATTTTCTGAAAAGTTCATGGGGAGGATACGAAATAGAAATGACTAGGATGCACGCTTTCAGAAAAGGACGGGAGAACATGGTAATAATAATTATAAAGGATGAAATACCAATTGATGAAATGCCTCGGACATTAAAACAAATGTGGAACAAAATAGTATGTCTAAAATATAACGACGAGGACGAAACTATATTTTACGATACGCTAGCAGTCTGCTTACGATAAATATATCCAATCACAATTGTTAAACTTTATTCATTTATATTGTTATAAACAATTAGAACAGTTAACAACGGCAATGTATGATTTATATAAACAACACTTTTTTGGAGAACATATTTTTTTTACTTGCAATAAAGTACAATAAAATATATTTTCATATCTCGAGATCATATAGTATATGCATATTTTGAAATCGCATGCATACATTGCAAAATCTATTATAAAATGAATTTATACACTTAAGAATCTATAATTTTGCCACTAGGATATTACTATTTAGTGATTAACAAAATTGTGGTATTTAGCTTAATAATAAGTAAAATAGTGAAGTTAAAGCAATATGTTATGACTTGTTTACGTAATTTATTTATATTGACATTCAATGACTAAGGTCATTCGTTGGTAAGTCTTTGTCTACATTTTTGACAGGAAACACCGTTATTTGTATCTTCTAGACTTGTATATATATAAACGTCTGAAGAGTCTACCAACCAGTAAAGCTTATTAAGTATCTGATCGACAAACATGACGATAAAGCATAAACAAAAAAATAATATAGAAGTCTAGAAGATTATGCAACGATACAAATGACGGTGGTTCTTGTCAAAAATTTAGACAAAGACTGATAACTTATTTTTATTTTAAATACAAACAAGTCATAATCATATTAAAATACATAGAATAAGCAAAACTCATGATAGTCTTCAGAGTCCACGTGTTGTAAACGTAATGTGAAAACTTCCTCTATGCCTTTCTGAAAACGTTGTATTACATATATTTAAATTACATTGCTTTACTCGGTTAGGTTTACAAAACATTATTGTAGCAATTAATCTATCAATATATTAATCAACACCTACTTTAGATTCGATTATAATGCACGGAGAATGAGGAAGTGGGCTACATTATTTGTTTATTGTATAAAGTTATTTAAATTTTAAAAATACGCAAGTGCTTTTGGATTTAATATTATCCAATCATTTAATTGCTTATGACAGACGACCCGGTTAAAACAAACAATAAAGACGTCATAGTTCGTGTTTTATTTTCTATATATTCACCCAAAAAGTTATGCGCGAAAAACAAATACTAGTACATAGGAATTAAATCTATTTTAATAATCACTCATCTAATCTGTGCGTATAATCTATTTAAAGTTTACATGACAAGATTAGCCATTTATCAAATTTTACTTAATGATACAAGACAGAAAGTGCGATTAAGATAAATTGAAACTTTTTCACTCACCGCGTTTTAAGAAACATATGCAAAAGGAAAAGAAACTTACAACTGTTTAATGGAATGATCTGAAACAAACCATGGATAAAACTTCAACATAACGATAAACCAGACAAACTTACATTATGTATAGGAGGCATCGATGGCCGTGTAATTGAAATAAGGTGTGTAATTTACTATTACTTACGAGCCTGTAAACGGTTGCTTGCTCAAAATCTGCAGTGACAAAGACTTAAAAATTTAAAAGATGCAAAAATGCAGATGACAAATTGCAAGAAAAATCTTCATGCAATTAAAATCCAAACATTGTCTTTTTTCTTTACCATGTTTCCACATGTTTTCTCCCACAATTAAATATTTTTACCGAGTTGTTCGACTCCAATTTTAATTGACAAGGATTGCCATTTTCCCTACAGAAGGTCAGAGGTTTTCTCCGGGTACTCCGGCTTCCTCCCATATTAAAAACTAAACGCCAAAAAGAGTTGTATTCTTTGCTGTGAATGCATTGTCACAGGTTTTTATGATTAATTCTTGTCCGTATAAAAGTTAGTAAATCAATACTATAACATTGAAGTGGTCATACATGTATTATTTTGTATGTTTTGCTTTTGTTTTGCATTGCATGTAAATTAAAGGATACCAAAATGTACTACGACTAATTAACAAAACAATGGCTAATAAAAAACTTCAAAACAATATAAATTACATAAAACAGATAACAAACGAACAAAAAACACAGACAGGTTGGCATCAGGTGTTCCCGACAAGGGAGACTATCTTTATTCAAAAGTAACTTTTTTATTTTTGGTCAAAATCAGTGTTAGGTTATTAACGAGAGGAGGAACGGTTAAATTGTTGGGAAGCATAATTAACCTTTCAACATATTGAATTTTCGACACGATTAATGATGCAATTAAAAATTGCGCTAGTTTAGTGACACATCGTTTCAGTTTAATCGGGGTCAATTTTGGTAAATACAGTGAATTGGTACATTGGATTACAACTTGGAGCAATTTATTTTATGTTTCCTATTCCATTATATTTCAGCGAAATTCGAAAACAAGGAATTAGATGTAACTTGTCAATTAACCTTATTACGTGGGTACGAACTTTGTTTTTGAAAATTCCAATCTTAAACGATCTGAATGTTCTGAATATCTGAAAACTACGGGTTGTTAACATTGTATTTAATTTTTATAGCGTTAAATATAAATAATGTAATCATTGTGTACATTTTCCATGGACAATTTGTCATCAAGTAGACTGACAAAAACTATGGTGAAAACAAAAAACAAACACAAACTACAAAAAACTAATTGAGTACAACGAACCCAATAAAAACTGGGTGAATCCAGGTGCTATAAGAGTAAGCATTTCTTTTCTGAGCGTTGCACTTGTCGAGTGTACTAAATGACGAAAAGTCAATGATGGACAAAACCACGGTTGAAAAATAAGGGGACATCATCAAAACAGTCAGACAACACCAAAATAAAATATTGAGTATATAGTCACAATGCAGTAAGATGCAGTCATGATGGCGATAGTAAATTGATGAAGTAAGTTAAACTTTAGTGAAGAAATGCAATTGATGTTTCCAAACACTATACTATAATAATTTGATGAAAAGATGCCACGAAATGACAAATATGATAATATATTTTTTAAAAGGGAACGCCGGATGAGTTTTTAGTTATCAATATCAGATTAAATCATTCAATCAGTTGTTATTGCACCTTAAATGATTAAATACTCTGTCGGCATTGTGTATATCTAACCACCATTACAACTACACTATAGCTTTTTTACATTAAAACAATATTATTATTTATTTATTTTGTTTGTTGTTAAATACAATAATGTTTAGCTTGCATTGCATATACTTAATCATGGAGCAAATACAGCTATGAATGGTTCCATCGGAAAAAAATTTCAAGCCCATCCATTTAATGCTCATCTGATTTACTCAGAAATTCCATTAAAGTAAACTCATTAACTATTAATAGTAGAGTCATGGGGTTTTCACCAAAGAAAATGTGTACTAGTTTTTGACCTTTGCTATTTTTATATATATTTAACTGTTTTCTCTTCCTAAAATGTTCAATTAATAATAAAGAATAAATTAAGACATGTCGTGAGAAATTTCTACATTTTATAGATGTTATCACTCTTAGAATGACAATCTTAATCAAATAATATAAAATAATAAAATTTATCACCTGTCAACTTGTAAGGTTTATAATGTTTGAATTCCACGAAGGCCAAAACCATATCCTACTTTTTGGGTCTGAATCGAGGCGAGACAAAGAAGTAAACTGAACAGAGGTAAAAACAACGGAAGTAATGAACATTCTAATAAATACATAGATAAATACAAAATAATACAGGAAAATGATTTGGTGGACTATTCTTCTCGGCTCAACTTTAAAATACATTGTTATAACTTACGTCAGTTACAGAAATACAATTTAACATTTAATAAGAATTCTCTGATTAAAGTATTAAGTTTTACAAGCACCTTTGATACCGCTTTTTGTAACCATTTTACTATCATCTTTTGTTCTATATATTACTGAACAGTAAAATTGCACGGAAGAAGTAAGATCTCTTTTGATTCAAAGTTTATTGAACCAATTTTAACGTAATCGACTTTTTCGTAACAATATATTATTAAACCTTCCTTACGTTTATTCATAAATTAAGAATTTCATTGCTTACACTTTGCACACTTATATTTGTTAAATTTAAATCCGATAAATGTTTTGTCATGCAGACAATTATTTATATCTTGGTTGGATATTTAAACGAAAGGTATGTTATATCGCTAGTAATTATAAGACTTTGTTGACTGGAGATTTTACTGTCAATCTCTATTACTGGTTTAGAGATACAACAAAGGTAATAGTAGTAACTTCCTGAGTGTTATGCATAGTGTGATCGTGTGTTTAATAGCTTTGTAATCAAATTCAGTAACTGTTATTTATCAAGGATATATTAGAGATTTTGTGCGCTATTTTGATGCTCATTTTCTGACTGAGCAGACGTAAGTTTCACATATTGTGTATATTCATTTGAGTCTCCCAATCAAAAAAAATATATTTATTTATCTCGTATATCTCTTTAATAACATAAAAAATGTCTAATAAGTTCCAAATTTAATTTGCCTATTAGGCAACATTAACTATATATATATCATGAAGAGTGGTGACAATCGACCAAAGGGGTCTTAATCATATAAGGAGCGCGAGCCTCTCTAAACACATTACCCATTGTGGTCCGTGGTCATGCTTTCCGTATTATGACAAGACAACCTTAATCGAAAGGGCACCCCTATCTGTGACCTGGGAAGTGCTGGGCAGCTCTGTGGGTCGAACAATTTAAACCCTCACAGTACGGTGTCAGAATAATGCATTAAGATTTAGTTCAAACTTACTGCTTTGGATTTTCTAGTTGCAAACTCAACTGGTCTACAAATAAGGGTACTCCGGCTTCCTCCCCCAATAAAAAACTAGACGCCATGATATAGCTGAAAAATTGCTGAAAGTGGCGTTAAACACCATCAAACAAACAAAAACAACAAATAAGGAATTAATGTGACAAAGACGTGACCTAAACACATCATAAATAACTTCAACATAATTTATATAAAAACGAGGATATATGAAGTTTGTTTTAATTATTTTGTATTTTTATTTGCAGTTATTTAATGTTACCTTAAAGACCTTGTGAAATACTCGACAAACCTTCATGTCGACTTGTCCATACGCCATCTTATGAACATTCCTGAAAATATTCCGATAGGCACAGAGAGTCCTGACTTAAGTCATAATGAAATAAAATACATTCTAAATGGAATATTTGCTAATATTCCAGACATGTAATTCTAGACCTGTCTTATAATGAAATATAATTTTAATCAACTCATATAAAGGACTCTCAAGAATCGAGTCTCTGAATCTTCGAACAAACAACCTTACATGTAAACCGTTGGAATTAGAATCAGTTAAACACATAACTTCTCTAAAGGAATTGCAGATTAAAGACAATCCAGACTATGGTAACTCGGCTATATTTCTTAGTGATGAACTATAAATATTAGAAATGCTAAGAGCGATGCAATTAGAAATAACGCAGGCCGACCATAATCAACTGAATAAAATTGAATATATTAAAAACTTAAAAAACGTATCATTCAATAGCATGGACTACGATAGTTATGAACTGACGTTGACAAACACAACGTTCACAGATTTACGATATTTACCTATCGAGGTACTCAAAATTTTTAGCGTTATAGATGCTGAAAACAATTCTTTAACATTCTTTTCTAAACTGCTGAAATTGACTTTAAGTTTGAATCGGAATTCAGTTAGCCTAGAAATTGAAGTATTGCTTGAAGTATTTATAGGAAGAAGAATGAAAGCAGTTATTGTGTCCGGGAATAGGGAATCCAACAGTTTACAATAGGAAAGGGACATTTACGATATCTTTAGAATATTTGTTTGGCAGAATTGTACTTGTCTTCTAATTATATAGTTGACATTGACACTTCAAGCTTTTCAATATTTGCAAGAAACTCAACTTTCTTAGAGGTTTTTGATATGTCTGATAATCATTTGTCGATAGACAATTTCTACTGGTGGATGCGTTTTCATTATTTTAAAAGCTTGGAAGTTAAACGATTTTTTGGTTATCATACCAAAATTAGGCACAGAAGTATTTTGGAATAGGTGTGAATTACACTGTATATGGTTTATTGTCATTCGATTTCAGAAACATTTGCATATTGCCAAACTACTCAACATCTTTAACTTTTTAATGAATCTTACTACGTGTGTAAGAATTTGTTTTGTTATGTCGGAAGTTCCAATCTAAAATGTTCTTCAAATTTGGTTTTGTCGGAAGTTCCAATCTAAAATATTCTTCAAATTTTTTTTTGTCGACAGTTCTATTCTGAAAAAATCAGGCTATTAACGTTGTAGTTTTAATTTAATACACTGTCAAAAAAAAGAAAGGCTGTTCCCGGTGTACATTTCAATGCCACAATGATTCATCTAGTGGACGGACAAAATCAAAATAAAAAAGGTAGGAGAAAACAACAAAACCGACACAATCCACCAAATGTCTTAAATAATAAATATAGCTTTAAATATAATACATTTATGTTTACCACCATAATGTTCGGTAAGATCGAAAATAAACAACTTATAAGTATTTAAAAAATAATCATAATTGACAGGGATTAGCAGTTTTCCATCCAAAGGTCGATTTTTTTTCTTCCCCGTTAAAAACTGGTCGCCACGATATCGAGATAATTGTTTCTGTTTGTCTTGCCTTCATAAAAGATCTCATAAAATATATGTTTCAGTTGATTGGGTCCGATGTAGATTGCCTTTGAAGTTAAGTTAAGTAGTTATAAGTAAGGTATAGCATATTTCATAGCATAACTTTCACCATCATAATAAAATAATAGTATATGGAAAGAAAATAGCAAGGAAGCCAAGGGAACCACACGAGCAGAAAGGACAATTAAAAATCCGGATATAGACAAACATATACGATACAAAGAAAGAAAAACAAAAACAGAAACCCCAACCACCATATTGTTATAAATACATAAGGACGAAACAATACTGCTTAGAAATTAAAATCTTATATTTCTAAACTCCCTGTGTGGTTTATATAAGGAGAAAGCATACACTTTATCAGTTCACTAAACATCATTTAATCAATATCTTTAATCGACGCGTGTTACATTTATAACATATAATAGAACGTCACGAAAGAGGAAGTGGGTTGTGTTACATAAGTGAAAGTATTTAAAGTTTTAAATTGCACACACACTTTTATTTAATTCCAGATCATTAAACTGTTTACCTAACTGACTTAACACTATACACCAAACGAACTTCCTCTTTCATAATGTCTTCCGTGTTTGTTTGTTATCAACACATGAAATCAGTGAAAATGAGACAGGTAACCAGTGAACTGATATTATAGATACACATAATTGTTTTTCTGCAACGCTAAAATTGCATTAATTTTACTTTGAAATATTTTAATGTACTTCAGAATTTTTGTGACTTCGTTGTACACATCGGTGTTGAGCTTTAAAAAAAACAAATGCAGAGGAAACTGTCAAAAAAGACAATCCACAAATCAAAGTCCGACAAAATGTCAAACTCAAAAACCAACAAGCAAAACTATTGTTACTACATCAATGGTCTCAACTTGGTACAGACATTTCAAACGAAATGGTGGGGTAAACCATCTTTATAGGTGGCCACACCTCCGCTTCCATTACTGTAGTATTTTAGTTGGTTAATTTATTAAAATGGATGGGTATCATATACCACTAGTCAGCAATAGGTGTATTCTACAAAACGTCGTAGCACATTCACAGTACACTATATTAAACAATTGGGAAAACTATCTGCAACCATATCTTCAAACGAGATAAAATATAATTTAACGAGGAAGTGGTATCTTTATCAAAACTTATTAAAGGCGCGGACCAATTGCCTTTTTGCACTTTTCTTTATAAGTTAGTAAGGAATAAGTGACGCTTGCAAAAATCATTATACTTGCTGCAAGCTCATGCATATCTGATCAGTTTAGAAATATAGACACCGTATGCAAGAGAAGCTGGAATATTGCTGCATAAGTGAGGAAAATGTATAATGTTGAAATTAAAATCGTTTCTTTTGTCTTGTGCTAAGATTAACGTCGGTGTCATATCAAATTGTAAGTCTAAACATGAGGTAGATGAAACTGTTTCTTTAATTTTCTCCATATCAATAGCATGCACATACTCACTTTTTATATTAATTGTGATCGCAAGGTTAATTATTATTATTACTGACACTGGAAACGGGTCCTTATTATGAAAACAAAAACATCAATTTTCTATTATAATAACATTGATCACATCGACATAAGTTGGACAGTGCAAAACATACTCCATACATTTCAACATTATTATTGTATTTTACATAGCTGTTAAATAACTTGCTCGAGAGTGTAGTTTTCAATTACATGTCAGGTGCCTTACATGATGCTGCAAATATAAATTGTAAATGAACTTGATACAATTACAAATTACATTAAAATTTTGGTAAAACAATTCGGATTGCGTCAACATAATGAATGGTTACTTATTAAATAACCCCCCCCCCCCTCCCGCCCTAGTAAACACGTACAGATAAAATATATTTGAGTGTATTTTGAATATATAAATCTATTAAGAACATATAAATAGAATTATTGTTCATAAATGAATATAAAATTTCAATATTTTAAAATGTTGACTTCAGATTAATTACATCCAAAAACGAACGTGTAAATTTTGTTGCATAACTTTCATCATAACGCGCATATCTTTTTTTCCATGCAAAACATATCAACATATCAGTTTGTCGACAAAACAATATACAATTATGGTTATAACAAAGGTAATATCCATAATTATTAAATCAAGAAGGGGTTATTTTCCCGAGGACTGTATAGTGCTTTAAATTTGGAGCGCTTTTGCACGTCGAATAAATAACTAGTTATTTCCCCTTTTAAATTTGGCGCGTTTTGTCTACGTGCAAAGTCCGAGACAGTTATTTTACCAACGTGCAGTTTTGAGCGAGAAAAGACATAATGGATATAAGATTTTCATCATATTTATTTGCAGCTATTTATTGTTCACTGACAGACCATGTAAATTATGCTACAACCCACAATGTCTAGACGATATCTTAATTGCATTTCTGATACTGTTCTGTAGACAAAGAGATTTTTTAATTAAGCCGCAACGCAATAAAAGACTTTCTAAATTACATATTGCTAATCTTTCCAGAATTTTAACTCTAGACCTATTTTGTAATCAATTAAATGCAATTCAAGTGGATGCATTTAAAGTATTTTCAAGAACTGAGACACTAAATCTTTGAACAAATAATCTATGTAAATCGTGGCAAATTGAAATCATTTAAACACTGAACGTCACTGAAGAAACTGCATATTAAAGACAATCCCACCTATGGTAACTCAGATATATCCTGCAATGATTAACTATACCGAATAATACAGCTAAGGATGTTGTATTTAGATTTAACTGTCACCAACCATACTCAACTGAATAAATTTGAATGTTATAAAAACTTAAAAAAATTATCAATCAAAAGCATGGACTACAATAGTAATGGACTGATTGTGAAAAACACAACGTTTAAATATTTACGAGTGATTTAGCTATCGAGGAACTCAACATCTTTTGTATTATAGCTGCTGGTATCCGCGGAGTCGTCAGAATCTCTCTTTTGAGATTTCTATCTAACCAACGACCTTACTGTATACCAGTTTTTAAAGATTGCTAACATATTACCTTAAAACTTCAAGCTCGCTTCACACTGACGTAAACAGGAATCGCGTTACGTTTCAAAATGTAAGGCAGTTTCAAAACATGTATTACAACCTGTAAAGGGAATAACCACATTATGTTTCGGTAACTATTTACACTTGCTTTCTCTTCGAGCTATTACACCAGACTAATTTTTGTTATATTTTGTTGTAAACTACATTCTTTAAGTGACAATGTTAATGCGTTACACATGATTTAATCAATATGCAATGTTTTTTTACTACTACAGTCACTAATTATTAAAAACTATGTTTATTCATAATTATCAATCAAGTATATTAGTTTTTCAAGAAAAAAATTTAATTACATATTTTATTAACTCGTGATTTAAAAAGAACCGTTCAATTTAAATAGAATAAAAAAAAAGTCTATAGTACTTGCACTCGTAAACGCAACACTTTGACTGATTGATAACTGATTGCTGACGGATTTTGGAACGATGACGGACCGCTGATTAATTGCTGACAAATCATTCCGTCCAAAATTATGAATCTGTCATTGCCTTGGTAAACGTCAGCGATCAGTGCGAACAGTCCAATCAGTGCGATCCAGAATCCGTCATTTATTATTATGCATTAATCGGTTAGTTTATTGACGGATACGTATAACTTAATAATTTGAAGAGGAAACGAATTCTGCATCACAAAAAAATTGTTTATACAAATCTCTCGTCCAAAAAATAAAATAAATAAAAAACTATAAATATTATATAATTAGGCAAACTTCTTTACGGCAGGACATCTCTGCGGGTCAAGCCTATAAACCTTCTAAACCCAAGTTCTAGTGAAGGCACATCAATAGCGACGAGGTAAATGCTTTATTTTCGTAATTCACTATTGATCTTAATTTTAATTTCCGCGACTCGTGATTTAGGCCTATTCTATTTGTCATGTTACATGTGTATTTTTGTCGTAAATACTGAACCGTCCCCTCCCCACAGAGTGTCCCTCCCCCACTCAGTTACAAATTTGTTTCACATTTCCCCTTTTTGAAAGACATCATTTTTACATGCAGTTAGAAATAAACAATTTACCTAAATGTATGCGTGCATGTTTTTTATTTATTCAACAACATTTTTTCAATTTCATTATACATGTATAAGATTGCTCAGGCAACATGTTGAAACTTGTTATGATCGTTCATCAAATGAAGACAGTATTTAAGATAATAATTAGCTTTGAGTGCAAACATACACTTGAAATGTGTTCACGCAATTTGAACTCGTAGTTGTTAAGATCAAAAGAAAGATTTTAATCATGATTATCTTTTTTAATTAAATATAACAGAAAATAAATCCGACAGTAATGATCGTATCATCCTTTATTATTCATGTGCTGCGCTTGGGTTCTCAATTCATTTTATTAAATTACTAATTAAAGTTGTACTAACCGATCAGTAATCGAAGACTGTTTACGTTTGACAGTGTGTAAAATCAACACTCGCCAATTAAGTAACAATTCAATTAGAATTGTTGGTATCGTCACATCGAGAGCAAAATTGTATCGACATAACCGAGGTATCGAGTCAACCGAGATCGCGACAACGAGGTTCGACTGTATTTAAAATGACGCTGGATTGTTTGATTGTTAAGGGTTTTCAGCAACATTTAAGTTATTTCATGGTGTGCAGGTTTATAATGGGTGGAGTGGAAAGAAGCCGGAGTACAGATTAAAACCGATAATCCTTGTCAATTAAGTCAAGCACCTACCTGCAGTAATTTGAAAATCATTAATCTGTTGGTAGGCATGTGATAAATAGTAGATGATTTAGCAACAAGCCACCGAGACCCCAATAACGCTGGGGAGAAAAGTCTGCTAAAACTGAAGTTTACCGTAAAAATGTGGTACGAAATAGTAATTTTGTAACGGAACGCCAGTAACAGTAGGTCTATAAAGATCGGTATAAACTTTGCCATTACAGTGATATCGATAAATACAAAATCTTTTCAAAACTTTTCTGTTTAAAGGGCGTCCTTCAATTTGAAGAATATTGTCATTGATTGATTGAATGGATCATATTGGATTTTTTCGTCTTTCGCGCATTTTCCGCAAAATAAAACGTCAAAGACAAATACAAGGTGTACACCTTGGCGCGCGAGGTCGAATGAGTTTTGAAACAATTGGTTTGCTTTTGATATATTTTGTATTGTTCTTTTAATAAAATGACACTATGTGATTTTTATATTCCGTAACAGATGAATTAGTTATTGACTGGTGGAATTCCCATTTATATCATTTATAACTTTAGACTGGTTTAAGCCTTATGTTTAGATAAAAGGAGTCAGACATTAGGAAATAACAGTGGACATTTTTATACTTCTAATATTTGCGAGTGAAACGAATTTCACATTTCAAAATATTAATTTTTAGTGACCAGAAGTTGAATGGACGGATTGGAGCGATAAGTATAAACAATCCATCAGAATAGTCAAATTGTTCCAAATCTGTCAATTGGCGCCTGGACGGATTAGGAACGATCTGAAGGATTGGGAACCATTTGATTGATCTGACTGATTGCTGATGGATTTAACAATGATGACGGATCGCTTAAAGTGTTTCAATCTCAAGTACTGTAAATGTGACATTCCGGGTTCTGTTATTTTAAACATGATGAGCCTTTTGAGGAAAGCACTATAGTAAAGGTCTTAGTGATGAAATCTCGATAATTTTTTAATATTTAAAGGAAGAACGCAATAAAAACTATTTGGAAACATTAAATACATCAACAAAATTGTTCAGGAAGAAGAAATGTAAACATATATTTTTGATATTTTTATGACGCACCAAATCAGATGTATTTCACAGAAAACTTGGAATTTCAGATGTCGTATTCTTTTTATATTGATTGAGTGTAATTGATTTTTGTTAGTCTATTTTATCATTGAAGGATAGTGCACCCTTTCCAATAATATTAATAATCAATTTTTGAATTAATCAAATTGACCGTATAAGGACAAATATATCATACCAATCATTTATCTTATCCCAGTTAACAACAAAAAATATAACATAAATTGCTAAAATGAAGACTATGACAGAAACTGACAAAAGATTTTAACAAAAGAATGTTGAAACAATGTCTAGATTAACGTTGTACTGTCTTGAATTCAAGTTAGAATTCATTTTGCGACGAACAAAAACTCAACCATGATTAGTCTTCAGAAATGCCGATGTACTAAATCCATGTCTGACATTTATTTCAAATGCGTTGTTGTGGATAAGGCCATAATTACATATATAATAACACTATATACATTTTATAATTTACAAGGATTAGGTAGTCAGAACTACTTACACACCAACCGCTCTTTTAAAATATGAGAATCTCGAAAACCATTAATAGATTTTGGCTTCATTTATTTTCCCCCTATCAAAGATTATAACTGCACTTGTACTGGATATGCAAATTGTACAAAAATACGCTCAAACAGGTTTCATTGCAGGATGGGCAAAGTGTTCTATCACAACTCTTTCTTCAATCACGAAAACAATTTTAACAACTATTTAAACACGCCTTTATTATACATTAATATATATGCTGTCATAGGAGTGGCATCAACCAAATTTTACCACTAAAGAAATCAAGGATCTAGTCGAAATCTTATTATTAGGGTCTCTTTCTCAATGTAACGACACTAAAACCTTCCAAATGTTAACAAATTATACAACGATTTCTTATATAAAGCTTAGATCCATACTAAAAGATTTAGCTAGATGCTGAGTATACAAAAATTGAACAGAAAAGAAGGATACACGTATCTAGTAATTAGTCATTATAAAAGTTTGTTATCAGTGATTCAACAGCTATTATAAGTTCGCCGAAGAGTGTTTGTTTGTTTGTTTGAATGTTTTTAACGCCACTTTATATTTTGATGTAGTAGTGTGGGTTTGGAAAAAGTGAGTTACCAGTTAAATGTTATAGTTTGATTTACATGTATTAAGTCAATACATTCTACTATAAGGTATTTACTAGCAGGTAATACATGTATTGTATTACTGTTTATATAATTCATAATCTTATAATGGCGATAGTCTGTTCAGGTGTATACTATACATGTAGATGTTCTCATTTCAGATTTCCTTTTATGATAAGCAGGCAGCAGAATTCAACTTTGTTTATTGACCTTTCAATGTACTTATGAAATTTTGATTCATGTATTAAAGTTACTGACTACAAATACAGGTATCATATACGTAATTGTATTGACATCACGATGATTGAGATCAATATTATAATTTGTAATGTTCCATTTTAGCTATAGATTGGTCTTTGACTTGTAACGATATATATTAGCCATGTATTTGGCTATACGGTATGTGTTCGAATAGTAATAATACATATTTGCCATGTATTTGGCTATCAGTTATGTGTTTGATGTGTGATTTTATACAATTCATGACTATAATACAGAGACATCACCAAAAACAGCTGACAAAACGAAATTTAATAAATCCAATACAACGTAAACTTACGCCTCCAAACAATCAAACTCTTAAGTTACCCATGAAAATTAAGCCTTTGCTAGAATTTCTTGAAGGTTATGATCCAGACGATACTTTATATCTTTTGAAGGGGTTCACACAGGGTTTTCCATTGAATTCAAAGAAGAAAGGTCATTTTTTCATGCTGCCAGTCTTTTCAATCTAGTGTATGTGCGAGACAAAATTGACAAAGAACTTAAAACTGGTAGAGTGATGGGTCCTTTCTCATATTTACCCTATGAAAATCTTCATTTCTATCCTTTAGGTCTGGTTCCCAATAATCCAAGGGATCTTGGCGTCTCGTACATCATTTGTCTTTTCCCAATAAAAAATCAGATTCAATCAATGCTGGTATTTCAGATGATTCCGCAGCGGTACAATATGCTGGAATAAATGAAGCAATTTATTGTGTTTAAAACACTGGTAAAAATGCATTGCTCAGCATTTAGAATTCTTCCAGTACATCCTATGGATTATAAGTTATTAGGTGTTCAGTGGAATTATAGATATTATTATGATAGATGTTTACCAATGGGTTGTGGTACCAGATGTAAAGTTTTTGAAAAATTCAGTTCAGTTCTGGAATGGTTAATAAGCTGAGTATTAAAGCAGAAGTACATATTTTGGATGACTTTCTTCTCATAGAAACATCACAATTTGCAGCTTTATCCACACACAAATCTTTTGTTTACCTCTGTGAGAAATTAGGTGTGACATTAGCATCAGAAAAACAGATATGCCTTCACAAATTATTGATTTTGTTGGTATAACGACTGATGTTCAAAAACAGGAAAAACGTTTCCCAGTGGACAAATTGAAGAAATGCAGTGAACTTCTTGATAAATTTATACAAATGGATGTATGTACACATAACGAAATGCAATCCTTAGTAGGTGTTTTAAATTTTGCTTGCTCTGTAGTTTAACCAGGTCGAGCTTTCCTTAGACGCATAATCATTCTATGTATCAATATCTCAGAAAAAACAACAATTTTTTTATTCAACTAAGGAAGAGAAAAAAGATGTGAAGATATGGCAAAATTTTTAAATGAGTATATGGTATATCTTCTTTCCTGAATGAGAATTTTCTTTTCAAGTAAGATACTTGAATTACATACTGATGCAGCTCAGTCATTAGGTTATGGTGGGTTATACAATACCAGGTGATTTTTGGGGTTCTTTTCCAGATAGTTGAAAAGATTTTTTCATTATGAGGTTGGTACTCTATCCAAAAATAATAGCTCTTGGGTTATTTGGATCTCTGTGGCGTAACTATTCAATTATATTTTTCACACACAATGAGGCATTTGTCTTGGTGATTAACAAACAAACATCCCGTGACAATCAGGTTATGAAAATGGTACGTCATATGGTTCTGTGTTGCCTGCAGTTTAACATTTTATTAAAGTCAAAGCACATTCCAGGAAAGAGGAATGTTTTGGCAGATTGCCTTTTTCGTTTGCAGGTTCAACAATACAAGAAACTAGCTACTCAAGTAAAAAAACAACCTGCCACAGTCCCGACCAAGTCAAATAACTTACAGACTAGCTTGGAATGTTTTTGAGAAATTTAGTAGTTCTTTATTAGGACAATATATTTCTTTACTTTGTCTGTCGCTACAATATTATTTTTTATTGCTTATCTTTATAGCAAAAATTTGCACCAAGAGCTCTATCAACATCCCTTTCAGCTATAAGTTATGTTCATAAAATGTTATCTATGCCAGATAATACACAATCATTTCTTATAGAAAATTAGTATTGGAAACATACAGACTGGCCGACACCTTTGACACCTGTTTGCTTATAACAGATTAAATTTTGAACTAATTATTAGTAGCAATACCTGCTATAGTTCCATCATTGTTCAATTCATGTTTAAAGCAGTATTTTTATTTGAATGTGCTAGTTTTGCAAGAACTGGTGAATAAGTAACAGTAAAACATGCAACTGCTTCTAACATTTTGCAGTTAGATGATATTTCAATACTTCTTTAGAAGTCCAGAGCAAAATCAGTACAAGACTGTTTTCGACATTTTAAACACAATACCAAATAGGGTCGCACAGTTATATTTTTTTCACATGATTATGTTAACATATCTGCGGTTCAAGGTCTGACTGATTACTTAAAAGTGAGATATAATAAATCAGGTCCCTTATTCTGTCTTGCTCATGAAGCTTCACTATCCACGGTTTACTTTAACAAAACATTACAAATGTCTCTTTTTGCTAACTAGACTCTTCACGATATAAAGAACATAGTTTGCGGATAGGAGCAGCGACTGTTGCTGCATAGCCAGGTCTTTCAGACAATCAAATACGATCTACGAGAGGGAAATTCTAAGGATTTAAAAAATATATTAGAACCATCAACTGTTAGGTCACATATTGTGGAAATATCATATATTACTTGATTGGGTCAGTAATCTGTTTTAGTATTATCTAAAACATGGCAGTGTGTCATCATTCCTTAACCATCTATAGAGGTGATATATGCTAGATACTTTTTCATAATGCTTGGCTGCTTGGGTTGTCATTTTTCATTAATTTCACAGGTTACTTATGGCGGTTTACAATTTACAGACTTACATAGTATGTACCTGTGTTAAACAAGTAGGTTTTAGTTTACCTGTCTTTCGTTTTTCACTTAGTTGGTGAGTTGGTATATTAATAATTGTTATTTCCAATTGATACACTACATTGTATATGCATTACTACAAAGGGGACACTGTCATTAAATGTGATGATACCTAACTGCTTGGGCCGTAAGAAAATATTTCTTTTCCCTATATAAGGTGCCTTTTTAGACATTCGTTTGTGGGGTCGGACGGACAAGTAGTCTGTCCCGGTGGGATTATTTACCCCTTTTTAGGCCAAGCGAATATTTTGTGTACTTGTTATTATTGTTTTTACTTTAATGTGCAATGTATATATGTTAGTTTGTATTTTTCTCTCAATTATTTTAAGTAAACATTTTCGCAATTTGAACTAGTCTTGTTTTATCTTATTGTTATATCTTATATGTTTATGAAATGAGGAAGGCATGAATATTTACATTTAAATTTGTAATATTCAAAAACCTGATTTAAAGAACGCGATATTAGTTTGACTTACACGCGCACAGTTATATGCGTTTTCTTGGTTTATTCAAACTGACAAATCGATACTGTACAAACCAAATATAAATCAAAGATAACGGCAAAAATTCCTGCACTGTTATATATCCTGCATTTAACGTCTTGTTAAAATTTAGAAACTGTTATTCAATCAAATTTCTTAGGATACAAAAAGATGTACTGTGTTATTTTGATGTTGTATTTCCTAAGTTTGACCAAAGGTTAGTTTTTAAGATTATATTGATCCTTACTTTTTATTCAAGTAATACTTTTTATCTAAAATTAAGCATGTATTTTGTCAAAATCTTAAATATTAGCTATTGATACAACATGTGTGATACAAAACCTGATATCATCTATATGTGATGGAAGATGTACTTTTGTCAGAACTACTTCTTGACGTCACAATGAATTTAATAAGCAAAAATTCAATGAATTACTCTCATTCTATGAATGAAATAATGACGATATAATACATATGACGTTAGGGAATATATTTATATATAAACAAATACTTCGTTGAATGTAAAATTCAAAATAATAAACATTCCGTTTTATTCTGCCCTTTTTATACTTACTAATTTTAAATAATTTGATTACATACATTTAAGTGTAGGTACAACTATGTGTATCACGTCTCGACAGGTACATACATTCTGCATCACAACTCGAACTGCGCGTCTCGTAGTAATACAAATGTGCACAACTGTCGCGACGTGATACACATAATGCATGTTATGTGTATGTATACATTGTATATCTTCCAGGATTGAACGCAAATACATATCGATAAGATTTTATACGATTTGTATAAACGCTGCCCTTAATATATGATTGTAGACCACCTTTTAGGAAATATCATTAACAAATACTTTTTTCTTTGAGTTCATCGGATGTAATGGAGGTAATTTGTCAACAATATAATATTTAGCATTCTTGGTATAGAAATCGAAAGCAAAATCAATGTCGCCAGTTGTAAAATATTCTCTTCTAATTCCATATTATTTAAATGATATATTGAAGTTTATTACCATTTATTCAGTTGGATGCCAATGAATGGCAATCCGAAATACAAATTCCAGAAATGATAGAATTGTTAACTTTCAAGAAACAGTTTAAACTGACCTACCTATACTACAAATCAGCGTGTTTTGGTGAGAGCTTTTTGGATTAACTAAGAAAAACTAAGGATTGATGCTTTTATTGGCGCTCAAAGCAATGCTTTTAGCTATTTCCCCAGTTTGCAGGGATTAACGTTAGCTTTGATATATAGTTCCATGCCCTTACACAAAATATTTCCTGCGTTTGAGGTATTTAAAGGACGAAGAATGACAGCAATCACTTTGTTTGGAAATCGGAACCAATTTATATTAGAAAAGTCACATTTACGGTATCTGTCGGATATTTGTTTGGCAGAATTACACATGTTTTCTAATAATATTATAGACATTGATGCTGATGGTTTTTCAACGTTTCCAAAGAAATCATCTTGCCTAGAAGTACTAGATATGAGTGATAATCCTTTGTCTACAGTAAAAATGTACTGGTGGATGCATATTCCTTCTTTTAAAAACTTGCGAATTATACGATTTTCTCATTTTAAAAAATATCTGTCAAGAGAACCTTTAAGGCAAAATGCAAGGCGAAGTAAGGTTACATTTATTCTGCCGTCTACCCTTCAGGAAGTATCCATCAATTATGCATATATCAAGTATGGATTACCAAATGTAACATTCATTGGCAAATTAATGAAACTTCTTAACTTGTTTCAATTCAAATTCTCAGACTGTTTAGGCAGTTGCAGCGGGCTTCCGAACTTAACTGAACTCGATATATCGGGACGTAATTGCACTTTTTGAAATAAAGACATTTTGCAGTTTTTACCACAACTAGAAAAATTTACTGCTCAGAGTACGAACCTTAATCAAGGGTTTAATGTTCTCGGTCAATCTGGTGCACAATTATTTGTAAATCTTTCCTATTTGTATTACGTTGAACTTTCAGTAAACAGCTTAGAAAGTTTACATTCAGATATTTTTGAACACCAGCAGAAATCGTTGAGTTATTTAAATTTAAGTAAAAATGCTTTGAAAAATATTCCTATCAGCATAAACAAATTAAAACGTTTAAAAACATTAGATATGACATCAAATAAAATTAAAAATTTTAATGAAAACGAACAGGAACTGTTGGAAAAGAACTATAATGAAGATATAAAACTCTCTGGAAATCCATTTGCGTGTCCATGTGACCACATTAACTTCCTTAGATGGATAAAAGAGCGTGGAATGAAGTTTTTTTGTAAATGTGGAATGCATTGGAGACGACAGAAGATGGCATAACGTTAATGAAATAATAAGTTCTTTTGACAACTTCGAGTTAAATTGTGTATCAAATTTCTGGTTGTATTTCTCTATTATTATGTCGTCCGTTTTTGGTTCATTTATATTATTCTCCTCCGTATACTATCGATACCGATCAGAAATTCAGTACTTTTTTCTGAAAATAAGGATAAAAATGAAACAATACAAATCACTAGATGAACGTTGTGAATATCAATTTGATGCCTTCCTTTCTTATAGCAGCAGCGATTCCTCTTGGGTTACTCATTTTTTTTCAACGACTATAATGGCTTTAATCTTTGTATTGATGCTAAAGATTTCATCGCGGTGACGGAATCGCCGAAAATATCGTTAGGGCAATGGACTGTAGTCGTAAAATAATATTCATTGTAACGAGTAATTTCCTGAAAAGTTCATGGGGAGGTTACGAAATTGAAATGACCCGAATGCACGCTTTCAGAGAAGGACGGGAGAACATTGTAGTACTCGTTAGTAAGGATGAGATACCAATTGAAATGTGGAACAAAATAGTATGCCTCAAATATTATGACGAGTACGAATCCGTCTTTACAATTTGGTAGCACTCTGCTTACGCTAAACATTTGGTATATTACTTTCTTAAAACTTTATTATATTATCATTCAGCGTTTTGAGTGTTTGCTATTACGTTATGCATTACACAAAGCTGTTTTTAGTTCCTTCTATAATAGTTAACATGAGTCATGAGAATTTAAATTTGAAATTAACAGGAAGAATTTTGTGTGATGACCTCAACTTCCCAATTGTAATCTCTTCATTTATTGATAATGATATTCCATCAACACCCGCATAATTAAGCGACGAATTTGCTGTTGTGTAAATTATTGCAATTCATGATTTAACAACTGGTTTAATTCTGCTAATATCTCTACCAAAGAAATTCGACGACGATGTCCTAAATGTGCTCAATTGGATTCATATCGAGCTTATCTGCTGGCCATGGCAATGTGCATACCGACTTGTGCCCGTGAGCAGGATGCAATTTGGGGATCAATCTTAATCTTATTTAATCAACTTATGGATTATGAAGTACTGCTTGCAAGAACATAAGTCACGACCATAAATTTTACAAGAAGTCAAGAACTTTCTATGGCAATATGTTTACACTAACTTTGGACCTAATAAGGAAATGCCAAATTTTATTTATTCTTGAAAGGGCCAATGCCAATGTTGGCAGACATTTGGTGCAGATCATGATCACGGTAAGACATCTACACTCTCCGGCACAGAGAACATAATTGGTTCCCAGATATAACCTCTGCCACACGTCATCCCCGTTTACTGCGGGACTACATTTGTCGTCTGCCAGTGACGTCTGTAAACAAAGAAATGATGTTTGTAAAATAATACACGTGAACTTATTTATTTTTATATAGTCTATTAATACACTTTTGATACAGTTTTACATTAAAATTAATGCGTTTGTACGCGAAGCTTATCCGCCATGAGAGATATTTCTCATGGCGCCAACGAATGTGTGGCAGAGGTGATTGTGGTTGACGAAGGATACCCAGAATCCTTTACGTGGAGATTGAGAAATCTAATCCTTAATACTACAATAAATTTAAGATTTTCGTTTACTATTAATGATAATCTACGTAATTATGCAAATTAGCAAAGAAAACTGACCGAACAACAAGTGCCAAAAAGTCTAGGGTCAATTACAAATCCGGAAAAACATATACAATGCAACACAAAAAAAGATAAAGAGTAATCAGAACTCAATAAAAACAATAGGTGCACTCGAATGCTCATACGAGTAAGCAGTGCCTGCCTCTAATTAGACACCCATAGAGTTACTAATTGTCATGTCTACGAAGAAGTCATATCTAGAAATTTTCATTCAATCAAAATCTAAATAACATGAATTTAGTTAACGCCCTGGATTGAATATGCAAAAAACACAAACACAATATCTACATGGCGACATTTTTAAATATGTATATTTAAATTTTTAATGTTTAATTTTTCATTTACTACCACGTGTGTCCCAAAAACGTGACTAAAAGAACGTTATATTAGTTTGATTTACAGTCACACAGTTAGATTCGTTTTTGGGTTCATTTTAACAAACAAATCGATAATGTACAAACTAAATTTGGTTTTAAATATTCAATAGTGCACAACAAACGTCAATAATAAATGACTGAGTGTTTGATCAAAGACTCAAGTTTAAAATATCAGAGTTAAATCAAAGATAACGGTAAACAAATTCTTGCACTGTTATGCATAGTGCTTTAAACGGCTTATGTTAAAATTCAGAAACCTGTATTCAATCAATATCTTAGGATACAAAAAGATGTGTGTTATTTTGATGTTGTATTTCCTAATTTTGACCAAAGGTTAGTTTTAAAGATTATATTGATCCTTACTTTATATCCAAGAATTACTCTGTAAATAGTGTATATCTTACAGCATTGAACGCAAAAACATTTCGCTAAGAATATATACGAAGTATAAACATTGCCTTTTATATATGATTGTAGACGTGCAGTTACTAACACAACATTGTGCGAAAGATCAAAATAAAGTGAAAATTATTCAAATAAATTAAGTTAAAAAATAATTATATAGGTCATTTACTGCAACGTCTTTAATAAGGTTTTAAAGGGATTCAAATGTAATGAAATAACTGCTCTTCTCAATGAACGTATCAATCCATAATTAAAGCCTGTAAGGCTACTTTTTAAAAAGTGTATTCAAAAGTAAGTCCAAAACCTTACAAATACAATGAAAAAAGAAAGGAGATAATGTATTTGCATAATTTAAAATGTGTTTTAGAAAAATCTGCAGTAGGGTGTTTGTCACGATTACAACATTAATTTATATAATTATGCAGCATAATTACAGAAAATTAAATTAAGTAGAATTTAAATATTGACCAAAGTGTAAGTTGTTCTTTTATCACAGTTTAAATGACCCGATTTAAAGTTACCAGTCAAAAGCTCGTATACTCCATAACAACTATGGAATGCCATCGGGTCAAAATTCGTGATGCTTCATTCATTATTTTTCATCCTTAATTCATCAATCGTCAGGCTTAATTCATTATTTTTCCTCGTTCATTCATCATTCTTTATCCTTAATTCATCATTCGTCAAACTTAATTCATTATTATTAATTCTATATTCTTTGTTCTATCCATTATTGTTAATTCTTTATTTTTTATTGTAAATTTTTTATCCCATTTTTTAAATTTATAATTCGTATTTCTTTTTTATCGTCGATATTTGTATTTCCTAATAAAACAAATACTAGTTAGAATAAATATTTTGAAAGAAAGAATATTGAATGAAGCATAAAGAAGTAAGAATAAGCATTACGAACGATGAAGCATTTACGACGAATAATGACCAACTATTACGAATAATGACCAAATACGAATAATGACCAACTACAGTACTTGAGATTGAAAACGCAACACTTTTATCAATCCGTCAGCGATCCGTCAGCGTTCCAAAATCCGTCAGCGATCAGTTATCAATCAGTCAGATCAGTCAAATCGTTCCCAATATGTCCATCCGTCAATTGACGGATTCGGAATGATTTGACTGATCTGACGGATCGATTTGGACTGATCGCTCCAATCCGTCCATTCAACTTCCGGTTAGTGAAATAAATATTTCGAAATGTGAAAATTCGTTTCATTCGCAAATATTAGTATACAAATGTCAACTGTTATGTCCTCATTTATGGCTCGTTTAACCTTATAATAAGGCTAAAACAGGTCTAAAGTTATAAATAATACGAAATTCCCCCGTTATCTATGCATCTGCGACGAAAATATAAACATCACATAGTGTCATTTTATTAACAAAATAATTTTAAAAAACACACACACACAACGACTTAAAACAAATTGACCTCGCGTGCCAAGGCGTACGTCTCGTATTTGTCTTCGAATTTTTTAAAGCGGAAAAAGTCAAGTCTAAAGTTAAAAATCATACATGGAAATTCCACCAATATATAAATAATGCATCTGTAACGGAATATAAACATCACATAGTGCAATTTTATTTTTAACAAAAGAAATGGAAAAAAAGCACACACAATGAATTAAAAAAATATTTGACCTCGCGTAACGAGGCGTACATCTCGTATTTGACTTTTTTGAAATTTTTCAAGTGGAAAAAGCGAGAATGACGAAGGCGGAACAGTAACATTTTTTTCACTTTGCGCTTTCGCGTTAGCATTATTTATATGTATGATTGAAGTTAGTTTAACACTATTTTCAAACATTATATTAGTCTATCTAATATGGCGTCGAGTGTTTATAAGGAAGAGCTGCAGTAACCAACGAAACAGCAGACCTTCGACAGGAAAACTGGTTCTCTTTGCAAATTCAGGGATGAGTCGAGCACACCCTCTCACTGTAAGGGTCGAACAGATTTCTTTTTGTGCCACAATTCCTAAGAATTCCGGTGTATAATACTAAGATTTACGACAAAAGCGAATATATCTATTTATATATTTTATTCACTATCTAATTGTGTCACATGAATTTACACAGAATTAAATGTCAAATAAAGAACGCGCTTGTATATAGAAGATTACGAGTTATAGACGAAAACATGTAAGCATAATTTTAAAATCAATTCTGCTTTCGCATTTTAGCCGTCACAATTTGTTTATTTTACGATGTCTGTTATAGTCATTCAATATTTAATGATATATAAGTATAAATGGTTTCCTTTAAATTCGGAAGTGTTTGAAATTAGTTACTAGGTACCACGTGTGTTGGGAACGGGGGGTTGGTTCAGGACATAATAGAATTGCCGCGAACCATAGTGACGTGTTTAGAGAGTACTTGCACGCTAAGGATCTCTTTTGTAGATTTCGAAAAGGAGAAGGCTTACCCATACCACTTATTTTTCCAGTTGAATTCAAAATGTTTGCCCTTTTTCCATCTTTCTCTAATTGATTGAGGGGGCCTTGTTGGCCGAGTGGTTATGGTAGTCTACTATTGCTCACGTTGTCTGTCAACACCGAGGTTGCGGGTTCGAGTCTCAAGGCGAGCAGGGTGCACTCGACTTAATTGACAAAGATTGCTTTCCGACCGATGGACCGGGGTTTTCTCCGGGTACTCCAGCTTCCTCCTCCAATAAAAACTGGACGCCATGATAGATCTGCAAAATTGCTAAAAGTGGCGTTAAACAATATCTAAACAAACAAACAAACAAATCTAATTAATATTTAACTTATTCCCGTCATGAACACCCTCGCTGAAAGAAAAGCAAGCATCCAATCAATCAATCAATCAATGAAATAAGTTATTCAAATTGAATAACAATCTTTTAAAAGGTACGTTTTGAAAAGGTTCTGTTTTATCGATATGACTGTAATGACAATGTTCAAACCGATCTTCATAGACCTAGGGAATTAATGACGATTTGTTAAACAAATGTTGTACTATAACACGTGTCTATCTGTAACACATTTTTACGCTTAACTGCAGTATTCACAGACAAGTCTCACCGGCGTTATTAGGGCCTCAGTGGCTGATTGGTTAGTCATCTACTAGTTATTACATGCCTATAAACAGGTTGCGGATTTTCGAACGGTGCAGATACGGTGTGCCCGACTCCAACTGTATTGACTTGTCCGTTTTAACCCGTGTACTCCGAAAAAAATGAACGCCATGAAATAAATAAAACAATCCAGCGTAATTTTAATTATACTTTTTGATTTCTTTTATTGCCTGTCAAATAAAACTTGTGACCAGAATCGCTGTATATTTTACAATACAACTTATTGTTTAGTAAACAATTTGTTTTGATTGACAATGCTTGTTCAACAGTTCAACAATTGTTTATACACAACAGTTTTATAATTGTATTTAAAAATTTTGTAGACTAAATAAAAACACATAGGCATCCATTTAAGTAACTAGTAATGATGTCAAAAAGAGGCCACGTCCTTTCCTAAATTAAAATAAATTTGATACTGATTGGGGGAGTCGAGTCGGCTTAATATACGACAAAAAATATACATGTAACAAGCCGCAGAAAATAAAATACGCCGAAATCACGAGGCGCGGAAATAAAAAAAAAGAGAATCAATAAAGGATTACGAAAATAAAACATTTATCTCGTCGCTACTGATGTGCCTTAAATCGAAGTTTTTTTAAGGTTAACAGGAAGCAACCCGCAAATATGTCCTGTTTTAAAGAAATTTGCTTTATAATATAATATAAAGAAAATATTTTTTTCTTTAAATATGTTTACTCATGTTATTTTTAAGAACGAGACATTGTATTAACTTAACTATTCTTTTGAATGCTTGCGTTTATTTTATTATAAATTTTATTATAAAGCATATATAATATACAAATCACGCAGAATTCGTTTTATCTTTAAATTATTAATGTATACGTATACGTCAATAAACTGACCGATTTATGCATATAATTAAATGACGGATTCTGGATCGCACTGATTGAACTGATCGCTGACGGTTACCAAGGTAATGACGGATTCATAATTTGGACGGATGTATTCATCATCAATCAGTCAGAGATCCGTCAGCGTTCCAAAATCCGTCACCAATCAGTTATCAATCAGTCAAAGTGTTGCGTTTACGGGTGCAAGGACTGTACCAACTACAATGACAACATTATTCGAACTGCATCCAAGTGCATCCAAACGTTTAATTGTTGTGCATCTGAATGTTTTATTGTCCACAATCTACTAAGATGGAGGAAGCCGATCGGATATTGATGGAAAGGCAGACATGTTTCTTACAAGGTATGAACTTAAATTTTATACATCCGTAAGACTGTATCTTTAAATTAAATCAAATCAGCTATTTGAAACGGTAAAGAAATAGCTGTGACAAGCCACAGATACTCGCAGAGAAAACCCACTATTTGTATTAACTTCTTGTAAGAAATAGCTGTGGGAAGCCACATATACTCGCAGAGAAAACCCTTTATTTGTATTAACTTCTTGTAAGAAAAAGCTGTGGGAAGCCACAGATACTCGCGGAGAAAACCCCTTATTTGTATTAACTTCTTGTAAGAAATAGCTGTGGGAAGCCACTGATACTCGCGGAGAAAACCCCCTATTTGTATTAACTTCTTGTAAGAAATAGCTGTGGGAAGACACAGATACTCGCAGAGAAAACCCCTTATTTGTATTAACTTCTTGTAATAAATAGTTGTGGGAAACCACAGATACTCGCGGAGAAAACCCCTTATTTGTATTAACTTCTTGTAAGAAATAGCTGTGGGAAGCCACAGATACTCGCGGAGAAAACCCCCTATTTATATTAACTTCTTGTAAGAAATAGCTGTGGGAAGCCACTGATACTCGCGGAGAAAACCCCCTATTTGTATTAACTTCTTGTAAAAAATAGCTATGGGAAGCCACACATACTCGCGGAGAAAACCCTCTATTTGCATTAACTTCTTGTAAATTTTTTTTTTGTAATCTTGAATTATATTTTGCTCTTTGTTTTATTCATTTTAAACGAAATAATAAAAATATCCACGAAAATACTAATGTTTCTGACTGTAGACCGGCAATTTTTTTTTCGGGAGGGGGAGGTGTCAAAATATCTTTTTCATTATTTTTTGCCTATACATAATTATTTTAAGCCCAAACTTTACATTTATGCCATTGATAAATGAATGAAGTAGTATAGCATATCGACATCATATTTCTTTTTTTTTAATTTTATCAATTTATGGAAATTAAGTTTATCTTTTATTTTTATAAAGCACATGTATACCCCCATGAGAGGTTGAAGGCATACATAAACACAAAAAAAATAAAAAGATAAATCCTATAGTAGAATCTTTTAGAGTTAATAATGAAAGAAAATTTTAATTAAAGGTGATATTTCAAGATTTTGACAAAAAGTAGCAGACGGCGTCCTGCATCCCATAAGTCATATACATGTATCAAAAACGTAGTGAAATATGTGGAATATACCATAAATCCGACCATTAGAAAGGGGATTAGCAAAAACATACTAAAACATAGGATTATGTATGGTTGGGTCTTACCATTGGGATACCAAGTAGGGTGACTAGGTCCTTTCTGCAGGTACCAGTGTCATGAACAAGCCATATATATTTGGTACTTTTGTTATTTAATTTGGTTATCAATTATGAATAACTTACATTTCTTTTAAGAGTCGTCACCAATTCGCATATGAGCCGTAAAGACCTCGCCGCCTATCTAACACCTTCACCCTTTCTCATATTTTGTCCTAATGCTTCTTATCATCAGTCTGGTCTCACTATTTGTGTAATGAACTTTATGAGATAATCAGAAAGACTATAAATATGTCATGAATTTATATGAAGAGATGTAAATAATGCATTAAAATAAATAGTATTTGTCTTGAAATCAATGTACAGTACACTTGCAATTCAGTTGTTGTCTTTTAGTTCCCCTTCCACTTATTATGGACACACAATAATGCCCTACGGTGATTCATCCGTCCGAAACTAATCGTGTCCGTGCTATAAATTTTTTATCTTTTGAGGTAGGATTTTGATATTTGGAATGTGGGTAAACAATATCAAGGCAATGGTTGATGACATTTGACCTTGACGTTGGTTATAAATGTAACAAGATATTACTGCAATGGTATCCATCTATATGGGCCCCACAGAGATGGATACCATCGCACTGATATCTAGTTACATTTATAACCATTTAGAAAAGTATTGCAGGGTTACATCTGCAGTATTCACTGCAATGGATTTTTAATTCTTTTCTGAAGACAGCGTGTTCGTTAATATAATTGTATTCCTTCACAGGTACATAAATGGGCTCACTTTTAGTCTAATACACAGATGAAGCCTTGATGACATACACTTAATCAGTTGTAAATAATCATGTTTTGAGAATGTATGGTATAAATTCTTTTAATTTACTGATTACATAATTGTTAACTTTGTTCAGTTTATTTGGACAGGGCAAGATATGGATTTATTTTTATTTAAAGTATTTGATAAAAATGTTATGACTTGGAGATATCCATATCACATCCCCTATAAACCCTCAACCCATATCTACCCTCTGGCCTAAAGGCCCTCAGGTAGATATGGATGTCTCAGATTGATAAGGGATGTGATATGGATAATGTCATATAATAATCGCTAATTATCAATACTTCATGTTGCATGTTTAAGAATATTGCATCATTTGTTAGTAAGCAGTTGTTTGTTTGCATTATGAACCATTTTATTTGTTACGTGGCAAAAACATTAATTATTATGGGGTAGAATTAATTAATATCTGGCGAGAATTCGCAATTGTAGATGTTGTTCTTCGTCCATTGTTGTATGTAGCATAAGTTGGTCGCAACTCCCGTGTTGTATGTCAGAACGTTGCAATATAAGACTGTTCATACTTCTTGGTATACATGACACATGCTATTCTGAATTGCTTTATACAATCCTAAGATACTGATGCTGGTCTGAGATTGATAAGCATCCCAGTCAATAACATGTTTCAGTAGTGTTCATATATGAATATGTGATAATTATAAGTTTCATCATGATTGACAGTTGAAAATCACAAAATGTCAACTTGAGCTATGGAATTTAGATACTATTACAAACGAGACTCTGGCTAGCTTTTTTTACATTGAAATTATAGAAAAGAGTTGATATAAAAAGATTCTCAACTCTCATAAGTATTGAAACCATTTTCTCATATGATTCTGTACAGATTATTTCTCAAGCAGTAGAACACAGCGGCTTGTGCAGAAATATTCCTTGCATTCTACTATGACGTCATAAGTGAAAAACATTGCAACGTCACATATACATCAACACAACCAATCAGAATGCGTTAAAATCATCCAATAAATTATAAAACAAGTCTTATTTTTTATACCACTTTTTCAAATCACATCTTCCAGACTGTGATATCTCAAAATAAACAATCGTTTTGGAATGAGACAAAACAGATCAATAGTAAGACGCTATTTATCATATACTAGCACTAGAACCATGTCACCCAGGGGTGTTCTGTAATACGAATGCAATATCACACACCCACCAGGGAAAATATGTAATACAGAGCAAGATATGGATATAATTCAAACCTTGTGATTTTAAATATATGATAAAAGTAATGTACATGTCACATCCTGTTTCAACCGTCAACCCATATCTGCCCTCACTGGAGGTCTCAGACTGATTTCCGTATAATAACCTGGATCTTATTGGTGTAAAAATTCTTGTATTTATTGGCTTACAATCGATCAGCTGAAATAAAGAAATAGAAAGTATAAATGATAGTGGTCTAATTATCTGCTATTGATTGCTAGCTATCAGTCAGTACAATAAAATTGGACAGGTCAATACCAGAAAATCTTACCACGAAGAAAATTAAATATATGTATTCAACTATAGGGTAAATGTACGAAAAATACTTTAATTTTAGAAAATTAAATTTTAAAAATGTAAACTTTCAATTCTGCTCAACCTGGCATTTGGAAGTTGGCTCTTAAATTTTGACTTTTTGATTTTTAGCTCACCTGAACCGAAAGGTCATATGCACTATTGTTATCACTGCATCCGTTGTCAGCAGCGACCCTTGTAAACTTTTTAAATTTAAATCTTCTCGGAAACCACTTGACCAATTGAAAGCAAACTAATTAAAAATTTAAAATGGCCACCACCCCAGGACTTAGTTTAACACAGTGTACTAATCAAAACACAAGTTCAACAGAGGACTCTGTTTCCAAATGCCATATCTTTTCTAAAACTGCAAAGCTGATTCAAGCCATATTGTATGTGAACGGTTTTCGGATGGTTTTCTGAACAGTTTATGTTTGGTAAATTTTATTAATACACAAAATGAATGATGGGTGAAAATGTAGCAATTAATTTAACATAGATAAAGTTAAAATAGCTTTCTACTAGTAATTGAAACTATTGAACGAGTTGAAACCAAACATCAAAATTTATTGATTGATCTCAACAAAGATAATGCTATTTATGCCAATAGAATATTGAAAATTACAGGACTCAGATTAACATCAGTCTTCATTGCCTATAAAATCAGGAGAGCAGTGCGGACTCTTAAGAGACTGGTTAATATTGACAGAATCCTTGTATAGAAAAATAAAACCTCAGTTTTGTCCTAGTGCGTGTACAATTGTATGCTTATACATGTAAATACAATATTACAGGTACTATTGTGGTACTGGTTAGTAAATTACTGACAAAATGTGTACAGTGGGTTCCACTTAATTACAAATCTGTTAATTGCTTATTTCTCTTAATTGTATAATACTTTACAACAGCAAACAATTTCCTATAAGCTTCATGTTAAAAATTCCTGTTTATTGCATGAAAATATCAACTTAACTTGTAAACAACTGACATTTTCCTAACGAGGTAATAACAGTGTCTTGCACTAAAATTATCAAAGCATATTTTGACAACCTTCTTCTATAATATAATTGTTGTTAAAAAAATTAGAGTCACCTGAGTTGTTTTTTTATCAACACAGATTTAATTAGAAAATTAAAGTAAAAACTTTATATTTTGTGCTAAAAATTGACTTTCTGTTAATTGCATATTCCGGTTAATTTACAAATTGGCTATGCAATTAAGAGGAATCCACTTTGCCAACGAGTGTATACTATTTTTCATTGTTTGAATTTAATGATCATGTATTATCTTACATTTATTTGTAGGTTGATGTGGAGCAGATGATCCTTTGTAACATCTATACATTTCTGTGAAGAAAGAAGAAAACATTCATTTAATTATAGTTCAGTGTTGTACATGAATTTGCATTTCATTTGTTTGAAAAGACCAAAATAAATATATTTGTGTTTCCTATTACATCAACTATAATGTTGTTGTGCCTACCCTTCACATTTTATGGTCTTTTGAGCTCAAGCACGAGTAAAGTGCTAACGAAACATACATATACTTTATTTTGGCCTAGTAATGACTTACTTGTGCTAAACTTGATAATCTTATTTAAATAAATCTTTCACATGCTCCCCCATTTTTGTTTTGTTTCATCATGGAAGACATGAACAAATGGATGGAGCAAGTAAAAGATTTAATATTAATTAGTTTGTTGACATCACGGGTTATCTTACGACCTTAAAAACTGGAAAAGACCAGGAATTTCTTGTTTTCTTTTTCTGGTAAGGAAAAGTCTAGGCATTTAGTAAAAATCTCGAAAAATTTTCACGAAATGTTTTACATTGAAAGGGGATCTGGACTTCACGTTTACCTTACGCATTTATATTAAAACGTTTTGCTGTCCTATTATTACTATTAAGGGAGGAGATAATTTGCAAGTAGCTTCGAATCCGGATATATATATCTAGGACTTGTGAAATAACTCGAGCACTTAACTAATTAACTGTATTTCGAAATAATATTTTATTTTGGTTGTTGAAACTGGCAATGTCATACATTTTAAATGATATTGACCATGATTACGTCCTTAAGATTTTAATAAAAATCTGTGCGGGAACCTTGTAACTTTGATGTACAATTAAACTTGCCTGTATAAGCACATTTTGTTGAACTTTTTCATTATAGTTGTCCATTGGAATAAAAAATTATATATTGATAAATATCAGGGTATACTTTTTTATTAAAATGACATAACATTAGCAAGTTACAGTTTTCTTTTGTCCCCAGCCACATTCCGTCAGAGGGACATCATATTGCTCATCAATCGTCCGTCCGTCTGTCTGCCGCACATTGTTGACACATCTCCACTGAAACCGCTTGACGGTTTACTTTGATATTTGGTAGGATTAACCATTATAATGTGTAAATGTACTTACTCTACCGTCATTTTGATTCATCAAATTTTGTACGAGTTATGAGACTTTCACGATTTTAGCAATACAATGGTAGATCTTTTGGGACACGTCCTCTCTGATACCATTCAGTTGGTTGCTTTGATGGGTATAAGTGTTGTGATGTTTAGATTTGCATACTCGTAACTCTAACACCATTCGTTAAATTTTATAGAAGTTATGCGACTTGGACCATTTTGGCAATAATAAACCATATTGAAAGCAAATTTTATCAAGCACTCTACTAAAGTTTGCACATTCTGACGAAGTTTATATGTAGTTGCTTAGCTCTTTACTAAATGATCCTAATATTACATCCTTGTTATTTTGTCACATATTTTTAGTTTCTCACACCTCTTAGGCATTTTTGATATTGCAGCGGTGGGGGACATTTGGCTGTTGTTGCAATCTTCATTAATTTTCTTGCTTTGCAATATTCAGCATTGAATTTACTATAGCAGATGAGACTCCAATTTTGCAAATTATTCCAATATTATAACTGGTAAATAGGTCACTGATGAATTTTGCCGCAATTTCATGTCAAAATTTGGATATCGAGCAGTCGGGCAAAATAGGGTGTCTATTTTGTGCAATCAACTCCTCCTACAGTGTTCAACCCAGGTCTCGGATTCTTTACAGCAAGATTGCACATTGAAGTTGTGAACCTGCTATTAAGGAATTGCTTGCAATTTTTGGGCATTCCAGATTTTCAGCTCGTACGTCATGTGATAGCATACCCGGTTACCTGTAGAAATTGTGTTTACATTGGCAATAAACAGGTAACGTTTTTCCTCACAGTCACATTCATAATATTATACGAATAACAAAACTTTATTTTGATTCATTACAATTTATATTGCGTAGGCTCTATTTTTAACAGATATCAGCAAGTAATGACAATATATATATACACAATTTTGTCTATTTTTATTATCCAAAAGTTGGGTCCTAGCACATTTGGTACGGAATGTTTTAAAAACAAGTGGAAATACTAGAGAGAATTCGAACTACCTTGCGGAAACAAAAATAAAACTAGCATTTTTTTAGGAAATACAAATATCAATGAAGAAGAAAGAAATGGTAAAATAAGAATTATGAATTTATAATATGAAACGAATTAACGAATTTGCCATAAAGAAAATAGAATTAAGAATAAATAATTAATAATAATGAATTAAGCATGACGAATGATGTATTAAGGATAAAGAATGATGAACGAAGGATGAGGAATAATGAATTAAGCAGGACGAATGATGAATTAATGGTGTAGGATGAAGAATTATGAATAAAGCATTACTAATTTTGACCCCGATGGCATTTCATAAACGACATCTTCTACTGATTGACATTGTTAAATGACATGTTGTTAAAACAAGCCCATTTAGCTAGCAGTTCCTTTACAAACTCATGTAGTGGTTACGTATTTTTTCAGACACATCCATCCCACAATTATTAAATATTATTTATGTATTTGTAGACCTAGAAGTAAATCAGTTGATTGTTTTCAATAGGGGAGATATTGTTACCTGTTGTTGATATGGACGGTCTTCTTTCTAAAAATGATTTGCGATGTTACAAATCTTTAGACAAGCACAAGGTCTAGAGTTCATGATGTTGCGCCTTTGGTCTTGAGTTTAACGCTACGGACTTTTCGTATGAAGAAACGGCGAAGAATCGCGCGTTGCGCTGGTATACAAGGGTTATACGGTAGACTTTAATCGACTAATCACAAACCTTTACAGTATGCATTGATACAAATTCCAAAGTTTGTTGCTTTCTTACACACTAGACTTCGGTGTGGTAATCTCTTCGGTATGTAACGTAACTGTGTCAAGTGATCTTGTATGACGGTGCTAATGTGTGGTCTGCAAAAGCTGACCTTGGCTGAAAACGATTAGCATCATTTCAATTGGTCAATTCCTTTAATACATTATTCTTGAAGAATCACGCTGTAAATCTATTGTTTAAATATATTTTATAAACATTTCCTCAATGGCTGTGTATAAGAAATGTCATGTTAAAATAATTAAAACAATATTTGTTAAATTGAGCTAAGCACTATTATTTTTCACATACATATCGAATGTAATAGAATTGTTTGTTTGTTTGAATGGTGTTTTGACGCCACTTTCAGCAATTGGGGGAGGTTTTATGTCATGTCTCTATTAATGTAGTACGCCAAATCTTGTGTAGAAGTAGACATGCAATTAAGTAGACATTAGTAAATGGCACAAGTATAAAGTCTGCCCAAGTTGTATGACTTGTTTTCGAACATAAATTCTATTTATCTAACAAATACATATTTACGTACCCGACGTTTTACCAATTCATTTGTGTGTGTGTGATAAAGTCTAAATTTACTGCAATAAAATTTCAAAAGTAGAGATGCAATGACCAACCAAAATGTGAAATACATTTTATATTTTCAGCCATAATATATGTAAATATAATTCGCCCTTCAGCATTGTTCGTTACATGATTACATGCAATTTGCTTATGGCAGAGTTATTTCAACAAACTTAATAGCTTCATGAGATTTTGTCTCTCATACATCATTAGTTATATCATATATCGTGAATAATTCCTACTACGATTTTCCAACTTTTAAACGATTTCAACAAAATGATGTTTTGTGTAAAAGCATAATGAAAATATTATGGAATGGTCAAATAATTTCTTTCTTATTTTGTATTGCAGGGATCAATTGTTCATTGAAAAACCATGAAAATTGCACCAACAACCACACTGTCGACCTGTCTAGACGCCATCTTACTGCGATTCCTCAAAATATTCCAATGGATACAGAGATTCTTGACTTAAGCTACAATGACATTCATATAATTCCTAATAATATTTTTGCCAATCTCACCAAAATTGTTACCCTTGACCTTTCTTATAATAAAATTAATGCAATTTGTAACAATTCGTTTAAGGGACTCTCACATATTCAATCTCTGAACCTTCAAACAAACAACCTAACACGTCAATCGTTAGAGGTCGGATCATTTAAAAAATTAATGTCACTAACGACACTGGACATTTCTCTAAATCCAGACTATGGTAATTCCAGCATTGTGTTTAGTGATGAACTATACCAGCTACAAAATCTAAGTACGCTGTATTTGGATGGAACCGAAACCAACCAAGACCAGTTTGATAAATTTGAATGTTTTAAGAATTTGAACAACTTAGCAATATCCACAAAAACGGGAATGTCTATTACAAACACAACGTTCAAAGGACTACAAAATTTACCCATTGAAAAACTAAGCATTATAAATATTATAAGTGCAGAAACCAATGCCTTTAGTTTTTTCAAAGACTGCAGGAATTGGTTTTAAGGTTGAGTTGGAGAGCAGTAAGCTTAGAAAAAATATTTCCGATTCTTGAAGTATTCAAAGGAAGAAGAATGCAAACAATTAGTTTGAGAGGTAATATTATGTCAAATTTTTTTAGATTAGGAGAGTCACATTTACGATACCTATGGGATATTTGTTTGACAGAATTACACATGCCTTCTAACTATATTGTAGACATTGACGCTTCAAGCTTTTTAATTTTTGCAAGTAAATCAACTTGCTTAGAAGTTTTTAATATGTCGGATAATCCTTTGTCGACAAACAATGCTTATTGGTGGTTACTTATATCTACATTTAAAAACCTGAAGGTCATGCAATTTTCACACATTGGATTTTGTGCATCATCAGACAGCGTAGCGGAAACGTCTACTGAACCTAATCTTACATTAAAACTCCCGCCCACCCTTCAGGAAGTATCCATCAATTATGGATCTTCCGCGCGTGGATTACTTAATGTAACATTCAATAACGGCCAGTCAATGAAAAAACTAAGCTTGTTCCAAATGAAATTTCCAGATTGCTTAGGCAGTTTTAGAGGACTACAGAATTTGATAGAACTTGATATTTCAGGATTCAATTGCACGTTTTTAAATACAGATATTTTAAAGTTTTTACCACGATTAGAACAGTTCACAGCTCAGAACATAAACCTTAACATGGGCTTAACTTTTGTGCGTGAAACTGGTGCACGATTATTTCAAAATCTTTCCAATTTGTATTACGTAGATATTTCTGTAAACAACTTGGAAAGTTTACATTTAGATATGTTTAAAGACCAGGAGAAAACGTTACGCCATTTGAATTTAAGTACAAATGCTTTCAAAGCATTCCAATAAGCATAGACAAATTTGAAAGTTGGAAATACTAGATTTGACATCAAATACAATTGAATATTTTGATGACGACGAGCAGAAATTGTTGGAAAAGAACAATATTATAGATTTAAGACTGTCTGGAAATCCATTTGCGTGTACTTGTTACCATATTAACTTCCTAAGATGGATAAAAGACCGTGGGATGAAGTTTTTTGTGAATGTAGAATGCATCGATGGAGAACGAATATGGCATAACGTTAGTGAGGTAATAGGTGCTCTAGACAATTTTGAGTTAAAGTGCGTAGTTACATTCTGGTTATAGTTCGCTATTATTATGTTGTCTGTTTCTGGTTTAATCGTATTCGTCGTTGCTATCTACTATCGGTACCGATCAGAAATACAGTATTTTTTCTTAAATCTTAAGATACAAATGAAGAAATATAATGCACTGAAAGAGCACAATGAGTATCAATTCGATGCCTTCATTTCCTACAGCAGTAGCGATTCCTCTTGGGTTACTCAATTTTACAAAAAACTGGCAGATAATGGCTTTAAGATTTGTATTGATGCTAAAGACTTCATCGTGGGTGACGGAATTGCAGAAAATATTGTTAAGTCTATAGATTGTAGTCGTAAGATTATATTCATTGTTACTTCAAATTTCTTGAAAAGTTCATGGGGAGAATACGAAATAGAAATGACACGGATGCATGCTTTCAGAGAAGGACGAGAGAACATGGTAATACTCATTATAAAGGATGAGATACCAATTGATGAAATGCCTCGAACATTAAAAGAAATGTGGGACAAAATAGTATGTCTTAAATATTACGACGAGAGTGAACATAATTTTTACGATTCGGTAGCACTCTGCTTACGATGAACATTTGCTATGATTATTGGTTTTATTTCTACTTCTTTTTTTTACCTTATTGTTCAATATTTAGAATAGTTAGTTAAAATTCTTTTTTTGGCGCTTCTTCCAGATCCCACTGCAAGCGCCAATACATATGACATTAAGTGGAATATGTTAGTTATTTATAATGAATACAAGTGGCGCTATTCAACGCTAGTAAATTGTATGATGCAATTATTATTAATTGTTAAATATTTGCTAATTATTAATGATAATTTTTACTAGTTTTTCTTGTATCTAAATACATGTGTGAACATTTTTCGGCTTATGTCTTTCATGTACAACTTGTTCTTTTAACAACCCTTAACACTAGCACGCCAAGAAGGAAAGTTTGTAAAGTTTTTAAAAGTTTGGAAAACAGGAATAACTTGACAAGGTCAAAATAAAGATACTATTTGCGTGAAATATCATGCAATTGTCATTTGATGAGTCTTGAGTATATTAAAGGTCACCCTCCTGTGGAGTGCGTTTTTTTATTGCATTTTTTCTTATTCAATATTGTACCTTTTAATTGCTAAAAACAGAAGAACAATTTTCAAACGATAACCTGTAAACATTTTATACTATGCTTCTGTTGTTTGCGTGTCGCAAATCGTCCCAGACCTTTGCTACCGGGAATTTACATTGTAAGTCAGCAATTGTTTAGGGACCTAACGTTGTTTATACAAGTTCGTCTGCTTTTGTGACGTTCAATGGCATTCGGACAAACCACGAGACTTTTTCTGCCTCCACTGCACACGATATGACGCGAAGAATATCGAATTTGCTACAATGCAATGTTCCAAATTTACACTTCCGTTCTAATTTAGGTAAAAATTTATTATCCAAAATCGCCTATTAAAATTAAAAAAATCCGGCAGCATTTCAAAACGGTTATTATATGTGGAAAAGTATGGTTGATTTTATTGTGCACCTTTTTGGATCTACAAAAGAAGCATAAGCTGGACAATACGCGGTGAGCAGTTTGTATTTGTAACTTTAAAACCTCTGCCAATTCTTAAACATTATGCTTAAGTTGTTAGCACATATCAAGTCATAGTATCAATTAAAAAACCCCAAAACATAAAAATACCTACAGACAACGGAAGATCATATAAAACATATTGTTTTTATGTAGTTTAGGCTAGATTTGACCGTAAAAATAATACGCAATAAGCAACTGGGAGTGGAAAAAAACGAAAGATCGTCATTAGATAAGCAAAATATTTAAAATATATAATGGCTGAGGTTATTGTTCCATGTAAAGGAAAAGTATAACTATGAACTAAACAGTATTCCTATAATGAAGGTACTGTTTTGCAGCGATTTAATTTGTTATTTTTCATGTCTGATAACGCTGTTTTTACTTTAGCAAATTTCGTGGTTAAACGCTGAAAACAGTGGCCAGTTTGAGTTGCTTCATCTATATATTTATTATTTGTATTTTTACCAGGTTCTTGATCAACAATAATGCCTTAAATTGTGAAAAATGTGTATGTGATATAAAAACGCCAAACTGTGCTGAAGTGTTGATTAATTGATAAATAGCTTCGTTTCACAAGAATACTTATTGCAATACAAGTTCGTCAATGGTAAAGGGAAACAATAAACATCGTTTAATCTTTAGTTTTCAATACTTTTCAAAACTATAATATTCTTCTACAAAGTTTAGTTTTTTTTAAGTTGCTGACTAGACACTATATGTGGAATCAGATTAATAATGGTATCTTAACGCTTGATGCTATGACAAGCTACAGTATTTTTGTTTATCTATATCTTTATCATTAAATCCCTGAGGAATCAATACGGCTAGTTTTTAGTGCGCATGTTCTTCTAAAAAGAAAATATTTAGCTAAAAAAAGTCAAAACGTTTATCGATATCCACAAAATTTCCTCGTCTCCTAGCAACATATTATTCTTTACAGGAGTAGAAATGGACGATACTGTGTAATAAACACAGAACAAATCCTTGGCTAGTAGAAAACTCACTACAAAACATGAAATAAACAAACAAAAAGCATAAAAATAAGGAAAGAAGCTGGAGTAATTGGCGAATTTTCTGCCTTCAGTCAGAAGGTAAACTGGTATTCATATGACTTTTAGCAAATATATATAAATATTGCGAAACAAATAAAGATCTATTCCCAGCCTCTTTTTAAAATATTAAGGTGCTTAAAATGCTATGTTTTATTCACTCGAAGACGCAAACAAATACAATGAACAATCATTAGGGTATTAAAAAATGGAAACTTAAAATAAAGTATTCATTTTTTATTACAGCATCAACGAATACAAAAGAAACAAACCAAGCAAATTATGCAAAATAACAATGAATTAAAGGGCCTGTGTTGACAGAAATAAAAACTGATAATTTATAGCTTGTTTCTTCCCACAATAATAACTTATTAACATCTTTTATACTACTACGATATGTGTAGTGAAAACAAAAAAAAAAACGAAAATGAAATTTAATTGAAATAAAAATATTCTTTAACAACGTCGATTGGCAATATCATAAAATGTGTTTTATATTTAAATAACTTTAAATATTTATCAATAGGTCATAACACAGATGTATAATGCACAACTGGTTGTTTGTTTGAAGATTTAACTTTAAATATATTTAAATTACAAACATTATGTGTGAGTTCAAGTACCTGTTTCATGTCAAGTTGTGATGCTGAATTTTTCCAACTGTCGACACCGAATAGAGATATTTGTACCTACACTTAAGTTTATATACAATAAGAAGTACATGTATACAACAGCAAAACAAAACTGAATGTTAAAATGTTAACCTTCCCTCAAGTGGTTTAACATAAAGTATATATAGACCCATAACGTGAGGCGTATTATAACGTCCCATTGTATTCCTAGAATGAGTACTTTCATTAATTATGACGTCAAAACGAAGTTTAGAAATTACTTTTTTGTATCTCTTGAAAAGATGGTGTAAAGTTTTGAATTACTAAGATTGTATTAATGGATATTTTGTTTTAGCGTAAGACAAAATACATATCTTTTTTAAATAAATGTTTGTATTTAAGATATACGTGTGACAGTTAAGAGATAAAACATAGTCAGTTTTACAGAAACCATTTCCTAGGGTAAAAGAAGATGTTATACGGAATTTTAATGCTGTTTCCTTACTTGGAGCATGTAATGTTGACAAAATATTTTAACACGAGGCTTATTGATCAAGATAAAATTAACAATAAATGGTATCTTATAGTTTTAGCATTTGAACTGAGCCGAGTTAATATGGGTTTTATGACTAAAACACATTTCAACCCTATAAGGATTCAAAACCCAAAATAACTTTCAATTTATAGCTTCACGATATTCAAGATATGTTAATGTACATCTTTGGCTTAATTACTTTATTTTTTATATAGTTGCAAAAATGATCATATATTTCATTGCCTAAATATTTGTACCAAAGCAAAGAAAACAAAGATTTATCATTATGTTGGTCAAGCTATACATAATACCGTAATTTAAGTTTTACAAGAGAAGAAGAAGGATTTTAGTATTACATGTCTTTGTTAAGACGACAGATTTAAAATATATGATGGACATTCGGTACTTATACGATAATGCATTTTAAGTCGTCGAATCACTTCGTTGAAAGGGACACGTGTGAGCAAAATGACACAGTGAACAACCAAAATAAACTCCTTTACATGTATAAGTGTTACATAAATGACAAGTATAGGTGAAAATTAAAACAAGAACAAGTATTAGTAATTTGTTTGATTTTATATTAAATACACAAAGACACACCTGTCTAATGTTATACTTTATCATGTTTTAAGGACGCATAATTTTGTAGCGTATTGAGATTTTAATGGGTATTCATTAAATTTCTTTCAAACTGTTTAATACTATCATGAAGCTGAATTCTTCGATAGCCTAGTGAATCTGACTATTATATAACGGAAACTTCAAACAAAGAATCACACATATAAATTTTAGCAATTTGGATATCTATATATATATCTGAGGAAACTACAAATTTGTACCAGAATCCAAACAAATGTTGCACTGCTATTATTTTTTGCGTTATAGTTGGAACCAACTGTGAGAGCTCTAAAACTCTAAACTAAATCTATTCTACTAATGATTTCAACTAAAACTTTGATGTTATTAACCTTATCGATATAAATATTGAAATATTTTACACAACTCAAAGTGTAGACATTAAGTCAAATAACTTCCAAATGATTTTTTGTGGGATTATTATATGTGAGGGTAATTTTTTAGCAAATACCATGGCACAGAGGGTTGATTTTTTACGACAATTCCAGTGATGACAAAATCGATGCAAATTTCCTCCCAGCGGTAGAAATCTAAAATGTGCAAAAAATACACTGTCTTGAACAATTACAAGCAAGCAATTTTAAATGAGGTGCAATTAAAATCTGTATATACCCATAAAACAGTTTCAGCCAATGTAGATAAAGAACGATGGCATATTAATTTAATAGACGTGCACGGTGATGGCGTAAATTTTATATTAGAGTAATATCACTATATTTTGTCATGGGCTAAGTCCAGGTGTTCCCGAAGAACAAAGAAAACTAGGTCTTCCCCGTTTATCCATGAATTGTGTCGCTCTTTTCCTTATTTTCAGATCGGTTTCTTTTGTCCAATTAACTGCCAAAACATGATTAATCATGGCCATTGCCAAAACAATTTTTAAATTTCTTTTACTGCGAGAGTTTTGAAAGTCTTAAATGTGAGTGTATAACTTTTATTTGAATTGACGTGTTTTAATATTATTATGTATGGTTTTTAACATTTTAGTATTTCTTTTTTCTATTTTGTTTACTGTGTTCTGTAGCTTAAGGCCGCCTATTATATATAGTTAGTTAGGATTGTAACGACCAAACAAAATGTAGAATAATTAAGACATCAGAAGAAAGAACCCAACATTATAAATAGAAAGCCGACAGAGTGAGGACATATACCAAGTGAAATACACTGCATATAAAAACAAACCAATGATTATATTATGTCAATTTTTGTTCATGTAAAAGGGTGGTAGTTTTTATAGTTTTTAGACTATAACAGACAAACTCATTCATGTATATAAGATTGTTCATAATGATATATGCGCGCTTCCTTTAGTTTTCGGTAAAAGTTTTAATTTTATCGTTATAGAGTTATGGGAATTCGTGAAGAAAGATGAATTTTGCTTGTTTTCAAACTTAACTCAAAATCGCTTTCATCAGCTTTATTTAACGTTTGGGTTGTTTTGTTATTTTGATAGATGCGAGCTGAAGAAAGTTTTGTAATTTAGTTTTAAGACTTTAACTCAAGAAAGATGTTATTACTTTTCTTGAAATTTTCCGAGAACTGTTCATAGATGTAATTATCAGTGCAATTATACATTCATGAAGTGTATAGCTCTTGTCTTACATCTTCAGACGGGAAAATCATGCACTCATGGCGCAGCTGTTTATTACAAAAGCGGTGAAAAATGTGACACAAATATTTTGAAGTTGAAGTTAAACCCATATTGGAGTATTTTATAAATCTGCTTAATATATAACTCTTACCACACAAAATAGAAAAGAAAACCAAGTAATATGTCAAAACAAATGACGGAAAAAACTGACATTTTGAACTAATACCCTTTGCCCTGTAATGTTGTAAATTAATGAAATGACATTAAGTTGACAGATATACGGGATTTTATTTAAACGCAATATTGATTTATAATATCATAAAATGTGTTTATTTAGGATATGAATTGCTTTTTAAGTACTTAATAGTAAGTTATAAAATAAATGTGTATAGCACAAGTGTCGATTGTTTGAAGATTTAGGTTTAAATAAGTTCTGATATTTTATAGTTTCACCATCGACAGTAGTCTTAACCTCCGGTTATGTAGTTTATTACACCTTTGGTAATTAACTTGACATATTTAGTCACTGTTATACTGAAATAATTCAAAAGGCAGACGAGATGTTGGGCGTTATTTTGATGATGTCTTTCCTAACAACGAACATGGTAAGTTATGTCTTAAATAAGTATAAGCTGAAGATATGGTGGAACAAAACAATACAAAAACGGACCAAGAGGAATTCAGCAACAACAATTATTCACCAGAATCGAATAATACTAGGCATCATTTTTTATACAAAGGCCAATTCACCAATCACCGGAAGAAACCACGGAACCGGAGGTAAATGTTACAAACAATAATATAGAACCTAAAATTTTCAATTTATCAAAAAGGGATTTTTCTGACATTGAAATTAAATTACTTTCTAGAGGTCTAAAATTTACAACAACTCCAAAGTATAACCAACATGATATTATAAAAGACACAGATGAATTCTTTCGTAAACTAAGATTACGAGAATTTTTCTTCAATAGTAGTAATGACGATGAATCAATTGGCAAAAAACAAGAAAGAATTCAATCCCCGAACCAACCGAGATAACTATTTATATAGCTATATTAACTGCTTGAAAAAATCAGCAGCATCGAACAACACTGTTTCCAAGGTAAAATCAAATATTTCTGTAAGTAAACAAAGGGCACTTAGAATTATTCAACTAGACCACGAAATAATTTTGAAAGAAGCTGACAAAGGTGATGCGATTGTAATAATGGATAAATACCATTATAAAGAAATAGTCACCGATCAATTAAATGATGATAATTTTTATTCTAAGATAGACTCAAAAATAGATGAAGCATCCATCTTAAAGATAAATAAATTGGTCACTAAATTTGAGAAGGATTTAACAAAAAATGAAGCTGAATACCTAACGAACTTCGAATAAAATCAAGCAATTTTTAAGGACTTCCAAAAATCCATAATCAAAAGATATTCAGTGTCTAACCAAGGGACAGAACACAACATATCTACATATTCAAAGAACTAGAGATTTGAAACTTCGACCCATTATAGTTGTTCCTTCATCTAGTACTCAAAGATTGAGTAATTTATTAGACATTATACTGAAACCATTAAGTAAAATGGTTCCAAGTCTTATAAGAGATGATTTAGATTTTTTAAATTATATTCCCGCCAATGTCAACAGAGATAAAATTCTAGTAAGTTTTGATGTAACTAGTTGATACATGAATATCTCAAATGAACTCGGAATCAAAGTAGTGGAATTTTTGATTGAGAAACATCCAGAGAAACTCATCTTACGATTTCCTAAAGAATTTATATTGCGAGGCCTTAAATTAGTGCTTGAAAATAACACATTATATTTGATGACCATTGATATATACATGTACAAATTAAAGGAACTGCAATGGGCACCAAGGTTGCTCCAACGTACGCAACACTGGTCATGGGATATTTAGAAGACTAATTATATAACAATCTAAAGACCTCTTACAACGAAGAATTCAGCATCTACATCAAAGAAAATTGAAAAAGGTTTTCTTGACAATTGCTTCATCTTTTGGAATAAAAGTATGGATGATCTTAACCAATATGACACGACCTAATTACCTTTTCTTGATATACTGATCATAAAAAATGAAGCAAACATAATCACATATCTCTATTGCAATGACACTGATACTCACCAATATCTGAATTTTAGATCCTGTCATCCTTCTCATACAAAGAGAAACATCCCCTTTAATCTTGCCAGAAGAATTTGCACAATTATTACAGATCCACAATTACGCATAAAACGACTTGAAGAATTAAAAATGCACCTTTTGAGACAAGAATATCTATAAAATCTTATCAAAGCAGCCATTAAAACAGCATCAGAAATTCAAATACCCGAGTTAAGAACACCAAAGGAAAACAATCAAAATGAAACAAATATTTCGTTTGTGATCACATACAACCACCGAAATCATAATATTTTGCACACAGCTTAAGAATATCTTTCAATTTTACACCAGTCTACAAAAATAAAAGATCTTATTCCTGAATCAACATAATAAACAGTAGATGGCAACCATGTAACCTGAAAAAACTATTAACGAAAGCTAGATTTGTCTCAAAGGAAGATGTCAAAGGTGTTAAAAAATGTGGCGATCCGCGATGTGAAACGTGCGATTACATTGATGAAGGAACAAGCATAACAATTAAATCCGGCGATATTGTTTTTTTGTTAACGAAAACATGGACTGCAAAAGCAAAAATCTGATTTATTGTGCAACATGTCCGACCTGTAAAGAAAATTATATTGGACAAACTGGGGATCAGCTGATTGATCGCGTAAGGGTGCATCAACAACAATTAAGAGACTCCTCCGTTCGGAATACACCCTGTAGTGAATATTTCGATCATTGCGTGGGTGAGGCTTTTAGAAATTTTCCGTTCTTTAAAATTTACTTAAACAGTAAAGCCATCCGATTAGCCAAAGAACGATATTTTATTGACAAATTTAAGCCGAAACTAAATCGAAACGAAATTGTACAACTGCCAGAGAACTATGACGTTACGTTACTATATAATACTACGACGTTACGTAACTATATCTCAAATACACAACAACGTCAACTTCTGTCTGAAGACCGACAGACTGGCGAAAGCGCTAGCAGTTTAAATTATGTGGACGTTTTGTGTTATTCTGTGTTTTTTTCATTTTCTATATATCCTTTTTGTTTGTTTTTATAAACAAAGACGAGGGATAGAAGCCTTCAGTGCACTATGAAAAGAGCCATTCAAGTCTTAAGTAGTAAAAGACATGTATTTAGGTAGAAATTAGTAAATGGTACAAGTATGAAGTCCATTAACCGATCTGTATTGCAATATGCTTTAGAACATTCGTACTATTTACCGATTTTTGTTCTTTTTATTGGTTATTCGAATCACTTAAACCAACAACCGTGCAAACTGTATAGATGTAAAATATATGAAATTAGCAGACACTTCATATTACTAACTTTTTTGTAATATAGTCTAAATTGAATGGCTAAGATATTTAGGGTTTTCTGTTCTCAAAGAAGAGATGACCGTAGAAAGTTCGAGATGACAATACAAAGTAGAGGTGACCATAAAAAGTATTTGAAATCAACATCTTTAATTGTTTACCATTTCAATAGTGTTCCTTTAACGACATTGATTAGTCTCCACGATGGAAGATTCAGTGACTATTTGCAGCGATCATAGCGAACATGAATTTAAAGACACCATCAAACACTTAAATTTGCCTATTACTTAGACTTACTCTAGATTTGGGGAAAATGACAAACGAGACTCTACGTCAAACGTGATGACTTCAACATTTTAGTTGACAACTTCATCGTGTTCATCGATGCCAACATTACAGCATCTCCAGCGAATGGTGATAACATTTTACAACTTTAACCTTATCCTACACCCTGCGCCCGGTATTCTGATTTTCTAGACCACTTAATGGTTTTGACTACTAAACTACTAATGTTCTATGGTCATCACCATGATTTAATTGATTGCTATACAAAATCAATCTCTCAAATACGATCGGACATTTTTGCTGAGTCATAGGTAGCGTTTGCTATTCCTGGTTATGACTTTTTTCTACACATGAAAATGATTTACTCAACGGGTGGCAGCCACTGCTTATTTATCCGTAGTGCAACGATTCCATAGTTTCGTTTCCCTAACTTTCCATTTTTGTGAGTTTTTTTGCGATGCACATGTTTTTCAATATCCGGATTATAATTGTCCCTTGACCCTCGGCTCTTGTTGTTCTGTCGGTTTCGTTGCTATTTTTCTGGATTACATGATAACTTCCTCTGGAGGAGTTATTTGAACATATTTATTACCTTTATGACATAGTTTACTCGATTAACTCGACGCGTAAAAAAACTTGAAGAAACGAAAATGAGTCATACAGGTATTATAGAATAACCAAATGACTTTGATGATATTATTATTGTAGAGATTATTAGTTCTTTGTAAAAGCACCATAAACCATACTCAGTCTGTCAATTGGTCATGACGCCATCTAACTTCGACTCCTCAAAATATTACAAATGATACAGAGATTCTTGACTTAAGCCCAAGCTACAATGACATTCATATAATTCCTAATGATATTTTTGCAAATCTATCTAGAATTGTTACGCTTGACCTTTCGAATAATAAACTCAATTCAATTCGTAACAATTCGTTTTAGGGACTCGCATTAATTCAATCACTTAACCTTTAAATAAACAACCTAACACGTCAAATGTTGGAGGTCGGATCATTTCCAAAAAATAATGTCACTAACTTACGAATCTGGCCCCGATTTCTCGAAAAATACTTAAGTCAAAACTAAGACTTAAGTCTGAATTTTAACTTAAGTTTGAAAAAAACTCAGTTTAAGCTTCGTCTCAAATTCCCCAAAAACTTAAGTTGCCACCCCACTAGACTTAAGTCTGAAATTCTGTCAATAAAGATGGCGATCAATAACAGAAGACAGCGTCGCCGGCGTAGACATCGTCAAGGAATAGCTCAAAACAGATTGCTGGATCGAGAAAATCCATTAGAAGCAATGCCCGAGGCGTAGATTTTCAAACGGGATCGGTTCCGTCCAGATAAAATAATGTACCTTGTTAACTTGCTGAATCCATATTTGACTCGTCCAACTTGTAGAAGCAATGCCTTAAATCCACTTCTCCAAGTTCTTGTAGCCCTAAGATTTTTGGCAACAGGAGGTTTTTATTCCTTAGTTTCTGATACTTTCTCATTTATTTTGGCCGTGTCTGTCTGCAGAGCTGTAAAGGATGTTTGTAGACAACTATGTCAAATATCACGACGATTTGTGAATATGCCAACGGGAGATGCTGCCGAGTCTATGAAAACGCAGTTTTATTTAATAGCAGGTACACACAAGATCAACCACGTGATAAGTTGAGGTTTATTCTTACTCCTAAACCTGAACTTTTGACACATCAAGGAAACTTTTTAAGGCAATCTTTTTAAGGCAAGCTAGGATCCTCGTTGGTCAGAAGTTCAATACATATTGTGTATCTTGGTTTGATGTTTTGTATACATGTCATTTGAATTGTATTTGCTTGACCTTTAAGGGTGTATTTTGCCAATAAAATATTATTATTATTTTTTTTAAAAAAGATCTACGTTTTAGTTAACCTCTGCTATCAGGCGTCCTGTATTGTTATTGATAAAATTTTGATAGCTTTATTATAGGAAATTTGCAAGAAACTCCCCCCCCCCCGAAAAAACAAACAAGGAAGAAAAAAAACAAACAATGAGTGCACACGGGTGCTTAAGACGAGTAGGCAGTGTCTTTACGACACCAATCAAGTTACTCATTTTCAGGTCCAAAAAAGTATGAATCACCATTTTATTATTGCAGATAAAATAATGTACCTTGTCAACTTGCTGAATCCATATTTGACTCGTCCAACTTGTAGAAGCAATGCCTTAACTCCACTTCTCCAAGTTCTTGTAGCCCTAAGATTTTTGGCAACAGGAGGTTTTTATTCCTTAGTTTCTGATACTTTCTCATTTATTTTGGCCGTGTCTGTCTGCAGAGCTGTAAAGGATGTTTGTAGACAACTATGTCAAATATCACGACGATTTGTGAAGATGCCAACGGGAGATGCTGCCGAGTCTATGAAAACGCAGTTTTATTTAATAGCAGGTACACACAAGATCAACCACGTGATAAGTTGAGGTTTATTCTTACTCCTAAACCTGAACTTTTGACACATCAAGGAATCTTTTTAAGGCAATCTTTTTAAGGCAAGCTAGGATCCTCGTTGGTCAGAAGTTCAATACATATTGTGTATCTTGGTTTGATGTTTTGTATACATGTCATTTGAATTGTATTTGCTTGACCTTTAAGGGTGTATTTTGCCAATAAAATATTATTATTATTTTTTTAAAAAAAGATCTACGTTTTAGTTAACCTCTGCTATCAGGCGTCCTGTATTGTTATTGATAAAATTATGATAGCTTTATTATAGGAAATTTGCAAGAAACTCCCCCCCCCCCCGAAAAAACAAACAAGGAAGAAAAAAAAACAAACAATGAGTGCACACGGGTGCTTAAGACGAGTAGGCAGTGTCTTTACGACACCAATCAAGTTACTCATTTTCAGGTCCAAAAAAGTATGAATCACCATTTTATTATTGCAGATAAAATAATGTACCTTGTCAACTTGCTGAATCCATATTTGACTCGTCCAACTTGTAGAAGCAATGCCTTAACTCCACTTCTCCAAGTTCTTGTAGCCCTAAGATTTTTGGCAACAGGAGGTTTTTATTCCTTAGTTTCTGATACTTTCTCATTTATTTTGGCCGTGTCTGTCTGCAGAGCTGTAAAGGATGTTTGTAGACAACTATGTCAAATATCACGACGATTTGTGAAGATGCCAACGGGAGATGCTGCCGAGTCTATGAAAACGCAGTTTTATTTAATAGCAGGTACACACAAGATCAACCACGTGATAAGTTGAGGTTTATTCTTACTCCTAAACCTGAACTTTTGACACATCAAGGAAACTTTTTAAGGCAATCTTTTTAAGGCAAGATAGGATCCTCGTTGGTCAGAAGTTCAATACATATTGTGTATCTTGGTTTGATGTTTTGTATACATGTCATTTGAATTGTATTTGCTTGACCTTTAAGGGTGTATTTTGCCAATAAAATATTATTATTATCTTTTTTAAAAAAGATCTACGTTTTAGTTAACCTCTGCTATCAGGCGTCCTGTATTGTTATTGATAAAATTTTGATAGCTTTATTATAGGAAATTTGCAAGAAACTCCCCCCCCCCCCCCCGAAAAAACAAGCAAGAAAGAAAAAAACAAACAATGAGTGCACACGGGTGCTTAAGACGAGTAGGCAGTGTCTTTACGACACCAATCAAGTTACTCATTTTCAGGTCCAAAAAAGTATGAATCACCATTTTATTATTGCAGATGGTATGTGATACAAAATATAGTATTGTGAATTGTGTCGCCAAGTGGCCGGGTAGTGTACACGACAGCAGAATTTTCCGTAACAGTCACATTTCAGTTTCATTTGAACATGGTATTTATTAGTGCAATTAAAACAAGTCAAAATATATTTTTCTTTATCAATTATTAGCGTATTGTTGTTAATTATTTCAATCATCTGCAAGTATGTACTAACAAGAGTACATGTATAATACAGTCATTTTGATCATATAATCCAAATAACTGTACTATTTACCATGATTTACATAACATTACTGTACAACTAGTATTTATCATACAAATTTTCCCTATTTATCTGATAAGATTTAAATGCAAATATTATGAAAATCAAATATTCTTTCATAACATTCGTTTTTATTTGACAATATTAATTGTTAATTTGTATACGCCCGTCTATAACGGACTTAATATGCCGGTATACACATGTCTGTCCGTCGTCCACATGTCGCACTGAATGTTGAGCATGCCTTCAGATTTTCTTGCAACTGCACACATTTGTTTATTATGTAAGCCCCGTTGTCTGTATACCTTTTGTCGTATATTTCTGATTTATACTTATACAGTTTTAATAATTTATTCGAGAAGAAAAGTGGGTGGGGTCAGTTTTCAGTTTTTAACACGCTTTCATCAGTTTTGTTTCAAGTTTGTGGAATTTTTCACTTTGGTAGATCCTTTCGTTTTTGATACATTTCAGTTTTTTTTCTTTTAGAGTTATGGTGCTTTGTAAAAAGGGGGAGGGGCGGGGTTCAGTTTTTATACACGAATTCAAAAAAGCTTTCAATTTTCTTGAAATTTAGTAGCATTGTTTATATTCATAGATGTGATATGTCTAATCAGTGCAGATAGAATTATGCATCCAGGAATTGTTTAGCTCTTGTTCTTATATTCAGATGGGCGTATCATGCACTCATGGCACTGCTGTTTATTTTTCAAACCAATCATGCTTTTTTAGGAATACATAAAGGACTTTTGTTGGGAGATTCAGGCTACCCATGCAAGCCATACCTGATGACTCCATTCTCCTTGCTATCAAATCCAGCAGAGGAAAAGTATAATAAATCACATGCAAAAACCAGGTTATAATCGAACAGACCTTTGGTATTTTAAAAAGGAGATTTGCATGCCTTCACAGTGGACTCCGAACATTACCAGAAAAAGCATGCGACATTACTTTAGGTTGTGCGGTTTTGCACAATATAGGGATAGAGCGAAATGATATTTTAGATATTGATGAAGACTATATTAATGTTGGTGATGTCGACTTTAATGTCAGAGATGATTGGACTGGATCCAATATCAGGCAATATATATGCCAAGCATTTTTCTACAGATAGAATGTTGGTCATGTTGAGTAAAAAATGAACAATTTATACAACTATTTTTATGTTGTAGTAAACAAATTTTAAAAATAAAGATAATAGCAATAATAACAGATAAAAATTACACTATTTCTGTTCAGTTCTCAGTTTGTAACAACTGTTGCTCCCTTTTAAGTTTTTCAAGTTTTAATTCTAGGTACAATGTTTTAGTTTTATAAAATTCAGTTACTTTTTTCAGCTTAATTGTTTCATGCACATATTTGTCTCTCTCTGCACGAAGTGTTAAAATTTCCTCCTCCTCCATTGTTTTTCTTCGTTTTGTTGTTTTTGTAGTACATGTTGAGAAGGGGAGATCAATGGTGCTACAACTATTTCCCACAGCCATGTGGTTTACACGAATGTCATAAACCCTTGTGGCTACAAAATAAAAATATCAGTGGAGTGCAAATCAAATATAATATCAACACATAACAGAGTTTGTTTTAATTACTTATATATAATATATTAGTGTGTTGTTGAAAATTATGGCTTATCTATGTACATTAGGCTTATGCACTGGGCAAATTTAAATCTGCACAGAACATTTTCCTGTTCCAATCTACAAGAGCTATATAAATTTGTATATTTAATAACCTGCATCCAATCAATGAGGTATACAGTTCCATATAAATATTTTATTAACTGAAGTCTGAATGATGTTGTGAACAGAAGTTAACTTCTGTGATGCAGTAACTTGCACAGATGAATAATTATCAAATTCCTTGCTTCTTTGGAAAAAAATGGTAGCAGAGAATTCAATTCAAGAATTGGTTTTTGCAGGAACATTTACTAACTGTTAAAATGAGTAGATATTGGTTCAAGTGTGTCAACAGTTTGAAATAATTATATGTCACTTTAATACATACCATTTATATTTGCACATTTTTCAGGAAACGACAAGCCAACTTGTTTCTCTACTCTACTGAAAGCTTCAAACACAAGAACAATACATTAATAAAAATAGAATATTAAAATAAGAATAGAATATAAATATCAATGTTATATTAAAAAAGAGATAAACTGACATAAAAAAAATATTTTTTTATTATCTGACCATCTATGGAGTTAACATGTGCTATCAAGATAAATCCCTGTGATATTTGAGAAGATTATGTATGGACATTTTCCTAATTTACTTATTTCTACATTGTCATTAATTCTTGTTTGCTTAGACTATTATAAAAAAGGAGGGGAGTCTTTGTGATATAACTATGAATGATTTTCCCAATTCTGTGAGGAAGCTTTTTAAAAATATAATTTATAAGGTAAGGTCTCTTTCACTTGTTAACAGCATGTATGTGTTATTGACTAAAACAGTTGGCTTATTGTAACCACTACAGAAGGCCAAATTTCTGCCCCTGCCCAACTCTTCATACTTTTCCAGTTGCAGACAAAATTGTGTTCCTGTTTCCCATCCCACCCCTTTTTAAAGTCAATTTGTTAACTTGTTCTTGTCCTGAATATAGCTGAAAAACTGCCCCCAGAAGTTAAAAAAACATCCAATCAATCAAAATTTTTAAATAATTAATATGCACAAGTATTTCTGAAAAAAAAATGTATACACCTCACTACTAAGAAATGAAGATGTACAACTTACTGTTAGTGGCACATTCCAAATCTAAATCAAATCCATCTTGGCCAACTATATTGCAATTTTTAACATTAATAATAAACAGTATATTTATTATAATTAACCTATTGTAGATGTTTGATATTGATTAAGCATTTATAAATATTGTCATCTTGCTACCATACATCTATACATATATAGACATATATTTATATTATATTTATATTATATATATTTATATTATGTGTATCACATGTATTTCTTTCTGTCTATTGACTTGCATATAATAACCCATGTTAATTAGGGACTATCTATTTTCTTATAATGGAGTGTTTGGGCTTTCTTGTTCTGAACCTTTCGTTTTCTTCCAAAAGATAAAAATAATTTTGTTCATCAAAATAATAAAGATATAACAGGAAAATTGATACACTTTTGAAGTCGTAGAATTTTTTCAGACTAGAAACAAATTACTTTTGCAAAAAAAAATCCTGGCTCCAATCAGGTAAGATAGTGCAATGCCTAGAACCTTATAATAAAAGGACTTTCTTTGAAATTAATAGTAATTGTACATGACAAACAAATTAAATGGATGAAATGTTGATAAGAGCATAACTGCCTGCCTATAATGCTATATACCTTCTTCTGTGTCATGTCCAGTGGCAAGACCACACAGTGATGGCTTGTCCTCCAACTGCTTCAGAACTTCCTGTTCTGGTACTGTTGGAGATTGGGGTTTGGGACCTCCTCCGGTTGGGGGTCTCCTCATGGCATCTGATTTCTCCTTGGCTGTAATACAACATAGAATTTTTTCTATTTTTGTAACAGTAGGCAGATATTTGCTGCCGTAATAATTTGATAATAGTTTTGTGATTTGTTGGATTAACCTCACCCATAAAGGGGGCAAGGGTACGATTCTTAGTTCTAATGTAACAGTAAAACTGCTTAAGGGATAAGAGGGGGAGGGGCAATATATTGGTTCTTTTTAATTATGTCTTGAAATGAGATTATTGATTCTTAAAATAAGATATTAAATCACAGAACAACGCATAATGCTTTAGCATGGAGTCTTTTAACACTGACAACAATTTAAGTAAGTATTCACAACTACTGGTTAACGTTTACAAGTTTAAATTCTATTCAATCCCTCTGCTGAATACAATTAATGCCTGTCATTTTGATCTAAGAGTATTTTCTGCTTGTTTTTTTTTTTTTGGGGGGGGGGGTTCATATTTGAACAAGTGGCTCTGCAGAAACCAAAAATTAAAAACAAACAAATACATGTACAGATATAACAGACATGTGATAAAAAAGTAGAAAAGTACTAAGTATCCTAAATTTACCTCTCTGCTTGATGTTAGCATACTGTTTCTTAACTTCATCCACTGATCTCTGTACAGTGTCTGATTTGCTGAAAAGTTTGAAATAGCGCATTAAAAATGTAAGTTATTTCTTTAACTAATGACATTTAAAATCATGCAATTATGCGACTTCAAACAGAATGTAGACATTCATCACAGAGTAAAAAAGCAAAAAAAAAGAACTATAACACATTTTTCTTTAATAAACATAAGAACAAATTAATAATAATTTGTTCTATGGCTAGTTGACACTTTATTTCATGAAAAATATAGATTAGAAGCAGTGAAAATATGACACAGGTTATGTGTGAGCTAAGAATTGAGTGTTCAAGTACTACAAGGGGTTTAATTTTTAAATAGATTGATTTATTGTTGTTTAACGTCCAGCAAACATTTTTTAAATAGATAATAGTACTATAAGTAAGCGAGTATAACAATAGGACCCTTATACACTATAGTCAGGTTACTTCTAATATGAATTTCATACATTTTTCAGATTTCTTCATTTTGTTTTGAACGTGTTTTGCCTCCCCAGACATTTTTTTATACACACGGGCACTTTTTTAAGTTGAAAAGCACTTTCAAGAACATCTGATAAGACTTGCAGACAAAAAAACTTATTTTTATTAACACCCGAGTCCGGTAATTCCGCCAGTCCAGTAAACATGCCCACTTTCACTTTCCGTAACGTTATTTTCCCTATCAATTGTAAACGTCGTCTGCAGTTTACTAAATTGCAATGTCTTCTTATTACACTGCAATTACCTCCTGTTGCACAAAATATTCTAAATGACAAATAAAACCCTACAACAGGCCAAGTTAAGAGCACTGAGATTTTAAATACTAAGATTTTAAATTAAACAAAATTCTTACCAATTCAGAATAGTTGCGATCTTTCCATGCCGCTTCCTTCAATTTTCCTCCATTCACTGCTCCACGTCCCTTGAATTTAGAAAATATACGATCTTCACGCTTTTGGACTTCTTCGACTAGTAAAAGGCGTTCCCTCTCTGTCCAATTCGGCCTTTGTTGACTCTTTTCCGTCATTGTAAACGTGAGCAGACGACTATTTACATTGACAACGGAAGTAAGGGATTTTCCAAATGGGCCGCTTACAGCAGCAAAAAAAAAATAGAAATTCTCAAACTCAGCTCAGTTTTATCTGAGTTTGCTTCAAGAATTCGAACTTAAGATAAATCTCAGCTAAGTAAGTTTGGAGAATTTGAGATAAAACTTAAGTTTTGACTTTTTCGAGTATTTTTCGAGAAATCGTGGCCAGAACATTTAACTCATCCAGACTTTGGTAATTCATTCCAGCATTGTGTTTAGTGATGAAGTATACCAACTACAAAATCTAAGTACGCTACCTTTGGATGTAATCAGCATCAACCAAGTTCAGTTTAATAAATTAATAACAATAACCACAAAGTATGAAATGTCTATAACATACACAACGTTAAAAAATTAACAAAATTTACATAGCCAAAAATTAAGCATTATAAATATTATAAGTGCGCAAAACAATCTTTTAGTTTTTTTCCTAGTCTGCAGAATTTATACTTTATGCTGAGTTGGAGAGCAGTGAGCATAGAAAAACATTTTCCCATGCTTGAAGTATTCAAAGGAAGAAGAATGCAAACAATTAGTTTGAAAGGTAATCTAATGGTAAATTGTTTTAGAATATGAGAGTCACATTTTTGATATCTATGGGATATTTGTTTGACAGAATTGCTCTTGCCTTCTAACTATGGTGTAGACATCGACGCTTCAAGCTTTTCAAATTTTGCACGGAACTCAACTTGCCCTGAAGGTATTGATATGTCTGAAAGTCCTTATACGACAGATAATTTTTAATGGCTTTTGTTTATTCATGTATTTAAAAAGCTGAAGGTCATTCGATTTTCCCACATTGGATTTTGTTGATCATCAGACATCGTACAGGGAACGTCTACTCAACCCAGTGTTACATTTCAACTCGCGTCCACCCTTCAAGAAATATCCATAAATTATGGATCTTCCGTTCGTGGATTAACTAATTTAACATTCAATAACGGCAAGTCAATGAAAACACTAAGTTTGTTCCAACATTAATGACATTTCTAGATAGTTTAGGCAGCTTTGGAGGTTTACCGAACTTGACAGAAATTGATATTTCAGGATTTAATTGCACTTTTTTAAATCCAGATATTTTACAGTTTTTAACACGATTAGAAATATTTAGAGCTCAAAACATAAACATTAACTTTGGCTTAACTTTTGTGCTTGAATCTGGTGCACGATTATTGCAAAATCTTTTCAATTATTATAACGTAGATATTTATGTAAACAAATGCATTCAAATAAGTATAAGCACATTTAAAAGTTTGGAAATACTAGATTTGACATCAAATAAAATTCAATATTTTGATGACGACGAGCAGACACTTTTGGAAAAAAACAATAACATAGATTTAAGACTGTCTGGAAATCCATTTGCATTTACTTGTAACCATAGAAACTTCCTTAGATGGATAAAAGACCGTTGGATGAAGTTTTTTATGAATGTAGAATGCTACGATGCCGACAGAATATGCCATAATGTTAGTGAAATAAGTGGTCTTGACAATTTTGAGTTAAAGTGCATTACATTCTGGTTAAACTTCGCCATCATAATGCTGTCTTCTTGATGTCTTTTAGCATTCTTCTTTTCAATCTACTATCTATACCGATCAGAAATGCAGTACTTTTTCTTGAAAATTAAGATACAAATGAAGAAATACAATTCACTGAAAGAGCACAATAAGTATTCATTCGATGCCTTCATTTCCTACAGCCGTAGCAATTCCTCTTGAATTTTACATAAAACTGACAGGTAATGGCTTTAAAATTTGTATTGATGCTAAAGATTTCATTGTTGGTGACGGAATTGCAGAAAATACTGTTATGTCTATAGATTGTAGTCGTAAGATAATATTCATGGTTAATGCAAATTTCTTTAAAAGTTCATGGGGAGGATACGAAATAGAAATGACAATGTTGCACTGTTGATGATGGTAATACTTATTATAAAAGATGAGATACTAATTAATGAAATGCCTCGACCATTAAATGAAATGTGGGACAAAATAGTATGTCTTAAATGTTACGACGAGAATGAACCTAATTTTTGCAATTCGGTAGCACTCTGCTTACGATGAACATTTGCTCTAAGTATTGTTTTAATTTTTTGCTTTTTTTCTTTTATAGTTTAAACATATTTTATTCAAAAAATTGAGATGGATTGGATAGCAGGCACAGCCTATATAAATCCCCTCCATCTTTTTCTTTTTTCCTTACTCTTCAATATTTACAATATTTTTTATAGTTCTTCGGTTGGCGTTTCTTCTAGATCCTCCTGCAGGCGCCACGACATATATTATCAAATGGAATATGCTGTTAATTAATAATGAGGAATAACAGTGGCACTAAATAACAGAATTAATCTGCATTATATTATTATCAATCGTCAAATATTTACTAATTAATGATAATAATTTTTAATAGTTTTTCACATATATTAATTCATGTATTAAGCATTGTTTTTGGCTTATGCCATTAACATACAACAGTTTCTTTTAACACCCCTTAACACTAGCACGCAAAGAAGGCAATTTTGTAAAGTATTTAAAAAATGTTTAAAATGTTTATATCAAGCATGACTTAATCAAAATAAAGATAATATTTGCGTCAATTTGATGAGTCATGATTACACTAATAGTCACACCACCGTGGAGTTCGTTTTTTGCTTGATTTTTTCTTATTCAATATTTTACCTTTTTATTGCGAGAATCCAGTAGAACACATTTTCAAACGATCACCTGTTAACTATGCCACTGTTGTTTGCATGTCACAAATCCTCCTTGTCTTTTGGTTCGGAAAATGTACATAGTAAGTCAGACATTTTGGTTTCGCAAAGACCACAACGTTGTTTACGCAATTTGAAATAACATTTTGTCACACTAAAAACCTCTGCAAATGTTTAAACATTATGTTTGAAATTTACATGCACATGCCAAGTCATAGTATTAATTGAAAACAAATTACTTTTCAACGGATAGAATATTATTCTACAACGTTTAGCTTTGAAAGTTGCTGACGAGATACTAAATGTTAAACATATTAATGATAGCATCCAACCGGTTGGTGCTCTGACAACTTACATTATTGTGTTTATCTCTATCTTGACATTATAAATTCTATGAGAAATGAATACGACAGTTCTGAATGTTTATGTCCTTTAAAAAAGATGATATTCTGATAAACAAAGGCAAACGTTCACAATATTTACAAAACGTTTTTGTCTCCATTTTGTAACGCATTATTCTTTCCAGGAATAGAAAGTTGATGATTCGATGCAATAAATAAGGACAAAATGTGATTACAAATTTATGGCTGCTACAAAACTCACATCACAACATGAAACTAAAAACATACACACACATATAAGGAAGGAAGCCCGAGTGTCTCATGAATATTCTGACCTTCATTCAGAAGGTCAACTGGTATTCATATGAATTTTATTAAATGTATATACAAACTGCGATCAAAATTTAGATCTATTCCCAGTCCTGTTTTAAAACAGTAAGGTGCTTAAAATGCAATGTTTTATTAACGCCAAGACGTAAAAAGACATTCATAAACAAATAAACAAGTGAAACTCCTAGTATAGTATTTAGTATTTAGTTGTTTTTTTTCATCTGCAACGATGCAAAAGAAACAAAACCAAGCAAATTATGCAAAATATTAATGAATTAAATGGTCTGAAATAAAATAAATAAAAATTTTTTACTTCTGATAATGTATAACTTGCTTTGTTCTCACAACAATGACATATTAACATCTTATTATCTTATTAATTTTGGGGTTTTTGTTTTTTTTTATTTTACCACAGCTACTACGATATTTGTGTATTACAAAAATGATAAATGAAATTTAATTCAAATACAAAAATATCCAAGTCTTCCAAGTTTTATGCTTTAACAACGTCGATTGGCAATATCATTAAATGTGCTTTATATGGATATGTTTAATACTAAATATCAAATATATGCAATTAACAAGTACAAGTATTTGTTTTACGTCGAGAGAGTGGTGTCTTTTTGTATCACGATATGCGTAGTGTTCAGTTGTGATGTGGTATGTTTGCAACTGTGGACCTTTATGCCTTCATTTATTTATCTAAACTTAAGAAGTATAAAAAGGCAGAGCAAAACTTTCGTATCAACTTTGTTACTTCGATCGATTTATACTTTCTTAAAAATCAAAAGTGTAGATATATTCAAATGACAAATGAAATTAATAAAAAAAATATATTATTCACTAAAGCGACTTTATATGAAATAAAGACCCATAACTTGAGACATATTGTAACGCCCTATTTTATTTAAAGAATGAGTCGTTTCATTCATTATTACGTCAACAATGCAGTTAAGACAAAAGTACATTTTTTCTCACTTTTATTGATGACACAAGATTGTGTATTACCAGTATTGTAGCAATCGGTTTTTGTAGATTTTGACAAGATACATAATTTATTGCAGATAAATATGTATATTTCAGAGTTATACTTTTGATTGCAAAGTGGTAAAACTTAGTAAGTATAACACAAAACATTTCCTAGACTAAATAAAGATGTTATGCGAAATTTTGATGCTGTCTTTCGTTACTTGAAACATGTGATGTGGACAAAATATTGTTAAATGTGTAAGTACGAACGGGGAAATCAACAATGAATCGTATAAAATCGTTTCAAATATTCAGTACTGATCGATCTGAAGTGGGTTAATATGGGTTTTATGACTTGAACACATTTCAATCGTACAATGCTTCACAACCAATTAAGTGTTCGTAGTTTCGCAATATTTTAGATATGTAAATTTATGACTCGATTACTCCTGTTTTTCATGCAAGTAGCAAAAATGATCAGGTTACATCTATAAAACATTAAAAAAATTGTAACTTTTTTACTGCTTGAAATGTAATGGCATAGCTACTTAGTGATATAAAACTAGCTTTACACTTAAAACAAACATTACATTTAGACACAAACGCATACTACTTTAAATTATGTTTTACATTTGACAAGATAGGTGGGATTTTTGCGTTATATTCCACTGTCAAAACGCATATAATGCAATGTAGGTAGTCGAAACACTTCGATGAAGAGGAACGTTTGAACAGGTTGACGAAATAAACAACCAAAATAAATTGTCTGACATGTATAAGTGATACGTACCTGTAAATGACAAGTCTAAGTGACAATTAAACTAGAACCAAAATCAGTAATTTGTAAGATTTTGTGTTAAATACACAAATGAAGAAACCAGACTAATGTTAAACTTTGTCATGCTTAAGGGTCGCGTAATCCAACAGCCTAATTGGACTTTAATTGGTACTTCTATGTAATTGAATTTCGCCCAAACTGTTTTATACCATTTTGAATCTTAATTCCTAGAATTCCGACTAGTTGACTAACAAGAACAGAAATTTCAAACAAAAAAGCACACATATAAATCGTAGCAACTTTGAAAGCTGTTACCTCGATCGATTTATACTATTTTATACAAATCAAAAGTGTAGATATATTCAAATAACACATACAATTAATTAAAAAACTGAGAAATTGTCTGAATAGTCATCTAAAACGTATTTTGTTGCAAAGAAAATCGTTGTCTCGTAATTAGGTTAGATAGTAAATTATGAGAGTTTCTCCCATTTATGTATAGACAACTCTTTGGACTTGTGTAATGTTATAAATACAGATTATCAAACTATCGACCTATAGCCCTCACAAGCTGTCTTTGTAAAACCATGGAAAGGATTATGAACGATCGCTTTGTTTGGTTTTTATAATCCAACAATCTACTTTCTAATATTCAATGTGGTTTCAGACAAGGGCGAAGTGCCCTAGATCATCTTGTTCGTTTCAAAACGTATATTCGAAACGCCTTTGCAAAAAAAGAGCATGTTGTGTCTATCTAAAGCGTATGCCACAACATGGAAACATGGTATTTTAAAAGATCTTTTTGATATGGGGTTGAAAGGTAGACTTTCTACCTTTATTTCAAACTTTTTATCTTACAGAGAATTTAAAGTTAGGGTAAATTCTACTTTATATGACCCTTATGAACAGAAAATGGGTGTTCCTCAGGGAAGCATCCTTTCTGTCACTTTATTTAGTACCAAAATTAATAACCTTGCTCAAGTTCTAAAAGATAATACTGATGTTTCTCGTTATGTTGACGACTTCCTCATATGTTACCGAGGAAAACACATGAATAATATTGAACGGCAACTGCAGTTATGTTTAAATAGAATAGAGAAATGGGCAATGGAGAATGGTTTTAAATTCTCCACTGCAAAAACCTTTGGGGTGCATTTTTGTAATAAACGAAAGATGCATCCTGACCCCGAATTAAAGTTACTTAATAATTCTATCAAAATTGTAAAAGATACTACTTTTCTTGGTCTCATATTTGATTCAAGGCTAACCTTTCTACTCCATATCAAAATGTTAAAAATAAATGCCTTAAAGCAATAGATATTTGAAAAGTCGTATCCAGTACCGACTGGGGTGCTGAATGCAATGTTTTACTGAATCTTTACAGATCGCTGGTTCGATCTTCATTGGATTACGGTTGCTTTATTTATGGTTCTGCTCGCAAGTCATATGTCAAAATCCTTGATAATATGCACTATCATGGATCGCGACTATGTCTTGGAGCTTTTAGAACCACACCTGTGAATAGTTTATATGTAGAAGAAAACGAACCTTCTTTGTATCAAAGAAGAGTTAACCTCGCTTTGCAATATGCAAGCAAATTGAAGGCGTATCCTGGCAATCCGGCTCACGACTGTGTTTTCAAACCTCTTTACGAAAATATTTTTGAAAAACATCCAAATAAAATTCAACATTTTGGAATCAGTATAAAACCTCATTTGAACAACTCTGGTATAAATTTAGATGAAATTCCACATAATCCTCCTTGGTTAAACCCCAAACCGGTATTTCTTTTTGATCTAAGAAAACATAAAAAGTCCGACACAAACCCTTTAATAATACAACAACATTTTGCAGAAAAAAATCTTGTTACGCTGATTATAGTACTATTTATTCAGACGGGTCAAAAGACGAAGATAAAGTTGCTTCAGCCGTTGTCTTCGGAGAGCGTGTAGAAACTCGTCGTCTCTCGTCTGCCTCATCTGTATTTACTGCTGAGGCGCAAGCTATTCTTCCTGCAATGAAAATAATTGCTTCGTCAGACGAGCACAAATTTATTTTCTGCTCCGATTCTCTGTCATGTCTCCTTGCTATTGAAAACATCAAAGTTAAGAACCCTAATATTTTAAAAATTATTCTAATTTACAAAGCCCTTGTAGCTTTGGGTAAGGAGGTTGTGTTTTTCTGGATCCCAAGTCATGTGGGAATCCATGGGAACACAGTCGTGGACGAGGAGGCCAAAAAGGCCTTGAATAACAATATAATTAATTGTGCCATAACTTTTACTGATTTTAAATCATTAATTTTTAAATATATTTCTCGTTTGTGGCAGAGTGATTGGGATCTAGAGGTTCATAACAAACTTCATGAGATCCAGCCACTACTTCAGAAAAATAATTTTAATTGTTTTAGAAGTCGTTGAGACCAATTTGTTTTAACCAGGTGTCGTCTTGGTCATACCAGGACGACTCATAGTTATATTTTAAATAACGATCAGTGACCCGAGTGTGTGCCATGCAACTGTCCATGCACAATCAGGTATTTAAAACCGTCGCAGGCGACACAATTTTAAAGCTTTTAAAAGAAATTACTTTATATGGCAAAATTCAAGTATACTGATAATTGTGATGCTACATTCTTTTTATTGTTTTAGTTACATTTTTATATGTATCATATTATATTATCATACTATTGTATGAGATCTTGTTTTAGTATTAAGGGAGGGATAATGAATGATTGTTTGTAATTAAATGAATTAATTTGTGATAATTATCACGTCCTGAATATAGCTGAAATATTGCTTGCTAGACGTAAAACAACAATCACTCAATCAATTAAATACAGATTATTGTCATAGTCAAATTGAAAAAAAAAGTAAAATGACGGAAAGTATGATTTTTAGTATAACCGCACAAACAAATGGGAATACCAGTTCACATCCAATATTAAAATGCATCTACTGCTTTTCTTGCATGAAACACATCAACATTCAGTCTTGACTTAAAAATTGACCGTCAGATTTAAAAAGCAATTAAATGTCGAAAAGAATTACCTTTCGTATCACTGCACACGGTTTACAGACAATGTTTAAATGCATCTAACACCTTTTTTGCATAAAAACACATCGACACTCAGTCATGACTTTAAAACGTTGACGTTCAGATTTGAACAAAAAATAATTTTCCGAAAAGAATTACCTTTCGTATAACGACACAACTTGACATCCAATGATGAAATGCATGTAACACCATTCTTGCATGAAAACACTTCGACATTCAGTCATGCCTTAAAAGAAGTTAAAGTCAACTGATTAATGAGTATTTAATTAGTAAAGTCTTACGGCATACAAATAGAAAAGAAAACCAGGCAAATACTGATGTCAAAAATAACAATGCAAGCGAACTGAATCATACTTGTATCAAAATTGAAATGCGTATAAATGTGTGGCAACAGTAATACTGACATATTTATTGGATTTTTAATTCTTTCATCATAAAATTCTACTACCATTTTATGAGTTAGTCGTAATTTATGAAAATTTAAATTAAACAAACAAATACGCGGAATTTTATTTGAGCGCAATATCAAATTTATAATACCATAAAATGTGTGTTTGTTGATATGAATCGGTGTAAGTACTTTATAGTAGGCAATAAAATAAATATATCTAGCACAGTGTCGTTTTAAGATTTAGGTTCAAGGATGTTTAGATTTTTTATAGTGGCAACATGGATAACAGTCTCAACTCCAGTTTTCTAATTTATTACATGTTTAGTATTAGACTATGTTAGATTGAAAATATGTTTCAATAGCAAGTTTAAAAAGAAATCGTTGGTAAATTTGTATGTTCAATTTATTCATTTTTAACGACATGACCAACCTCTGCTAGGAAAATAGCCTTAAAATGACTCACAACATCTCTTTGTTGCACTTTGATGATATCAAGCATTAACATAAAATATAAATAGCTTGAGTAATTGGGTATTTAATATTTTTTTGGTTTGAACATCACTGATGAGTCTTGAGTACACAAAGTGCGCGTCCAGTGGAGTTAATTTAATAGTTGTGATATTTTTACTGTCGTTTTATTGTAACTAATTTTAACTGATATGTGTTATTTGGTACCAGCATACTTGACAACTACATCGCTCAACTACTAAACATTGTTAACAGTAGTCTTGAAAGCGGAATAATTTATACAAAATTATTTCCTTCTTTATGTGGGAAATCCTGTCAAATTCACATTATTTCAGCATTGAAGAAAATTGGGGTTTTAAATATTTATCTTTAAACCTCTCAAAATAAATATTAATTGCTTTTAGAATGAGATCGCAATAAAAAAATTAAAACTTCCTTTTCTGTCATATATTCTGATATTTAAATTGTCAAATTAAGTCACTGTTCTTCAAACACATTCCCCAGGAGAGACAGAAATGTTGTGCGCTATACTGATGCTGTATTACCTGGCTTGGATCAGAGGTTAGTAATATCATATTCATTCATTTGTCTGTCTAGTATGTAATGCATTTATTTTTTCAACTTGAGAGATCTTTCAGCAGATATCTCAGTAAAAATTAGTAATGGGAGAATAAACAAGCAAATGACGCGTTTAAAAATGATTATAAAAGAAATTGCTAGCAAATAACAATGAGAAAGTTTATGATGAAGTAACAACGAAACAGGTAACAAATTAAGTTTAAAGGTCAACAACTAATAAAAGTAATAACATGTAAAAGAACTATTATACTCTACATGAAAATAAGTTCTTTTTCACAGCTTATCTGGAAACAAATAAAACGTGTAATGTGTTCATTTTTAATTACTATGGTTTCATTTTTATTCGTTGGGTACCAATTTTCGTCGTTTTCGTGGGTGAGGACAAACCACGAAATTAAGAATTCAACGAATAATGATCTCAAAAAATCTAGAATGACTGCAAGCTGACACGAGAAACTGCTATGGGAATAAAGTTTACATGGATAATGACGACTGATGTTCAAGATGCATCGTTATATTAATGTTTTCAATAGTTATGACAATTTTGCTTTATGAACACCTTTATGTGTTTATGACACTTAATTGAAATAAAATTGATAAAAAAACATCGTTGTTTTTTTGAATTGCGTAATCCCGTCAGTAATGAACGTACTTCCTGTTATGCCTTTGCGTTGTAAAGTGTTGATTTAAACACAAATTTTAAAGTAACTGTCTTAATTGAAATAAAGCAATAAAGTAATATATTTTTAACTTTAACAACTTTTATATTGATTTTCATCTTTAAAAAAAAAACACTAATTATATTATCAAATAAACAAACTTAATCTTTGCCCCAGGGAATGTACGACAAATTTACAATGAACTGTTTACTTAGGTTGGTTTTAATAAAATGACATGTTTATTAATTAATATGTTCATTATGTTTACAGCTACAAAACAACATCTGTTTAATCTTTATTATTTCATGTTCCTATGAAAACAAAACAGTCATTGCGCCGTTTTCAAGATAGCTAGCTAGATGTACACTATCGCGTTAAATGTGGTATCGCGTGATTTTATTAAGGGCACTTTACTCAACGAACCGTCTTTTAAAAATGTGTTTCCAGACGACATAAAACGACATAAATCGCAACCCCTTTCATAAATTTATGTTTGGTGTGGGCTTTGCACCACGCCACAACAAGAATAAAACAGGTTTCGTATTGCATCGTCTTTGATAAACCATCCCATTTCGTTTAAATGTCGCCGCTTACCAATAAAAGTACCGTTAATTTCTATTAAATCTCGTGATCAGCATTACAATGGTCACCTCCCGAGAGCGATAGCTAGTATATCATGAAAATGTACAGACAAACTAGGTATGAATACCGAAAATTTGGAAGCAATTTCCTCATTTTTCATTTTTTGATTTTTTTTAAATCCGCGAACCACGAATTTAAGAATTCCACGAAATGTCTTTTTTCCTCCAACCACGAAAATTGATACCCACGAAAATAAATGAAACCACAGTATAACTTATTAAAATGTAATAAAACAGAAGAAGTTTAAAAAGAAACTATCGGATATATTAAAATTTCTAAGTTACCACAACCAACACTTCAATTGATTTTTGTTACAAATATTTTATTAGTTTTTTGTTACCTCATTCAGTTTAGTGTTCACTGTTTTTTGTACTTTGCTCATTTTATTTTTCAATTCTATAGTAATTTACTTCTCTTTGAATTTTTAGCTAGATTAATCGTTTTAGCTTTCGTGTGGACCTGATTATCACTGTTCTTTATAATTTAGAAGTTCCCATAGTACTAAATTATGTCTCTGTTTTGATAACAAGCTACTTTATTATGTTACCTCTGTCTTGATGATCTGTTCCATTATTAAAATGTACTTTGTAGTGAATGATTGTGTATTAATTATTGGCAATCAGTTACTGTATTATATTATCTCTGTCTGGGCGATCTGTGTCATTTTTAAAATTTAGTTTGTGGGAAATGACTGTGTATTACTATCGATCATCAGTTACATACATACAGCATTTACCTATAGTGTTATGAATTCATATTATATCAATATCTTTCAAACATGTTTAAACATGTATTATTTACGGTAAACATTGCAAGGTTAAATATTTTTGTTTTTTCACAGACGAATGTTTAATTTGAATCTCAACATATTTGTGGTTGGGACTTACATCAATAACAAATACTTGTTTTGTTTTTAGGCAATTTCTGCTACATAACCAAACATTTCAATATAAAGTTTTGCACTATTTTGAATATGCACTTTTATGAGAGTTTAGTGTTATAGATGTCCCCTTACCCATGGTATATCGTATATAGCCTTTAGGCGTAGAAGCAGAATTATTACCGCAACAATTTCTTGAAGCATGAAGAGTATGAAGATGATGATCGAAAATCGAATGTTGATATCATATTTTAGAATAATGTAATTTGTGATATGTTCTCACAAATCGCTGGAACTATTACATCAACATATTCTATACTTACTTAGTCCCAGTTAATTTGTACAGATGCCAGTTATTAAAAACAATCGCAAAGAAACCCGACGGAACAAACAAGTGCCAAAAGTCAAGTTACAATTACAAATCCGAATATAGACAAACACATACAACACGCAAAACAAAAACAAACAAAAAAAAAACCACAAAAGCAGAGAAAAAAGCACAGGAATGACTAATGCCGGTTATGACTAAAATTAATACCTTTTTCATGATCAAATTCAATATGGCATTTTTGTTCAAAAATTTGGAATTTGAAGTTCCAACTAGTTACACAATCTACTTGTTAAGAAAAATAGCAATAAAACCCGACAGAACAACAACAGTCAAAAGTCAAAGGACAGTTACAAATCATATACAGCACGAAAACCAAAAACAAAAAGAGATTACCCGAACCCTTAAAAGGCCAGGGGCGTCCTCAGGTGCTGAGGACTAGGACGCAGTACCCGCCTCTAATTAGACAACAGCCAAATTACTTATTGCCATGTCTTGAAAAAGTCCAATCCAGAAATAGGAAAGACTACCTATGACTCGAGTTATATTTTGTATAACGATAAATTAAGTCATGCCGACGACCATAGAACTCCTGCAGAGATAGCATCAACCTAGGTACAACAAACACGTGTTTGAGAAGTTTAGTAGTCAAAAGCAGTGAGCGGTCTAGAAAATCGAAATATAAATCGCAGGATCTAGAATGACGTACAAGTTGTGGAATGTACACACCATACGCTGTAGCTGCTGAATTGTTGGTGTCAATGAACGTGAAGTTGACAATTGTTAAGTCGAAGTCATCATCTTTGTCGTAGAGTCTATTTCTATAAGTATATTTAAGTAAAAGGCCGATATAAGTGTTTTAGTGGTGTATTTTATTTCAAGCTCACTAGTGCAAATTGAATGCAATAATTTATCATTGTTAAGGTACAATATATCATCAATATAGCAGAGTGTGAAATTAAAGGTCTAGGCCAGTGTCTTGATTCTTCAGCAGGCCTTCGTGAAGCTCAGCCTCATACAAATAGGTCAGCGAGGAAAGGAGCACAATTAGTACCCATTGGAATACTTAAAGTATGTTGAAAAACATGTCCTCCAAACATGACGAATATGTTAGCAATCAAAAAATTTAATATTTCAAGAACATCCTCTTTTGAACGCGTTGTGGATGTGTAAGGAGGATTGCCAAGTGAATTCTCCATGCTTTGCTAAACCGTCTATATAATGTTTTCTGCAGATAAAAATAATGTTGTGTGGGGCGTTATCTGCTGGCACAACAACATATTTGTCAAGAATGTCGGACAACGTTTTAACATCATAAAGATTTCTAAAGATTGATAATGCTTTAGTACTCATTGGCCTTGTTAAACGACTTATTCTTATTTGAATCAATGACGTCAGTTTTATTTTATCAATAATTGAGTTATTCCAATAGATGGATTTTACGGTGTTTTGGTGGTTTTTAGACAGAATATTGCGGAGTCTTTCATTGTGAACAATTTTGAGATCGCCAGTTATCACGTGACCTGAAAGACTGTATATGATTGTTGAATTGTAGCAAGAGCAGTCAGCTTGTTTGGCTTTAAGGTCCTTGCAATACGCGTTTGTAATTGAAGATTATGGTTGCAATGGGGGTAGTGTAGGTATAAGATATAATCAAAACGAATTTGTTTTTGAAGTAAAGTGGAATTTTGGAAGAAACAGATTTGTGGTGCAAGACAATACGTAGATTAATAGCATTTATGCCTTTGGCAGCAAAAAAAAAGAAAGAAAGGTACGAGTCTCTTGTTAATCTATCTGTGTGTCATCCTCCCAAGTCAGGGGTTCTGAGTCCGCGTTCGCTCCATCATCACTGACAACATACATATATATTTTTTGGGTCTGAGTGTCGCCATCTGGCGGTGACCGGAGTTAACATCAGCCAATGAAATTTATCGTAACCTTCGCCTAATGTTTACATGTAAACAAAAAAATGTCTGCGCCCTGTATCGTGGATTTTTTTCACGATATGTTGGACAGTTTCTGGACCTCAAAAAGAGCTGTATGAGCGATGACAGCTGGAGCTATTTGTTTTTCAAATGAAATGAGGACGACTTCAATGTCATATAAAAAATTTGCATACGAATACTTCCACGTGTTGAACGTGATATTGATAAAGTAGTGGACTATAATGGAATGGACTGTGCAGTATGTGAAAGCAGTAGTAAATGATTCAGGCATAATTACAAATTAATAGACAATTAAAATTGTCTGTATTGCGGACGTACATTTTAATAGAACTGAAAAAGGACAGAGAAAGAGGTGGGTGAAGTAACCCAAAACGAGATTGATTTAACAGGGGACAGATATGTCAGTGACAGAAAAATGTCAATTTTGTTCATTTAACTGGATTATATGTGATTAAAATTTTATAACACATTTAGGTTGACATTTACATGTATTACACACCTGTATGTTATATTCAACACATCATCACATTCAAGACTTAAGTAAAATTTAGTGAATAGTTTTACATCTGGTTAATTATGCACCATGTTAAAACAAATAATTAAAGGAGGAAAACATTCAACTTCAAAATGGACATGGATAATGTTCTAATATACTGTACATGTAAAAATGTGAGGGATATTAAAATTTGATCATGCAGCACACTAGTCAAACTTTTTATTACATGAAAGCAAATTTCCTATTCTGACAGATTTATAAATTATGTGTACTGGAAAAAAAGATGAAAGATAAAATGTATTCATGTTCATGCATGTGTTCATAGTTTTGAAACCTGTTGCAGATTATCACATTAATTTCCATTTCATTTTGTCTTATTTTGATTTGTGCATCATACTTTCAGAAATTTTTCAGCTGTATAATGCCATGTAATTTTTATTGGGGAGGAAGCCGGTGTACCAGGAGAAAACTCCTAACTTTCCACAAGGTCCAAACGGGTCAAGAAATCCTGGAAAAGTCATGGAATTTATCAGTATAAAGAAATTACAACAAAGTTCCAGGGAAAAATTTCTACTGTGCCTTTATCTCATATTTTGTGTTAAATTGTAAGTGTCAATTACACTGTCATGCTAGAATCTTTCATGGAAAATGGACACATAGTTCTTGACAAGTCATGTAATTTTTACACAAAGAATTAGTATGACCATGTTTCAGTAGAAAAACTGGCAATCTCTGTCATTCGACATAGGAGTCAAGTACACCCTGCCAGGAGCTAAGCCCAACCTGCAACCTCTGTGTTGACAGTGTGATCAATAGTAGATGACAAACTACCTCAACTACACTGCCACAAAGTTTATATCATAATATTCAGTCTCAGAGTGATTTTAATGACCTGACGTGAAATAATTTTTGATATACTAGTACATGTACATGTGTTTCATGGAAAGAATGAGACTTGTATGGTACTAGTTTACATATACTGTATGTAACTTATCTGCTGGACCAGCTAAAAGAATAAACCCATGTTTTTTTAAGCAAAAAAAAAAATAAAAAATATAAAACAGTGCAAACAGTTCAATAACAGATATTTGTAAACCCCTGGGTATTGAACCACAACCAGCTGCTTCATTCCTGGTATCAAATGGGACCTCTTAGCAGATCATAAATTGTCACATGAGCTAAATAATTGTATCCAAGAAAAATTTATAAGTATGCTTAATACTAGACCACAATTAAAGGTTGATGATCTGCTTATTAAAGTTCTAGAGGACCCAATTAACAAAAGCGTGGACTTTAAGTGTCCTATTTGGGGGAAATGAAAGTTAAATATGATTGCAAGTCTTACTTAACTAAATTGAAAAATACATTTAGTTTTTGGCTAGAATTGGGGTTAAAAAAAAATGGATTTGTAATCTTGATTTTGCATATTGAGCATGTTGAACCTGTTGATACAAGATATATTTCCAAGTAACTTGTCCTATCAATATAGTGTAGTTTTGTGAACATGTATATATGGTCATGTTTTGGAATTTAACATGAACTAGTACACATGCATGACATAAATCTTATTATTTACTTAAATACTGCTTACTTAAAAGGAATAAATGCAAAAGCTGCAAGTGCAATTGTTTGGCTGTGACAATGGTACTTGTTTTTAATTATTCAATAAATATGCAAGACATAGAAATAAAGCAAACTGTCCTACTAGTATGCTGGGGCTTGTCATTATATATACTAGTATATGTAGTTCTCCTTCAGGTTAAAATTAGCTGTGATTTTTGTATGTGTATGCAGCTTAAAGTCAACATGGCAGGCAGCTTAGTTATGACAGTGTGTGGGATGTAATTTAGATTGTTTAACTTGTTATGGTTTTGGCCCATAGGTCTAAAATCAAACTAAATGTGCAATTGCAACTTGTTGAAGCTTGTCTATATACATGTATATTAAAGGAATATTTTTTGGTGTAATGCAGGCAAATACAATATAGCATGTACACCACTATGTAGGAAAAGATTATGAATGCTTATAACGGTTAAACTTTCAAGTGTCCCATTTCACTGAACCCTCAATTTATATAAGCAGAAACTGAATTACACTTTTGCAAATAACAGTAATCAATTAGTCACATACAGTTTGTTTGTTTAAATGGAACTCGATGCCACTTTTTAGCTATATAATGATATCCGGTTTTTACTTGATAGAACTAGGCAGAAGTACCCAGCAAGTGTATACACAAGTACTGCTTTGGTATAAAAGTCAATATTTTGTTGAACTATTTCAACGTTAGATCATAAACATCTTTAATTTCTGGATTTTTTTTACATCTGTAAAAGGTACATGTATAAATAACTAATCACATCCTTTATGCAGACAGACTTGTGGGGGGGTAGGAATTACTGACTGTGTGGTTCTTCAGGACTAATTGTGTAAAAAAAATCCTACCCCCTTTTCTACAAAAAGTAGTAGGTCCCTACAGAGTCATATACTGACACTTGCTTACATAGCCAATGTCTTGTTACATATATGGATATAAGATTAATATTATTTACGATTTATAGTACAAACATACAAATATGACCTTCGTCGTTGTGGAATTGACAATGTCCAAAATATTCGAGAAGAAAATAAAAAACGTATCATTGGCTGTCACACAACTTATTTTGTGTTGGCGCACGTTTAAATATAAGATACATGATATATTTTTATCAATTTCAAATCAAATTACCGAAGTATTCGCATGTGCTTTAAGCCTCGTGTGTTTGTTTACGTTCGACATGCAGAGTTTGTAAAAACGATTTTGATTGGTACTTCTCAAGGTCAGAAGCAACTTCACTTCCGACCCGAAAAATATATATGTATGTTGTCAGGGGTGATGATGGAGCGAACGCGGACTCAGAACCCCTGACTTGGGAGGATGTCTGTGTGTTAACCGGTTTGAACTATCTGTGATTTCCAATGTCTAAAATAATAACTACTAATCTATACGGAGTGGACGAGTGCTCTGTTACAGAAGGCGGGAGACATTCTTTAAGTGAATCAGTGTTTTGATTGAAATAGAGTACAATGTAGTGCAAATATGATGAAGTTTTTGAACAATCCCGTAGTAGGCCATTTATTGATACATCATGCAACAGAGATGATGTATAGTGATGATGACCATGACTATGTTGTCTCTTGTGATTATGATTGAAAAGGCTCTTCAGATTCACTGTTGCAGCCAGGACTGTACAGGTTATACTATCGATTTTGTCATTGCACTCATATGGTATTGCAGTGCCTAATTTCCTGGTCCAGTATTTTTCTTTTTATCTTCGTAGTGGTCTAGTTAGTGAAGAATTTTTAGAATGATGGTCGATGTTTTCATGGATGCGTACCTTCATATGATCTGCCTGATTAAGATGTTGATATACCGCAGGAAATTTGTTGATATTAATTCCTAAACGGTGTCCACATATATGTTTGTTGAGTCACGTTTTAGTTTATCCAACATAAACAAATACGCATAAGCTGCATTCTAACGCGTAGACAATATTTTCTAATATACAATGCGGATCATCAAACTTCTGGTGTGATATTTTTTGTTAATCAATTTTACCGTCTGTTATAAAAACATTACATGTTTTACAATTCTTTGATTTACATTTAGAGATGGTGCAATGTTGTTCATCGTCCTTTAGTTAAACATATTAAACATAAAATCATATGTTACATATATTGAGAACATTTAACGTAACTAGTAAAGAATAGCATTACATTTTTAGTAAACAAATATCAAATATAAAAACAAATTTTTATCTCGTATACAAATATTCACATGCCAAGCAACAACATAAAATGTTATATAGTTTTATATTCGTGTTCTTCCTTGGTAAGTATTATCTCTTATTGCCACATTAACAAAATACATTTATATAAGTTAAATTATTATAGAGATTTACTAGAATTCTGTTATGATTTGTCTTACATTTATATATTTGCAGGTGCTAACTGTTCATTTGAAAACCGTGTTAATTTTTCAAAAAGTCACCATATCGACTTGTCTAACCGACATCTTACCGATATTCCTCAAAATATTTCAATGGATACAGATAGTCTCGACTTAAGCCACAATGAAATTCAAAACATTCCTAATGAAATATTTGCGAGTTTATCAAATATTACAACACTTGACCTATCCTTTAATAAAATTGAGGCAATTTTTGTCAACTCATTTAAAGGACTCTACAGAATTGAGTCACTGGATCTTGGAGCAAACCAACTAACACCTGAATCGCTGCAAAATGAATCATTTAAACACATATCGTCTCTCAAGATACTGCAAATTCGAAACAATCCAGGTGGTATATCCTTTAGTGATGAACTATACCGACTTCGACTGCTTCAGACGTTGGCGTTAGATGTCATCGACACCGAACTAAATCAGCTAAATAAATTTGAATGTTTTAAAAACTTGAAAAGCTTAAGATTTGGCGCTCATTCTGAGATATCCGTGAAAAACGCGACTTTTAAAAGTTTTCAAAATTTACCTATCGAAGAGCTAGGCTTCTTTAATATTAAAAGTGTTCAAAAGTACTCTTTAAAATTTTTCCCAAAGTTGCAAAATTTATCGTTACGGTTACGTTGGGACGCGAGCTTAGAAAAAATATTTCCTGCACTTGAAGTATTCACGGGAAGAAGAATTACATCAATTAGCTTGACCCATAATTCCGACAGCCACTCTTTTATATTAGGACAGTCACATTTACGATATCTATGGGGTATTTGTTTGAAAGAGTTGTATCTGCCTTCTAATAAAATTGAAGACATTGACGCTTCGAGCTTTTATGAATTTGCAAGAAAGTCAACTTGCTTAGAGGTTTTTGACATGTCTGATAATCCTTTGCAAACAGATAGATTAACCTGGTTCGTGTGGCTTCCAGCATTTAAAAACTTGAAAGTTGTACGATTTTCCCATCTTGGATTTCGTTGGTCATCAGATAGATCAGTACCTAAGTCAATTAAACACATTGAAGCTAGAATGCCCTCTACCCTCCAGGAACTCTCCGTTAATTATGGATCTTCAATTTTTGGATGGCCAAATATAACAGTCGTAGATGGTCAGTCAATGAAAATTCTAAGCTTTTTTCAGATTAAATTCCAAAACTGTTTAGGTAGTTTCAGCGGACTTCCAAACTTGGCTGTACTCGATATATCAGGTTTTAATTGCACTTATTTAAATCCAGACATGTTACAGTTTTTACCACGATTAGAAAATTTTACAGCACAGAACACAAACCTTAATCATGGGTTAAATTTTCTCGGAGAATCTGGTGCGCGTTTTTTTACAAACCTTTCTTATTTGCATTATGTAGATCTTTCTACGAACAATCTAGACAGTTTAGATTCAGACATGTTTAAAGACCAACAGGAAACGTTACGTTATTTAAATTTAGGAAACAATCTTTTTAAAAATATTCCAATCAGCATAAATAAATTTAAACTTTTAAAAGAATTGAATTTGACATCAAATAGAATAGAACATTTTAACGCGGTCGAGCGAGAAATGTTGGACGAGAACAAAAATGCAGATGTAATACTATCTGGAAATCCAATTGAGTGCACCTGTGACAACATAATCTTCCTAAGATGGATTAAAGATCGCGGAATAAGATATTTTGTAAATGTAGAATGTATTGGAGAAGACAGATTAAGGCATAATATTAGTGAAATAATAAGTTCTCTTGACAACTTCGAGTTACATTGCGAAGTAATATTTTGGTTATATTTCGCTATAGCTTTGTCGTCTGTTTTCCTTTTATTATTATTGTGTCTCTCTATATACTATCGATACCGATCAGAAATACAGTACTTTTTCCTGAAATTAAGGATAAATATGAAGAAATACAAAGCTTTGGAAGAATACTGTGAATATCAATTTGATGCCTTCATTTCCTACAGCAACAGTGATTCTCCTTGGGTTACTAAATTTTACAGACAACTGAGGGATAATGGTTTTAATATCTGTATAGATTTTGTACAATTCACCGCGGGAGACGGAATTGCAGAGAATATTGTTAAAGCAATTGATAGTAGTCGCAAGATAATATTCATCATTACCAGGAATTTCCTGAAGAGTTCATGGGGAGGATATGAAATAGAAATGACCCGGATGCATGCATTCAGAGAAGGACGGGAAAACATAGTGATACTTATTTTAAAGGATGAGATACCTATTAATGAGATGCCTCGACCATTAAAGGAAATGTGGAATAAAACAGTATGTCTTAAATATTACGACGTCGACGAAACTAATTTTTACAATTCGGTATCACTCTGCTTACGATAACCATTTGCACTGTTGTTAAACTTTTCTTTTATCTTTAGTCATGTATAGTGTAGTGCTTTTACGATACAGTCCAGCCATACATAAAACAACTCATTATTTGAGAACGACTTATAGTCTATGATTTGTTGGAAAAGATGTTTTCTACATGTTGTTGCTTCCATAAGTACTATAATAATACTTCGTGATTCAATAGTATATGAATACTGTAATAATTTTATGAATGATTTCTAAATCTGATTTGTTTTAGCTTGCATTGACATATAACAAATTAAAGATTTTTAAAAAAATGTTATTTACGGTACATGTTTGACAGCTAACAAAACTTTTAAAAAAGACACTTCCAGAGAATCTGAACCAGCTGTAGTTATCCAGACAGTCAGGATGTGTAAGCTTGGGCTCCCTCTAATTAGACAGTGTTGCTCATAATCATGACAGAGTTTTCCCGGGTCGTTATATAACTGTCTTGCACATCTTTAAATCCCAAGTCAATTTTACGCTATATAATTGAACATTTTTTAAAAGCTGTATATGCCCATTGCATCGGAAAAGATGGAAACAAAGTCAAAGAGTAAATGTCTTTGAACCTTATTGAACTGTGTATGCTTTTGTGAAATGTTTTTAGTTGTCTTATTTGTTGACCTTATAATCGTAGTTTATACTCTTTATGCAATACTTACATTGTAATTGTTTTATACATTGTCATTCAATTACTTTTAAAATCTAGAAAAATTTATGCTTCTATATTATAGAACTGTTAACGAATACGTATAATCTATAAATTATAAATGAGGGGCCTCGGTGGCCGAGTGGTTAAGACATTTCGCCTACTATTGATCACGTGGTCTGTCAACACTGAGATTGCGGGTTCGAGCCTCACTGCGGGCAGGGTGCGTTCGACTCCAATCTTAATTGACTAGGATTGCCAGTTTTCCCACCGAAGGTGGGGGTTTTCTTCGGGTACTCCGGCTTCCTCCCCCCAAAAAACTGGACGCCATGATACAGCTGAAAAATTGCTGAAAGTGGCGCTCAACAACATTGAAACAAACAAAAACAAACAAATTATAAATGTTCAGCAATTTACGAAATTCTATAATATATTCATATATCCTACATAAATATATAATATGAAAAAATCAGCAAAATTATACAACATTCAGTAATGTTTATATTAAGGACATACATCTATGTTAAGGGGCTGGATTTTCAAACTTAAATAGAATGGAATGTTACTGGATTATATGCTGGATTTAACATTTGGTATTAGTTGACTCAGTTGTTTTGCTGTTTGGTAATTCATGTAATTCCCCACCGATTTTAAAGATAACGTTTGGACTACATTTGTAAATTGGACATCCCGTTAGAAGGAAAATACTCTTTCGAATGAACTTGACATACACATAGCTAAATAACTTAAACGATAGAAAGATATAGCATGGAATATCTTAAAACATGTTAGGTAATAACAAATACAATACGAAATATCAACTCCTACAGCACGCAACTGTCCAAAATTCAACATCAACTTTAGTGTGACTGGTATATGTACTCCAGAAATTTTATCGAAATGACTTTCAACAATAACTAACTTAACTTTAAAAAAAGCCATGGGATAAGTCCAATAGTGCGAAATTCAGTTTACCAAAGAAAAAAGACTCTCATATGTAAGATAATTCAGTTATGCCTTTGTTATTTCTAGTTTTTCGTAACTAATATTTGGGTAAAGATTTTAATTGTTGTAAATTACAAGTTTGAATGTCAAATAAAATGTTTTAATTCTTTCACTTTTGTTAGTCACATCCGTGATACTAATAATTTTTAATAACATCAGACGTTATCGTACATATATATTTTAGTTGCACCCGAACAAGAAAATTTCTTTACATTGTGCATAATTGCATGTTAGTTTCAATATAATTAAATGAAAATATCAAATAAAGAAACACAAATCTTTATAAATTTTTAAAAAGCGCGATTATTCTTGTAGATTATGCAAATTGGGAAGCTTTAACTTTATTGAAAGATACATATATTGCATTATGTAAAGCATACAATATTGAAGCTATTTTAAGAACGACATAATGTAAACAAAGAATAAAATCAAAGATTAAATGGGATTAAGTATGACAATTTTGCGAAGAAAAATTGTTTGCCTTTTATAGAAGCTACCGAACAGCTAAAGTTTATAATTAAGCACATGACATTAATTGCTTTACATACCTAATGAATCTGTATATCGTACTCGTGTTACACAGTAAATGTCTAATTTTACAACATATCTGCGCAACGTTTGATAAACGAGAAACATTGGTGCAATTTGTTACAAATTTTATAGAAATCCACTTGGTGTAGCAAATAATTGCATTGGACAATTTTGAACTATTTATTTTGTTTAAGAAGTAAAGATTGACCCGAGCTGCATCAGCAAATCGACAGAATAGAAGAAAGACCATTGTTGAATTTACAATATCTCGAATTAAATATATTGTAAAATAGCAGATATATGTCGTTTGAAGATACTGTAATAAACATGAGGTATACGAAACACATTTCACATTGTTATAGTACGTTCTAACAAATTCCAACTTGAACAAATGTTTGCGTACAGGTTTAACATAAAATATAGTACATAAAATTACAGTTCAGGTAATATCAACGACTTCCGGTTTTCTTCCTGTTATTCTCAGTGTTATTCAACTAATTTCCAGTTATTAAAATGAATTCGTTTAAAAGTTAATTTTTCAAATTATGATTATTTTTTTTAGTTCAAATAGTCTATTGGTATGCTTTTGATATGGTTTACGATATAAATTAACATATTACGATAGCACACTATCCGTCAATAAAAAATTAACCTGATTTATAACCTTTTGATCGAATAACACGACTTGCATGGATTAGACTGCATTTATCTTACTTGTTACAGTCTTGTAGCAACGCTTTGCTCTCTGACGAGTCTTTTTTTTTCAAATAACTAACAGCGGAGGCCGCTCTAAAGCATAAAATTAAACGTTACGCCGATCCGTGTGTTATTCAACAGCATTCATTCCGGGTATGATTTATAATGCGGGGAAGCATAACAGCAAACGGTCGAACCCCACTTAAAATCATTGATTAAATTTTTACCCCTGTAAGCAATAGGAACGAAATCCTTCAAAGGCATATCATTACATTTATATAGAACCAAGGATCACATTTGACCTTTTAAAAATATAAAACAAGAATGCAGTGTTTCGCACATTACAAAATGTCAATGTCTAAGATGACAGGCTGTTTCACCCGATGTGTAACCTAAGAATATTTATGGGATGAATTCAACAGTAGATTACAAAGTTTACCAACTACACTCGTTAGTTACCAGAAATGGGTCCAGTACTAGTAAATATTGAGAATAATATTCCCCACCTTTCACTGTCTTGCATTTTTGGCGTTATACTACTGATTTTGTAAATACCGTATAAAGCTATTTGTTAAACTCAAAATGCAACAGTGTTTGTGTTTTTGCGATTTCTCATTTTCCATGAAATGTAATTTCTTCTTTGACCTAATTAAACTTATTGTCATTTTTTGTGTTTGCTATATTTTACTTTTAGCATATGCACAGTTGCTTTTGCCATTACTATCTACATGTACTTGAGTTTATTTAAAGGTAGGTGTTCCTCTTCGTTTTATATTGGATCATTTAAGAAATTAACGTCTCTGAAGAACCTACATATTTCTCAAAATTCATACAGTAATTGTATTATTGTGTTTAGTGATGAACTATACCGACTTCGATTTCTTGAAAAATTGGTTTTAGATGCAATTAAAGCCGATCTAAGTCATCTTAATGAATTTAAATGTTTCAAAAAGCTTGACACGTTTAGCATAGTATAAAACTTAATCTTCGTGAATAGCAAAACAAAACATTTGAAGGATTGAAAGACTCATCTGTCGAAGAACTAAAAAATAAATTTAAAAGTGCCGAGAACAACGCCTTTATTTTTGTCCCAAAACTTCAGGAATTAACTTTGAATTTGAATTTCAGTTCCGTGAGCTTAGAAAAGATATTTCTAAGCGATTGAAATATTTAAGGAAGAAGAATGACATCAGTTATGTTGTCGGTAATCGGGTATTGCAACTTTATAGATCTGTGTGACATTTTCATGAGAGAATTCTATCTACTTTCTAATTATATTATAGAAATTTATGCTGATGGCTTTTCAACGTTTGCAAAAAAAATAATAACTTGCTCAGACGTTTTTGGTATGTCTGATAATCCTTTGTCGCTAGACGACGTTTACTTGTGGATGTTTATACCTTCTTTTCTTTTAAAAAATTGAAAGTTATACGATTTTCGAAACTTGGAATTTCTACGTCATCGGAAAGGTAGATGAAAAAGACGAATGCTACATTTCGACTACCATCAACATTTCAGGAATATTACATTAATTACGGATCTCGCATTTTCGGATTACCTAACGTAACATTCATAGATGGCCAGTCAATTAAAATTCTGTTTGAGATAAAATTGCAGAATAGTTTAGGAATTTTATTTTAGGTTTAAATGCACTTATTTTAATGCGGACGTTTTACAGTTTTTTACCACGATTAGAAAGATTTACAACATAGAACGCAAACCTTAAGTCTGGCTTAAACTACGAATCTGGTGCACGTTTAATTCCATATTTTTTTAATTTGAATTTCGTGACCATGTGCTTATTTGTTAATTTATTTATTATACTATGTTCCTATTTAGATTTATTCAATGATTTTTTTATTATGATAATATGCAATCTCTTATTGAGGAAATAAAGATATGAATGAATGAATGTAATTATATTGTTGTTTTATAAATGGAATATATACATTTTTATTACTGTTTTTATACATTTAAACAAATATATGTCAATAACAAGTAGACATAATAATACTTAGACTGTCATCAAAGGAATGTGTATTGGCTCAAGTCTTAATTAGTTTCCGGTTATGATGTGTCGTGTATTTTAAAGTTAAATTAGTTTCCGGTTATGATGTGTCGTGTATTTAAAAGATAAATTAGTTTCCGGTTATGATGTGTCTTGTATTTTAAAGTTACCAGCATAAAAATATAACATAACTTTTCTTTATGTTTACAAACATGTAATCAACAAGATTAGTCAAATAAACAAGAATTGCATAACTTATGCATGTTTGAATCATAAGTGTCCTTAGTATTTTATACTCTCCTCATGAATTCGCTAGGGTGTGCACAACTGGAATGTGGTCAATACACAGGATATGATATTCTTATCTATTGGAAGCTTCCCATTGAGATGTGCTTGTAGATTTTTACGTTTTCAAACGAGATTTATTTTCTCATCACTTTTTCATTGAAGGGCGACAGTCATGAGATGGGATGAGATGACGCAAAAATGCCTCGAATTTCATAAAACGTAAATTGACCAGCTGAATTGAAAAAAACTTCTACACGAAAAGCTGAATAAATAAAGTTCTGAATTTATAAACAGACAAAAGACATATTTAATAATAATGAGATATAAGTTTAATCAAAATACCGTTAGCATAAAATAGACTGTAACATTCGAGCATGCAATCACCTACGTAAATCGTGTAATGATATTAATATCGTTTAGAAAACTGCAACGATATTTACTTTTATAATTTGTAAATGACAGACACATTACATTATACCAAAAGTTAAGACATTATGAGATTCATTTTAGGTTCATGCTCTTGTAACGCTCTTGTTTGCGATCTAGATTGTATTTGAGTTAAATGATTGACGCATATGTATGTTTAACATGTTAACATAATTGTGAGAGGTATATCTATGTAGAAAAGAGAAATGTTAAACATTAATTTTAGAATGCAAATTGCATTTAAATACAAATTAGAGTAATGTTAGTTATCAATTAAGTTGAATAAAAATACATAGCGTTATGTCTGAATGAAAAAATTTTGCAATAAGGATTGGGATTAAAGTCGAATCTATACCCATACATTACATTTTAACATATGATTAACACCAAAACATGATTTCAATAATAATGATAAATAGTGAATACTTAACTATTTATACGTAAGAAAGGAAAACTATTAAGCGATGCCCTATACTGTTAATGATGCGATAAATGAAATCTCGAATGATAAGGTGTACCAAACGAGATATAAAAAGCGACGACGGATTAATCTACTTTTTAACTATCGTGCAAATAGCAATTATATATCGCCCGTTTTTCGATCGTTTATCTTTCGTTCATCTTTCGTTAATTCATTAACAGAGACTATATTTATCCGACACAATTGCAGAAATATGCAGTTATGTTTAAACTCAATGTTGAATTCACAATATCTCAAATAAGGTGTATTGTTAAATAGCCATGATTCACAAAATATTAAATAACAGTTTTTTGTTTTACAATTCCTTATTAACAATATATAAATATACGGTTCAGAGTTCAAGTGTTAAATACCAGATCGTTTTAACATAGAATAAGATGGTTTTTTTAAATATTTATCTTTTAATCTCTTAAAAATAGTTCTGGTTTAGAATTACAGATCAAACAATGTTACAATGTTCAATATTTTAAGTTGATAGTTAAATTGTCAAATTTAGTCACTGTACTTCAAACGCATTCACCAGGAGAGACAAAGATGTTGTGCGGTATTTTGACGCTGTATTACCTGGCTTGGAGCAGAGGTTAGTTCCAAATATTTATGTTAATTTAATTTGCTGGTCAAAAATTTATCTTATTCATTTTAACATAGATAATTGAAGATAATCTCTTACCGCATGAATAGATAGTAGTAAGCATACATTTATTAAAATAGAAATGACCACTTAAACAACTAATTATGTAAAATGGTATGACTAGCAATAGAGGCGGGAAAGTTAGGGAAATGTTGCAACAGTCTTCAAAGATATCATGTAACTAATTACGTGTAGAGGTCAAAACCTTAAGGTAATAGAAAAAGATTTTGTCTTTAAACCCAAAATAAAAGAATGATATAACTTATTTATTTACTTATAAAATGGGGTTTTTAGGCAGGGGGGCAATGTCTTAAAGACCACGTATAAGGAAAGGTAATAGTTTTATGATGCTTGAAAAGAAATTAATTTTGTATTCCTTACGTAGAATTCAATTAATGATCTATTTCAAAGAAAAATTGTGTTCTTTCTTATTGTTTGGAAAATTGAAACAAATAACGATCATCTTTGCATGACATTTACAGAGGTCCCGTATTACTCGATTAAATTCGTTATTTAGTAATATCCAGCATAGCTATAGAAAGATTACGACAAACGTATCCAAAATATAAAATAAATGGTTAAACAAAGCAATTTCAATATACAGCTAAAAGGAAGTTAAAGGTAAACTGAAATTAATTGATGTTGTTTTCAGGAATATAATAATAATATTAGGTCAAAAATAACTCTCCACAACAATAAATTAAACGGCCAGAATGAATGTTATAAAACATGGTAAAAAAATGTCTTGTATTTTTAATGTCTTCCAAAAATATTTATGTATGTTTGATTTCGTCTCTTAAAACATGTCATGATTAATATCAGTTATGATCACTTGTTCCCGTCACTGTGTACAGAGCTTATTACTAAAACGACAAAAGGAGACAAATAGCACTTAAAAAATGATGTCGACCCGACAATATCTCAAAATATATACATTTTTATTATAATGAGGAATTCGAATAGAGTTTTATCAATTCATTTGTCATAACGTAAATGTTAAAACATAAAATCTACATAGATTAGAGGTCCAACACATGTAACAATGAACTTCCCATTTTGTTAATTCAGTTCACGTATAACGCATACAATTGGAAAATTCCATACTTTAATTTAAAAGTATATTTATAATAATATTTTTATTACCAACCTCTAATTCATTAGAAAGAATACAGTGTTTAAAAGATCAATATAACCTTTATATGGTTTTTGACAAAAATACAAGTACGTGTTATTTTTACACATAGACTAGTTTACAATGATTATTTACGCAACAAAGTCCTGGTTGTAGTAATGGCAGATACGAAAAATATATGCTTTGAATAGCTGATCTAAAGTTTAATATAAAATAATTTAAGTCTTATCACATGTGTGCTTGTGACTTACAACACATTTTCAACAATAACTTCCTGTCTTATTTGTCTTGTATTTAGCATTGCTGTTATAAGCAGATTCATTACCACAATGATTTATTTAAACATGAACAGCATGAAGATAGTGATAAGAAATTGAATTCCAAAATATAAAATAATGTACAAGTTGGGATATGTGCGTACCAAAAGTCAGAGCTATTTCATATCTAACGTATACTTTAAAGATTAGAACGACAGTTTGGGTAATACATGATATAATTTTTAACCCCAAATAGCATCGGTTGTCTAGTAGTTAAGGTACCTAGATATCTACTAATGATCACGTGGTTTGTCAACACTGAGGTTGCGGGTTCGACTCTCAACGAGGGAAAGTTGTACTCGTCTCTAATCTTAAATGACAAGGATTGTCAGTTTTCAATCCGCAGGTATGGGTTTTCTCCGAGTGCTACGGCATTTCCGCCAACAACAAACACTGATTGCTCCATAACATAGCTGCAAATTTGCTGAAAGTGAAGTAAAAGTCGATTGTAACACACGCAAATTTATTTTTAAATATCAATGTTGACATGCCAAGCAACAACATAAAAATGAGAGCATATATAAGTTAAGTTTTTTTCTGATTTGGTAATTTTCTATCTTTTACGGCAAACTTTTCTAATTGCTGATAAAACGCCTGACAATAGTGCAATTTATCTACAATGTGTCTTCTCATGATTTACATCTAGTTCAGGACGAAATTAGAACGCCCTTAATAAAATAATTTTATATAAATTGACTATTAGAGATTTTCTATAATGCTGTAATGATTTACTTTCATTTATATATTTGTAGATGTTTACTGTTCATTTGAAGTCCGTGCAAATTATTAAAAAAACCACCATGTCGACTTAAATATTCCACTAGATACAGAGAGTCATGATTTAAGCCACAATGAAATTCAAAACATTCCTAATGACATATTTGTTAGTCTATCAAACATTACAACACTCGACCTGTCTTTTAATAAAATTAATGCAATTTTTGTCAACTCATTTAAAGGTTTCTCAAAAATTGAGTCTTTGAATCGTGGAACAAACCAACTAACACACGAATCCCTGCAAAATGAATCATTTAAACACATATCGTCTCTCAAGATACTGCAAATTGACGACAATCCAAATGATGGTACCTCGAGTATATGCTTCAGTGATGAACTATACCGACTTCGATTGTTACAGACGTTGCATTTAGATGGCTTCGACACCGAACCAAAACAGCTCTATAAATTTGAATTTTTTACATACTTGAAAAGCTTAACATTCGAATACCCTGCGATGTTCATAGAAAACACGACTTTCAAAAGTTTTCAAAATTTACCTATCGAAGAACTAGGGATCTTTTTGATTAGAAGTGTTCAAAAGAATGCGTTTCGTTTTTTGCATCTGCCTTTTAATAAAATTGAAGACATTGACACTTTAAGCTTTAAAGAATTTGCTCAAAAATCAACTTACTTAGAAGTTTTTGACATGTCTGACAATCCTGTGGAAACGGAAATTTTTTTTTGGTGGCTAAACTTTCTTTTACTTAAAAACGTTAAAGTTATAAGATTTTCCCACATTGGATTTCGTCCGTCATCAGAAATATTAGTTCAGAAGTCCATTCAAGGCGTATCTGGAATTAAACTCTCGTCTACACTCCAATAGCTTTCCGTCAATTTTGGATTTACACGGTACGGATGGCCAAATGTAACATTTATAGATGGTCAATCATTCAAAAATTTTTAAACTTGTTTCAGATAACTTTCCAACACTGTTTATGTAGTTTCGACGTACTTCCGAATTTGACTTTACTTGATATATCAGGGTTTAACTGCAACTATTTAAATCCAGACATTTTACAGTATGTACGACGATTAGAAAATTTTACAGCACAGGACACAAATCTTTATCATGGGTTAACTTCTCTCGGTGAATCTGGTGCGCGTTTATTTTCAAATCTTTCTAACATGCATTACGTAGATCTTTCTATGTACAACCTAGACAGTTTACGTTCAGACATGTTTTAAGACCAACAGGAAACTTTGAATTATTTAAATTTAGGAAGTAATGCCTTTAGAAACATTCCAATCAGCATAAACAAATTTAAACTTTTAAAACTATTGGATTTGACATACAATAGTATTGAATATTTGGAAGAGGTCGATCGAGAACAGTTGGAGAAGAACAATGATGCAGATATATTATTCTCTGGAAATCCAATTCATTATACTTGTGATCACATAAAATTCCTAAGATAGATAAAGGACCGCGGAATGAAGTATTTTGTAAATGTATAATGCATTGGTGAAGACAAAACACGCCATGACATCAGTGAAATAATAAGTTCTCTTAAAAGCTTCGAGTTGCATTGCGTAGTAACATTCTGGTTATACTTCTCCATAGTGATGTCGTTTGTTTCCTTTTATAATAATATAATCCTCTCTATATACTATCAATACCGATCAGAAATACAGTACATTTTCTTGAAATTAATGATAAATATGAAGAGGTAAAAGACACTAGAAGAATGTTGTGAAAATTAATTTGATGCCTTTATTTCCTACAGCAGCTTTGATACTCCTTGGGTTGCTCAATTTTAGAGACAACTGACAGATAATGGCTTTAATATTTACATATTAGATTTTGTACAATTTACAGCGGGAGAAGGCATAGCAGAGAATATTGTTAAGGCCATTAATAGTAGTCGCAAGATAATATTCATCGTTACGAGGAATTTCCTGAAAAGTTCATGGGGAGGATATGAAATAGAAATGACAAGGATGCACGCTTTCAGGGATGGGCGAGAAAACATGGCAATATTAATTCTAAAGGATGAAATACCAACTGATGAAATGCCTCGACCATTAAAAGAAATGTGGAACAAAATAGTATGTCTAAAATATTACGACGCAAATGAAACTACTTTTTACAACTCATTAGAACTCTGCTTACGATTAACATTTGAACTGTTGTTAAACTTTCTTTTATCTTTAGTCGTTTATATTGTTGTGCTTTTACTATACAGGTCAGCCTTAAATTACAATCCTTTATGTAGAGAACAGATTTCTTTTGATTGCTGTGCGTACAATAAATACTATTATCATATCTCGTGAACAAATAGTTTGTGCATATCGGGGAAATTACATGAATGCAAGGCAATGTCTTTTCTTTTTAGTGTAATAAACTAGACTGTATTAGTTTGGTATTGATATATTACTGTTCTGAAATAAAAAGTGAGTAACTTAAAAACGAATACGTGAACTCGGGTGATCCTGAGGAGTAAGCGGCTGCATGCACTTACAAAACTCTTTTTGACTTATTGTTATGACCGCGTAAACCTCTTGCTTTTACGTATCTTTGTCTTAAAGGTCTATAATTTATCTGTTTGGTTTGACGAGATTTTAAAGTAATGTGTAGACATCCTTTATGTTTTACTGAAAACTTTGTATGACCCAATTTTAAATTACATTGCTTCACTCGATAAAGTTCACTAAAACTCTTTTTAACAAATGATCTATCAATCAACGCATACTTTATATTCGATTATTATACAGGAATAATGAGGAAGTGGGCTCTACTATTTCTTCGACGACTTATTAGAGACAAAAAGATAGCAGAAGCGGAGTGCACTTTAATTTTACATATAGATATATTGATGATGTCCTTTTAATTAACAACCCTCATTTTGCTGAGTGGCTTTCGTTGATATATCCTTCAAAACTAAAAATTAAAAAGAAACCAGAGAAACACAAGAAGCACAGAAACAGCTTCATCTACATCATTTTTAGACTTACTCCTTGAATATGACACCAACGGTCATTTTTGCACAAGAATTTACGACAAACGAGACGATTTCAATTTCAAAATTAAAAATTTTCCTCACTCAAGCAGAAATTTTCCAGCTTCCAAATACGGTGTCTATATTTTTCAATTGATCAGGTATGCAAGAGATTGCAGCGAGTATACTGTTTTTTTTGCTGGCATCACTGATAAATTTATAAACCAAGGTTACCAGAAAAAAGACTCGTCCGCGCCTTTAATACGTTTTACTAAAGATATAACTTCTTTGTCGAAAAATATCTCGTTTGAAAATATGGTTGCATATAGCTATCCAAATTTTGAATTAAGAGTACAGTGATTAGTGGTATATGATACCCATCTTTTTAATCAATTAACCAACTCACATTCATCAGTAATGGAAGCGGTAGGTTTGGCATGCCATAAAACCTGGTTTAACACACCATTTCTTTTGAAACGCCTGTACCAAGTCAGGACCATTGCTGTAGTTGCTTTATGTTGGTTGTTGGTTCTGGAGTTTGCCGGTTTCTCGGCCTCAGATTAGTGGATGTCATCGGTATTCGGTATTTTGTTATTACCTTTATTGTTTATTATGTTAAGATATTTAAATTAAAAAACTACAAAGGTGCTTATGAATTCAATATCAGCCAATTATTTAATTGCTTATTTGACTGACTAACAACATTACAACATTAGGTACAGTTAAGACGTCATAATTCCTGTTTTATTGTCATATTTTCACACAAAAGTTATTTATGTAATTATAATTCATAAGAATTAAAAAAGATTTTTAATCATTCATCTAATCTTTGAATCTAATCGATTTTTAGTTTACATGTTACATAAATCTTTAGAAAAGTTTACTTCATTTTCACAATTTAAGAAAAATATGCACAAGAAAAGGGAACTTACAACTGTTTAATGGAAAGATCTAAAACCTATGAATATTACTTCAAAATGGCAATGAACCAGATAAACATACATTTATGTATAGGTGGAGTAGATTGCCTAGTAGTTAAAATATTGTGTCATTTACTATTATTTACAAGCCGGTCAACGGTTACTAGTTCTGCAGTGACAGAGTATGTTTCGCATTCCTGATCCAAGCAAGAATCCCGACTTGTGTAGCTCACCAGTCTAAGGATTTCTACTTAGGACTATGTCAATGTCAGCAACAACTTCGTATGTGAAAATCATTTTGAGGAATGTTCCTTTGGGTATAGTATAATGCCAAGTTGTTTTGTAATGTTTAGAGAACTTTATTTAGGTGACCTCGTTTTGCCATTTTGGTCCTCGTATATTAGAATTTTGTCCCGAAATATGAATTGAATTCGTATTATTATTTCCAGCATGTATCGTGAAATCTATATTTTCCCATATTAGCTAGGCTGAACATTTAAGAAGAATAAGTCATTAGATGCAATATTTATGAATTATTTGTTTTCTCATATAAAAATTTCACTTCAGTATTATTATTATTAATATTATTATTATTATTATTATTATTATTATTATTATTATTATTATTATTATTATTATTATTATTATTATTACAGGTAAAGGTATTTGTGTGTGTGTGTGTGTGTAAATAAACATATAACACGGCTCTCAAAATTTTACGTGTGTATATTTGTGTCACCGTGTCAGTTATATTTCCTGGGACCTTGCATTGAAAAGTATTTGAAATCTTATATACATCCTGTGCTTGGATACTCCAGTGTATTCAAAACATACCTGTTCTTTGCAGGAGAGGGCGTGACACTTATTTGATACCAAACTGCGTTCTTATATGTGCTATTACAAGGATTAATTAAACGTCATAAAGTGATATTTCTAATTGGTTCGAGAAATTATTATTTTTAAATTAAATACGGTTTTCTCTTTTGTGTGTATCATTACATAGGAAATCATCTTAACAAATAAAAATTGTTTGGTGGTCTGTTTTACTAACTATGAACACAATATTCAGCATATTTTAACACAGAAAGAATTAACAACAGAGCAATAATAGAAATACAACAATGATTTCTATAATATAAGATAGTTTTAAACTAATAATACTAACATTTCCTTAATTTAGAAAAATATGAGTATTTATTTTTGACTTACTGCGAAACGGTTAAAAATATCGAATTTTTGTTTCATTTGTAATAGTTAGAAATCTTTATTTTCGTGATTGTTAATATTTTTGGCTGACATCTGCTTGTAAAACGCTGGTGTTTTTACTAGTTACTAATACGAGTGTCCCAAAAACGTAGATAATTACGAGGAAGTGGTATTAAATTGACCGAGTCACAAAAATATAGTTTTATTTTAACAAAAATCTGAAAATAGATTTATTGCTTAGTAACAATAACCTATACCAATTTGATTTCAAGTATGTTATATATTAGTCCATAAGAATGAGTCTACTAAATATTCGTTTTCATTCAGATAAGATTTTACAGGACAGATGTATGCTTTAGAGTTAAAACGCACATAACATAAACATCTGTCTGGTTTGTTATATATTCCGTGTTTGTTAATTTAATCAATTAATTAGCCAGGCTAAATAGAAACATGCGCATTGTTATACTGTATTTCCCGACGTTAGCATATATTAATTTTTTTGCCCTATATATTATGTATATCCCAGAGCTGGTCGTTTTTACCTCCTCCTTAAAATCCATTAGCAGAATAACCCCGGTAGACCCATAGTTTCGGCCAACGGACATCCTACAGAGAAAATATCAGAGTTTATAGACTTCAACTTAAGACCCCACGTGGAAACTTTACCATCTTACATAAAAGATACAACCGACTACCTGCGCAAAATGGAATCCTTGAATCCACTTCCACCTGGTCATAATCCTCGTCTCCATGGATGTAACATCATTGTACACCAATATACCACACATAACTTTAAAATAGAATAAGTAGAACGTATTAATGCATTTTAAATTATATAAAGTGGTCTGATGCCCTTATAAATCAGTAAAACACAATAAGTATTTCTATCGCTTCAAAATACTTTTGATATTTAATTTCTTTGTTATAATTTTTGTTGCCTTTGCCAAAAAATATCCAGGAAATATTATTCTTTTGAGCAAGGGAGAATAGAATGGTTCTGGAATAATTGTGCAATCGATTCAGAAAGTATTTTACAAATCCTACTCGGGCTCCTACCAAACATATAAATTAGTTTATTAGAAATTAGAAATTAGTGATACCAGCCTACTCGAAGAATTCCGGAAATTTTGTCATACACACATTATTCGTAGTATGACTTTAGTCGTATCAGTTGATATTGTACATGATATGTGTTTATTTATTATTTATTTATTATAATATGTACACGTTAAGATTTATTTATTTTTCTCAATTATATGATGTTTATATGCAATCCCTTTTTAAAATAATATGAATGAATGAATGAATGAATGTATTGGTATTATGTTGTTTTATAAATGGAATATCTACATTTTTATTACTATTTTCATATATTTAAACAAATATATGTCAGTAACCAGTAAAAATAATAAAACTTAGACTTTCAACAAAGTCACGTGTATTGGCACAAGCCTTACATATTCGATTATCACCTGATGTAAAGTTACAGACATAAAAATATTTTCAAACATAATCTGCCTTCATCAATAAAAATGATTACACACAGTTTCTTCATGAATTAATTATCTATTATTGAATATGTTTAATCTATGTATTTTAATAATTGTACATGCACACATCGGAATTGATTAAACAAGTGATTAAATGGGTTTTTCTGTCTAATTTATTTTTAATGATAATGATACAAATAATTCTCTTATTTTGACGTAATATTTCAACCGCTTCACGGTGTGGAAAATATAGTTGTAGTCACTAGTGAATTTGTTGTTCTCAGCAGTTGATTGGTTTACAATAATAACGTCATAATAAGAACTCATGACGTCATAAACAAAACACCTTCCATTTACCGCGTATTCAAGTCATGAACGTAAAATTGAGGTTGTGAGAGTTTGTACTTCATTTCGCAAATTTACTACTTTTAAAATTAGAGAAACAGAATCTTACATTTAGTACTCTTGGATTATCGGATTTCTCAAATCTCGATAGTTAAATTATGGAAATTTAACTATTTCGATTGGAGAAATCCGATAATCTACTCGTACCGATGTAAGATCCTATATTTAAAACATCAAATAAACATCGAAAGTGTCAAGTATTGATTGTTTTCATAAATCTGATAATAAAAATGGAGTAAATCTAATTAATTTGTCTGTACCCTAGGTAAAACGTAAAATTTTTAAAAAATCTACATGTTGTCTGATTACTGCAATGTTTGTTGACACACTATAACAAACATGCAATCAACAGGATTAGTGAAATAAACAAGACTTGCAAAAGTTTTGCCTGTTTTAATCATATGTGCGTATAGTATTTTATGCTCTCCTGATGAATCCGCTAGGGGTGCATAGCTGGAATGTGGTCAATAAACAACATGTGTCATTCATCTAATTGGTAGCTTCCCGTTGCGATGTACTTTGAGATTTACGTTTTCTGAAACAAGATGTATTTTCTCGTCCCTTTCTGATTGAAGGACGACAACCATAGGACGAGATGACAAGAAATGCATCGAGATTCATAAAACGTAAATAATCTATCATTATTGACCAATTCAGTTTAATGCTGAATATATGAAGTGTTGAATTTATAAACAGACAAAAGGCATATTAAATAAAAATGAGATGTATGTTAAATCAAAACACCGTCAGTTCTGGCACGCATACAGCTACACAAATTGATTTAATGATATTAATATTGTTTAGAAGACCGCAACAATATTTAATTTTATTATTGAAGAAAAGGTTGGGACATTATGTAATGCCTTTTAAGTTTCTGCTCTTGTAAAGCTCGTGTTTGCGATCTAGATTGTATATGATTGAATGATGGATGCAAATGTATGTTATGTATGGTAAACATATTGACATTATTGTTCAAATTGTTAATCTGTTAACCCTACTTGTGTGACAAAAAACGATATGTAGAATAGAGAAACGTTAAGTATTAATTTTAGAAGGCAATTTGTATTTAAATAGAAAGAAAATGGGGCACGAAGGGGGATTTTTTTAGCCCCATGAGTTGGCAAAAAAGTCTTTTCAAATTAAACGTCAATGATGACGTCACAATTGGTCGAAAGCACCAATTTTGGCCAAAAATGTTTAAAATGCCGTGGTTTTTATAGCTAAACGTCAAAAATAAGTATCCCACATCCTTGGATCAAACAATATTCTTCATATATATTCTTTATATATATTTTTTATGATGAGGAAAATATATTCGTTAAAGTATGGTTCCAAGCATGTGGGGGTGCTTATTTGTCTAACGGAATGTCTTGATTTTTGTTGAAGTTTTATGATTTTGTGTCTGATTTTTACCCAATTTCATGACCTCATACAGTCTTTTAAATGTATAAAGTATACAAATATGGTTACGGATGCTATTAGTATGATATTTCTGTTTTACAGGAAAGTTTAAACTGAGTATTTGAGATTTCAAATTTAGGGCCCATTTGGACCATTAATTCACCTTATCCTTTCAGTAATGTTAATAATCAATTAAGTTGAATAAAAATACATAGCGTTATATTTGAATGCTAAAATTTGCGCTAAGGATTGTGATTCGTTATCAGTTGCATCTTTACCCATAAATTACTTTTAACCTATGAAAAACAATACATGCCTTCAATATAAATGCTAAATACTGAATAAGAAACTATTAGACGTAATAAAGAAATATTATTAAGCAATGTACTAACAGTGTAGGAAACGATGCCCGCTATACGGTTCATGATCCAAAAAATGAAATGTTGAATGATAAGGTGCACCAAACGAGATATAAAAAACGACAGACGGTTCTTCGAACGTTCATTTTTTGTTCATCTTTCGTTTATTGGCGTTTCGTTAACTGATGTGTTACAGGGACTATATTTTACCGACAGAATTGCAAACATATGTATTGATGTTTCAAATCAATGTGAATTCACAATATCTCAAATAAGGTGCATTGTAAAATAGCCATGATGCAGTAAATATTAAATAACAGTTTTTAAAATCTTAATCAGCAATATACAAATATGCGAATCAAAATTCGAGTCTTTAATACCACATAGTTTAAACATGGAATAAGACGGGGGTTTTAAATATTTATCTTTTAATCTCTTAAAAATATTTCTGGTTTAGAATTACGGAACAATCAATATAACAACGTCCTATTGTGCTTCATATTTTGAGCTGATAGTTAAATTGTCAAATTTAGTCGCTGTTCTGTAAACACAAATACCACGATTGAAAGAGATGTTGTGCGCTATTTTGATGCTGTATTATTTGGCTTGGAGCAAAGGTTAGTTATATATATTCGTTCATTGAATTTGTATTATTCATTTTCAATCTTAAAGGAAATTCATTGGGAAAAACAAATGCATAATTTGAAAATAAAATCACCACCTTGAAAATCTAGTTATGTTAAATGAATAGCAAATAGCAGTGGAAAGTTAAAGAAAATGTTTCAACAGTCTTAAAATGAATCAGGTGACTATTTAAGTGTAAAGATCAAAAACTTTAAAGTAATAGCAAAAGATTTTGTCTCGCAACCCAAAGGCAAAAAGAAGTAATATACTCTATTTGAATATAAGTTGCTATTCAAGGAAAAAACTTATGTAAAGTGTTCATTTTTCTTTTTTTTTTATTATGTGTCAAATATGTTTACTGTTACAATATGATCGTGGAATACGCGTGGTATCTGCATTCAAATGTAAGCCATAACGATTATAAATGCAATGTCAACATTACATTTTCAAAATGCTTTTTTTTTGGTTTGAGTGCCGCTCATGTGTCTTGATTAGAGAATACAGCTTTCTATCTTTGATGAAGTTTTATTTGAACTTAAACAAAACTGATCTTATTTATTCGTTGTAGTCGCCACGACCATTACAAAATTTTAAATTGTTAACAGTCGCCATCTGTGAAGTTTATTTTAAAAAAAAATTTGGCTGTATCGTCCGTGGGCAATCATAACATATTCAAATAAACTGTGCATCACATTGAAAAAGACTAAATACTGCAATAAAGAGGCATATATCGCATAAACAAAATTAAAAGTATTATACATCAAGGCGTAAATTATAAAAGAAAGTTAAAAATGTTTATGAGGAAGGTAATTGCTACAGAATTAACAAATAAAATGAACATTGAACAAAATCTGCTCTCCAACAATATATTAAATGAGCAGAAATAAATGACGTAAACAACTGTATTGGATATTTGTAAACAAATATCTCTTAAACATTTTGATATTTTTGATAATTTCTTTTATATTTCTAGTGTTTTGTTACACGTTCAAACTACGAGTGTTTGCAGAAAACTTAACAATAACTTGTACATATCAAATTTTGAATACTTAATTCAAGGTAGTTACTGCGTATTGACAAAACGTTTTATAAAATGATTTACATGTACAATACAGATCATATTAACTTCCTGTTGTTATGTTATCCGTGCTTGACTGCTCGCGTACAAGTTCAGTTTCTGTTCGGCAATAAATGCCCCGTTATGAATGGCAAATAAATTAAAGAATAATAAAAGATGTACATTTATTGAGATAATTTATCAACAATATGAAAAAAGGAAAATTGGAGTAATTTTATTTCGGTTTAAAGCAAAGCTGGTCACCAATAATATATCAATTTAAAATATAATATAATATAATATAATATAATATAATATAATATAATATAATATAATATAATATAATATAATATAATATAATATAATATAATATAATATAATATAATATAATATAATATAATATAATATAATATAATATAATATAATATAATATAATATAATATAATATAATATAATATAATATAATATAATATAATATAATATAATATAATATAATATAATATAATATAATATAATATAATATATGACCTCCTTAAAAACCTGCATTATATTATATTATATTATATTATACTGTGGTTTTCATTAGAACTACAAAATTATTGTTCTTATATTTTCTATTTGAAGGTTTCAATTGTTTGATAACAGAAAATAAAATTTTCATCACAAGCCACTCTGTCGACTTGTCTAGACGGCATTTTACTGAGATTCCTCAAAATATTCCTGCGGACACAGAGATTATCTACCTTAACTACAATGAAATCAAAACAATTCCTAATGGTATTTTTGTGAATTTATCAAGACTTGTAATTCTCGATCTATCTTCCAACATAATAAACTCTATTTTTGCAGATTCATTTGAAGGACTCTCGAAACTTGAGGTTCTCTACCTACAACAAAACCAACTAACACGGGAATCATTGCACAATGGATCGTTTACACCATTAACGTCACTGAAGACACTAGACATTTCACAGAACATAGACAGTTCTGGTGATCTTAATATTATGTTCAGTGATGAATTATACAGACTTAGACTACTAGATACCTTGTTTTTAGATGCTGTTGAAACCGATCACAGTCAGATTAATAAATTTGAATGTTTTAAAAACTTGACACGTTTAGCATTCATAAACAATCAAATGACTGTAACAAACAAAACGTTTGAAAATTTTCAAGATTTACCTATCGAGGAACTAAGCATCTTTGACATTAGAAGTGCTGAAAAGGGTGCTTTTAATTTCTTCCCTAAACTGCTGAAATTAACTTTAGAATTATCTTGGGAAGCCTTAAGCTTACAAAATATGTTTCCTGTGCTTGAAGTATTTAAAGGAAGAAACATGACAGAAATTGCTTTTACGAATAATGCGGAAATCTACCTGTTTAAATTAGACGAGTCACATTTAAGATATCTGCAGGATATATGTTTAAAAGAAATAAACTTGAATTCTAATAATATTATAGACATTGATGCCGATAGCTTGACATCGTTTGCAAGGAAATCAACTTGCTTAGAGGCTGTAGACATGTCAGATAATCCTTTGTTGCTAAACAATTTTTATTACTGGTTGTTTCCTTTTCATCTTTTTGAAAACCTTAAAGTTATAAGATTTTCCCGAATTGGATTTCATCCGTCAACAGAACGTTCGATACAAATGACCATTCAAAGCACAATTACATTGCTACTGCCACCTACACTTCAGGAAGTATACATATCTCTCCGACCTTCCGTGCGCCCGTTTGGATTACCTGGATTTCCGAATTTAACAGCCATACATGGACAGTCAATGAAAACTATTAGCTTTCAAATTGAATACTCACACTGCTTAGGGGGTTTCAGAGGCTTTCCAAATCTGATAGAGCTCGATATATCACGATTTGATTGTTCTTTTTTAAATCCAGACATTTTACAGTTTTTACCGCGATTAGAAAAATTTGTGGCTCAAAACGCAAACCTCAATCATGGGTTCAGTTTTGTTCGTGATTCTGGTGCACGTTTCTTTGCACATCAATTTAATCTGAGTTATGTAGATCTTGCTGCCAACAACTTGCAAGGTTTACATTCAGAAATGTTTAAAGATCACGAGGAAACGTTACGCTATTTGTATTTAGGTAAGAATAATTTTAAAAACATTCCAATCAGCATCAACACATTTAAGTTTTTACAAATATTGGATTTGACATACAACAGAATCGAATATTTTGATCAAAAAGAACAGGAAGTGCTGGAAAAGAACATCAACATAGATATAAGGCTTTCTGGAAATCCATTTGCGTGTTCGTGTAACCACACAAACTTCCTTAGATGGATCAAGAACCGGGGAGGAAGGTTTTTTGTGAACGTAGAATGCATTGGAGAGGACAGAACATGGCAAAACATAAGCGAAATAATAGGCTCTCTTGAGCATTTTGAGTTAAATTGCGTATTAACATTCTGGTTATATTTCTCTATTATTATGTCGTCCTTTTTATGTTCACTTCTTTTAATGGTCTCTCTTTACTATCGATACAGATCAGAAATTCAGTATTTTTTCTTGAAACTTAGATTAAAAATAAAGAGATACAAAGCACTGGAAGAACGGCATGAGTATCAGTTTGATGCCTTTCTTTCCTACAGCAGTAGCGATTCCTCTTGGGTTGCTCAATTCTACAGACAACTGACAAATAATGGTTTCAACCTTTGTTTTGATGCCAGACATTTTGTAGCGGGTGACACAATAGCGGAGAATATCGTAAGAGCAATTGATAGTAGTCGTAAGATAATATTCATTGTAACGAGAAATTTCCTAAAAAGTTCATGGGGAAGATATGAAATAGAAATGACCCGTATGCACGCTTTCAGAGAAGGACGGGAGAACATGGTAATACTCATTATAAAGGATGAGATACCGTCTGATGAAATGCCTCGAATATTACTAGAAATGTGGAACAAAATAGTCTGTCTAAAATATACCGAACACGACGAATCATTTTTTTACGATTCCGTCGCTCTTTGTTTACGATAAAAATATGCATTTAATGTTGCTTAACGTTCCTCATTTTTATTCGTTAATATTTGTGTGTATTTTCTTTAATAATAATAAAGTTCTGACTTACATAAATGAAAATCACCTCCAAAGCTTACATCCAACATGAGAGAGTGACAAAACCATTATGGAAGAAGAGTTATCAATTGCAAAAAATGACTTATCGAAAACGTTTCCCCATATGTTAATTATAAAACGAATTTCGTACTGAATAAAATTGCTTTAAAAGGTTATATGACGTTGATGATAGCTTTAAATTATTTATAAATGCAACGTTTTAATGAATTTTAAGTATAATAAATAAGTGGTCTGATGCTATTATAAATCTTAAAAAACGAAAAAAAGTATTTTCGGTGCTTCAAAATACTTTTAATATTTCTTTGTTATAACTTTTTGATGACTTTGTCAAAATCTTTCCGGGAAATCTTTTGAGAAGGGGGGAATAGAATAATGGTGAAATAATATTGCACTCGGTTCAGAAAGTATTTTACAAATCCTACTCGGGCGCCTACCAAACATAGAAATTAGTAATACCGGCCTGCTCGGAGAATTTCAGAAACTTTGTCATACATACATTATTTGTAGTCTGGCTTTAGTTAGTCGTAATAAGTGCTGTAGTACAGGATATGTGTTTATTAATTATTTATTTATTTATTATACTGTGTACATATTAAGATTAATTCATTGATCTGTTTTTTTCAATTATATGACTTTATATGTAATCTCTTTAAAAAAGATGTATTTATATTATGCTGTTTTATAAATGAAATTTCTACATTTTTATGACTGTTTTCATACATTTAAAGAGATATATGTCAATAACTTAGACTTTCAACAAAGGAATGTGTATTGGCACGTCTTTATTAGTTTCCGGTTATCAACTGATGTGTCGTGTATTTTAAAATTACTGGCATAACAGTAGTTTCGTACATAACTTTCCTTCGTAAATAAAAATATTAGACGCAACATCTTTATGAATTAATTATCTATCATTGAATATGTTTAATCTATTTATTTTAGTAGTTATACATTTACACACCTTAAATGATGAAACAAATGATTAAATTGTCTTTTTTGTCTCAACAGGAATGCAAACAAATAATAAAAACATAATAATATACAAATAAACACCGGAAGTGTCAAGCATTGATTGTTTTCTTTAATTTAATGATTAAAATGGTGTAAATCTAATTTATCTGTATGTAACCCTCAGAAAAATGTAAAACGTGAAAAAGTTGTATTTGTTGCCTTATTACGCCTTTAATGTTTCTTGACAAACTGAAACAAACATGCAATCAATAGGATTAGTGCAATAAACAATAATTGCATTAGCTATGCATGTTTTAACCATAAACCTCAGTACGATCAGTTCAATCAGTACGATCCAAAATCCATCATGTAATTATATGCATAAATTGGTAAGTTTATTCACGGATACGTATAAGTTAATAATTTGAAGATGAAACGTCAGTTATATATTATATATGCATTTATAATAAAAATAAACGCAAGTATTCAAAAGAATAGTTAATACAAATGTCTCGTTCCAAAGAAATAAATAAATAAAAGTATTAAAAAAAACAAAACAACTATTTCTTTATATTATATAATTAAACAAATTTCATTAAGGCAGGACATCTCTGCGGATCGAGCACTGTAATCCTTAAAAAAGCTCCGTTCGAAGTAAGGTACATTAGTACCGACGAAGTAAATGTTTTATTTTCGTTATTCATTATTGAACCTCGTTTTTATTTTCGCGACTCCTGATTTCTGCTTATTCTATTTTCTTTGACCTGTAACATGTATATTTTTTGTCGTAAATATTAAGCCGACCCGCCCCCACTCAGTAACAGATTTATTTCACATTTAGCCAAGATCGTGGCCCTTTTGACAAACATCATTTTCACATCTTTTAAGTATTATGACCTGAACCCCCCCCCCCCCCCAACGAAAGGGTATCCCCTATATGCCACTTGAGGACGCACTGGGCAGCTGTGAACCCTGGTAACTTATTTCAAATACTCCCAATTTGAAGAAAAGCATTTATACTTATATATCATTAAATATCGTACAATAAACCACACATTACTTAAAATATCATTTTCAATTAACGTCAACTATTTATTATTAAAAGAAAGATGCAAAACTAATCTTTTTTCAAGAATCCGTCTGATATTTTAAAAACTCTGTTCGTGGAATATTTACCAATCTTATTTAAGTATTCCTGAATGGATAACAAAGAAGCGTTTTCAATATTAAAAGTACTTCGCCTTTGATATTTTATAAAACGAAAACTCAAAATTGTGACGGCAAAAATGCCAAAAGCATAATCAATTTTACGCTTACATGTTCGCATCTTTAACTAAAAAGTATCTATATAATAGCATGTTTAGTAGTTTATTCTATATTTGAGATTAAATTCTTATAAATTCTTGTGACACAATGAAAGAGTGAATAAAATATATAATATATGATTTTGCTTTTATCTAAATCTTATTTAATATTATAGTCCGGAATTCTTAGGAATTATGGCATAGAAAAAGAACTTTGATCAAACCGCAACAAATGATCTTTTTAAGCGTTCATAATAAGGAAAAAACTCAAACATACGAAAAATGCGAACGTTAAAGCGTGAAGTAAAAAAAAATTATACATTTTTGAAGTCATTGTGTGTGTTTTTGTTCACTAATTACTGTGTATTTAGCTTATTACTAAAGCGACACAAAAATAGCTCTTAAAAAAACTAATGCCGACAAGACAATATCTCAAAATATGTACATTTTTACTTTAAGGACGAATTCGAAGCGAATTTTTTCTATTAATTTGTCATAACGTAAACATTAATAACTTAAAATCTAAAAATCTACCTAGATTAGAAATACAACAAGTCAAGTAACAAACTTCGTGTTTTGCAAATTCATATAACGCATATAAAATGGAAAATCCAATACATTCATTTAAAACTATGTATATATTCTAATATTTCATTGCCAATATCCTATTTATCAGGAAGACTACAGAGTTTAAAAGGTCAATATAACCTTTATATTTTAACCTTTGACAAGAATTATCTCTACACAAAGACTAGTTAGACTTCGCGTATTTTATAATGATAAGTTTTTGGCAACGAAGTCTTGGTTGTAATAATGACAGACATGACAGAAACGAAACATATTTGCTTTGAATAATGGGTCCAAAGGTTAATACAAATACACTTAAATCTTACCACATGTGTGCTTGTGACTCACGGAACATTTATCTACAACAACTTCCTGTTTTGTTTTTGAGACAGCTACTGTTATTCACTAAACAGTTTATTAATAAGGATTTTCTGCGCTGTTTTCATTATGAACTTTTGGATTATGTTTATTTCACACCTAAACTATACTATATCAAGCTTTGTTAGTATGAGCAGATTTATAACCCAGCTAATTCTTTAAAGTTTTACATGAATTGTATGCAAATAATGATTAGAAAATCGAATTCCAAAATTTAGAATAATGTATAAGTTGTGATATGTGAGCACTAAATGCCAGAACTATTGCATATTTAACGTTTCCATTAAACTGTAGAATTACAGCTTGGGTAAAAGTGGCCGAGTGGTTAAGGTTTAGTTGTCTACTATTGATCACGTTGTCTGTCAACACCTATTTTCGAGCCTTAAGGCGGACAGGATGTAATCGCTTCTTATCTTAATTGGCTAGGATTGCCAATTTCCATAATGCAAGTATTGAGTTTATTCCGAGAACTACGGCTTCCTCCCCCAACAATCGCTGGACCCACCATGATATTGCTAAAAATTGCTGAAAGTGACGTTAAACACCGTTTTAACAAACAAAAAAATTTAATTTTAGATCCAAATATTGACATGCCAAGCAACAACATAAAAATGATACCATATATAATTTAACTTTTTTTATTTTTTGATATTGCAAATATGTATCTCTTATTGTCGCACTTATCTAATTGCTGAAAACATGTTCGGAAGAAATTAGAACGCCGTTAACATAATAATTTTAACGAATTGAATAGTAATAGATTTTTTCTAGAATGTGGTTATGATTTGTTTGTCATTTATATATTTGTAGCTGTTTACTGTTTATTTGGACTCCGAGCAAATTATTCAAAAAGTCACCATGTCGACTTGTCTAACCTCAGTCTATATGAGATTCTTCTAAACTTTCCAATAGATACATAGAGTCTCAACTTTAGCTACAAAGAAATTCAAAATATTCCTAATGACATATTTGCGAATCTATCAAACATTAGAACACTAGACATGTCCTTTAATACAATTAAAACATTTTGTAAACTCATTTAAAGGTCTCTCAAGAATTGAGTCTTTGAATCTTGAAACCAAATAACAATTGAAACGATGCAAAATGAATCATTTATATACATATTGTATTTCAAGATACTGCAAATTGAAGACAATATAGATGATGGTACTTCGAGTATATCCTTCAGCGATGAACTATACCAAGTTCGACTGCTTCATACGTTGCATATAGATGGCATTGACACGGAACCAAATCAGCTTTATAAATTTGAATGTTTAAAAAACTTAAACATTGTATCCCGATGTCCGTAGAAATCACGACTGTCCAAAATTTACTTTTAAAGGAACTTGCCATCTTAAATATTAAAAGTGTTCAAAAGAATGCGTTTAGTTTTTTCTCAGAATTGAAGAAATTAACTTTAGCGTTAAGCTGGAGAGCCTTAAGCTTAGAAAAAAAATTTCCTGCGCTTGAAGTATTCAAAGGAAGAAGGACGGCTTGGATTATGTTTACAGGTAATACCGACAGCCACTTTTTTAGGTTAGGAAAATCACATTTACGATATATATGAAATATCTGTTTAAAAGACCTACATCTCCATCATAATAAAATTGAACAGATTGACGCTTTAATCTTTAAAGAATTTGCAAGCAAATCAATTTGCTTAGAAGTTTTTGATATAACAGATAATCCTGTGCAAACGGCAGAATGTTTTTGAGGGATGTTCTTTCATTTATTTATTTAAAAACTTAAAAGTTGTTGGATATACCCACATTGGATTTCGTCCGTGATCAGAAAGATTAGTTCATAAACCCATTCAATGCATATCTGGATTGAAACTCCCGTTAACCCTCCAGGAACGTTCCATAAATTGTGGATCTACATTGAACGGATGGCCAAATGTAACATTCATAGACGGTCAGTCATTGAAAATTCTAAACATCTTTCAGATAAAATTTCGACACTGTTTAGGTTGTTTCGACGGACTTCATAATTTGACTTTACTTGATATATATCAGGTTTAAATTGCACTCATTTAAATCCATACAGCTTTTACCACGACAGGAAATAGTACCAAATCAAAACGTTATCCTTTATCATGGGTTAAAATTTCTGCCTGAATCTGATGCACAAAGATTCTTTTAAATCTACGTTCTGTAGATCTTACTATGGACAACCTGGAAACTTTAACTTCAGATATATTTAAAAGCCATAAGAAAACTTTGAGTTATTGAAATATAGGAAGTATTGCTTTTAGAAACATTCCAATCTTCTTAAGCAAATTTAAACATTTAAAACTATTGGATTTGACATACAATGGTACTGAATATTTGGAAGAGGTCGAGTGAGAACTGTTGGACAAGAACAATGATGCAGACATATTTCTCTCTGGAAATCCATTTCAATGTATTTATGATCACAGTAACTTCATTAGATGTATAAAGGACAGGGGAATGAAGTATTTTGTAAATGTATAATGTATTTGTGAAGACAGAATACGCCATAACATCAGTGAAATAATACGTTCTCTTAAAAGCTCAGAGTTGCATTGCGTAGTAACATTCTGGTTATATATCGTCATAGTTATGTCGTTCGTTTACTTAGTTTCCTTAGAATTAGTGTTTTTAATCTCTATATACTATCGATAACGATCAGAAATATAGTACTTTTTCTTGAAATTAAGGAAAAATATGAAGAGGGATAAAGCACTAGAAGAATGCTGTGAATATAAATTTGATATTTTCATTTTCTACAGCAGCAGTGACACTCAGTGGGTTACTAAATTTTACAGACAAATGACAGATAATGGCTTTAATCCTTGTTTTGATGGAACACATTTCATTGCGGGTGATGGGATTGCAGAAAATATTGTCAGGGCAATTGACAGTAGTCGTAAGATTATATTCATTGTAACAAGAAATTTCCTGAAAAGTTTATGGGGTGGGTATGAAATAGAAATGACTCGGATGCATGCTTTCAGAGATCGATGGAAGAACATGATAATAATAATTATAAGGGATGAGATACCAATTGATGAAATGCCTCGAACATGAAAAGAAATGTGGGACAAAATAGTATGTTTAAAATATAGCGACGAGGACGAAACTATATTTTACGATGAGCTAGCAGTCTCCTTACAATAAATATATCCAATCACTTAACTTTATTAATTTAAATTGTAATTAATGACGAGAACAGTTAACAACTGCAAAGTATGATTTTCATAAACAACAGTTTATATGACAACAGATTTATTTCACTTTCTGTGAGTACAATAAAAATATTTTCATATTTCGTGATCAAATATTAAATTCATATTGTGGAAATTACATGAATGCATGACAAAATCTATTCTTATTAAATGAATATATACACTATAGAATTTATGAGTTTGCTATTAAGATATTGCTTTTCAGTGATCAACAAAAATTAGGATTTAAGATACAGATGTAAATATAACTTTTTTCCGAAGTAATAATAAGTAATCGTGAACAGCTCTTTATGTGCTAATAATTCCGAATTTAAACAAGCAATATGGAAGAAAGGAAAAATAAAAAAGAGAGAAACCTAAACCCAATACAACGCATCCGTGAACTCATGTGCTATATAAATGAGTAAGCCGCTACTATATCCACTAACATAACCATTTTATTACTTATTGTAATGCCAAAGTAAAACTCTTGGTCTTAAATGCCATTGTTTTAAAGATCTATAAATTTCACTGTTTGGTTTGTCTACGATATCTTTCAAAGGCAAAAATGTAAATATTTTTTGCTTTTTATTTGTACATCGTACATTAATTAAATAATAAAACTGGAAAAATGAATGCTAAAATATTCTAGAACTCTTAACGAGGAATATAGTAATCTTCTAAATTCTTTAATATTCGCTTCGGCATATGTTAACGAAATACACCAATGTGAATGGTCGGCATATACATAATCCATATCAATTAAGTTTGGCCTTGGCCCTCCATAAAGCTGTTTTAAATTAAAATATTTATTATTATATTATTAAATTAACACATTATTCTGGTACTAGTTAAAAATTCTTCTATTTAATTTAAATAGACACAAGTCAGAATCATTTTAAAATACATGGAGCTAGCAATACTCTGTTGTTAGCGTAATGTGAAAACAAATTCTATGCCTTTCTCAAAACAAAACGTTGTTTTTTTAAAGTAAATTGCTTCGCTCGTTTACTAAACATTATTTTAACAATTAATCTTTCAGTCAATCAACACACTCTTTATTATTGATTATAATACAAGAAGAATCAAGAAGTGGGCTCTATTACTTGTTAAATAAATTAAGATACTTAAACAATAAAAATACACAGGTGCATTTGTATTAATTATCAGCTAATCATTGAATTGTCTAAATGACTGACGAATCATATTACAACAAACAGTAAAGACGTCAAAGTACGTGTGTTATCTCTTTATATTCACACAAAAAAAATCATAGGAATTAAAACAGTTTAATAATCATTAAAGCAATCTTTGCATCTAATCTATTTATAGTTTGCATGATTATATTAATTATTTAGAAAATTGTACTTAAAGGTACAAGATAGAAAGAACAATAAAGATAAATTGAAACTTTTCGTTCACGGTGTTTTAATTTAAGAAAAAAACTGTTTAATGGAATGACATAAAAACAAGCTCTGGATATAAAATCGACAGGACAATCAACCAGATAAATTTGTATTATGTATAGGAGGCGTCGATGGCCGATTAACTATAATATTGTGTCATTAACTATTATTTACGAGTCTGTCAACGGTTGTTTGTTCAAACTCTGCAGTGACAATGATTGCAAGTTTTCCTAAATAATGTTGGATCCAGTTTTTCGGCTTTCTCCACTTTAAAAATGTAAAACAGGAGCTGAAAATATGCAGCTAAAATAGCAACAAAAAATCCTCATGCAATCAATAACCAATATATTCTATACCATGTTTACACATGTTTTCTCCCACAATTTAATATTTTAATCGAGTTGCTCGCTTCAATTGACAAGGATTGCCTTTTTCCTACAGAAGGTCGTTGGTTTTCTCGGATACTCGGGCTTCCTCCAATAACAAATGAACACCAAGATGTCGCTGCAAAATTGCTGAAACACCAATCAACTAACAAATAAACAATCAACGGTGTTGTATTGTGTGTGAATGCATTGTTGCAGATTTGTATAATAAATTCTAGTCCTTATAAAAATAATAAATCAATATGATAACATTGAAGTGGTCATGTAACATCTATTATTAATTAACTACTATAATATTCGCTTAAATAACAGTTAAACTGCCAATATGATATATTTTCCTGAACAAGTCCAATATGGAATTAACTAGTCCAATATCGGTATTGGCCTGATTCGTCCTGTATTGGCCTTGTTCGTCCTGTATTGGCCTTATTGCAACCTGTATTGGCCTGAGAGATTTGGACTAGTTAATTAATAAAGATATCATTACGTCGCCTCATGCCAATACAGCAAGCCTATGACCAATAACTAGGCCAATACAGAAATAATCACGTAATAATATCATAAAGGAATTGCAGATTCAAGACAATCCAGACTTAGTGATGATTGTACCGCCAAAGGAAAGGAATTCCAGGATCTGACTGTTGATGGCAGAAAGTAGTTGAGTATAAGTAGGTTCGGGCTCGAATGGGTTAGATCAAGGAAGTATTACGGGTGTTGTAATTGTGAATTTCGTTAAACCAATTTGGGATTAAGTTTGATAAGTATAAAGGGGTGAGTGAGTTTGTCATCTTATAACAGTAAACAAGACTATGGGTTTCTCTACAATCGCACAATTTTTCCTATCCAGTTTCTGTATATAAAATGTTAAGTGAAGTTAACCCTGTTCCACCTGGCTGCCTCAATCTGAACGTTCTCAACTTATGCTTCAGAATAGCAATTTGATTATCCCAACAGACATCGGCATACTCCAAGATAGGGCGAATGAATGTAAAATAATTTTTTTCAATATTCCGTGTATCTAATATAAATTTGAATTTACGTAGGATGTTAATTCTTATATAGTCTTTGTTGACAAAATTACCGATGTGCCTTTTCCAGCTTCCATCTTCAGAAAGGGCAAGTCCTAAGTGTTTATAATCTTCAATACATTCAATCTTTGAGTTGTCAACAATTAAATCGGGATGAATAGTATTTTTCTTCGTCTTGTTATGGTCATCGTTTACATCTTTTGAGAATTAAATGTCACGAGCCATTTCTTTGACCATTCATGGATTATGCCCAGATCTTGATTTAAAGTTAATGCTGTATCATTTGGATCATCAAAAATAAGATGTAAACTTGTATCATCAGTGAATATTTTAATAACTGAATTTATTTTATTTACAATATCATTGATGTAAATGAGAAACAGATGAGGACCAAGAATTGAATCATGGGAACGCCGGCCTTTACGGGTAACCATGTAGAGCAGTTATCATTGACAACAGCGCGTTGTTTTCTACCAAGGTGATAATCCGTAAACCATGATAGAAGCTTCCCTTTTATGCAAATCGCCTTTAATTTAAAGACAAGTCCTTTGTGCCAAACTTTATAAAACGCTTAACTAATATCACAAAATATAACCCTTACTTCCTTTTCCTGATCCAACGCTCTGCCGAATGTGTTTGATATACTAAAAAGTTGGGTAATTGCAGAATTGCCAGGTGTAAATCCGGACTGATGGCTTGTTATAATATCATGGTTTTTCAAATAGTAATTAACATGTTGAAAGACACATCTTTTCATTACTTTTCCAAGGACACTAATTAGTGATATTGGTCTATATTTTTACTTCATTTTTTTACCCCGATTTGAATACCGGAATGACATTGGCAGACTTCCAATCTAATGAAAATTTGCTAACGTTAGAGATAAATTAAATAGCAAACAAAGAAGATATTTTAATATCGATGCTCCTTCTTTAAGTATTCTTGGATTTAGTTTATCCGGCCGATGGCTTTAGAAGGGTCAAGTGATTTTACATCCTTTTCTATTTCATCTTCATTTAAAATTATTTGTTCTAGTTCAAAATCAGGGGTAGTAATCTTGGGTAAACTCGCGTTTGTTTCTTTCATCAATGTTACATTGCTCTCAAAAGTATTAGTTAAAAACATAGTTTTGTCACGATCTTTATCTAAAACATTTTCGTTCTTCTTTAAAAGGGGTATTGATTCTCGATTTTTGTTGCAAATTAGAGATTTCACCACCCTCCACCAGTTTTTACTATCAATTTGATCATTAATAATTTTGGTTGATATGTTATCGTAATATTGATGCTTTGCATCCGGTACCATAGTATTACACTTGTTTCTTATCTTTTTTAAATTTGCCCACCAGTATTGATTTTTTTCTTGTTTGGCTTTTTTGTGAACTCTATTTTTCTTTCTTATGACTTTTTTTTACCTCGCCTGTAATCCATGGTTTATCTTGTTTGTCTATTCGAACCATCCTATTTGGAACAACAATGTCTGTTATTTCTTTTAGCTTGTCTTTTTTGAGAAGTTGAGCTGTTAATATCGTTTATGTCAATCAGTGATTCCCAGTCTACTTCAGACAGTATTTGTCGGAGTTGTTGGTAATCCTCTTAATCATATTGATAAATATATTTTTCTTTTAATAATTTAACAATAACTGGTAAATGACAAAGGATAAGATCAAGAAACGGGGGACTTACTTCCGTATACGTTATGCTATGCGGATTATTAACGATAACTAAATCTAAGATAGAAGAGGATGTTTCGGTAAAGTGTGTCTCTTCGATTATTAGTTGATGTAAGTTAAACTGATCTAGTATATTTTGAACTTTATTATTTTGATCTGTTTTAGCTTGATTTATATTAAAATCGCCAGTGATAACCAAGTCCTTATTTCTGTTAATTGGAGATTCCATTGAGATTTCAACATGATGCCAAGCGTCATTACAACTATTTGGTCGAACATAGAAAGTTCCAAACAGATAATTCTCATTTTTAATACTTAATTATAACCATATGCATTCAATGTTTCCTCAGTGTAGGTCGGGGCGCGGGGTATTGTGAATAGAATCCTTTACAAACCCATCAACGCCACCACTAAATCGATCTTTTTTATCATTACGAAAATAGTTATAACCTTGTATTGTTATATCTTCATCTTTCACGCTTGGGCGGAGCCAACTTTCTGTGGATGCTAATATGTCATAATTATGTTACTGAATTGAAATTTGGTCTAGTTTTGGTTTTAGACTTTGGATATTTAAATGAAGAAATGATACCGAATTTTGGAAGAATGAACTATCTACTGTAAGGATAGTATAATTACTTGAAAAAGATTCGTTTGTGTCTGGATTCGTCTCCATACCGGAGATTATTAACGAGCACAAAGCAATACCACACATATAAGCAATGGATTTAGTGGGAGAGACGGTGTTCTTTTTGGCGACGGGCCTTGAATTGCCGCTTGAAAACTGAAGTTTCCCACAATCAGATATTGGAAATTCGTATTTGGGGAGGAACATGAACAATAAAACCACTGACGGCAGGGCTTTAGTTCCAAAGACCATGAATAATTTAGCATGTAGAATGTTTTAGATTGAAAAACGTTTGTTATATTTGACTGTTGTAGCGATTGTAAAACACACCTATTCTCTTGCGACTTGCTACTATGTCAACCGGCAACTTTAGGATTTTCAGACTGATAACACAGCAAGAGAAGAGAATTAGATCTGATAATTACATGTGAACATGTTTTGTAGTATACCTCTTATGTGAAAATGTGATTTTGAGTGATACAAGTGCAGTATAGGAGGGGAAAAGTAAAATAATAGGAGTGGTAAAGACAAGTATGTATAGTACAATATTCATAGGAAACAGAAAAGAGATGGAACGGTTAAGTAGATAAATGAAATTCTTGGGAAAAAAATCTTTTTGTAAATACGTCATAGCACAAGGCACAAGGAATATCAAATATAGATAAGTACAACAAAGTATTACGAATTATAGATAAACAAGACAATTATACAGGTATTTTTGGATGAAACAAGATTCAAATAAACAAAAATTGTCTTAAGTAAAACTTTAAAATTACACAAAAACCACGGTTTGTGTATGTTTAGAAAGTTCAATAAAGAAGACGATGTAGTTTATCATGGGGTTGTTTAAATTTAGTCGGGCTATATCTAAAATACTACACCGATCTAAGAGTGCGTGGGAAATGTAATGTAGACGCCATAATATATTCACATTTTGATTGGTAGAGCGATTATTATGTTCATTTTACGCATGTGCGTAATAAGAATGTACTATGACCTACTTGTGCGGAATAGTAGTATCAGTATATAAGATGTTTTTGAAAGTAGGAACAAAACTAAATAATTGGATTGTTGAATTTGACAGTATAAGAGATATTGTAGAAATGAGACAATATTTGTTTACAATTACAAATTTAGGGTATGCTATTAACGAGATGATAATATATTTAGAGGTCATGAATAGTAACATGATATGAAGGGCCTGCCATCGTTGCGAAGTGGTTAATATCCTCCGCCCTCGTAACAGTGTGGTTTTTTATCCAGTCTGCCCTTGAATATTTTGCCATTAATTGTCCAATGCTGTTTGTAGAAGCTTGATTTAGCTAGGACTCTGACGTGTCTATACATCTAATGATCTTGTGAGGTCCTCATTGATATACACATTGGGATAAATGAACTTTTTCAAGATCTTTCTGTACTTGAGAATTCTAAACTTTATATTCGGGTTCTTCACTCTGGACATTATTTGCCGGGGTTTATCGCGTGGTGTTATCTTGACCCTGTCTATATTTTCGATGTCTTCTCCTTCTTCCTCGGTAGCCTCGGATAGAGGGGATGGGTCATTGCGATGTGAGCGCTCTATGTCTGTCTTCCTGAAGCCAGGATCTATATCAGTAAAGAGTTTACAGATGATGTCATCTGTGTTTTTTCCTGGCATTTCTGGAGGACCTGATCCCCCTATTAGGCTACGTCTTCCGTACTGTTCAAGGTCGTCTTACTTGTACCTCATACGGCAATTTTGGCTTTCAAGTCCTGCAACCCTAGATAGTATATGCTTGATCTCTTCGTGGACCATTTCCCTTACAACAGTATTTAGATTGCTCATGATCTTTGACTCAACTGCAGAAGCAATACGTTCGATATCTGAATAGGACAAATATATTTGTGCGGAAACCACCTGCGTTTCGCTGAAGACTTCGTCATCGTCTTGGTCCATGCTTCCAGATTGGAATCTATGTCTCTTTATATCAGTCTTTATAACATTGATTTACTAATTTTTATAAGGACTTGAATTTATTTTTAAAATCTGTCACAATGCATTCACACGTTGATTGTTTATTTGTTGCTTGAATGGTGTTTCAGCTATTTTGCAGCTACATCTTGGCATTCAGTTTTTATTGGAAGAAGCCCGAATATCTGAGAAAACCAACGACCTTCTGTAGGAAAAATGCAATCCTAGTCAATTAAACAGTTTTTTCCTTAAATTAAGTACAATTTTCTAAATGGTTAATATAATCATGTAAACTATTAATAGATTAGATTAATGATTATTAAACTGTTTTTATTCCTATGATTTTTTTTATGTAAATAACTTTTTGTGTGAATATAAAGAAATAAAACACGGACTATGAGGTCTTTACTGTTTGTTGTAATGTGATTCGTCAGTCATTTAGGCAATTCAATGATTGGCTGATAATTAATACAAATGCACCTGTGTATTTTTAAAGTTTAAGTATCTTAATATATTTAACAAGTAATAGAGCCCACTTCTTGATTCTTCTTGTATTATAATCAATAATAAAGAGTGTGTTGATTGATTGAAAGATTAATTGTTAAAATAATGTTTAGTAAACCTAACCGAGCGATGCAATGGAATTTAAAATACAACGTTTTGTTTTCAGAAAGGCATAGAGGTTGTTTTCACATGACGTTAACAACACGAGGACTCTGAAGACTCTAATGAGTATTGCTAGCTCTATGTATTTTAAGTTGATTCTGACTTGTTTGTATTTAAAATAAATAGAATTTCTAACTAGTATCAGAATAATGTGTTATAATAAATATTTTAATTTAAAACTGCATTACTGAGGGCCAATGCCAAACGTAATTGATATGGATTATGTATATGCTGTTTGTTTGTTTGATGATGTCTAACGCCACTTTCAGCAATTTTTCAGATATATCATGGCGTCCAGTTTTTATTGGGGGAGGAAGCCGCAGTACCCGGAGAAAACCCCGGACGTGCGGTAGGAAAACTGGCAATCCTTGTCAATTAAGATTGGAGTCGAGTACACCCTGCCTGCAGTGGTAACCGAACCCGCAATCTCAGTGTTGACAGACCACGTGATCAATAGAAGACGAACTACCTTAACCACTCGGCCAGTTTTAATGTTTAATCTATTACAATATTTACAAAAGAACACAATGTAATTATATTTTAAAAATTTGATGTACAATGTACAAATATAAAGCTTCAGTCACACTACACCGTATAGCGTTAACGGACGTCCAACACATAACAAAATTTTCAATCCGTTCATGTCCGTTCGCATGCGTTTCTTTTCCGTTTATCATGCGGCGTTTGAGCTTCTTGTCGGCGATGTCCGGCGGTGTTCGTTCCGTTTGGTGGAAAGTTTTGAACATGTTCAAAATTTGGAACGTACAGCACCGGATAAAGTTGTCCGTCAGATGTACGGTAATCATGCTCTGGTATGCGTTTTGTTCGTTACTCGTACGTTACGTTCCTTATTCTGTACTTGTCCGGTTCGAGTCCGTTCTTTCCCGGTGGACCTGATTTACGGCCGGACTACTAACGGACATGCCGCGGATGTAACGTAAGTGTACGCTGCGTGCACGTTTTGTGCGTTACAAATCAGTTACTAGTACGTTGAAGTCCGTTAACTGTACGTCGTTCATCCGGTATATGTGCGTTGATCGTTCGGTCATTGTGCGTTTTGCACGTTTTATGCGTTCCGTACAGCGAGCAGCAGCGGGAAATGCTTTTCATCACCGGATAACTTTCAGCCGCATTTTTCTTTGCGTTTGGCGTCCGTTAACGCTATGCGGTGTAGTGTGACTGCACCTTTAGGCAAAAGACATTTACAATTTTTTCTTTTAAAGATATCGCAGACACATCAAACAGTGAAATTTATAGATCTTTAAAACAATGGTATTTAAAACCAAGAGTTTTACTCTGTCATAACAATAAGTAATAAAATGGTTATTTAAGTGGAAATAGTCGCTGCTTACGTATTTATCGCACTTGAGTTCACGGATGCGTTGTATTGGGTTTAGGTTCCTCTCTTTTTTTATTTTGATTTTCATCCATATTACTTTGTTTAAATTCGGAATTATTAACACATATAGAGATGTTCACTTCGGTAAAAGTTATTTTAACATCTGTACTCTAAATTCCAAATTTTATTGATCACTGAACAGCAATCTCTCAATGTAAAACAAATAAATTATATAGTGTATATATGCATTTCATAAGAATAGATTTGCAATGCATTCATGTAATTTCCACGATCCAAGATACTATTTGATCACGAGATTTGAAAATATTTTTATTGTACTCGCAGCAAGTGAAATAAATCTGTTGTCATATAAACTGTTGTTTATGTATATCATACTTTGCAGCTTTTAACTGTTATCGTCATTAATTACAATGTAAATTAATAAAGTTAAGTGAATGGATATATTTATCGTAAGCAGACTGCTAGCGTATCGTAAAATATAGTTTCGTCCTCGTCGTTATATTTTAAACATACTATTTTGTTCCACATTTCTTTTAATGTTCGAGGCATTTCATTAATTGGTATCTCATCCTTTTTAATTATTATTACCATGTTCTCCCGTCCTTCTCTGAAAGCATGCATCCGGGTCATTTCTATTCATACCCACTCTATGAACTTTTCAGGAATATTTTTGTTACAGTTAATATTATCTTACGACTACTATCAATTGTCCTAACAAAATTTTCTGCAATCCTGTCACCCGCAATGAAATGTGTTCCATCAAAACAAGGATTAAAGCCATTATCTGTCATTTGTCTGTAAAATTTAGTAACCCACTGAGTGTCACTGCTGCTGTAGAAAATGAAAATATCAAATTTATATTCACAGCATTCTTCTAGTGCTTTATCCCTCTTCATATTTTTCCTTAATTTCAAGAAAAAGTACTATATTTCTGATCGTTATCGATAGTATATAGAGATTAAAAACACTAATTCTAAGGAAACTAAGTAAACGAACGACATAACTATGACGATATATAACCAGAATGTTACTACGCAATGCAACTCTGAGCTTTTAAGAGAACGTATTATTTCACTGATGTTATGGCGTATTCTGTCTTCACAAATACATTATACATTTACAAAATACTTTATCTGTCATTTGTCTGTAAAACTTAATAACCCGTTCAGTATCACTGCTGCTGTACGAAATGAAGGCATCAAATTTTTATTCACAGCATTCTTCAAGTGCCTTTTAACTCTTCATATTTATCCTTAATTTCAAGAAAAAGTACTGTATTTCTGATCGGTATTGATAGTATATAGAAAGGAATAATACTAATGCTAAGGAAACAAACGAAATAACTATGGCGGAATATAACCAAAATATTACTCCGCAGTGTAACTCAAAGTTATCAATGTCACTTATGTTATGCCATAATCCGTCTTCTCTAATTCATTCCACATTTACAAAATACTTCATTCCGCGGGCCTTTATCCATCTCCAGAAGGAAATGTGATCCCAAGTACACTAAATTGGATTTCAAGAGAGTAATATGTCTGCATCAGTGTTCTTGTCCAACAGTTCTCGCTCTACCTCTTAAAAATATTCAATATTATGTCAAATCCAAAAATTTTAAAAGTTATTATTTTTTATGCTGATTGGAATGTTTCTAAAGGCATTACTTCCTAAATTCAAATCATTCAGCGTTTTCTGCTGGTCTTTAAATATATATGAAGATAAATTTTCCAGGTTGTCCATAGAAAGATCCACAGAACGTAGATTAAAAAGATTTAGATATCTTTGTGCACCAGATTCACGAAGAAATTTTAACCCATAATTAAGGTTAACGTGTTAATCTGTTAATGTTTCTAATCATGATAAAAGCTGTAAAATATCTGGATTTAAATAACTGCATATAAAAACCTGATATATCAAGTAAAGTCAAATTCATAAATCCGTCGAAACAACCTAAGTAGTGTTGGAATTTTATATGAAAGATGTTTAGAATTTTCAATGACCGACTGCATTTTGAATGTTACATTTGGCCATCAGTAACGTGTAGATCCACAATTTATGGAAAGTTCCTAGAGGGTAAACAGGAGTTTCAATTCAGATATGAACTAATCTTTCTGATGACGGACGAAATACAATGTGGGAAAAGCTAATAACCTTTACGTTTTGAAATAAATGAAGAACATCCACCAACAACCTTCTAATGTTTGCACAGGATTATCAGACATGTCAAAAAATTCTAAGCGAATTGATTTTTTCCAAATTTTTTAAAGCTTAAAGCGTCAATCTCTTCAATTTTATTATATGGTAGATACAGTTCATTTAAACAGATATTTCGTATTTATGGTAAATGTGACTGTCCTAATCTAAAAGAGTGGCTGTCGGTATTACCGGTCACAATAATCGATGTCATTATTCTTCCTTTGAATACTTCAAGAGCAAGAAATATTTTTTTCTAAGCTTAAGGCTCCCCAATTTCATGCTTAGTTTCAGTTCTTTAGTTTTGAGAAAAACATTAACTCATTCTTTTGAACACTTTTAATATTTCAGATGGGAAGTTCCCCAAAAGGTCGTGTTTTCTACGGACATCCGGGATACAAAGTTTACGTTTTTCGAATGTTAAGTTTTTCAAGTTTTTAAAACATTCAAATTTATAAAGCTAATTTGGTTCGGTGTCGATGCCATCTATATGCAACGTATGTAGCATTCAAATTCGGTAGAGTTCATCGCTGAAGGATATACTCGAGGTACCTTCATCTGGATTGTCTTCAATTTGCAGTATCTTGAGAGACGATATGTGTATAAATGATTCATTTTGCATCGACTCATGAGTTAGTTGGTTTCAAGATTCAAAGACTCTGTTATTGAGAGACCTTTAAATGAGTTTACAAAAATGCATTAAAAATTTTAATTAAAAGGACAGGTCTAGCGTTCTAATGTTTGATAGATTCGCAAATATGTCATTAGGAATGTTTTGAATTTTTTTGTGGCTAAAGTCGATACTCTATGTATCTTTTGAAAAATTTAGAGGAATCTCATATAGACTGAGGTTAGACAAGTCGACATGGTGACTTTGTGAATAATTTGCCCGAAGTCCAAATGAACAGTACACACCTACAAATATATAGAAATTAAAGAAAAACAAATCATAACAGGATTTTAGAAAATCTCTATTACAATTCGTATAAAATTATTATGTTAAGGGCGTTCTAATTTCCTCTGGAACATGATGTTAATCATGAGACGACACATTGTAGGTAAATTGTTGAGTACTATCGTCAGACGCTTGTTTTATCAGCAATTGGATAAGTGTGACAATAAGAGATACATAATTACAAAATCAGAAAATAAAAAAGTTAAATTATATATGGTATCATTTTTATGTTGTTGCTTGGCATGTCAATATTTGGATCTAAAGTTAAATTTTTCTGTTTGTTAAAATGGTGTTTAACGTCACTTCATCAATTTTTAGCTATATCATGGTGTGTCCAGTGTTTTGGGGAGGAAGCCGTAGTTCTCTGAAAAATAACCAATACTTGCATTATGAAAATTGGCAATCCTTGTCAATTAAGATAAGAGGCGAATATATCTGTCCGCCTTAAGACTCGAAAAAAGGTGTTGACAGACAACGTAATCAATTGTAGATGACTAACCTTAACCACTCGGCCACTTTTACCTAAGCTGTAATTCTACAGTTTAATGGATACGTTAAATATGCAATAGTCCTGGCGACTACTGCTCACATATCACAACTTATATATTACTCTAAATTTTGAAATTCGATTTTCTAATTGTTATTTGCATACAATTCATGTAAAAGAAATAGCTGGGTTATTAATCTGCTTATACTAACAAAGCTTGATATGGTATAGTTTAGCTGTGAAATAAAAATAATCTATAACACTAAACGTTTCCAAAAGTTCATAATCAAAATTGCGAACAACATCCTTATTTATGAAATGTTTATTGAATAACAGTAGCTGTCTCAAAAACAAAACAGGAAGTTGTTGTGGAAAAATGTTCCGTGAATTACAAGCACGCATGTGGTAAGATTTAAATGTATTTGTATAAGCTTTTGGACTTGTTATTCAAAGCAAATATGTTTCGTATCTGTCATTATTACAACAAAGACTTCGTTGCCAAAAACTTCGTTAATAATCATTTTCAAATACGCCAAGTCTAATTAGTCTTTGTGTAGAGATCATTCTTGTCTAAGGTTATATTGACCTTTTAAACTCTCTATTTTTCCTGATGAATAGGAGATTGGTAATGAAATATTAGAATATATACATACTTTTAAATTAATTTATTGGATTTTCCAATTTTGTATGCTTTATATCAATTAGCAAAACAAAAAGTTTGTTACTTGACTTGTTGTATTTAATCTAGGTAGATTTTTAGATTTTAAGTTAAAGTTTACCTTATGACAAATTAATAGATAAATTCGCTTCGAATTCCTCCCTAAAGTAAAAATGTACATGTTTTGAAATATTGTCGGGTCGGCATTAGTTTTTTTAAGTGCTAGTTTTGTGTCGTTTTAGTAATATGCTCAAAACTCTGTAATTAGTGAAGGGATACATTGATTATAAGTTATACTAAATATGACAGGTTTCAAAAGACTAAATCAAACAGACATAAACTTTTGGTAAGCATTTTAAAGACATCATTTACAGTACTTGATATTGAAAACGCAACACTTTTAGCAATCCTTCAGCGAACCGTCAGCGCTCAAACATCCGCCAGAAATCAGTTATCAATCAGTCATATCAATCAAGTTGTTCCCAATCCATCCATCCGTCAACTGACGGATTTTGAACGATATAACAGATCTGAAGGATTGATTTGGATTGATCGCTACAATCCGTTCATTTAAATTGCGGTCAGTGAAAATAATATTTCGAAATGTTAAAATTCGTTTTAATCGAGAATATTAGGAGAATGAAATTATCAACTGTTATTTCCTCATTCATGGCTCGTTTTATCTAAACATACGGTTAAACTAGTCTTAAGTTCTGAATGATATAAATGGAAATTCCCTCAAATCTATAACTAATGCATCCATGACGAATAATAAACATCATAAAATGTCATCTAATTTATGTTGTTTTGTTGTTTTGTTTGATGGTGTTTAACGCCACTTTCAGCATTTTTTCATCTTTATCATGGCGTCCAGTTTTTTTTGGGGAGAGGAAGCCGGAGTACCCGGAGAAAACCCCCGACCTGCGGTAGGAAAACTGGAAATCCTTGTCAATTAAGATTGGAGTCGAGTACACCCTGCCTGCTGTAAAAATCGAACCCGCAATCTCAGTGTTGACAGACCACGTGATCAATAGTAGACGTACCTTGACCACTCGGCCACCGAGGCCCCCTCATCTAATTTAAAAAAATAATAATAAATTTAACAAAAAACACACACAATGACTTCAAAAATGTATAACCACGCGTGCCAAGGCGCACCTCTCGTATTTGTCTTTGAAATTTTATAAAGCGGAAAATGCTCAAAGGACGAAAAAGGTGAAGGCGGAATCATTTTTTTTACGTTAGCATTTTTTGTATGTTCGAGTTGTTTTTTAACTCTTAAAAATATCATTTGTCGTAAACTTTCATATTTTTTATTCACTCTTTCATTGTGTCTAATTTTTTTATTGATGAAGGACAGTTATGGACGAAAATACTGTTATGCAGGTAATTTTAAAATACACGACACATCAGTTGATAACCGAAAACTAATTAAGACGGGCCAATACACATTCGTTTGTTGAAAGTCAATTTTTTTTATTTTTGATTATTTTGACTAACTATTGACATATATCTGTTTATATGTATGAAAACAGTAATACAAATGTAGAAATTTCATTTACAAAACAGCATAATATAAATACATAAATATTTGAGATATTGTTTGATACATATGTTTGCAATTCTGTCGGTTAAATATAGTCCCTATTACACATCAGTAAACAAAACGCCAATAAACGAAATATGAACGAAAAATGAAAGTGCGAAGAACCGTCTGTCGTGTTTTATATTTCGTTTGGTGCACCTTATCGTTCAACATGTCATTTTTTTGGATCATGAAACGAATAGCAAGCATCGTTTCTTACACTGTTAGTGCATCGCTTAATAATATTTCTTTATTACGTCTAATTGTTTCTTATTCAGTACTTAGAATTTATATTGAAGGCATGTATTGTTATTCATATGTTAAAAGTAATTTATGGGTAAAGATGCAACTGATAACGAATCCCAATCCTTAGTGAAAATTTAAGCATTCTAATATATCGCTATGTATTTTTGTTCAACTTAATTGATAATTCACATTACTTAAAGGATAAGGTGCATTAATGGTCCAAATGGGCCCTAAAATTGAAATCTCAAATAGTCAGTTTAAACTTTCCTGCAAAACAGAAAAATATCCTAATAATACTATCCGTTACCATATTTGTATTCTTTATACGTTTAAAAGACCGAATGATGTAATGACATGGGGTAAAACTCAGACAAAAAAAATCATAAAACTTTAACAAAAATCAAGGCATTACATTAGACAAAAAAGCACCCTCACATGATTGGAACAATACTTTAACAATATTTTTTCCTCATCATAAATAATGTATATGAAGAATAGATATGCAGAATATATTTTGATCCAATACTATGGGATACTCATTATTGACGTTTAGCTATAAAATCACTGCATTTTAAACATTTTTGCCAAAATTGGTGCCTTCGACCAATTGTGACGTGATCATTGGCGTTTAATTTTGAAAAGACTTTAAAAATGATTGCAGAATGTTAGAAAGACATTTCTACTTATACATTATTCAAAGTCTTAACATAACGATCACAATTTTTTTTTGCCAATTGATGCGGCTAAAAAAGACCCTTCATGCCACACGCTCTTTCTATTTAAATACAAATTGCCTTCTTAAATTATTACTTAACCTTTCCCTTTTCTACATATCGTTTTCTGTCACACAAGTAGGGTTAAAAGATTAACAATTTGAACAATAATGTCAACATCTTTACTATACATAACATAAACATGCGTCAATCATTTAATTCATATCCAATATAGATCGCAAAGAAGAGCTTTACAAGAGCAGAAACTTAAAAGGCATAACATAATGTCTCAACCTCTGCTTCAAAGTAATGTGTCATTTCCAAATAATAAACTTAAATACTGTTACGGTCTTCTAAACAATATTAATATCATTAAATTAATTTGTGTATTTATATGCGTGCTAGAACTGACGGTGTTTTGATATAACATTCATTTTCAGTTAATATGCATTTTGTCTGTTTATAAATTCAACTCTTTATATGTTCTGCCTTAAATATAGAAGTATCTTTGTTTCAACTGAATTGGTTTGTTTTTGTTTGTTTGATGATGTTTAATGCCAATTTCAGCAATTTTTTAATCTATATCGTGGCGTCCAGTTTTTATTGGGGGAGTAAGCCGGAGTACCCGGAGAAAACCCCCGACCTGCGGTAGGAAAATTGGCAATCTTTGTCAATTAAGATTTGAGTCGAGTACACCCTGCCTGCAGTGAGAATCGAACCCGCAATGTCAGTGTTGACAGACCATGTGATCAATAGTAGACGAACTACCTTGACCACTCGGCCACCGAGGCCCCTCAACTGAATTGGTTTATAATGATAGATTATTTACGTTTTATGAAACTCGATGCATTTCTCGATATTTTAGCCCATGGTTGTCGTCAGTCAACCATAAAGGGACGAGAAAATACATCTCGTTTCAGAAAACGTAAATCTCAAACTATTTAGCAACGGAAGCTACCTATTGGATGAATGACACATGTTGTTTATTGACCTCATTCCAGTTATGCACCCCTAGTGGAGGAGAGCATGTAATATTATACGCACATATGATTAAAAACAGGCATAACTTGTGCAACTCTTGTTTATTTTACTAATCCTGTTGATTACATGTTTGTTAAAGTGTATCAACAAACACTGCAGTAGTCACACAACAGGTACCTTTTTTCACATGTTTACGTTTTACTGAGGTTACAGAAAAAATAGTTAGATTTACTCCATTTTCATTATCAGGTTTAAGAAAAAAATCAACACTTAACACTTTCGATGTTTATTTGATATTTTAATTATTTATATTAATTATATCATTGAAAACAAATTAGACAGAAAAACTATTTAATCATTTGTTGAATCAATTCAAGTGTGATAATGTACATATTCTAAAATACATAGATTAAACATATATAATAGATAATTAATTCATTAATAAGTTGCGTTCAATCATTTTTATTAATGAAGGAAGGTTATGCATGAAAATATCTTTTATGTCTGTAACTTTAAAATACACTATACATCAGCTGACAATCGAATATGTAAGGATTGTGCCAATACACGTGATTTTGTTGAAGGTCTTAGCTTTATTATTTTTACTGGTTACTGACATATATTTGTTTAAATGTATGAAAACAGTAATACACATGTAGATATTTCATTTATAAAACAACATAATATCAATACATTCATTCATTCATTCATTTATTCATATAATATAATATAAACATCATATAATTGAGAAAAATAAATAAATCTTAATATGTACGTGTTATAATAAATAAATGATAAATAAACACATATCATGTACGATATCAACTGATACGACTAAAGCCATACTACGTATAATGTGTACATGACACAATTTCTGAAAAAGGATGGTATCACTTATTTCGATGTTTTTGGTAGGCGCCCGAGTAGGATTTGTAAATACGTTTTGAATCGATTGCACATTTATTTCACAACCATTCTATTCTCCCTTGCTCAAAAGAATAATATTTCCCGGATATTTTTTGCAAATGTAACACAAAATTATAACAAAGCAATATTAAAAGTATTTTGAAGCGATAGAAATACCTATTGTGTTTTACTGATTTTTTCCGGAGCATCATACCAATTTATATTATTTAAAATTCATAAATACTTTCTACTTATTCTATTTTAAAGTTATGTGTGGTATATTGGTGTACAATGAAGCTACATCCATGGAGACGAGGATTGTGTCCGATGAAAGTGGATTCAAGGATTCCATTTTACGCAGGTAGGTAGTCGGTTGTATCTTTTATGTAAGAAGGTTAAGTGTCCACGTGGGGTCTTAAGTGGAAGTCTATAAACTCTGATATTTTCCTTGTATGATGTCCGTTGGCCGAAACTATGGGTCTACCAGGGTTATTCTCCTTATAGATTTTAAGCAGGAGATGAAAACGACCAGCTATGGGATATACATAATATATAGGACAAAATAAATTAATATATGCTAACGTCGAGAAATACAGTATGACTATGCGTACATTTCTTTTTAGCCTGGCTAATTTATTAATTAAATTAACACACGGAATATATAACAAACCAGGAAGATGTTTATGTTACACAGGATGTATATGAGATTTTAAATACTTTTCAATGCCAGGTCACAGGAAATATAACTGACACGGTGACACAAATACACACGTAAACGTTTGAGAGCGGTGTTATATGTTTACTTAAACACACACACAAAATACCTTTACCAGTAATAATAATAATAATAATAATAATAATAATAATAATAATAATAATAATAATAATAATAATAATAAAGTGAAATGTTTATATGAGAAAACAAAGAATTCAAAATTATTGCATCTAATGACTTATTCTTCTTACATAGTCAGCCTAGATAATATTTGGTGAACAAAAGTATCATAAATTACAGGGAAATATGATTTCACGATACATGTTGGAAATAATAATACGAATTCAATTCATATTTAGGGACAAAATTCTAATATACCAGAACAAAAATAGCAAAATGAGGTCACCTAAATGAAGTTCTGTAGACATTAGAAATCACCTTGCCATGAAACTATAACCACAAAAAAATTCCTCAAAATGATTTTTTCACATTACGAAGTTTTTGCTGGCATTGAGTCCTAAGTAGAAATCTTCAGACTGGTGAGTTACACAAGTCGGATTCTTGCTTGGATCAGGAATACGAAACTTACTCTTGCCAGAATCTCGTCTTATAGTACAACGTTCTGCTTTCAACGTCATGTTGACTCTGATTAACAGTTTAACGTTATTATTATACAACGACTTTTAGATAGTTGGCTGTCAAGTGATTTCTAGTGCCACTATCTAGAGACAAGTAGGTGACAAGATTGCAGACCTCCATGAGTGCATTTTTACATGCTAAATTAACTACTTAAACAATATAAATATAAAATATAATAAAACACCAAAAGGCAATATATTTCTGTTATTTGAAGTATAACGTATCAAAGTTGCATTCAGTCTTTTCGAGAACATATTTGGCCTGATATGGATATTCAAAAGCTCAGTTTTTAATTTTAGTAAAACTTCTCGCGTAAATTAAATATATTACTTTCAAACAACAAACAACGAACTACTGCAGAGCTTGAACTGGTAACCGTTGACTGTGTTTTACTGATTTTTTCCGGAGCATCATACCAATTTATATTATTTAAAATTCATAAATACTTTCTACTTATTCTATTTTAAAGTTATGTGTGGTATATTGGTGTACAATGAAGCTACATCCATGGAGACGAGGATTGTGTCCGATGAAAGTGGATTCAAGGATTCCATTTTACGCAGGTAGGTAGTCGGTTGTATCTTTTATGTAAGAAGGTAAAGTGTCCACGTGGGGTCTTAAGTGGAAGTCTATAAACTCTGATATTTTCCTTGTATGATGTCCGTTGGCCGAAACTATGGGTCTACCAGGGTTATTCTCCTTATAGATTTTAAGCAGGAGATAAAAACGACCAGCTATGGGATATACATAATATATAGGACAAAATAAATTAATATATGCTAACGTCGAGAAATACAGTATGACTATGCGTACATTTCTTTTTAGCCTGGCTAATTTATTAATTAAATTAACACACGGAATATATAACAAACCAGGAAGATGTTTATGTTACCTCCGTTTTAACTCTTAATCATACATCTGCCCTATAAAATCTAATCTGAATGACTCGGTCAATTTAATACCACTTCCTCGTAATTATCTACGTTTTCGGGACACTAGTATTAGTAACTGGTAAAAACACCAGCGTTTTACAAGCAGATGTTGGTCAAAAATATCAACAATTACGAAAATAAAGATTTCTTACTATTACAAATGAAAAAAAAATTGATATTTTTTACCATTTCACAGTAAGTCAAAAATGAATACTAATCGTTCCCAAAATAAGGAAATGTTAGTATTATCAGTTTCAAACTATCTTATATTATAGAAATCATGTTGTAATCGTATTATTGTTCAGTTGTTAATTCTTTCTGTATTAAAATATGCTGAATATTGTGTTTATAGTTAGTAAAACAGACCAAAGACTTTTAATTTCTGAAGATGACTTCCTATGTATGTAATGGTAAACACAAAAGAAAAAACAGTATTAAAATTTATAAAAATAAGGAAAGTTTAATTTGAATTTATTATTGAAAGTATGTATATATTTTATTGTTATTTCAGCAATCATAGCATATTATAAAACAGAGCATATTATAATTGTTAGTATAAGAAATCTCGTATATTATTATTCTTAAACAAGCCTGAATATTGTGCGTATAGTAAGTGGTAGCGAGCACTTCGTCTACTTCTTTACATGCTTACTATTTGCAACAAAAATACAAAAAGACTTTAAAAGCCTTTAAAATTGACGAGGAATGTACAAAAAGTTAAATTCATAAGATACGTCTTAATGTTGTAATAATCTTTGATTTATAAAAGTACTTTTAAACACTGTTTTTATTTATTAACTTGTATTAAAACAAAATCTAAAATGCATAAATGTAAATAAAAGTTATATATATATAACATTTTTTAACAAAAAATGAACGTAGACATTTTTGCACGTCTTCAAAAGGGTGAAAGTGAAAGTTTGATATGCAAATCATTTCTCGTTTAATGGAAGTTATCATAATTAGCAAGTAAACAAACAGGATGTTATTGCAATTAAGAGATCATTTGACGTCTACTTTGAAGTATGAATATTCGAATATTTTCAAAGGCTAACCAGATTAAAGACTTACCAAGTAATTAAAAATGTGAAATGTTATCATAGTGAATTTATTTTAGTTCAAAGATTTTAAGTCTGAAATAAGTACTCAAATGCTAATGCTTGTAAAAAATGTTGTGTTATAATTTCTCGAACCAATTAGAAATATAACTTATGATGTTTAAATAATCCCTGTAATAGCACATATAAGAACACAGTTTGCTATGAAATAAGTGTCACGCCCCCTCCTGCAAAGAACAAGTATGTTTTGAATACACTGGAGTGTCCAAACACAGGATGTATATAAGATTTTAAATACTTTTCAATGCCAGGTCACAGGAAATATAACTGACACGGTGACACAAATACACACGTAAACGTTTGAGAGCGGTGTTATATGTTTACTTAAACACACACACAAAATACCTTTACCAGTAATAATAATAATAATAATAATAATAATAAAGTGAAATGTTTATATGAGAAAACAAAGAATTCAAAACTATTGCATCTAATGACTTATTCTTCTTACATAGTCAGCCTAGATAATATTTGGTGTACAAAAGTATCATAAATTACAGGGAAATATGATTTCACGATACATGTTGGAAATAATAATACGAATTCAATTCATATTTAGGGACAAAATTCTAATATACTAGAACAAAAATAGCAAAATGAGGTCACCTAAATGAAGTTCTGTAGACATTAGAAATCACCTTGCCATGAAACTATAACCACAAAAAATTTCCTCAAAATGATTTTTTCACATTACGAAGTTTTTGCTGGTATTGAGTCCTAAGTAGAAATCTTCAGACTGGTGAGTTACACAAGTCGGATTCTTGCTTGGATCAGGAATACGAAACTTACTCTTGCCAGAATCTCGTCTTATAGTACAACGTTCTGCTTTCAACGTCATGTTGACTCTGATTAACAGTTTAACGTTATTATTACACAACGACTTTTAGATAGTTGGCTGTCAAGTGATTTCTAGTGCCACTATCTAGAGACAAGTAGGTGACAAGATTGCAGACCTCCATGAGTGCATTTTTACATGCTAAACTAACTACTTAAACAATATAAATATAAAATGTTATAAAACACCAAAAGGCAATATATTTCTGTTATTTGAAGTATAACGTATCAAAGTTTCATTCAGTCTTTTCGAGAACATATTTGGCCTGATATGGATATTCAAAAGCTCAGTTTTTAATTTTAGTAAAACTTCTCGAGTAAAATAAATATATTACTTTCAAACAACAAACAACGAAGTACTGCAGAGCTTGAACTGGTAACCGTTGACTGTCTTGTAAATAATAGTAAATGACACAATATTTTAACTCCAAGGCAATCTACTCCACCTATACATGAATGTATTTTTATCTTGTTCATTGCCATTTTGAAGTTATATTCATAGGTTTTAGATCTTTCCATTAAACAGTTCTAAGTTTCCTTTTCGTGTGCATATTTTTCTTAAATTAAAACCCTGTGAGTGAAAAAAAATGCAATTTATCTTTACAACTTCTTCAGTCCTGTGTCATGAAGTAAAATTTTCTAAAGATTTAAGCAACATCTAAACTTAAAATCGATAAGATGCAAAGAATGATGAATGATAAAAAAAACTTTTTTAATTTTATGAATTATAATTACATAAATTACTTTTGTGTGAAAATATGACAATAAAACAGGATTTATGACGTCTTAATTGTACCTTTTGTTGTAAAGTTGTTAGTCAGTCAAATAAGCAATTAAATGATTGGCTGATATTGAATTCAAAAGAAAGCACCTTTGTAGTTTTTTTTAATTTAAATATCTTAACTAAACAGACAATGAAGATAATAACAAAAGACCGAACACGGATGAAACAGTCAGAACGACATTCCACAAATCTAAGTCAGAGAAACCGGCAAACTCCAGAACCAATAACCACCATAAAGCAACTACAGCAATGGTCCTTACTTGGTACAGGCGTTTCGAAAGTAATGGTTGGTTTAACCAGGTTTCATGGCATGCCAAATCTACCGCTTCTATTACTGAAGAATGTGAGTTGGTTAATTGATTAAAATAGATGGGTATCATATACAAATAATCACTAATAGGTGTATCAAACAATCATCGTAGCCCGTTCACTGTACTCTGAATTCAAAATTCAGAGTGCTGTAGGCAACTTTATTTTCGAACGAGATATTTTTCGACAAGGAAGTTATATCTATAGTAAAACGTAATAAAGGCGCGGACGATTCTTTTTTCTTGTAATCTTTTTTATAAGTTTATCCCGAAGATATAGGTGACGTTTGCAAAAAACAGTATACTCGCTGCAAGCTCTTGCATACCTGATCAACTGAAAAATATAGACGCCGTATGGAGAAGCTGGAATATTTCTGCTTGGGTGAGGAATATTTATAATTTGAAATTGAAATCGTCTTGTGTGTCCTAAATTATTGTGCTAAGTTGATCTTGGGTGTCATATTCGAGGAATAAATTTAAAAATGAAGTAGATGAAGCTGTTTCTGTGTTTGTTTAGTTTTTTTTTTAATTTCTAATTCTGAGGGATATATTAACGAAAGCCACTCAGCAATTTGAGGGTTGTTAATTGAAAGGACTCAATATATCTATATGTAAAATTAAAGGACACTGCTTCTGCTATCTTCTTGTCTTTAATAAGATGTCGAAGAAATAGTAGAGCTCACTTTCTCATTCTTCCTCTATAATAATCGAATATAAAGTATGCGTTGATTGATAGATAATTTGTTTTAAAAAGTTTAAGTGAACTTTATCGAGTGAAGCAATGTAATTTAAAATTGAGTCATACAAAATTTTCAGTAAAACATAGAAGATGTCTACACATTACTTCAACATCTCTAGGACTTAAAGACTCTAATGAGTATTGTTTGTTCTGTGTATTTTAATTTGATTGTGATTTGTTTGTCTTTGAAATAATATCTAAAATATATGTATGTTACCTGTACCAGAAAAAGGTGTTATAATAAATATTTTAATTTGAAACAGCTTTACTTAGGGCCTTAATTGATATGGATTGTGTATGTGCCGACCTTTTACGTAGATTCATGTCGTTAATATATACCTAAGCAGATGTTATAGAATTTAGAAGATTGCCATATTCATCTTTAAAGGTTCTATAATATTTTAGCATTCATGTCTCAAGTTTCACGTTTTCGTGACTAATAAAAGACCATGTATACAAACGACTACAATCACATGTTTTAAGGATTAAATGTACGGAAGTATCAGTATAAGGTACAAATAAGGCAAAAGACGTTCAAACCGAACAGATAAATTATAGACCTTTAAGACAAAGATATGTAAAAGCAAGAGTTTACACTGTCATAACAATAAGTCAAAAAGAGTTTTGTAAATGCATGCAGCCGCTTACTCCTCAGGATCACTCGAGTTCACGCATGCATTGTATTGGTTTTAAGTTACTCACTTTTTATTTTTGTTTTCTATTATATTTTTTGTCTTAATTCTAAATTATATACCAATATATACAGTTGTTTAAGATTTTGTCTATTACTTCTCTAAAAATGTTATTGACATCTGTACCCTAAATTAAGATTTTTTTTTAACAGTAATATATTAATACCAAACTAAGAATTCTTTAGTATATTCAGTTAAAAAGAATAGATTTTGCCCTGCATTCATGTACTTTCCCCGATATGCATAAACTCTTTGTTTACGAGATATGAAAATATTTATTATTGTACTCGCAGCAAACAAACGGAATCTGTTCTGAAAATAAGAGTTGTTTATGTAAGGCTGACCTGTATAGTAAAAGCACAACAATACAGTACATAAGATTGAAAGCGCAACACTTTTAGCAATCCGTCAGCAATCCGTCAGAGTTCCAAAATCCGTCAGCAATCAGTTATCAATCAGTCAGATCCGTCAAATCGTTTCAAATCCATCAGATCGTTCCCAATCCGTCCATCCGTCAATTGACGGATTTGGAACGATTTGACTGATCTGACGGATTTATTTGGACTGATCGCTCCAATCCGTCCATTCAACTTCCAGTTAGTGAACTTAATATTTCGAAATGTGAAAATTCGTTTCACTCGCAAATTAGAAGTATTTAAATGTCAACTGTTATGTCCTCATTTATGGATCCTTTTACCTAATAATAGGCTAAATCTGGTCTAAAGTTATAAAATGATATAAATGGAACTTCCCACAATATATAACTAATGCATCTAAGGAAAAATATAAACATCACATATTGTCATTTTCTTAACAAAATAATTAAAACATAGTAAATTTAAAAACAACACACACACACGCAATGACTTAAAAAAATATATATGGAAATTTCCCAATCTATAACTAACGACTCTGTGACGGAATATAAACATCACATAATGTCGTTTTATTAAAAAACATAATTAAAAAAGAAATGAAAAAAAAACACACACACAATGAATTCAAAAACTACTTGACCTCGCGTGCAAAGGCATACATCTCGTATTTGTCATCGAAATTTTTTATAGTGAGAAAGACGAAAAACGTGAAAGCGGAATTGTACCATTTTTGTTCACTTGCGCTTTCGCGTAAACATTATTTGTATGTATCTTTTAAGAGTGTTTAACACTATTTTAAAAAAATAATATTAGTTTATATAATACGGTGTCGAGTGTTTATAGGGAAGAGCTGGAGTACCCAACGAAACAGCAGACCTTCGACACAAAAAAAATGGTTCTCTTTGCAAATTTAGGGATGAGTCGACCACATCCTCTCGCTGTAAGGGTTGAACAGACAACTCGGTGATCAATAATAGATTACTGCTACCTTAACCATCGAGGTCGAGGGTTTTTATTACAAACGCTTAAAAAAGATCATTTGTTACGGTTTGATAAGTTTTCTTTCTGTGCCACAATTACTAACAATTCCGGTGTATAACACTGGATACAATTTACGACAAAAGCGAAAACATCTATTTATATATTTTATTCACTATCTCATTGTGTCACAGGAATTTACACAGAATTAAATCTCAAATAAAGAATAAACTACTAAACACATTTGCATATAGAAGCTTATGAGTTCAAGGACCCTTAAAGAACATGTAAGGGTAAGATAAAAAGCAATTCTGCTTTCGCATTTCAGCCGTCACAATTGGTTTATTTTACGATGTATGTTATAGTCATTCGATATTTATTCGATATATAAGTATTAATGGTTTTCTTAAAATTCGGGAGTATTTGAAATTAGTTACTTATTTTCACAGAGCTGCTCAGCGCGTCCTCCGCTGGTGGACATGCGATGCCCTCTCATTTGGGGTGGAGGAGGGTGGTTCAGATCATATTAGAGCCGCGAAACATAGCGACGTGTTTAGAGAGTACGTGTCACACTCCTTGTACGATAAGGATCTCTTTTGTAGATTTAAAAAAGGAGTAGGCTTAAAAGGTAAATTTTCCGCCACTACCATACCCCATATTTTTCAAGTTTAATTTAAAATTTTTGCCCTTTGGTCCATCTTTCTCTAGACTGAGAGGGCCTCGGTGGCCGAGTGGTTATGGTAGTTCGTCTACTATTGATCATGTGATCTGTCAACACTGAGGTTGCGGGTTCGAGTCTCACTGCGTGCAGGGTGCACTCGACTCAAATCTTAATTGCCAGTTTTCCTACCAAAGGTCGAGGGTTTTCTCCGGGTACACCGGCTTCCTCCTCCAATAAAAACTGGACGCCATGATATAGCTGAAAAATTGCTGAAAGTTGCGTTAAACAATATTCAAACAAACAAACAAACAAATCTAATTGATTGATTTTTTTACTTGTTCTCGTCATGAATAAAGCTAAATTAGTCTCGCTAGAAGAAAAGCAAAAATCCAATCAATCAATCAATGAAATAAGTTATTGTTTAAATTAAAAGACACTCTTTTAAAGGGCAAGTTTTGTAATGGTTCTGTTTTATCAATATGGCTGTAATGACAATGTTAAAGCCGATCTTCATAGGCCTAAAGAATTAATGGCGTTTTGTTTTAAACAAATTACTTTTTCGTACTATAAAACGTGTCTATATGTAACACATTTTTACGCTTAACAGCAGTATTCGCAGACTTTTCTCCCAGCGTTATTGTGGCCTCGGTGGCTGGTTTGTTAGTCATTTACCAGTTTTCATAAGCCTGTCAACAGGTTGCGACTTTTCGAACGACTGCACGAGGGTGCAACCAACTCCAATTTAATTGACAAAGATTGTCCATTTTAACCTGTACTCCGGCTTCCTCCCACCCCACCTATAATAAAAAATGAACGCAATAAAATAAATCAAACAATTGTAATTGTAAGTATACTTACTTAACTACATTTATTGCCTGTCAATTAAAACTTGCAACAAGAATCGCTGTATATTTTACCATACAACTTTTTGTTAAGTAAACAATGTATTTTGATTGACAATGCTTGGTCAACAGTTCAACAATTGTTGATACACAACAGTTTTGTAATTGTATTTTAAAATGTTGAAAACTTAATAAAAATAAACACACAGACATACATTAAAGTAACCAGTAATGATGTCAAAAAGAGGCCACGTTCTTTCCTAAATGTGAAATATATCTGTTACTGATTGGGGGAGTCGGGTCGGCTTTATATACGACAAAAATATACATGTAACAAGGGGGGGGGGGAGGTGGTAACTAAGGATACTTTTAGGCACAGTTCTGCTGACGGAGATTTGAAAACCCACCCTATTCATATATTTTCGGATGTTTTAAACGGTACCCAATCGTATATTAAATTATTAAATCAGTCCTATTCATATATTTTATTACTGCACATCCCCATTGACAAAATAGTCCATTCACTACAAAAATGATCAAGTGATGTTAATGGAACACTTTGTTTGTAAAATAACTTTGGTTTACATAGGCGTAACATGCTCAAGATGAGAATTTAGGCATGGATATCTTTAGATAACTATACCCAATGATATATTTTTTTAATGAAAAAAGCTACCCTTTCATATATTTTGGAGAGGTAAAAAGGTAATCCCCTCGGGCCGCACATCCGTATTACACTATATATTTACCAAGTTACCCCCCCCCCCTCCGTGACACGTAACACGTCGCAGAAAATAATATAGGCCGAAATCAAGAGTCGCGAAAATAAAAAAAGAGAATTAATAATGGATTACGAAAATAAAACATTTACCTAGTAGCTACTGATGTGCCTTAAATCGAAGTTTTTTTTAAGGTTTACAGGGCTCGACCTGCAGATATATCCTGTCTTAAAGAAAGTAGCTTAATTATAAAAATATAAAGAAAATATGTTTTTTTATTTTTTTTATTTTTAGAACGAATCATTCTCTTAACTATTCTTTTGAATACTTGCGTTTATTTTATTTTACATGTTATTATAAATGCATAATAATATACAAATGACGCAGAATTCGTTTTATATTCAAATTATTAATTTATACGTATCCGTCAATAAACTGACCGATTTATGCATATAATTAAATGACGGATTCTGGATCGCACTGATTGGACTGATCGCATTGATCGCTGACAGCTACCAAGGTAATGACGGATTCATAATTTTTGACGGATGTATTCATCATCAATCAGTCAGCGATCCGTCAGCGTTCCAAAATCCGTCAGCAATCAGTTATCAATCATACAAAGTGTTGCGTTTACGGGTGCAAAACAACAGTGCAAATGTTCATCTTAAGCAGAGTTCTAATGAATTGAAAAAAGTAGTTGCATTTGCGTCGGAATATTTTAGACATACTATTTTGTTCCACATTTCTTTTAGTGGTCGAGGCATTTCATCAGTTGGTATTTCATCCTTTAGAATTAATATTACCATGTTCTCCCGTCCTTCCCTGAAAGCGTGCATCCTTGTCATTTCTATTTCATATCCTCCCCATGAACTTTTAAGGAAATTCCTAGTAACAATGAATATTATCTTGCGACTACTATCAATTGCCTTAACAATATTCTCTGCAATGCCTTCTCCCGCGGTGAATTGTACAAAATCTATGTAGATATTAAAGCCATTATCTGTCAGTTGTCTGTAAAATTGAGCAACCCAAGGAGTATCACAGCTGCTGTACGAAATGAAGGCATCAAACTTATTTTCACAGCATTCTTCTAGTGTTTTATACCTCTTCATATTTATCCTTAATTTCAAGAAAAAGTACTGTATTTCTGATCGGTATTGATAGTATATAGAGAGGAATAATATTATTGCTAAAGAAACGAACGAAATAACTATGGCGAAGTATAACCAGAATGTTACTACGCAATGCAACTCGAAGCTTTTAAGAGAACTTATCATTTCACTGATGTTATGGCGTATTCTGTCTTCATCAATACATTCCACATTTACAAAATACTTCATTCCCTTGTCCTTTATCCATCTCAGGAAGTTAATATGATCACAAGTGCATTGAATTGGATTTCCAGAGAGTAATATGTCGGCATCGGTGTTCCTGTCTAACAGTTCTTGATCGACCTCTTCAAAATATTCTATTCTATTTGATGTCAAATCCAATTGTTTTAAATATTTAAATTTGTCTAAGCTGATTGGAATGTTTCTAAAGGCATTACTTCCTAAATTCAAATAATTCAACGTTTTCTGCTGGTCTTTAAATATATCTGAAGGTAGATTTTCCAGGTTGTTCATAGAAAGATCCACAAAGCGTAGACTAGAAAGATTTAAAAATATGTGTGTACCAGATTCACGTAGAAGCTTTAGCCCAAGATTAAGGTTTATGTTCTGAGCTGTAAATATTTCTAATCGTGGTAAAAGCTGTAAAATTCCTGGATTTAAATAAGTGCAATTAAAACCTGATATATCAAGTAAAGTCAAATTCGGAAGTCCGCCGAAACTACCTAAACAGTGAGTGAATGATATCTGAAACATGTTTAGAATTTTCAATGACTGACCATCTATAAATGTTATATTTGGCCATCCGTACCGTGTAAATCCAAACTTGACGGAAAGCTCCTGGAGTGTAGACGGGAGTGTAATTCCAGATACGCCTTGAATGGACTTCTGAACTAATCTTTCTGATGACGGACGAAATCCAATGTGGGAAAATCTTATAACTTTTAAGTTTTTGAATAAAGGAAAGTTTAGCCACCAAAAAAAATTTTCAGTTTGCACTGGATTGTCAGACATGTCAAAAACTTCTAAGCAAGTAGATTTTTGAGCAAATTCCTTAAAGCTTGAAGCGTCAATGTCTTCAATTTTATTAAAAGGCAGATACAATTCTTTTAAACAGATATCCCATAAATATCGTAAATGTGACTGTTCTAATTTAAAAGAGTGGCTGTCGGAATTACCGGTCAACATAATTGATGTCATTTTTCTTCCTTTGAAAACTTCAAGCGCAGGTAATATTTTTTCTAAGCTCACGGCTCTCCAACTTAAATTTAAAGTTAATTTCTTCAATTTTGGGAAAAAACTAAACGCGTTCTTTTGAACACTTCTAATATTTAAAATGGCGAGTTCTTCCAAAGGTAAATTTTGAAAACTTTTAAAAGTCGTGTTTTCTACGGACATCGCAGGATATTCGAATGTTAAGGTTTTCAAGTTTTTAAAACATTCAAATTTATAAAGCTGATTTGGTTCGGCGTCTATGCCATCTAAATGCAACGTCTGTAGCAGTCGAAGTCGGTATAGTTCATCGCTGAAGGATATACTCGAGGTATCTTCATCCGGATTTCCTTCAATTTGCAGTATTTGGAGAGATGATATGGGTTTAAATGATTCATATTGCAGCGATTCATGTGTTAGTTGGTTTGTTCCAAGATTCAAAGACTCAATTCTAGAGAGACCGTTAAATGAGTTGACAAAAATTGCATTAATTTTATTGAAGGACAGGTCAAGAGTTGTAATGTTTGATAGATTCGCAAATATGTTATTAGGAATGTTTTGAATTTTATTGTGGCTTAAGTTTAGACTTTCTGTATCTATTGGAATATTAAGAGGAATCTCATTTAGATTGCGGTTAGACAAATCGACATGGTGACTTATTGAATTTTTTGCACGGACTCCAAATGAACAGTAAACACCTACAAATATATAAATAAAAAATAAATCATAACAAAATTATCTTATTATAAATCTCTACAACTTTTAAATCATATAAAATTATTATGTTTAGGGCGTTCTTATGTCGTCTTAAGTATAACGGTAATAACGAGAAGAAACAATATAGGTAAATTGTGGAGAACTATTATTAGGATTTGTATCAATAATTAGATAATTTTTGCTATAAGAGAAACATAATTACAACATCAGAAAATAAAAAATATTTAAAAAAAATTTTCTGCTATATTATGTGGCGTACAGATTTGTGAGGAGAGTAAGCCCTAGCACTCGGAGGAAACACCGGACCTGTGTTAGAAACACTCGCAATCCTTGTCAATAAAAATTAGAGATGAGTACCTCCTGCCAGCATTGAGACTCGAACCTCAATGTTGACAAACCACGTGATCAACAGTAGATGGAACTTAACTAGTCAGCCAGCGTGACCATCTGAGATAAAAACTTTTGATATTTTTACTAAGTTGTAATTCTACACTTTACTGGATACTTTAAATATTCAATAGTACTGGTGACTTCTGCGCACATATCACAACCTATACATTATTCTTAATTTTGGAATTCGATTTTCTAATCATTGCCCTCATACTATTAATGTTTAAAACATTGTTGCGGTAATTAATCTGTTCATGCTAATAATTCTTATTACAAAATAGTCAGGTGTGAAATAAACATGATATATAACACTTACCTCTGCTACAAGTGCATAATCAAAACAGAGCACACCATCCTTATTTATGAAATGTTTGTTGAATAAACACAAAGAAAAAGTTGTGGAAAAATGTGCGGTAAGTCACAAGCACACGTGTGATATGATAAAAGACCATATAAAGGTTATAATGATACTTTAAACTCTGTATTAGTCCTAATGGAATAGAGGTTGGTAATGAAATATAAGATAATATACATACTTTTAAATTAAAGTATGCAATTGTCTAATTGTATGCGATAGACGCAAACTGAATTAACAAAACAAGAAGTTCATATTATTACATGTGGTGGACCTCTAAACCAGGTGGATTGTAAGATTTTAAGTTATTAGATGAAATTCGATTCGAATTTCTCATTATAATAAAAATGTATACATATTGAGATATTGTATGGTCGTCATTAGTTCTTTTTAAGTGCTATTTGTCTCCTTGTGTCGTTTTAGTAATAAGCTAAATACTTATAAAAATCATGACCGACTTCAGAGAACGAAATCAAATAGACACAAATATTTTTTGGTAGGGATTAAAATTACAATACCCGGTACATCTTTTACACAATGTTTTACAATATTTATTCTGGTAGTTTAAAATAAACTATTACCATTTCTTATATTAGGACTTTAAGCCATTGTCAAAAAACAAACCCACATTATTGGTAAATAAATAAGTAATTTCATTCTCGAAACAATTAAGTGTTCGCTTTGATAAGAAACTTGTATTCAAAAAGAGTACTTTTATTTGGGGTTTAAAGACAAAATCTATTTCTATTATTTAAAGGTTTTGACCTGTACACGTAATTAATACCTGATTTCTTTGGGGACTGTTGTAACATTTTCTTTCACTTTCCCACCGCTATTGCTAGTCATGCTATTTTACATAGTTAGTCGTCATTTTTGTTCTCAAATTATTAATCCTTAATACGATCTATAAGAAATTATCTTCGAGGTTGAAAATAAATAATATAAATGTTTGACCATCAAATTCAATTAATATACATTTATATAACTAACCTCTGCTCCAACCCAGGTAATACAATATCAAAATAGCGCAAAACATCTCTGTCTCTCCTGGTGAATGTGTTTGAAGATCAGTGACTAAATTTAACAATTTAGCTATGAACTCAAAATATAAACAAAATATGACGTTTTTATATTTACTGTGCTGTAATTCTAAACCAGAAATATTTTTAAGAGATTAAAAGATAAAGATTAAAAAACCCATCTTATTTCATGTCTAAACAATCTGGAACAAAATGCTCGAACTTTGGTTCGTATATTTAAATATTGTTAATAAAGATTTTTAAAACAAATACGATGTTATTTAATATTTACTGCATAATGGCTATTTAACAATAAACCTTATTTGAGATATTGTGAATTTGAATTAAAGTTGAAACATAACTTCATATTTATGCAATTGTGTCGGTTAAATATAGTCCATGTTACACATAAGTTAATGAAATACAGATAAACGAAAGATGAAGGACGAAGAACGAACCATATACGATTGCTATTAGCACTATCCATTAAACTAAGTAATGCAAACGTTGATTAACCAGTTGTCGTTTTTATATCTCGTTTGGTACACCTTTTCTTTCAACATTTAATTTATCGCATCATTAATTGGATAGTAAGTAAATCGTTGCCTACTCTGTCAGTGAATAGTTTAAAAGTTTTTCTTTTTTACGTATAAATAGATAATTATTCAGTATTTAGCATTAATAGCGAAGGCATGTATTTGTGTTCATAGTTACAAAAGGAATTTAAAGGTAAATATTCAACAGACTACGAATCACAATCATTAGCCCAAATGTTCGCACTTCAATAAAGCGCCATGTTTTTTTCAACTAAATTGATAACTAACATTACACAATTTCTATTTAAATACAAATTGCCTTTTAAAATTGATACTTAACACTTCTCTTTCCTACATAGCGTTTTACGACACACAAGTAGGGTTAAAAAATGCAAAATTTGAACAATTATGTCAACAAATCTTAACATACATATGCGTCAATTATTTAACTCATATAAAATCTAGATCGCAAACAAAAGCGTTACAATAGCAGGAATCTAAAACGAATCTCATAATGTCTGAACATGTGCTTCAATGTAATGTGTCTGTCATTTACAAATAATAAAAGCACATCAGTTCACGCATTCGAAATATTGGATTAATGTGACTCATTGTTTTATTTTCTCTTTTCACTCATACTTTTTGTCTAAATTGGTAATTTTTTATACAAATATACAGTTGTTCACTATTTTTCTTGTTACCTCTCTAAAATGTTTTATTAAGATCTTTACCTTATAAACACATTTTTGCTCTCACTGAACTGTAATATCTCAATACCACAATATTAATCAGAAAGTTCTTGTTCCGCGGTTAATTGTATAAAATCTATACAGATATAAAAGCCAGTATCTGTCAGTTGTCTGTGAAATTAAGTAACCCAAGCAGTATCACAGCTGCTGTAGGAAATGAAGGCATCAAATTTCTATTCACAGCATTCTTCTAGTGCCTTATCCCTCTTCATATGTATCCTTAATTTCAAGAAAAAGTACCATATTTCTGATCATTATCGATAGTACATAGAAAGGAATAACACTCATACTAAGGAAACTAAGGAAACGAACGACATAACTATTGCGATATATAACCAGAATGTTACTACGTAATGTAACTCTGAGCTTTTAAGAGCACGTATTATTTCACTGATGTTATGGCGTATTCTGTCTTCACCAATACATTATACATTTACAAAAAAGTTACTGTGATCATAAATACATTGAAATGGATTTCCAGAGAGAAATATGTCTTTCTTTGTTCTTGTCCAACAGTTCTCGCTCGACCTCTTCCAAATATTCAGTACCATTGTATGTCAAATCAAATAGTTTTAAATGTTTACATTTGCTTAAGCTGATTGGAATGTTTCTAAAGGCATTTCTTCCTACATTTTAATAATTCAAAGTTTTTTATGGCCATTAAATATATCTGAAGTTGAATTTTCCAGGTTGTCCATAGAAAGATATACAGAAAGTAGATTTAAAAGATTTAGAAATCTTCGTTCACCAGATTCAGGCAGAAATTTTAACCCATAATAAAAGATAACGTTTTGATCTGTTAATATTTCTTGTCGTGGTAAAAGCTGTAAATAAGTGCAATTAAAAACTGATATGTCAAGTAAAGTCAAATTCGGAAGTCCGTCGAAGCAACCTAAACAGTGTTGAAATTTTATATGAAAGATGTTTAGAATTTTCAATGACTGACCGTCAATGAATGTTACATTTGGCCATCCGTGCCATGTAGATCCACACTTTATGGAAAGTTCCTGGAGGGTAAATGGGAGTTTCAACCCAGATATGCCTTAAATGGGCTTATGAACTAATCTTTTTTATAACGGACGAAATCCAATGTGGGTAAAGTTTTTAAATAAATAAAAGAACATCCATCAAAAACATTCTTCCGTTTGCACAGGATTTTCAAACATGTTAAAAACTTCTAAGCAAATTGATTTTTCGCAAATTCTTTAAAGCGTAAAGAGTCAATCTCCTCAATTTTATTATAAGGGAGATAAAGGTCTTTTAAACAGATATTTTACATATATTGTAAATGTGACTGTCCTGATCCAAAAGGGAGACTGTCGGTATTACCTTTCAAAATAAACGATGTCGTTAGTCTTTCTTTGAATACTTCAAGCGTAGGAAAAATTATTTTCTAAGCTAAAGGCTCTCCAACTTAACGCTAAAGGTTTTTTCCTCAATTCTGAGAAAAAACTAAACGCATTCTTTTGAACGCTATGAATATTTCCTCCAAAACTAAATTTTGGAGAGTCGTGTTTTCTACGAAAATCGGGGATACAAAGTTTAAGTTATTCAAATTTTTAAAACATTCAAATTTATAAAGCTGATTTGGTTCGGTGTCGATGCCATCTATATGCAACATATGTACAGTCGAAGTCGGTATAGTTCATCGCTGAAGGATATACTCGAGATAGCATCATCTGGATTGTCTTCAATTTGCAGTATCTTGAGAGACGATATGTGTATAAATGATTTATTTTGCATCGTTCCATGTGTTAGTTCGTTTCAAGATTCAAAGACTCAATTCTTGAGACCTTTAAATGAGTTTACAAAAATTTCATTGATTTTATTACAGGACAGGTCTAGTGTTCTAATGTTTGATAGATTCCCAAACATGTCATTAGGAATGTTTTCAACTTTCAAAACATTCAAATTTATAAAGCTGATTTGGTTCGGTGTCGATGCCATCTATATGCAACGTATGTACAGTCGAAGTCGGTATAGTTCATCGCTGAAGGATATACTCGAGATACCATCATCTGGATTGTCTTCAATTTGCAGTATCTTGAGAGACGATATGTGTATAAATGATTTATTTTGCATCGTTCCTTGTGTTAGTTGGTTTCAAGATTCAAAGACTCAATTCTTGAGACCTTTAAATGAGTTTACAAAAATTTCATTGATTTTATTACAGGACAGGTCTAGTGTTCTAATGTTTGATAGATTCCCAAACATGTCATTAGGAATGTTTTCAACTTCTTTGTGGCTAAAGTCGAGGCTCTATGTATCTATTGTAGTTTTAAGAGGTATCTCATATAGACTGCGGTTAGACAAGTCGACATGATGACTTTTTGAATAATTTGCTCGGAGTCCAAATGAACAGTAAAATGCCACAAATAAATAAATGAAAAACAAATCATAACAACATTATAGAAAATCTCTATTACTGTTCAATTCGTTTACATATTTACAAATCAGAAAATAAAAAAATTAAATTAAATATGGTATCATTTTCTGTGTTTGTTAAAATGGTGTTTAACGTCACTTCAGCAATTTTTAGCCATATCATGGTGTGTTCAGTGTTTGTTGGGGAGGAAGCCGTAGTTCTCTGAAAAAAACTCAATACTTGCATTATGGAAATTGGCAATCCTTGTCAATTAAGATAAGAGGCGAATATATTTGTCCACCTTAAGACTAGAAAAAAAGTGTTGACAGACAACGTGATCAATAGTAGATGACTAACCTTAACCACTTATTATAAGAATTGTTGTGAGAAAATGTGCCGTGAGTCACAAGCACACATGTGGTAAGATTTAAGTGTATTTGTATTAACCTTTGGACCTGTCATTCAAAGCAAATATGTTTCCTATCTGTCATTATTACAACCAAAACTTCGTTGCCAAAAACTTATCATTATAAAATACGCGAAGCCTAACTAGTTTTTGTGTAGAGATAATTCTTGTCAAAGGTTAAAATATAAAGGTTCTATTGACCTTTTAAACTCTGTATTCTTCCTGATGAATATAAGATTGGTAATGAAATATTAGAATATATACATACTTTTAAATTAATGTATTGGATTTTCCATTTTGTATGCGTTTTATGAATTAGCAAAACACGAAGTTTGTTACTTGACTTGTTGTATTTCTAATCTAGATAGATTTTTAGATTTTAAATTAAAGTTTACGTTATGACAAATTAATAGATAAAATTAGCTTCGAATTCCTCCTTGAATTACAAATGTACATATTTTGAGATATTGTCGGGTCGGCATTAGTTTCTTTCAGTGCAGTTTTTGTGTCGTTTAAGTAATAATCTCAATACACAGTAATTAGTGGAGGGACACATTGATTACACTAAATATGACAGGTTTCAAAAGACTAAATCAAACAGATATAAATGTTTTGGTAGGCATTTAAAATACATCATTTACAGTACTTTAGATTGAAAACGTTACACTTTTAGCAATCCTTCTGCGATCGGTCAGGTTTCCAAAATCCGTCAGCAATCAGTTTTTAATCAGTCAAATAAGTCAAATCGTTCCCAATCCATCCATTCGTCAACTGACTGATTCGGACGATATCACTGATCAGACGGATTGATATAGATTGATTGCTCTAATCCGTCCATTCAAATTCGGTCAGTGAAATTAATATTTCGAAATGTGAAAATTCGTTTCACTCGCAAATATTAGGAGTATAAAAATGTCAACTGCTATTTCCTCATTTATGGGCTCGTTTTACCTAAAGATAAGACTTAAACAAGTCATAACTTATGAATTTTATAATGGAAATTCCCTCAAATCTATAACTAATGCATCTGAGACAGATTATAAACATCATAAAGTGTCATCTAATTAAAAACATAATAACAAAAAACACACACAATGACTTTAAAAATGTATAGGCACGCGTGCCAAGGCGCACCTCTCGTATTTGTCTTTTATAAAGCGGAAAATGCGCAAAAGACGAAAAACGTGAAGGCGGAATAATAATTTTTTTTTACTTCACGCTTTAACGTTAGCATTTTTTTATTATGAACGCTTAAAAAGATCAGTTGTTGCGGTTTGATCAAAGTTTTTTTCTATGCCTTAATTCCCAAGAATTCCGGACTATAATATTAAATAAGATTTAATTTGTTTCATCATTTAAGGTGTGTAAATGTATAACTACTAAAATAAATAGATTAAACATATTCAATGATAGATAATTAATTCATAAAGATGTTGTGTCTAATATTTTTATTTAAGAAGGAAGGTTATGTACGAAACTACTGTTATGTCGGTAATTTTAAAATACACGACACATCAGTTGATAACCGGAAACTAATTCAGACGTGCCAATACACATTCCTTTGTTGAAAGTCTAGGTTTAAATATTTTTTTATTTTTTATTATTTTTAGAAGTTATTAACATATATCTGTTTAAATGTATGAAAACAGTAATAAAAATGTAGAAATTTCATTTATAAAACAGCATAACATAAATACATTAATTAATTCATTCATATATATTTTTTAAAGAGACTACATATAAAGTCATATTCTTAGACTACGAATAATGTATGTATGACAAAGTTTCTGAAATTCTCCGAGCAGGCCTGTATCACTAATTTCTATGTTTGGTAGGTGCCCGAGTAGGATTTGTAAAATACTTTCTGAACCGATTGCAATATTATTTCACCATCATTCTATTCTCCCCTTCTCGTAATTTTCGTAATTTTAGCTTCCATTTGAACAATGTATTTCTTACCATCCCGTATTTTATGATATTGCACGATTGCCGTGATATTGCACGGCTGGCTATTTTGGTATAAGAACAAAAATCCCCTTTCTATTTTTATACCTTTTTAACAAATCGTTTTCCCTTCCACCCACAAGACGTCATTAAATTACGTCATCAGTTTTTGTTTACATGCAGAAATGTCGGCTGACGAACAACCTAATAAAAGGCTATTTGCAGACATAACAAATGTTGAACTACAGAAAATAGTAGACGGAAAGGAGGCCAAAAACACTCGTCGGTCAATAGATCAAGCAGTACGATTATTTACACTGTGAACCAAAATAAGGACTGACATCACCATACACAGTTCAAATTTGATTGATAAAAATTGATAGTTACTGTAAATGTACTGTTCACGATCTGTAAATCACTGTATACTGTTCATACAGTTTTTAACAGTCATTTACAATTTTTATCTTTTACTGATAGCTTCTGTTCTGAACTGAAACAGTTCATGACAGTTAAGTACAGTACTTTTGTAAGACTGTAAAGAACTGTTAGTCGCTGCATCAGATCGTGACAGTACTTTTAAATTTTTACCTGGATTGAGAATGACTGACATTCACTGTACCAGTCCTTGACAGTGATTATCAATATTTACCTGTATTTAGAATGACTGATAATCACTGTAGCAGTCATTGTCAGCCATTATCAGTTCTTACCTTGATTTAGAATGACTGATGTTCACTGTAGCAGTAATTATCAGTCATTATCCGTTCTTATCTTGATTTAATACGACTGATGTTCACTGAAACAGTCCTTGAAAGTCATAATCAGTTCTTACCTTGATTTAGTATGAGTGATGTTCACTGTAGCAGTCCTTGACAGATATCATACTTTCTCTTCTAAACCATTCTATATATAGTCATTTGTACACGAAGACCAAAGGTGAAGACTTTATTAAATGAGAGTTTTAATGGATAAAAAATAGGAAATGTGTAAAATTAACCCCACAAGTCCATTTTTTTCTGGTGCCAAAAATATTTTCGTTTAATATTTTTTTCTTCATTATAGTAACTCTTTCTTCTCATTTCACATTTGAATTTACAAACTGCGACACAAATTTGTTGAACATGTTTTGATCAATGGTTGTAATAAACAGGGTGCGATAAATTACCGGAATAAGCAGCTACATAACATTACACCTGTACATATTTTTAATAAATTCCACAGAGCTGCCCAGCGCATCAACCAGGTGGACAAGGGAAGCCTTCTCATAAGGGGTGGTCAGGTAATAATACGGAAACCATGACCACGGACCACAGGGAGTAACATGTTTGGGGAGTGCCACGCTCCTTGCATGATCTAGACATTTTTGTAGATGTCAAAAAGAGTAGGCTCGTTGTAGCCGCTACAAAAGCTCAAATTTTCGCCCGCCCTACCTAAACCCCATACTTTTCCAGTGGCATTCAAAATATTTGTTCTTTTGGTCCATTTTTCCGGAATTGTTTGTTAACATGTTCTCGTCCTGAATAAAGCTGAAATTATACTCGCTGAATGTTAAGCAAATATCCAATCAATCAATCAAACAATCAATCAAGCATCACATCTTCTGGACCAACTTTATTGTTTGACATGCGCCTTTTGGATACCGGAAGATATTTATTTCACAATACTTTGTAAATTTCCTAGATTTGTGAAAGACTTTTGTTTTTTAAAATAAAGGAGGTTTCAGTTTGGAGCTGTCTTTTTAAATAATTACAAAAGTTATAATTTTTGGAAGCATATTTTGAATACTCCTTATTTACGAATATCTTTAAGACAAACTAAACAAACGTTGTAGTTTAATCCTTATAAATTTTTTAAGGTGTGGGGTGGGTCATTAAAATATAGTGGTTTTATTTCAAAAATTTAATGACCAATTATATTTCCGACATGTTGATACCAGTGAAGATGATCAAGTTCCAGCTGTGACAGGATGTTATTTACATCTACATGTATATTGCACTTCATCTCCAGCAGTGTTATGTAACACCTGTGTTTATCTGTTTTTGTCTTTTCTGTACTTAACTTTACAAATTAAATCACAAACAAGAACTTACTAAATTGAAAGGTTTTTTTTTGTTTTTGTTGTTCTTTTCTTTATTATTACACTACAAAGGATTGAAATTGTAGAGTCACTTCATAGTTTTTTTTTAACAAAATCGTCTTTTTTTTAATTGTCTATATGCATCAGTATGGTACATAAGTGTGCATCGCCTAGTTAATATACCGAATAAACCGGCCTTTCTCTTGTGTGTGTAAAGGGGGGGGGGTTGCAATACAAATGTTAAAACAACGTAACACTGTAGTCACTGCAAACGCTTCTTAAATAAAATCATCTTTATTTTCTTTTTGTTTATATGCATCAGAAGGAAAATAAATGTGTTCATCGCCACGGGAATATGCCGATTGTAAACAATGACACGGTTTGTTAGTTAGGGAAGAGGTATTTGTGCGCAATCATCCTGAACAAGGATTCAGATTAACTAATTTTATAATGTAATCCATAGATTTGCAGTTATGAAAGTTTCTGGTAACATAAGAACGTTATGTCCTTACCGTTTTTGTAAATATCCGACAATTGTACTTACAGACAACGACAGGAGAATCGGTGACCATGGTTGAGTACCGTACAAACTTGAATTAGAATCGAGTGCTCCATTTCTTTTCATAATGCAAAGTCAAGCATAGAGCAATGCCTCCGCATTTATAAGAGAGAATATAGTTAGAAAAACATCTCGGCCTCTATCCATTCTTGAAAAGTAACAATAATATACATGGATTCAAATGAGACGAAAATTGAAAAACGTGTAAAGATTGCTATAATTCTTCGAATTAAAAAAAAACGCAAGTCATCTTTCCAAACACAACAAAAAATTAACGCGCTATTAATACACGTAACACGTTATTTACACTAAAGTTTACCACGAGTTAAGATATTTTATTATTTGAAAAAAAGTTTTCTTGTTTGAAGCTATACGCCACTATTAGCATTTTTTTCGTCCAATTTTTAATGGAAGAAGAACCTAGAGAACTAGTGATAGCTCATACCCACAACTTTTCGGCAAGAAAACAGATGACTAGAAGAGATGAAGTCGAGCGTGCCCTCAAAGCTACTTAAGTGGTAATATAGCTATTAGGTCCTGTAACTTGTTTTAACATTAAAGAGAACGTTTTTTGCACTGTATTTGTATAATATCTTCACTGTCATCTTGCTATTTTATTGAAATAGACCTTCAGTGCGTTTTGTATTTCTATGAGTTATTTTTATAAATTTTAATATAAATTAATAGGAAATTAAATACGCAGGAGACAATTGTATCGTAATGCACTAGAAAGTGATTTTTATTATGTATAAAATTTCCGATTTTAAGTATCTGACAGGTGTTTGAAAATGTGTCGTGTTCATGTAGCTACCTGGGGTGCAAAGGTTAACTAGAGATGTTGATTGTTAATTTGTTTATTGCAATATCCAAACAACGATGATAAGGTGTTACTTTGAAGTGATTTTATTTAAGTTTTATAACAAATTTATATCTTGATAATTACTTTCAATTCAGAATAACGGTGTAGGGTCATATTAGATTGAAGAAAAGGTGCTGGAAATACATGTATTTCTTGAGATTAAAGCTTCATTTGTTGGAGAAGACAATTTAAAATGCTCACAAATAAAAATATCTTCTGTATATATTTCATCATTTTAATAAAATGACATGGCTCCAATCTTAAATTGACAATGATTGCCAGTTTTCCTACCGAAGGCGGGAGTTTTTCCGGGTACTCTGGCTTCTTCCACAAATATAAAAACTGCATAACACCATGATATTGCTGAAATATTACTGAAAGTGGGGTTATATCATTCAAACAAACTATTCAGTGTTCTATTTTATTATCTATTTCAATTCAGCCTATATACTGCCCATATATGAACATGTTCCCAATGACTATGTCGGTAAAAAAGCTCACGAAAGAGATTAATTTTGCAACATTGAACAAACTTCTTCTATTTTCACAATGAACTCATATTGACTTGAAGGGGCCTCGGTGGCCGAGTGGTTAAGGTAGGTCTTCTACTATATCACGTGGTCTGTCAATACTGGGATTGCCGGTTCGAGTATCAGTGCGGGAATGTGCTCTCGACTCTTAATTGTCAGGGATTGCCAATTTTCCTACCGAAGGTCGGGGGTTTTCTCCGGCTTCCTCCCTCCCCCCCCCCAAATAAAATAAAATGATATAGCTGAAAAATGCCGAAAATGGCATTAAACACCATTCAAACAAACAAACAAACATATTGACTTGAAACAAACTTTAATGCAATATTAATGTTAATGTTCATATGAAAAGCTCACCACATACTTTAGTGCATTTTGCATCACCTTTTAAAAAACATTTTGCAAGGCTAAAAAAATCAAATATCGGTTATTCTAAATCAAGGTAAATATTGCTAATCCTGTTAAGGACTGTTACAGTGAACATCAGTCATACTAAATCAAAGGAAGAACAGATGATGACTGACAAGGACTGCTAAAGTATACATCAGTCATTCTAAATCAATGTAAGAACTGATAATGACTGACAAAGACTGCTACTGTGATTATCAGTCATTCTAAATACAGGTAAATATTGATAATCACTGTCAAGGACTGGTACAGTGAATGTCAGTCATTCTCAATCCAGGTAAAAATTTAAAAGTACTGTCACGATCTGATGCAGTGACTAACAGTTCTTTTCAGTCCTACAAAAGTACTGTACTTAACTGTCATGAACTGTTTCAGTTCAGGACAGACGCTATCAGTAAAAGATAAAAATTGTAAATGACTGACGTGAACTGTATGAATAGTATACAGTGATTTACAGATCGTGAACAGTACATTCACAGTAACTATCAGTTTCTAACAATCAAATTTGAACTGTGTATGGTAATGTCAGTCCTTATTTTGGTTCATAGTGTTAGGAGGTATTTGCAGGAGAAGGACCTTGATCTCTCTTTCGAAAACTATGACAAGGAGACGCTTGTAATCGTTATGGCCCACATTTGAATGCAGATAACACGCGATCCTATTGTAAAAGTCAACATATTTGACACATAATTAAAGAAAAAGGAAAATGAACACTTTACATCAAGTTTTTTTCCTTGAATAGCAACTTACATTCAAATAGAGTATATTATTCTTTTTTGCCTTTGGGTTGCGAGACAAAATCTTTTTCTCTTATAAAGGTGCATTAATGGTCCTAATGGGCCCTAAATTTGAAATCTCAAGTAATTAGTTTAAACTTTCCTGTAAAACAGAAACATATCATAATAATAGTATCCGTTATTATATTTGTATACTTTACTAAAAAAGAGAGAAACCTAAACCCAATACAATGCATCCGTGAACTCATGTGCTATAAATGAGTAAGCAGCGATTATATCCACTTACATAACCATTTTATTACTTATTGTAATGCCAGAGTAAAACTCTTGGTCTTAAATGCCGTTGTTTTAAAGATCTATAAATTTCACTGTTTGGTTTGTCTACGATATCTTTCAAAGGAAACATTGTAAATATGTTTTGCTTTATATTTGTACATCGTACCTTAAATCTTTAAAATATAATTACATTATGTTATTTTGTAAATAGTGTAACAAATTAAATATTAAGACTGGAGAAATGATTGCTAAAATATAGTAATCTTCTAAATTCTTTAATATTCGCTTCGGCATATGTTAACGACATGCACCCATGTGAATGGTCGGCATATACATAACCCATATCAATTAAGCTTAGCCCTCCATAAAGCTGTTTTAAATTAAAATATTTATAATTATATTATTATAACACATTATTCTGGTACTAGTTAAAACTTCTATTTATTTTACATAGACACAAGCCAGAATTATTTTAAAATACATAGAGCTAGCAATACTATGTTGTTTGCGTATTGTGAAAACAACTTCTATGCCTTTCTGAAAACAAAACGTTGTATTTTAAATTACACACTCTTTATTATTGATTATAATAAAAGAAGAATTAAGAAGTGGGCTCTATTATTTGTTTAATATATTAAGATCCTTAAACTTTAAAAATGCACAGGTACATTTGTATTAAATATCAGCTGATCATTAAATTGTCTAAATGACTGACGAATCATATTACAACAAACAGTAAAGACGTCATAGTCCGTGTTTTATTTCTTTATATTCACACACAAAAATCATAGGAATTAAATCAGTTTAATAATCATTAAACTAATCTTTACATTAAATCTATTTATATTTTGCATGATTATATTAATTATTTAGAAAATTGTACTTAAACGTACAAGATAGAAAGAGCAATAAAGATCAATTGAAACTTTTTGTTTACGGTGATTTAATTTAAGAAAAAACTGTTTAATGGAATGATATAAAAAAAACTTTGTATATAACTTCGACAGGACAATGAACCTGATAAATTTCTATTATGTATTGAAGCCTCGATGGCCGATTAATTAAAATAGTGTGTCATTAATTATTATTTACGAGTCTGTCAACGGTTGCTAGTTCAAACTCTGCAGTGACAATGATTGCAAGTTTTCCTAAATAATGTTGGATCCAGTACTTCGGCTTTCTCTGCTTTAAAAATGTAAAACAGGAGATGCAAAAATGCAGCTAAAATAGCAACAAAAATCCTCATGCAATCAATAACCAAACAATTTCTTTTTCTCTATACAATGTTTACACATGTTTTCTCCCACAATTTAATATGTAAACCCAGTTGCTCGCTTCAATTGACAGGATTGCCTTTTTCCTACAGAAAATCGTTGGTTTCATCGGATACTCGGGCTTCCTCCAATAAAAAATGAACGCCAAGATGTAGCTGCCAAATTGCTGAAGCACCAATCAACTAACAAATAAACAATCAACGGAGTTGTAATGTGTATGAATGCATTGTCGCACATTTGTATAATAAATTCTAGTCCTTATAAAAATAAGTAAATCAATATAAAAAAATTGAAGTGGTCATGTAACATCTAAATGAATTGCAGATTTAAGACAATCCAGACTAAGTGTAAACATATTTTATTAACTTATCATTTAATACATGTATATACAATTTACAGTTTCAATCATCAATTTATAATACAATTAATTAATAGGATTCGGAAACAAGTCTTAAAGTCTTATATTGATCCGTTTCCTGGATACCGAATTAAATTACCGTTATATAACTCGAAGGTAATAAAATTAATAAATTCATTATCAAATGCAAAAATATATGTAAACACATGAGAACAATATTAAATGAGATAGCCAGACGAAAGTGGTTAAGAGAGTTAAATTTAAGAGGGAAAAGGGATGTGTGAAAAGTGAAAGAACGCAAAAATATGTAAAGAGGAATAATATATATCCTGTAATCTCAAAATCGCTTACCTTCAAGAATATAACGCTGAATTGATGTCAAAATATATAGATTCGTATCTGTAGGTAGATCAATAAAACCGTAAAGAAGCCAATCTGTCGTGATATTAACAAGCAGACATAGTGATTGTATATGACGAGTTCTCAATTCGGTTTTCCTTAGGACATTGTAGCAAAAAAATGGGATGTGGTTTCAACAGATCAACACTCACAGAGTGTTTTTGTATACAAATGTTCGTTAAGGGTGCTGCACCTCGAAGACGAGCGTGTAAAATTTGGCTTTTACCATAGCCATGATAGTAGTAGAACGGTTTCTTTTTCAATTAATTTTTAAAATAGAATTTAAAGCTATTCAGTGTAGGCAATGATTGTACCACCAAAAGAAAGGAATTTCCAGGATCTGACTGTTGATGGCAGAAAGTAGTTGAGTATAAGTAGGATTGGATCAGGGAAGAATTACGGGTGTTGTGATTGTGAATTTCGTTAAACCAATTTGGGATTAAGTTTGATAAGTATAAAGGGGTGAGTGATAATGTCATCTTATAACAGTAATCAAGACGATGGGTTTCTCTACAATCGCTCAATTTTTCATATCAAGTTTCTGTATATAAAATGTTAAGTGAAGTTAACTTTGCTCCACCTGGCTGCTTTAATCTGAACGTTTTCAACTTTATGCTTTAGAATAGCAATTTGATTATCCCAAATGACATCGGCATACTCCAAGATAGGGAGAATGAATGTAAAATAAGTTTTTTCAATAGTCCGTCTATCTAATATAAATTTGAATTTACGTAGGATGTTAATTCTGATATAGTCTTTGTTGACAATATTACCGATGTGACTTTTCCAGCTTTCATCTTCAGAAAGGGCAAGGCAAGTGTTTATGATCATCAACACATTAAATCTTTGAGTTTTCAAAAAGTAAATCTGGATGAATAGTATTTTTTGTTCGTCTTGTTATGGTCATCGTTTACATCTTTTGGGAATTAAATGTCACGAGCCATTTCTTTGATTTAAAGTTAATTCCGTATTATTTGGATCATCAACAATAAGATGTAAACTTGTATCATCAGCCAATATTTTAATAACTGAATTTATTTTATTTACAATATCATTGATGTAAATGAGAAACATAAGAGGACCAAGAATTGAATCCTGGGGAACGCCGGCCTTTACGGTTAACAATGTAGATCAGTTATCATTGATAACAGCGCGTTGTTTTCTACCAAGGATATAATCCGTAAACCATGATAGAAGTTTCCCTTTTTATGCAATCGCCTTTAACTTAAAGACAAGTCCTTTGTGCCAAACTTTATCAAACGCTAAACAAATATCACAAAATATAACCCTTCCTTCCTTTCCTTGATCCAACGCTCTGCCGAATTTGTTTGATAAACTAATGAGTTGGGTAATTGCAGAATCGCCAGGTGTAAATCCGGACTGATGGCTCGTTATAATATCATGGGTTTTCAAATAGTAATGAACATGTTCAAAGACACATATTTTCATTACTTCAGGACACGAATTAGCGATATTGGTCTATAATTTTTTGCTTCATTTGTTTGACCCTGATTTGAATACCGGAGTGACAATGGCAGACTTCCAATGTAATGAAAATTTGCTAACGTTAGAGATAAATTAAATAGCAAGCATAGAAGATATTTTAATATCGATGCTCCTTCTTTAAGTATTCTTTGATTAAGTTTATCCGGCCGATGGATTTAGAAGGGTCAGGTGATTTTAGATCCTTTTCTTTTTCATCTTCATTTAAAATTATTTGTTCTATTTCAAAATCAGGGGTAGTTATCTCGGGTACACTCGCGTTTCTTACATTAATGTTACATTGCTCACAAAATTATTGGTTAAAAACATAGCTTTGTCACGATCTTTAACTAAAACATTTTCGTTCTTCTTTAAAAGAGGTATTGATTCTCGATTTTTGTTGCAAATTAGAGATTTTACTACTCTCTACCAGTTTTTACTATCAATTTGATAATCAATAATTTTGGTTGATATGTTATCGTAATATTGATGCTTTGCATCCCGTACCATAGTATTACACTTGTTTCTTATCTTTTTAAATTTGTCCCACCAGTATTGATTTTTTTCTTGTTTGGCTTTTTTGTGAACTCTATTTTTCTTTCTTATGACTTTTTTTACCTCGCCTGTAATCCATGGTTTATCTTGTTTGTCTATTCGAGCCATTCTATTTGGAACAACAATGTCTGTTATTTCTTTTATCTTGTCTTTTTTTAGTAGTTGAGCTGTTAATGTCGTTTACGTCAACCAGTGAGTCCCAGTCTACAACAGATAGTCTTTGTCGGAGTTGTTGGTAATCCCCTTTATCATATAAATATATTTTTCTTTTAATAATTTAACAATCCGATTTAAAATGGTCCAAATATCTAATAGCTGGTAAATGATAACGGATAAGATCAAGAAACGGGGGACCTACTTCCGTATACGTTATGCTATGACGATTATTAACGATAACTAAATCTAAGATAGAAGAGGATGTTTCGGTAAAGTGTGTCTCTTCGCTTATTAGTTGATGTAAGTTAACCTGATCTGGTATAGTTTGAACTTTATTATTTTGATCTGTTTAAGCTTGATTTACATTAAAATCGCCAGTGATAACCGAGTCTTTATTTGTGTTAACTGGAGATTCAATTGAGATTTCAACATGATGCCAAGCGTCATTACTACTATTTGGTCGAACATAGAAAGTTCCAAATAGATAATTCTCATTTTTAATACTTAATTATAACCATATACATTCAATGTTTCCTCAGTGTAGGTCGGGGCGCGGGGTATTGTGAATAGAATCCTTTACACACACAGCAACGCCACCACCTAATCGATCTTTTATATCATTACGAAACCAGTTATAACCTTGTTATATCTTCATCTTTCACGCCTGGGCGGAGCCAGCTTTCCGTGAATGCTAATATGTCATAATTATATTACTCAATTGAAATTTGGTCTAGTTTTGGTTTTAGACTTTGGATATTTAAATGGAGAAATGATACCGAATTTTGGAAGAATGAACTATCTACCGTTATGATAGTATAATTACTTGAAAAAGATTCGTTTGTGTCTTGATTGGACGGACAGGGATTCGTCTCGATACCGGAGATTATTAACAAGCACAAAGCTATAACACACATATAAGCAATGGATTTAATGGGAGAGACGGTGTTCCTTTTGGCGACGGGCCTTGAATTGTCGCTTAAAAACTGAAGTTTCCCACGATCAGATGGTGGAAATTCGTATTTGGGGAGGAACATGAACAATAAAACCACCGACGACAGGGCTTTAGTTCCAAACACCATGAATAATTTTGCATATAGAATGTCTTAGAATGAAAAACGTTTGTTATGTTTGACTGTTGTAGCGATTGTAAAACACACCTATTGTCTTGCGACTTGCTATTTTGTCAACCGGCATCTTTAGGATTTGCAGACTGATAACACAGCAAGAGAAGAGAATTAGATCTGATAATTACATGTGAACATGTTTTGCAGTATACCTCTTTTGTGAAAATGTGATTTTGAGTGATGCAAGTACAAAAAAAGTAAAATAATAGTAGTTGTAAAGACAAAGTATGAATAGTACAATATTCATAGGAAACAGAAAAGAGATGGAACCGGTGAGTAGATACATTAAATTCTTGGGAGAAAAAATCTTTTTTTAAATACATCTTGCACAAGTAATATCAAATATTAGGTACATTTTACGCATGTGCGTAATAAGAAAGGAATGTACTATGACCTTCTTGTGCGGAATAGTAGTATCAGTATACAAGATGTTTTTGAAAGCAGGAACAAAACTAAATAATTGGATTGTTGAACTTGACAGTATAAGAGATATTGTAGAAATGAGACAATATTCGTTTACAAATTTAGGGTATGCTATAAACAAGATGATAATATATTTAGAGGTCATCAATAGTAACATAATATGAATGGGCTGCCATCGCTGCGAGGTGGTTAATATCCTCCGCCGTCGTAACAGTGTGTATTTTATCCAGTCTGTCCTTGAATATTTTGCCATTTATTGTCCAATGCTGTTTGTAGAAGCTTGATTTAGCTAGGACTCTGACGTGTCTATACATCTAATGATCTTGTGAGGTCCTCATTGATATACACATTGGGATAAGTGAGCTTTTTCAAGTTCTTTCTGCACTTGAGAATTCTAATCTTTATATTCGGGTTCTTCACTCTGGACATTATTTGCCAGTGTTTATCGCGTGGTGTTACCATGTCCCCGTCTATATTTTTGGTTTCTTCTCTTTCGTCCTCGGTAGCCTCGGATAGAGGGGATGGGTCATTGCGATGTGACCTCTCTACGTCTGTCTTCTTGAAGCCAGATCTATATCAGTAAAGAGTTTGATGATGTCATCTGTGTTTTCTCCTGGCATTTCTAGATTTCCTGATCCCCCTATTAGGCTACGTCTTCCGTACGTTTAATGTCGCCTAACTTGTACCTCATACGGCAATTTTGGCTTTCAGGTTCTGCAACTCTAGATAGTATAGGCTTGATCTCTTCGTGAACCATTTCCTTTACAACAGTATTTAAATTGCTCATGATCTTTGACTCAACTACAGAAGCAATACGTTCGATATCTGAATCGGACAAAGATATATCAGTCTTTATAACATTGCATTCATACACATTACAACTATGTTGATTGTTTATTTGTTGTTTAAATGGTGTTTCAGCAATTTTGCAGCTACATCTTGGCGTTCATTTTTTATTGGATGAAGCCCGAGTATCCGAGAAAACCAACGACCTTCTGTAGGAAAAAGGCAATCCTTGTCAATTTAAAGCGAGCAACTCGGTTAAAATATTAAATTGTGGGACAAAACATGTGTAAACATGGTATAAAAAATAAAAATTGTTTGGTAACTGATTGCATGAGGATTTTTGTTGCTATTTTAAGCCGCATTTTTACAGCTCCTGTTTTACATTTTTAAAGCAGAGAAAGCCGAAGTACTGGATCCAACATTATTTAGGAAAACTTGCAATCATTGAGTTTGATCTAGAAACCGTTGACAGACTCGTAAATAATAGTTAATGACACAATATTTTAATTAATCGGCCATCGACGCCTCCTATACATGATACAAATTTTTCTGGTTCATTGTCCTGTCGAAGTTATATCTATATTTTTTAATTAAACAGTTTTTCCCTGTGCGTAATTTTTTGTTTAATTAAAACACCGTGAACTAAAAGTTTCAATTTATCTTTATTGCTTTTTCTATCTTGTACCTTTAAGTACAATTTTCTAAATGGTTAATATAATTATGTAAACTATAAATAGATTAGATACAAAGTTTAGATTAATGATTATTAAACTGTTTAATTGCTATGATTTTTTTATGTAAATTTTCTGTGAATATAAAGAAATAAAACACGGACTATGACGTCTTTACTGTTTGTTGTAATATGATTCGTCGGTCATTTAGACAATTCAATGATAAGCTGATAATTAATACAAATGCACCTGTGTATTTTTAAAGTTTAAGTATCTTAATATATTTAACAAGTAATAAAGCCTACTTCTTCATTCTTGTATTATAATCAAAAATAAAGAGTTTGTTGATTTATTGAAAGATTAATTGTTAAAATAATGTTAGTAAACCTAACCGAATGAAGCAATGTAATTTAAAATGCAAAGTTTTCAGAAAGGCATAGAGGTTGTTTTCACATTACGTTAACAACACGGGGACTCTTAAGACTCTAATGAGTATTGCTAGCTCTATGTATTTTAGGTTGATTCTGACTTGTTTGTATTTAAAATAAATAGAATTTCTAACTAGTACCAGAATAATGTGCTATATTAAATATTTTAATTTAAAACAGCTTTACTGAGGGCCAATGCCAAACTTAATTGATATGGATTATGTATATGCTGACCTTTCACATGGATGCATGTGGTTAACATATGCCACAGCAAATATTAAAGAATTTAGAAGATTACTATATTTTAGCAATCATTTCTCCAGTCTTAATATATAATTTATTACACTATTTACAAAAGAACAAAATGTAATTATATTAAGATTTAATGTACGATGTACAAATACAAGGCAAAAGACATTTACAATTTTTCCTTTGAACGATGTCGCAGACAAACCAAACAGTGAAATTTATAGATCTTTAAAACAATGACATTTAAAACAAAGAGTTTTACTCTGTCATAATAATAAGTAATAAAATGGTTATATAGGTGGATATAGTCGCTGCTTAATCATTTATAGCACTTGAGTTCACGGATGCGTTGTATTGGCTTTACGTTCCTTTCTTTTTTATTTTTCTTTTTATCCATATTGCTTTGTTTAAATTCGGAATTATTAACACATATAGAGCTGTTCACGATTACTTATTTTTACTTCGGTAAACAGTTTTAACATCTTTACACTAGATTACAAATTTTGTTCATCACTGAACAGCAATCTCTCAATAGCAAACTAATTAAATTATATAGTGTATATATTTATTTCATAAGAATAGATTTGCAATGCATTCATGTAATTTCTACGATCCACGATACTATTTGATCACGAGATTTTAAAATATTTTTATTGTACTCGCAGCAAGTGAAATAAATCTGTTGCCATATTATGATCATACTGCCTTTGAACGAGGGTGTTATGGTAGATTATCACATGAAGAAAAAATTATCACCCGAGACGGAGTCGAGGGTGATAATTGTTTTCTTCATGTGATAATCTACCCTAACACATGAGTTCAAAGGCAATATGATTTTTATTATACTGAATGCCTATTATCTAATGAAGAAAAGTAAACTACCACATAGATACTGTACTGAATCATATTTTTAATGGAAAATGCTTGTTAGTCTGCTAGTTGTTTTTCCAAATAATAATTGCCCATTTTCTGTATTTGTGGTGTCTTTGACACGGCCGAAAGACACGCGACCTGTAAGTAAATTTCAGTTGATGCGGCTGATCATTTTCCAGATTGGCAATTTTCTTTCTGATAATTTGTTTATATCACTCGTAAACTTCGGCTAGTGCGGGTGATAATTTTCCAGTTCGGCAATCTCCGGTCTAAGCGGGTGTTAATTTTTTTTATATCACCCGTTGGTAGGAAATCACGAGGAATTAACACCCGTTGCTATAATGGGCGGGGCTAAAACGAGAATCAGTAGAAATTAACACATGGTTACTGTCCAATAAAAAGACAGCATTTTTGCATGAAGTATAATAAAAACTGTTGTTAACTGTTCACGTCGTTAATTACAATATAAATGAATACAATAAAGTGATTGGATATATTTATCGTAAACAGACTGCTAGCGTATCGTAAAATATAGTTTCGTCCTCGTCATAATAATTAAGACATACTATTTTGTCCCACAATTCCTTTAATGGTCGACGCATTTCATCAATTGGTATCTCATCCTTTTCAATTATTTTTACCATGTTCTCCCGTCCTTCTCTGAAAGCATGCATTTGGGTCATTTTAATTTCATACCCACACCATGAACTTTTCAGGAAATTTCTTGTTACAATGAATATTATCTTACGACTACTATCAATTGCCCTGACAATATTTTTTGCAATCCCATCACCCGCAATGAAATGTCTAGCATCAAAACAAAGATAAAAGCCATTATCTGTCATTTGTCTGTAAAATTTAGTAACCGATTGAGTATTTTTGCATTGTTTACAATGAATACACAATAAATGACAACTACAAGGGAGCAGGTATTTATGAGTTATTTTCAATGAGTACACAATAAATGACAAATACAAAGGTACAGGTATTTATGCCTTGTTAATATGTACCCAATAAATGACAGACACGGGTACTTATGTATTGTTGTCAACGAATACACAATTAATGACAAATACAAGGTACAGGTATTTATGCATTGTCAATCAATACACAACAAATGACAAAAACAAAGTTACAGGTATTTATGCATTGTCAATCAATACACAATAAGTGACAAAAACAAAGTTACAAGTATTTATGCATCGTCAGTGAATACACATGGCTTGTCAATGAATAAAAAATAAATGACAAATTCAATGATACAGGTATTTATGTATTGTTTTCAATAAATACACAATACATAACAAATGCAAAAATACATGTATATATGAATAGTTTTCAATGAATACACAATAAGAAAAATAGCAAAGAAAACCGACCGAACAACAAGAGCCAGAAATCAAGGGACAGTTACAAATTCGGATATAGACAAACGCAACACAAAACCAAAAAATCAAAAAACAGAAAGAGAGTAACCCAAACCCAATAAAAACCATGGCAGCACTCAGGTGCTCCGGACGAGTAAGCAGTGCCTGTCTCTAATTAGACAACCGTCGAGTTACTCATTGTCATATCTAGGGAAAAGTAAATCCAGGAATAGGAATCACTACCTTTGACTCAGCAAAAATGTCAGATCGTATTTGAGACACTGATTTCCCATAACGATCAATTAAGTCATGGTGACGACCATAGAACTTCTGGAGAGATAACATCAACCTTGGTGCAACAAACCCTTGTCTGAGTAGGTAAGCAGTCAACAGCAGTGATCGGTCTAGAAAATCGGAATACCGATAAGTTGTGAGATGTACACACCATACGTGGGAGATGCTGGAATGTTGCTGTCTATGAACGGAAAGTTGATAATTGGAAAATTGAAGTCATCACGTTTGTCGTAGAGTCTAGTTTGTAGTTTTCCGGAGTCTATTTATAGAAGTAGGTCTAAGTAAGAGGCAGACCTTAGTGTATTGGTGGTGTCTTTAATTTCAAGCTCGCTAGGGTAAATTGGATGTAAATAGTCACAAAATTTAGCATTGTCGAGAGACAAAACAATATCAATATAGCGGAATGTTAAGTTAAATGTCCGGGCCAGTGTCCTTTCTTTCTTCATCAGCAAGACTTCTAAGAACTCAGCCTCATAAGAGTACGAAAACAGGTCGGCGAGCAGAGGAACACAATTAGTACCCATTGGAATACCAACAGTCTGTAGAAAAACATGTCCTCAAACATGACGAATATGTGTCAGTCAGAAAATCTAACATATGACAGATTTGGTCTTCAGTATATTTAGTATAAGATTTAGAGATTATTACGAAAAGTTATATACTTCAAAAATCCAAATTTGGAAGGGATAAAGGAATATAATGATCACACAGAAATGGGAAACATGCTTAATAAAAAAGATACTGATACATTAGAAGGTAAAGTGACTGAAAGTGAATGCACAGAAGCAGTTTTTAAGATGAAACTAAATAAATCTCCAGGATTAGATGGTTTAAGCGTTGAATTCTACAGAACCTTTTGGCAGAAACTAAAATCGTTTTTGGTTAAAGTCTTTAATACCTGTTATGAAAGAGGTGAATTAACTAATTTAAAAAAATAGGTATAATTAGCTGATATATAAAAAGGGAGACCCTCATTAAATGTTGATACAAAAATTCTAGCTTATGTTTTAGCACAAAGACTTAAACCTGTGCTACATAAAATTGTTAATAGTGACCAAAATGGGTACATGAACAATAGATACATTGGGTTTTATATACGACAAATACAAGATGTAATAGACCATACAGACAGATATAATTTAGAAGGGGCAATCTTGTTTTTGGATTTTTCAAAAGCTTTTGATTCAATAGAATGGAACTTTATGTATGAAGCACTTAAAAAATTTGGTATTCAAAGCTCAATGCTTAAATGGATAAAGACAATGTATACAAATATTAAGAGGTGCATTATTAATAATGGCTGGATTTCTTCACCTTTTACAATTTTACGTGGCATAAGACAAGGATGTCCTTTCAGTGCTTTAATTTTTGTTATAGCAGCTGAGATTCTAGCTTGTAGGCTTAGACAAGACCGTAACATTAAATAGATCCAAATTAAATTAGATGGTAGAACTCGAAGTATCAAACAAACACAACTAGCAGACAATACTACACTGTTTTTGTGTTCAAAAAAGGAAATAAGCATTGCCTTAAATATAATTTTAGAAATTTTTGGAACGTGGTCAGGACTAAAACTAAATCGAAATAAAACAGAAGGTATTTGGCTTGGGAAGTTGAAACACTGTAAAGATAAATGGGAGGATATTAATTGGTCTACAGATGTAGTCAAATGTTTAGGTATATACTTTGGCCACGGTAAGAAAAAGTGTAAAGAATTAAATTTCAACAAAATTTTAACTAAACCGGAAAAAATTATAATAGATTGGAAAAAAGAAGTCTTACTATGATAGGCAGAATAACTGTAATAAAAAATTTAATTTTACCGAACCTAACTTATCTAGCATCAGTGATGACTATTGAGAAAACAAATGTTGACAAATTTAAAAAAATAATATTCAACTTTATATGGAATGGAAAGAGTGAAAAAGTAAAAAGATAAACACTTTGTAAAGAATACAGGGAAGGAGGTTTAAAGATGATTGATATAGATAAATACATCCAAGCTATTCAAATCAAATGGGTTCAAAGACTACTTGCATTTACTTCATTAGACAATTTGACCAATAGTCCAAATTGGTCAGTAATCCCAAACTTTTACTTCAATAATTTTGGGTCAAATTTCATGATATTTAATTATAACTTTAATGACTTGAAGATGATAGAAAATATAAAGGTTTCTCTACCAGAATTCTATTTAGAAATTACAAAAGCCTGGGTTATATTAAAACAAACATAGAAAACAAATGAAATAAAATGTGAAGAGTTGAACTTAAGACAAATAAGACAACAAATCATTTGGGGGAATAAATTTATTACACAAAATGGAAAGTGTTTTATTTATGAAAAAAAGTGGCGTTAAACACCATTCAAACAAATAATCTGTATACATAATAAAGTATTAACACACGTGTTTAATTTGAAAGGAATATATTTAATCATAATGTTCTATCTGATCGTTATAAATATAATTTACCAGCTTGGAGACATAAAAAAAAAACACATTATCTTCGTTTAAGAAATAATCTAAGGATAAAACAACTAATAATATGTTAATCCAAAGCACTTTAAAATTTAAAAAAAAACAGATTTTATATGAAGCATTTTAAACCACCTTTATATTTTTTTCATAGTAGAGCGTTGTATTTTAATCTGCATCATATTACATATAACCTTAGCAAATGTCCAGTATTTTTACATAGCCCATTCGTACATATTTGGAAAAATTTCATGCAGGTGGTATGCGGTCGTAACTCTGATGTTATTGACAGATATGAAAAATTTCCCTCTCAATACGACCATACATTGGTTTTAATTACGTCATCGGCATCCTTTCTTCTTCCTGGATTGGACATGAAAATTTCAAAACCAATGTACACAACTATGGATGTTAAATACTCTCTATGCCAAGTATCATAATGCTCGTACGAACCTTTGTTTGTGAAAAAGTCCGGATAATTTATGATCACTAATAATAATAATTAAACATGATTATGATCTTATGGGTCATAACTGGCTCCTAACCCCCTGCCGACCTTTCATTTCCAACAACCATTGACAACAACTGTAAAGTGTTGGCGGTCATCTTGGAATCAAAATGGCCGCCATAGAAAGTTAACATGTGCGTCATATCGTGTGGTATAACATACTCTACTTATATTCCACTTTTTATTAAAATCCTTACACTTTAGGATTTTTAAGGATTTTTTTTTAGTTTGTGAAAATGGCGGCCTTTTTAAGATGGCCGCAATAATCAAATTCAAATTCAAATTTTGATGGCAATCATCTGAACACAACATGGCAATCAACATAAAAAAACAAGTATCGTGCGAATTCGAGTATTTTGAATTTTTGGCGCACTTCTTGGACTCAAAATGGTCTCCATAAAAAGTTAACCGGTGTGTCATATGGTGCAGTATAAACTTACTCTAGTTATATTCCAATTTTCATCGAATCCGTTAAATTTTGGATTTTAAAGCATTTTTCACTTTTAAAATGAAAGCCATTTAAAGACGGCAGACAATTTCAAAATTTAAAACTGGAAGGCACCACTTCAAGTCGTTACCTTTTTGGGGTTGAAGTTTCATAGCGATCCAATCAACGCTGTCCGAGAAATCGGTCGAAAAAAATTTTTGCAGAAAGTGGAAGAAAAATAATAAACTAGTGCTGATTGTGTTGGGATAACAACACATAATGTCTCCCTGCGCTTTTTTCTTCAATAGCAGCTATTTTGAAAATGGTGTGCATTTTGAAAATTCCAAAAATGGATTGCAAAATTGGTCACCCTGCATGTTTCCAAACCTTCATGTTGATTGGACATTGCATCTCAGAGAAAAGTGCGGACAAGATTGAACGGAAAGAAGAAAAAAGAAAAAAGAAAAAAGAAGAAAGAAGAAGAATATTATGATAAGAAACCGTACAAAAACAATATGTCTCACAAAACTTCGTTTTGGAGACATAATAATAATAATTAACTAGTGTTGATTGTGTTGGAATGCCAAAACAAAATATCTCCCAAACAAACCCCCGTTGCCACTATACCGTTCAGCATGTTGAAAACCCCCCAAATACCAATTTTCGCCCAGATAATACAATGTTTTATGTAACGGCCCCCGTGTCCATAGAAACGGCAACCATTTTGAAACTGCAGCCATTTTGAAACGGCAGCCAATTTGAAAATTCCAAAAGTGGATTGCAAAACTTCAGGTCACCCTTAACATGTTCCCAAAGTTTCATATTGAATGGACATTGCATCTTAGAGAAAATGTGCGGACATGATTGAGCGGAAAGAGAAAAGAAAGAAAGAAGAATAATAAAATTAACCTGACAAAAACAATGTCTCCCAAAACTTCGTTTGAGAGACATAATAATAATAACTAGTGCTGACTGTGTTGTGATGTCAACACATAATGTCTCCGAAACGAAGCCAGATTGCCACTATATTCTTTATCATGTTGAAAACCCTCAAATACAGATTATATTTTTAGTTTGTGCAGCCTTATCTACCTACATATCAAATTTGAGTGTTGTGAAACGGCTGCCATAACAAAATGGTGTCGTTCGCGTCGAATGTATTTTTCGCAAAAACGCTCAGGGCAGTTTGCTGTATCAGTATGCCAACTTTCATTGAAATTGCTCTGGCCATTACTGAGATCTGAGAACTGCACTTTTCTCTTCAACGGCAGCCATTTTGAAAATGGCGGACTATTGAAAATTCCAAAAATAGAATGGAAAACTACAGGTCCCAAAGTTTCATATTGATTGCACATTGCATCTTAGAGATAAAGTGCGGACAAGATTGAACGAAAAGAAAAAAGAAGAAAGAAGAAGAAGAATACACTTGACAAAAACAATGTGTCAACCAAACCTTCGTAATAAAAAACTGGACAAAATCAAATGTGCATTAAACAATTGCCTATATATCAAATTTCGTTGCAATCGGACTAAGTTGATGTTTAGTGGGGGAACCTGGGGGTAGTGTGCTGAAACGGCTGCCATTATAATTACCACTTTAATCTTGAGCATATTAAAAAAACTAAATACACATTATGTTCTTTGTTTGTGTATTAAAATCTACCTATATATCAAATGTCGTTGCAACCGGACTAAGTTGAATTTGAAGAGAGGTGGAGTTTGAAACTGCAACCATTAGATTTGCTGTACAATAAAGGTAGCCGAATAAAAAAAGTCTCTTGGTACGCTTGTCCTTGCTTCTAACGATATTTAGCATGTTGTAACGTGTTGTCAAATCCCATATTTGTTTGTGACGTCAGGCTATCACAAGAAAATGCGCCGAAAATTTCATGTAAGAAATCGGCTAAGAGTGCACATTTTTCATGTTTGTCATCACTGTTAAATGTTGAAGGATAAAAGTAATATTCGTACAGTGTCAGAAAATATAAAGATATTCAAACTCGCCGCGAAACAGGTACGAAATGCTCGGCAGAGCCTCGCATTTCTAACTGGTTCAAAGGCTCGTACAAATAAAATTCATATTTTCTGACACTAGGAATATTGTTTATATAATACTATACTAAATAAAGATTAATAATTCAATATTTGAAACTATATCAATTTAGGAAACATTAAGTAAGATGCTGATTACAACAGGATTCTATAACAATTACATAACATTATCACCATATCTTATATTTAATACAATAAATTATCAAAAAAAGAGCAAGCTAAACACCTAAATTCATAAACATAAAAGTTTTAATCAGTACAACATTAGTTAGTTAAAAACAAAAACGATAAGACACATGTTAAATACACTTATGAAGTCTTCTCAAACAATAGCTGGTATTTTACAATGATGTATAATATATGTTGAACATGGTAAAATAGTATTAACAGTATATAAATTTTACAAAGGTATGAATTAAGTGACGAAAACATATTGGTACGCGTTTGTGGATTATACTATCAATAATCTTTTTGACCATTTGTAGGGGATATATTGCTGTACTTTTGATTTTGGAGGTATAAAGTTATTATACATAAAATCAGGTTTCTGTTCCTTTTGGATATGATAAAACATTTAATTTGCGTTTTTCACACTCAAGCTCACTGTAGACTTTGCTTGCGCTAGCAAAGACTGGGAGTCCTGTATCAAATCTTGCAGCCTCGACTTGTAATTGCTCCAGCGTTGAGCCGTTAAGAGTTCCACAGTTATCCCGTACTTCGCTAGCGTATTCAATCAAATGTCATATAAAGACTATATATAGCTTCTCTAAATTTCCGGAATTAATTAATATTTTAACTTTTTTAAAACATTAATCTGTTTTAAGTTAGTTTCTACTAAACATTAGTTTCATGAGAAGCAAATGTTTTGCTTCTAATCATTTCTTGCATTCTACAATAAAGAATAGATTTATATAAGGCACAACTTAACAGCAAAAACTCTAAAATGATAAATGACATATATAAGAAAGTTTTAAAAAATGAAGAGCAGATTTTCAGCGTAAGCAGAGAGTTACCGAATCGTAGAAGACAAATTTGTCCTGGTCATAATACTTGAGGCATACTATTTTGTTCCACATTTCTTTTAATGGTCGAGGCATTTCATCAATTGGTATTTCATCCTTTATAATAAGTATCACCATGTTCTCCCGTCCTTCTCTGAAAGCGTGCATCCGGGTCATTTCAATTTCGTATCCTCCCCATGAACTTTTAAGTAAATTTCTTGTTACAATGAATATTATTTTACGACTACAGTCTATTGCCCTAACAATATTTTCTGCGATTCCGTCACCCACAATGAAATCTTTAGCATCAATACAAATTTTGAAGCCATTATCTGTCAGCTGTCTGTAAAATTGAGCAACCCACGGGGAATCGCTACTGCTGTAGGAAATAAACGCATCAAATTGATATTCACTAAGTTCTTCCAGTGCTGTGTATCTCTTCCTTCTGATCCTTAATTTTAGGAAAAAATATTGAATTTCTGATCGGTATCTGTAGTATAGAGAGAAAATGAATGCAAATGAACCACAAACGGACGACATAATAATAGCGAAATATAACCAGAATGTTAATACACAATTTAACTCAAATCTGTCAAGTGAACTTATTATATCACTAATGCTATGTCGTAGTCTGTCATCTCCAATGCATTCCACATTAACAAAAAACTTTGTTCCACTCTTCTTTATCCATCGAAGGAAGCTTTTGTGGTCACAAGTACACGCAAATGGATTTCCAGGAAGTCTTATATCAATATTGTTGTTCTTTTCCAACATTTCCTGATCGTTGGTATTAAAATATTCAATTCTATTCGATGACAAATCTAATACTTTTAAAAGCTTAAATTTGCTTATTATAATTGGAATGTTTGTAAAATTATTATTCATTAAATACAAATTAAGTAGCGTTTTTTGTTGGTCCTTAAACATATTTGAGTGTAAACTGTTTAAATTATTAGAAGAAAGATCTACGACATTCAAATTAAAAAGATGTGCAAATAAACGTGCACCAGATTCAGAGTTTAAGCCAGAATTAAGGTTTGCGTTCTGTGCTGTAAATTTTTCTAATCGTGGTAAAAACTGTAAAATGTCCGTATTTAAATAAGTACAATTAAAACCTGAAATATCGAGCTCGGTCAAGTTTGGAATGCCTTTAAATATTCCTAAACAATCCTGAAATTTTATCTGAAACAAGTTTAGAACTTTCATTGACTGGCCATCTATGAATGTTACATTAGGTAATCCGAAAATGTTCGATCCATAATTCATGTAAATTTCCTGAAGTGTTGATGTTAATCGAAATGTAACATTCTTTGGAACGGTCTTTTTTATCGACCTTTCCGATGACGGAGAAATTCCAAATTTCGAAAATCGCATAACTTTCAAGTTTTTAAAAAAATGTATCGACATAAACCAGTAAAAGTCTTCCAGCGACAAACGATTATCAGACATATCAAAAACTTCTAAGCAAGTTGATTTTTTTGCAAACGTTGAAAAGCCATCAGCATCAATGTTTATAATATTATTATAAGGCAGATGCAATTCTCTCAAGCAAATATCCCACAGATATTGTAAATGTGACTTTCCTAATCTAAAATTGTTCACTTCCTTATTACCATACAACGTAATTGATGTCATTCTTCTTCCTTTAAATACTTCAAGAGCAGGAAATATCTTTTCTAAGCTCACGGATCTCCAATTCAAATTCAAAGTTAATCTCTGAAGTTTTGGGAAAAAAATAAAAGCGTTGTTCTCAACATTTGTAATTTTAATTTCTAGTTCTTCGACAGGTGTGTCTTTCAATCCTTCAAATGTTTTGTTTGTCACGACCATTGAATTTTCTAAGAATGATAAACTTGTCAAGTTTTTAAAACATTTAAATTCATTAAGCTGATCGGTTTCAATCGCATCTAAAGCCAAGGTTTCAAGAAATTGAAGTCGGTATAGTTCATCACTAAACACAATACTAGAATCACCACGGTCTGGATTTTTAGAAATATGTAGGTTCTTCAGAGACGTTAATTTCTTAAATGATCCAATCTGAAACGATTTCCATGTTAGTTGGTTTGCTGTAAGATCCAGAGACTCAATTATTGAGAGTCCGTTAAATGCATCTTTAAGAATTGCATTTATTTTGTTGGCAGATAAGTCTAGAGTTAAGATTTTAGAAAGATTCACAAATACATCATTCGGTATTATTTGTAGTTCATTGTTGCTTAGGTCTAGAATTTCTGTGTCTATTGGAATATTTTGAGGAATCGCAGTAAGCTTGCGTCCAGACAAATCGACAGCGTGGGTTTCAGTGTAAATCCTATGGTCTGGTAACAAACAATTGATACCTTCAAATAAACAAAATTGAGGATAATCACTTTGCGAACCTATGATATATCTTTAACCTTTTTCTCACATAACAAATTGTAGAAATTCGAGGGAAAAATGAAATATACGAAGAGGAAAACTTACATCTAAATGAACTCAAGTATATGGTAATGAAAAAAGCAACCAACTGTGAATATGCTCCAAGTAAAATACAGCAAACACAAATAAATGGCAGTAAGTTTAATTAGGTCAAATAAGAAATTACATTTCATGCAAAATTACAGATCGCCAAAAACATTTGCCACCCAAACACTGTTGCATTTTGAGTTTAAAAAAATTGCTTCATACGGTATTTACAATTCAGTAGCATGCATGACGTCCATATCCAAAAAATGCAATACAGTAAAACGTGAGTAATGTTATTTAAAATATTTACTTGTAGTGGGCCCATTTGTAGTAACAAACGTGTGTAGTTTGTAAATGATGTCAAAATACTGTCCAATTCGTCCCATAAATATAAATAATCGGGTGAAACAGCCGGCCAATCTAAGGCATAGACATTTTGTTGTTCATGGAATGTTCTGATAACACCGCAGCATGCGGTTTTGTTTTATATTTGAAAAAGGTCACATGTGGTCCTTGGTTTTATATAAATGTAATATGCCTTTGAAGGATTTCGTTACTATTGCGTAGAGAGATAAAATTTTCAGCAATGACTTTAACTGGTTAAGTTCAATATCAGATAAATGTCGTTTGAAGATAACTGTAACTTCTAACCAGAAATACGTTTACTTTTAATAGATTTAATGTAAAACCTTTACGCAAACATTTATTAAAGTTGGAATTTGTTAGATCGTGTTATAACAGTGTGAAATGTGTTTCGTATACCTCATGTTTAACAAAATATCTTCAAACAACATTTATGTGCTATTGTACGATACATTTTATTCGAGATATTGTAAATTCAACAATGGTTCTTTGTTGATTTGGTCGTTTCTTATCAGGTATCAAACTGTTCTGGTAAGCGTGACAACTCTAGTTATATTAAATTTCAAAATAATACACTATTTATTCAATTAATTTTTGTTAAACATTGTTGGTCTCTTACTTGTATTGTTTTTCAATGTTTTCAACAATACTAAACCAATTTGATACTCATTTTCGAGTTTATGTTAACTATTTTAGGAGCTTACCGTACATTATATTTTGATGTTATGTCTGCGAGTAAGACAAAAAATAGCTTCATAGTTTTGAAAACACCTTATTATTCTAAAATCGAATTGATCTGGGATATCAAAGCTTTCATCGCGAAATTAGTCAACTTTTTTGCTATATCATGGCGTCTAGTTTTTAAAACGTCGCCAACGGTATGTAAAGAGACTTCTTTTACTTGAATAACTAAGTCATTAAATTAATATGAAAAGGAAAATAGACTGTGCATAAAAATAACTTAAAGAAGCTGAGGTAATTTAGTCTACAATCGTTAACCACAAGGTGACCTTCATGAAATATGACCAAGTAGATGTGACAATATGTTCATGTTAAAATTAACATGCTATATTCAATACAAATAGCATGAAATTGTGTTACATAGTTTCATGTAGTTTAATTTATAGTTGTTGGTTTACTGTGTGTTACTTGCTTTATTTTCCCATTTTATTCCCTAATTCGATACAACTTTTATCTTCTAATAAACGTTCGTTTTTAGACCTTTATGTACAATATCATAAAAAATATAATTTTGTTTATACGATTAATGGGTGGTATAGGAGCAGCAGACGTTAATATAATTATCGTATGTATGCATTTCATTGAATTTCGTCATTTTAATTGATCGAATTTAGTGAAGTGGTCATAAAATGGCTATTATAGGAACAGAATACGTAAATACAATATAATAGTCTATAATTAATTATAAGATGTAATCATTTATACAATTAATGGGTGGTATAGGAACAGCAGACGTTAATATAATTATATTATAATTTTTTTATCATATTTATTGTATGCATTTCATTGAATTTCGTCATTTGAATTGGTCGAATTTGGTCAAGTGGTCATAAAAATGGATATTATAGTTTCAGAATAATATAGTAGTCTATGATTAATTATAAGATAATCATATTCGTAAATAGCAGAGTGAGTTTTATAGTTTTGCAGTAATCAGTGTTAATGAATATGGTGTGCAATGTATCTGAATATGTTAATAATGTATTAATTATAACTAACCTTTGCTCAAAGTCAGAAATATCAGCATCAACATAGCGCACAACATCTTTATCCTAGTTCATGTTACCTGTGCAGGAAGCCATGAAAACAAGTATTTAAGGTAAATTTAATATAATATGATTCGTATATATCATAGTTAATGAAGCAATACACTCTTTAAAGATAATATACAGTCATCATTTCGTGAAATAGAAACGTGTCTGTTTCGCGATTTTGTAACTTTGACGTCCTTTAAATGGTTGTTTACAGATGCATTCAATTGTCACATGAATTAAACATAAAAGATTTCAAGCAGAAAAAAATATATCAAATATCACAATGTTCTAGATTGATGTTTTATACATTAATAACATTACAGATTTTACATCATTCATTTTAAAAGCCTTTTATTGACATTCTTGCAGTTTTAAACTGTCAACCACAGACCGTAACAGACGGAAAACGACTACCACTGTTATTTAAATATCGACTTGTCGTACCAGATAACAGTACACAATGTTGTTGGAAAGGAAGACAATGGCATTTTACTGACATTTTTGCAGTCTTTAACAGTCCACCACAGACCGTTACAGACGGAAAACAACTACCACTGGTATTTGCAGTCATTTTAAGGCAAGAATGTAATCTAGTGATGACATGATGTTACGAACAAATATCGACTTGTCGTACTTGTCGTACACACTGTTGTTGGAAAGGAAGACTGGTACAAGTAGTTAGGACGAAAACTGTGAAAGACTGACGGAAAATCATTCAGTAAAAGATAGTTCGGTTCTAATAATATTTAAGTCTGTGCGAAAAAAACTTTCAAAACTCGAGGATAGAGAAGAAGTTGCATTTACGAACAGGGTGTTATAAATTTCTGATGAATATGGTCATTTTGATTAATTGTAATAGCAATTACAATGATAAATAAGGTGATAAAAATTATGATTAAAATCATATAAACAAAATAGTGAAAATAAAAAAAAATCAAAAGCCAAATACCAAAAGTCATACTCAAATAACAATATTAATGAAAATACGAGTAGATTTTATGGTTTATCAAAAAGAGCAAAAGTTAAAGATGTAAGAGGAGAAAAGACAGAAAGTCTTGGCTTTAAATTTTGCAAGTCTGTTTTTTTAATGGCATAGAACTGAAAAAATGATTTGGTAAAAGATAGAAATTACGAATTTCCGACGAAGGCTCGAAAATTGTGAGGGTATTAAAGTTGTTGAAACTAATCAATTACAATGGGTAATCTCCCCAGTCTCACGCAAATTTACAAATTAGCATTCCTAAAGTGTGGGACAATTCCATGTGAAACAACTTTCATAGACTGGCTATCTATTATGTAACATAAGGTAATCTGAACTTGCTAAATCCATAATTGATTAATACTTCCTGAAGAGTAGACGGTAGTAGAATTGAAAGTTCGCTTTGTGTTGTCATTTGCATCCACACTTCATGATAACGGTTGAATTCGCATCTGGGAAAATCGTATAAATTTATAATTTAAAAAAAAATGAATATGCAGTAGACACTGTCTATCGGCAAAGGATGATCAAATATATCAAAAACTTCCAAACAAGTTCAGCTGCCTGCAAACACTGAAAGGCATGTGGCGTTGATGTCAACAATGTAATTAGAAGACAAGTATAATTCTGTCAAATAAATAAGCCATAGATATCGTAAATGTGACTTTTCTAATCTTACAAAGTTGAATTCCCGATTACCAGACAAAGTCATTGCTGTCATTTTAATTCCTTTAAATACTTCAAGCAAGAGAACCATTTTCTCTAAGCTTACATAATTCTAATTCAAACATAAAATTAATTTCTGCAGTTTAGGCAAAAAATTAAAGCATTGTTTTCAGCAGCTATAAAACTTAAGATGTTGAGTTCCGCGATAGGTAAATCTCGTAAACCTTTACTTGTACCTGTGCTTGTTATAGTCAGTTCATTACTCTCGTTGTCCATGATATTGCCTGATAAACTTTTTCAAGTTTTTAAAACATTCAAATTTATTCAGTTGATTATGGTCGGTGCCAGTTAAATACAACATTCTTAGCAGTATTACTCGGTATAGTTCATCCTTGCATGATATACCTGAGTTACCGTAGTCTTGAATCTGCAGTTCCTTCTGAGATGTTATTTGTTTAAATGTTTCAATTTGCAACGATTTACATGTCAGGTTATTTGTTCGAAGATTTAGAGACTCAATTCTTGAAATTTGGTCAAATGAGCTAACTAGAATTGCATTTATTTGATTATAAGGTAGGCACAGTTAAAACTCTGCAAAGATTGGCAGATATGCCATTTGGAATGTCTTATATTTCATTATGGCTTAAGTCCAGAATCTCTGTGTCTATTGAAATATTTTCAGAAATGCCAGTAAGATGGCGCCTAGACAAGTCGACATTGTAGGTTGATGAGTAAATGTTGAGTATGTCACATGATCTGTCAGTGAACAATAAATAGCTGCAAATAAAAATGAAGAAAACTCTTATTTTCATTGAAATCTTCACCTTCTAATTTTCAAATTGCAATCAGGAGGGACCAGATTTCAGTGTCTGCATTAATGATTATTAACTTTGCGTGGCACTCTCCAAACACGTTTCCCATTATGGTCCACGGCCAGGCTTTCCGTATTAGGACCTGAAAAACCCCCAACGAGAGGGTCTCTATCTGCCAACCGGGGACGCGCTGGGCTGCTCTGCGGGTCGAGCACTGGGAACCGCCCCAGTATGGTCCCAGCACAAGCAATATAAAAAGTGTGTATTTGAATGCTACTGAAGCTGAACGACAATGTGCAACAAGCAGTCACAAAATATTCTCCAAGTGCATAAAACCATTCGAATATTTCATTGTAACTAACACATTATAGTATTTCAGAAAAACAATTATGTGCATCTATAATATCCGTTTACTGTTTACCTGTCTCATTTTCACTTATTTTAAGTGTTGATAACAAACCAACATGGAAGAGGTTATGAAACAGGAAGTTTGTATGTTGTATTGTGTTAAGTCGGTAAGGTAAACAGCTTAATCATCTGGTATAAATTCAAGTTTGTATGCAATTTAAAACTTTAAATACCTTAAACTAAGTAACACAACCCACTTCCTCTTTCGTGACGCTCTATTATATATTATAAATGACATATAAATGGGTCTATTAAAAACTTGATGAAATGATGTGTAGTAAACTTATAATGGGGTAAAACATAATTTTAAAATGAGTCATACAACTTGTTCAGCTACGTGTATAGGATGCTTTCCTTTATATTAACGACACATGGAGTTCAGAAATATAAGATGCGTATTTCTAATCTGTATTGTCCGAAATTTCTGTATATTTAAAACTTGAGGCTTTGGTTCCTGTTTTTATATATCTTTGTTTATATCCGGTTGTGCTATTGTCTGTTGACTTTCGAATATTATTGTTCGCTTGGATTCATTGCTATCTAATTTTGATGTGATAATGATTTGTTTGGATTGAAATAAACAATTATATATAATTATGTTAAAAAATAATATAGGTTGCTGCATTTAAATTATAATTAATTTGAAAGAGCTATGAAATATGATATACCTTAACTATAAATACTTTCCTTAACTTTAAAAGGGGCCTAGGTGGCCGAGTGGACAAGGTAGTTCATCTACTATTGATCACGTGGTCTCTCATCACTGAGATTGCTGGTTTGATTCTCACTGCGGGCAGGGTGTACTCGACTCCAATCTTAACTGACAAGGATTGCCAGTTTTCCCACCGCAGGTCAGGTGTTTTCTCCGGGTCCTTCAGCTTCCTTCCTCAATAAACACTGGACGCCAGAATATAGCTGAACAATGCTGAAAGTGGCGATAAAACACCATACCAACAAACAAACAAACAAACTTAACTTTACAGGAAATAAATTTATTTGAATATGTTGAAGTATAGGAAATACTAATAATAATGCTCTATGGTTTATTGTAAAATCTATATTTGAATGCCCTATTTTGTTTGGTGCTGTTTACATACCACCTGAGAGCAGTAGTTAAAGTAACATTGACATTTTCGATGTAATTGAACAAGACATTATTAAATATGCTGCTGAGAAGAAATGGAAGATGCGTCTACTTGGTGACTTTAATGCTCACACTGGAACTAAGTCTGACTTTACTGTTGTTGATAACTATTTTCTTTATAATGTATGTTTACAACTTGAAGATATTTTCAACACTGTTAACTTAGAATCATTAAGTATTGATGTTTCACGTTACAGATTAGATTTATCAGCAAAAAATTATGTCAGAATCTTGAATTGTTAATTGGAAATGGTAGATTGGGTAAAGATAAAGTCATTGGTATGGTTACATGTAAAAAAGTACTGTTGTTGATTATTGTATATTATCACCTGAATTGTTCCCTCTCAGTCATCATTTTGAAGTATTACCCTTTGACTCAGTCTATGGTCAGTGATGTTCATAACGGTTTACATATTGAAATGTTATGTAATTCTATAATCAAAAATGTACATACTGAGCCTGCTTCCAGTGTACAAGTAGCAACTAAAGTTAAATGGGATAGTTGTAAATTAGAATCTTTTTGGAGTGCTTTAGATATCGAACACATTGTTGATTTGATCGAAGAAAATATGGATAAGTTTTGTTCATGTGTTGAAAAGGTAGATAAAGATGTCATTAATTGTTTAACTGAAGATTGCAGCAATATTTATTAAACGTTTCCTCAGCTTGTGATATGTTTAAAAAAAGAAAGTTGTTGATAATTTGTATGCTAAAGGTTCTAAAAACTGTTAAATGTCTAAGCCATCTTTTAACCAAAAGTGTTATAAGAAAAAGAAAGAGCACTATAAAGCAAAAAATTATAATTGGCGTGTAAAAACTGCTGAGAGTTAACAAAACTTGTATAGATGTAGTAAAGAATATATAAGGTGTGAAATTATCAATATAATTTGTACAAAAGAAATTTTATTAACAAGTTGAGAAATATGTCTTGTAATGATCCCTAGTCATTTTGGGCACTTGTTAACAGGTCTACAAACTGAAATGATAAGAAAAAAATGTCGAAAAGGTTTCACTGTAATGTTTCTGTGAGCATTTTAAAAACTTGAGTAATGTACAAATTGATGTTGACAATGATTTTAATGAAGATGTTGATTATAATACCCTTTCTGACTTTCAAACTGCATTAAATTGTGATATCACTGATGTAGAGGTCTTAAAGGCAATTAGTTCTCTGAAAAACAACAAGGCTTGTGGTACTTACATGATATTAAATGAATTTCTGAAACAATCTTGTAATAAAATGATTAAATGATTGATCTGTATGTTTAACTGTTAAATATTGTATTTAAATCAGGTATAATTCATGATAATTGGTCTGTTGGCTTAATGTGTCCAATTTATAAAAACAAGGGTGATGTTGAAAATCCTGATAGTAATAGAGGCGTTACTATACTAAGTTATTATGGTAAATTATTCACTGCTGTACTTAACAATAGATTGAATTCCTATCTTGAAGATATGAATGTTCTCTGCGAAGAACAGGCTGGTTTTAGAAAAAAAGGTATCTCTGATCACATATTTAACTTAAAATGTCTTAATTATTTGTACTTGCATAGAAAAAATCGTACTGTGTCTTCAATGCTTATCGAAAGGCATGTGATTCAGTTAACAGAATAGCGTTATGGCAAAAGTTGCTAAAATATTGTATTGATGGAAACATGTTTACCATAATTCATGCAATGTATGAACATGCTAAATCTTGTGTAAGACAGAGTAATAACTTGTCTGACTTTTTTTCAAAGTAATGTTGGTTTACGTCAAGGAGAAAATTTGTCACCTCTACTTTTTCACTGTTCTTAAAAGACCGTGTTGAATTTATATCAAAAGCTTAGGATGGTTTAAATGATGTATATCATGCTTGTCATATTGTTCTTGATACTGATTAAATTTCTGTTTATCTAAGATTATATTTGTTACTTTATGCTGATGATACTGTCATACTAGCTGAATCACAGTTAGAGCTTCAATCTGCACTAAATGCTATGTACCTATATTGTAAAACATGGACGTTGGAAATTAGTGAAGATAAAAACTAAAGTTGTTATATTTAATAAACATCGTATTGTAAACAAACCACTATTCACATTGAATGGAGAAGTATTAAATGTAGTTGATAATTTTGCTTATCTAGATGTTATATTTATGTCAAATGGTTTATAGAGATATATGGAGAACTTGGTAGAAATCCCATTGATGTTTTTATTAAGTTTAGAATGTTGGGGTTATGGAAAAGAATTTTTTGTAAGAAACAGGATAAAATTTCTGCTGTATTGTACAAGTTATTTTATGGATTACACAATAAAAATATATTTCATTCTATAAGTGGATTACTTGTATTGAAAATATTTTAAATGATTGTGGGTTTTCTGAGTATTGGTTAACACAACATGTACCAAGTTCTGCCATTTTTATTAGTAATGTAAAACAGAAACTTTTTGATCAATATAAACAACAATGGTGTACAAATGTATTTGATTCTGCCAAATGTCTTAACTACAGAATTTTTAAACGTTCTCATGATCTTGAAAAATATTTACTTGAACTTCCATATGATTTCAGAAAAGCATTTTGTAATTATAGATGCTAGAATCATCATTTACCAATCGGAAAAGGTCGTTTTTGGAGTGTTGTAAGAGACGATAGAATATGTGATCTTTTTAGTTGTAACAAATTAGGTGACGAGTGCCATTATATGTTTGAATGTCCAATTTTAAAACAGAAAGAAAAAAATATATTCCCTCTTATTATTGTGCAAATCATAATGCTGAAAAATTTTATGACTTGTTTAATTCGAGTTTAGATACTTTGTCCAAGGTTGCTAAAATTATTTGTCTTCAGTAGACTAATATGAAGATATATAATGTAGCTATTCGTGTACATTTATGAAATCTGAATGTCTTCCACTTATCGTACCTTCATGACCTTGCAACTTTAATTACTATTACATTTCATGTTTACAATCCGTTATTGTACATGTATATATGCTCCTTCATCACTTTCTCAATGTTATTTTATTCGTTCATTTGTTATTGTTCACATACCCCTGATGGGATCTTGAGAAATAAAATCTTTGAATATTTGAAGCTTCCCAACAAACATAACTTTTTGGAGAAAATGTTCTTGCAGTTGTAGTGTACAATTACTTAGTAACTTTATTATGTGACAAACTATTACCCTTATTCTAAATAGAGACCTGCAGCTTTCAGAACATTTTAAATGAATGTAGAGGCAAATTTTCAGACCTTGAAACCTTGAGCAGCGAAGACATTTTTATTGTTCTGTCGTAAGTGGGTTTAAACCCTGGCATTAACTTAGCCCAGTCTTATAAAATTTGTAAAGGACACAAAAATGAATTCATAAAAAAAATTCACTGCGCCGTCGAAGAACACTCTGCCAAATTCCTTCCCTTGTCAGTTCCCACCCAGTCGTAGATGGAAATTTTGTGCCTCGGCGAAAGTAGACAAAAAAGGTAGCCAGTAGAGGTTTAAAAGCTGCTGATGTAATCCATCTGATGAGAACTTCAGGGATGACCCTGCCAATAAAAACTCGTAAGTAAATGAATGAATTTATTTTAATTTCCTAGCTAGACTAAAATAGAAGGGCGCTTCGCCCTGCCCCCTTAACAGTGTGCCAAAGTCAATGTGCAAACAGTATTATATAAACAATACAATCAACAAACTTAATATTATCACTTATTAGATATACAGGTAACAATACATGAAAAATACATAGAGAAATACTTGTACAAATTTTATATACAAGTATTGTCAACAATACATGTAAACATGTATTGTGATCGCCAAGTACAGGAGATCCCTTGGGTCATTTGATAATAAGTTACAAGTGTGACCATATATAGCTTCACTATCTACCAAACATTCCGTCTAATGGCCCCTGGTAAGAACTACAAGTACTAACTATGCGTGTCTAGTACCAAGTCATATCTGTTAATCAGTGTTATTTGTTAAATTTAAGAACTTTAATCCTTATTTATTAATCTCTTCATCCATGTCAGGAATGCTTCCACTCTGTACTTTTTGGTTATGCCACCTTCAAAGTAATATCTTTTCAACAAAATCGTAATTTTTGAACAGATTTTACCTGAAACTCACCACTCTAGTATTCCACCAAAAGGAAAGTTCATGTAAAAAAATAAATTTTTGAGTGATACTGTACGTTGAAAATTTTCATTTGAGTTTTTGCTTTCAAATATGCACCATATTTAACAACATTTACTAATTTAGTGGGTCAGATTTGATGGCAAATTCAATAAATTGGATAGCTACTAGTTAAAAATGTCTATGAAACAATGAAACTATAGCTCATTAGGAACCGACAATTAAACTTGAAGTAGGGGAGAGAGCTTGGTTCTTTCCAAAAAAATATTTTGAAACTGATTTGTGATGAAAAAAATATTTTGGCAGCAGAGGCTAAGAAAAAAATATTTTGAATAAGGATTTCTGCCATATAAATTAATGTTAAAATTCTAAAAAAAAATTCTGTCTCGACACCTTTAAAGAATAAATATTTTCTGACAAGAACACCCCCCTTTTCAAGTTAAATAGTCGGTCCCTTACTTGGTGATATCATGTTGTTAGGGCAGTAATAAATGTTGAATAGAGCTTGTTATAATAGAGTAACACAATAGCACCTGCTAAAAATATTTATTTCATTAAAAAAAAATTAGTTACAGTACAGTAATATACTAGTAAAAGACATATATATTTGTATATATATATGCCCTTCACTCTGAAACAAGAGCTAAAGTGCCCTTTTCTTGCGCCCCTCTATTTTAGATCCTAGCTAGAATTGTTTGTTTGTTTGTTTGATGGTGTTTAACGCCACTTTCAGCAATTTTTCAGCTATATCATGGCGTCCAGTTATTATTGGGGGAGGAAGCCGGAGTACCCAGAGAAAACCCCCGACCTGCGGTAGGAAAATTGGCAATCCTTGTCAATTAAGATTGGAGACAAGTACACCCTGCCTGCAGTGAGAATCGAACCCGCAATCTCCGTGTTGACAGACCACGTGATCAACAGTAGACAAACTACCTTGACCACTCGGCCACCGAGGCCCCCTTTTAAATATCGTACTTGTTAGAAAGGTACAAGGACACACACCAATAACTTGCATGGAAAGAAATTTTATTAAAAGAGTATCGCTAGACAAACACATGTATACATGAAACTTGATATTGATCAATTTCATCTTGTTGTACTAATTGTTAGAAGAAATTGCGCCAAGATTTATGTGGAAATCATTGCAGTATATGTATAACTGACACAGATGATACATGTACATCTTTGATCCAAGCAAAGGTAAATTTTGATACTAGGAATATATATATATTTCCCAAAAACCCTACCCCTAGCACATGTGCAATCATTTCAAAATTATCTACTTTGGTGTTGTCATAACAGCATTATTACTAAAATTGACGATGTCATAAAACAGCTTGTGCACATATATGACATAGCAATGACCAATGAAATGGATTTCGTAGCATTATGCTCAACACCAAATTGTCATATTAAACAGCAATAGATTATTTTTGATTTGCAAGTAACTGTTGGGTCTCATTTTTATAAGAAGGCTAAAAAAATTGTGGACGTATAATGATAGGATGCTGTCCTCTGCGTTGTCTGTTAACATAAGTGTCCCCACAACAACTTTAGTTCTAGTTAACCGATTGCTGTGAAATATGATAATGATGTTTCTTACCATAAAAGGATGGATGGGATTGATTTTTGGGATTTTTGGTGTAGAAAATGGGGGCCCAAAATAGGCCAAAATGCAACTTTTTTTTGTTTGTTTCCACAATAACTTTGGGTTTGGTTGACCAAATGCTGTGAAATTTTACTATAAGGTTTCATACCATAAAACGATGAATGGGATTGATTTTCGGGGTCACTCCTTTAGGCCAAACAAAAATATGTGTGTTTCCTTTTACATGTCTGCAAAAATAGAATAGGTATGTGGGGATTAAATTTTTTTGTCATTTGTCCCTCGCCGCAACGCGACGGAGGGACCTAGTAATGGTCTTCGTCTGTTAGTCTGTGCGTCCACCCGCTCAAAGGATTTTGATAAAATGTAGGATTGTTTGTCATGATATGAAGTTGATCATACGCAAAAACGCCATTTAGATTCGACAAATTTTAAAGGAGTTATGGGACTTTATTTACTTTGTTCATTTAGGTCATAGGAACACTTTGTGGGCGCAACTCCTCTGAGACCGCTCAACGGATTTTGATGACAATTTGTAGGATTGTTTGCCATGATATGTAGATGATCATATCGCAAAGCCATTTTGAATCGACAAATTTTAAAGGAGTTATGGGACTTTTACGTTTTTAAAAAACGAATTCATGTTGAATTTTTACTGTTTGGTGGTTTTAAAAGAGATTACTAAGCAAGCTGCTATTGGCTTGATAACTAGAATGCTTTATATTAACTTTCACAGAATGTTTATTAGATTATGCCACATGTAGTTAGGCATTTGGTACTCATGATCACCTACTTCCTGTGTATGGGTTAACCTACTTTTTTTGGATTTAAACATAAAATATGGCAAGTGAAGCAAGCCGAGAGCTACCAATGAGGCATTCAAATGTCAAAAGTTCAAACGGCCAAAGGCAAATCCAGTAAACAAAAACGAAAACAGGACAATGAATTAAGCAGACAACACAACTGTAGTGAATAGCAAGCAACAACAGGAACTCAAATGGTAATGAGAGTGCTCTGGAAGGGTAAGCACTCCGTGCTTGTTGCAAAACACCCATCATGTTGCCAACTGTGAGTTCAGCTTGTCAAATCCAGTTAAAATTAGAAAAATTTCATAACGGTTTTTTAACAAATTTATACATATCACAACCTCATGTTATTGGGCGGCAAAGGATGTCATACTGTCTATCGGCAAAGGATGATCAAATATGCCAAACAAGTTCAGCTGCTTGCAAACATTAAAAAGCCTGTGACGTCATTGTCAACAAGATAATAAGAAGATAAGTATAATTCTGTCAAATAAATATCCAATAGATATCGTAAATGAGACTGTACTAATCTGACAAAGTTAAATTAACGATTACCGGACAAAGTCATTGCAGTCATTTTAATTCCTTTAAATTCTTCAAGCATTAGAAACATTTTCTCTAAGTTTACAGAATTCTAATTCAAACATAAAGTTAATTTCAGCAGTTTAGGCAAAAAATTAAAGCATTGTTTTCAGCAGCTATAAAACTTAAGATGTTGAGTTCAGCGATAGGTAAATCTCGTAAACCTTTACTTGTACCTGTGCTTGTAACAATCAGTTCATTACTCTCGTAGTGCATCATATTGCTTGATAAGCTTTTTCTAGTTTTTAAAACATTCAAATTTATTCAGTTGATTATGGTAAATACAACATTCTTATCAGTGTTACTCGGTATAGTTCATCCTTGCATGATATAACCGAGTTACCATAGTCTGGATTCCCTTGAAGCTGCAGTTCCTTCTGAGACGTTAAGTGTTTAAATGATTCAATTTGCAACATTTACATTTTAGGTTATTTGTTCAAAGATTCAGACACTCAATTCTTGAATTTTCGTCAAATGAGTTAACTAGAATTGCATTCATTTGATTATAAGGTAGGTACAGAGTTAAAACTCTGGAAAGATTTGCAAATATACCATTTGGAATGTCTTATATTTCATTATGGCTTAAGTCAAGAATCTCTGTGTCTATTGAAATATTTTCAGAAATGTCAGTAAGATGGCGCCTAGACAAGTCGACGTTGTAGGATGATGAGTAAATGTTGAGTAAGTCACATGATCTGTCAGTGAACAATAAATAGCTGCAAATAAAAATTAAGAAAACTCTAATTTGCATTGAAATCTTCACCTTCTAATTTTGAAATTGCAATCAGGAGGGACCAGATGTCAGTGTCTGCATTAATGATTATTAACTTTGCGATCACAAGCAATATAAAAAGAGTGTATTTGCATGCTATTGAAGCTGAAAGCCGATGTGCAACACGCAGTCACAAAATATTCTCCAAGTACATCAAACCATAAGAATATTTCAATGTAAAATGAATGCATTTTAGTATTGCAGAAAAACAATTATGTGCATCTATAATATCCGTTTACTGTTTACCTGTCTCAGACAAGCACGAAAAAGATTATCAAACAGGAAGTTTCTTTGTTGTATTGAATTAAGTCGGTAAGGTAAACAGTTTAATCATCTGGTATAAATTTAAGTTTGTATGCAATTTAAAACTTTAAATACCTTAACCTCAGTAACACAACCCACTTCCTCGTTCGTGACGTTGTATAATATATTATAAATAGCACATGGATGGGTCGATTAAAAGCTTGATTAAATGATGTGTAGTGAACTTATAAAGGGGGGAAACATAATTTTAAAATGAGTCATACATCTTCTTCAGCTACGTGTATAGGATGTTTTCCTTTATATTAACGACACATGGAGTTCAGAAATATAAGATGCGGATTTCTAATCTGTATTGTCCCATGGCTTTAATGCTATGTAATTTTATGTGATAATGTTTTGTTCGGATTGGAAATAAAACATTATATATAATTATGTTAAAAATAATATAGGTTGCTGCATTTAAATTATAATTAATTTGAAAGAGCTATGAAATATGATATACCTTACTTATAACTACTTTCCTTAACTTTAAAAGGGGCCTAGGTGAACGAGTGGTCAAGGTAGTTCATCTACTATTGATCACGTGGTCTGTCAATACTGAGATTGCGGGTTCGATTCACACTGCGGCAGGGTGTACTCGACTCCAATCTTAACTGACAAGGATTGCCAGTTTTCCCACCGCAGGTCGAGTGTTTTCTCCGAGTACTCCAGCTTCCTCCCCAAATAAACACTGGACGCCATGATATAGCTGAATAATTGCTGAACGTGGCGATAAAACACCATTCAAACAATCAAACAAACTTTACTTTAAAGGTAATTAATATGGAGAGCCAATTGACTGAAACATGATAACTTTTACGAGAGCAAGACAAACAGAAACAATTTGTTTTCTTATCTCTGTAGTTTTCTACAAAAATACTGCCTTTTTATGTTTTATTTTAATATTGATGCGTATTTCCATTCCATTATCATCCACAAGCGCATGTAAAAAATTTTTGTGTCACATAAAAAATGCATGTATATTAAAATATATAAAACAAATTTCTCATTGTTTAAATGACAATTTGATTTTGGTATTTCAATGCTCTTTTAACGCTAACGTTCAGCAATTTTTCACGTACATCATGGCAACCATTTTTTTAACGGGACAAAGCCAGAGTACCCGGAAAAAACTCCGACCTTTGGATGGAATACTGGAAATCCTTGTCAATTAGGATTATACACGCGTTTATTTGAATATTTATAAGATGTTAACCCCAGAACCAAAATCCAAAAATACAGCATCTACAGCAATGGTCCTGACTTGGTACAGGCAATTAAAAAGAAATGGTGAGTTAAACCAGGCTTTATGGAGTGCCAAACCTCCCGCTTCCATTACTGCACAATGTGTGTTGGTTTGTTGATTAAAATAGATGGGTATCATATTCTACTAGTCACTAATAGGTGTATCCAACATTCATCGTAGCACAATTATTCTACACTGAATTCAAAAATTGGAAAAACTATCTACAACCATATATCAAACGAGATAGAATATGTGCCGACAAGGAGATTGAAACTCTGTATGCAAGAGAAGCTGGAATATTGCTGCATAGGTGAGGAAAATATATAATTTTTGCATTAAAATCGTCTCGTTTGTCGTATATTCTTGTGTTAAGATGATCGTTGTTGTCATATTCCAGGTATAAGTCTAAAAATTATGCAGATGAAGCTATTTCTGTGGTTTCTTTAATTTTTAGACCTGAAGGATATAAATTCAAAATACAACGTTTACAGCCTGATTTTTCAGAAATGTCGACCAAAAAATATGATGAACATTTTAGATTGGAACTGTCGACAAAATAACAAATTCTTACACACATGGTATGGTCCATGGAGAAGTTTAAGTTTGCCAATACGCAAATGTTGCTTAAATCTCATGAAAATAAACCATATACAGTGTAAGTCAAATATATTCCTCAATACTTCTGTGCTTAATTTTGGTCTTATAAGCAAAATGTGGTGGCATTATTCTCAAAGGATTATTACGTGGACTTTTTAACGTCTAGGTCTGATATATATGTCTGGATTGAGAAATGATATATAAATGCGCCAAGGGTCCTCTGTGGAATCTGTTCACATTCATTTAAATATAAAAATTCAATAGCCAAGCAAGGTGCCACCATTATTATTCTACATTAATGTAAGCAAAGGGATTCCCATTTTCGACATATGTATTTGCGCGTATAGAAGTACCGGTAGAAACTCTGATAGATGAAACTGTAAACCGTTATAACATCAACTTGCGAAAAATATGTGTTGATGTCAAATGCTGATTACTTACAGACCATATTATCATTACAAAACAATTAAATGACAATTTTAGCTTCATATTATTGATGTTCATAGCATCAAGCTACAGTGTATTATTTCATGAGACTCATGTATGATCTACAAGTATTTTAAACCATTTTGAAATGTTCACTCATGATTTAAAAAAACACAAATCATACTTGCACCTGTTACTGTTCTCGTCGTTTATCACAATAAAAATAATTAAAGTTTAAAAAAAGTGATTGCATATATTTATCGTAAGCAGAGTAATAACGTATCATAAAATATAGTGTGTCCTCGTCGTTATATTTTAGACAGCCTATTTTTTCCACATTTCCTTCAATTTTTGAGGCATTTCATCAATTGGTTTCTCATCCTTTATGATTAATTTTACCATGTTCTCCTGTCCTTCTCCGAAAGCGTGCATACGGGTCTTTTCTATGTGACACCCTCCTTATAAACTCTTAAGGACATTTTCCAGTTACAATTTGAATATTATCTTGCGAATACTCTTAATTGCCCTGACAATATTTTCTGCAATTCCGTCACCCACAATGAAATCTTTAGCATGTATACAAACATTAAAGCCATTATCTGTCACTTTTCTGTTAAAATTGAGTAACTCAAGTAGAATCACTGCTCCTGTAGGAAATACAGGCATCAAACTGATATTCACAAAATTGTTCTAGTGCATTGTATCTCTTCCTATCTATCAGAAAGAAGTGCTGTATTTCTGATGGGTAGCGATAGTATATAGAGAGGAATAATACTAATATAAAGGCAAGGGATGACATAATAATTGGAAAATATAACAACAATGTTACTATTCAATTTATCTCGAAGTTGTCAAGAGAATTTATTATTTCACCAATGTTATACCGTATTCTGTCTGCACCAATGCATTTTACACTTACAACAAATTTCATTCCACGTTTTTAAAACCTTGGACGTTATACGATTATCCAACACCCACGTGGCAATTCCTCCACCATCAGGAAGCTTGATGCAAAGGCCACTCAAAGCAAACTTACATATCTACTACCGTCAACTCTTCAGGAAGAATTATGGATGTGGCAAGTTCGGATTGCCTAATGTTACATTTGTAGATGGCAGGTCAATGAAAGTTCTAAGTTTGTCTCAGATAAAACTGACTCACTGTTTAGGAAGTGAAAAAGGCATTCTAAATAAGACCGAGCTCAATATATCTTGTTTTAATTGTCAATATTAAATCCAGACATACATTTTTTGCCACAATTAAAAAAATTTACAGCGCAGAAAACAAACCTTAAATTTGTCGGTGACTCTGGTGCGCGTTTATTTGTTCATCTTTCAAATCTTAATTACATAGATATATCTACCAACAAATTGCAAAGTATTCATTCTTATATGTTTAAAGATCAGACGGAAACGTTAAAAGTTTGAATATAAGTCACAATGCTTTTAAAAACATTCCAATTAGCATTAATAAATTTAAGGCTTTACAAATATTGGATTTGTCATCCAATCACATTGTATATTTAAATGAGGACCAGAAGGAGCTTTTGGAAAAGAAATACAATATTGATATTATACTCTCTGGAAATCCGTTTTCGTGTTCATGCAACCATACAAACTTCCTAAAACGGATAAAGAAACGTGGAATGAAATTTTTGTAAGTGTAGAATGCATCGGAGAGGAGAGAATACGGTATAACATTAGTGAAATAATTCTCTTGACAACTTCGAGATAAATTGAATAGTAGCATTGTTGTTATATTTTCCAATTATTATGTCATCCCTTGCCTTTATATTAGTATTATTCCTCTCTATATACTATCGCTACCTATCAGAAATACAGCACTTCTTTCTGAAGTTATTGATAGATAGGAAGAGATACAATGCACTAGAACAATTTTGTGAATATCAGTTTGATGCCTGTATTTCATTCAGAAGCAGTGATTCCTCTTGGTTTACTCAATTTTACAGACAAATGACAGATAATTGCTCCAATCTTTATTTTGATCCCAAACATTTCATTGTGGGAGAAGAAATTGCAGAAAATATTGTCAGGGCAATTGATAGTAGTCGTAAGATAATATTCATTGTAACTAGAAATTTCCTTAAAAGTTCAAAAGGAGGGTATGAAATAAAAATGACCCGTATGCACGCTTTCAGAGAAGGATTGGAGAACATGGTAATAATAATCATAAAGGATGAGATACCAATTGATGAAATGCCTCGAATATTAAAGCAAATGTGGAACAAAATAGTATGTCTAAAATATAACGACGAGGACGAAACTATATTTTACGATACTTAGCAGTCTGCTTACGATAAATATATGCAATCGCTATTGTTAAAGTTTAATCATTTATACATGTATTTTTATAAACGACGAGAACAGTTAACAGGTGCAAAGTATGAAATTGCCTTTGTAAAGTTGTGCAGGAGAATTTTTGCGCTTAAAATTCTACGCAAGTCATTAGAACATGACATTTAAGTTTTTTAATTGGTTGTTCTGCGTGAGGTCATAGATTTCGAAGATTTTTTGTGTGTGATTCTCTTTTGAGGTAGTAATTAAGAGAAAAAAACTTTTTTTTTTCATTTTAATGCTTGGTTGCCATGGAAACCAAAAACTCAACATTTGTGGCCCAGATTTTAGTTAAATTTAGTCAAAATTGACCATTTTTAACGCTTTATAGCAAAATTCTTCCTACAGATATATCTTAAACATAAAATCAAATAATAACATTTATTGATAAGAAATGACACAACATAACATTCATTCATGAAACGTAATTTTGGATTAGAACAACATGAAAAGTGCTGACACGGCAGATTTGGAAAAAAATGAAAAACCAGAATTTTACAAAATTTTAAAAATAATTCTGTCTGCAAAATATTTGGTTATAGCCTTTTTAAGTTTAAAACAATTGACCGTGTGTTATTTGTTGATGTCTTAAAAAATTGAAATAAACAAAGAACCCTCATGGCAGTTTAAAATTATAACATAAAGAAAAAGTAAATACATTTCAATTCAATTCGACAAGAAAAAATAAATTTCAAGTTTTTCTTTTCAGATAATAAACAAAAAATAAATAAAATGTGGTAGGAATAAATTAGTATTTAAAACAAAAAAATGCTGAGTCAGCATAATTCAAATTTTGTTTAATAGTGGAATTAAACAACAAAAAATAAATCCAAGCTTTTCATTCCAAACACTAAATAATAAATAAATAAAATGTGGTGGGATAAAATAATTTATAGTGTTGAAAACAATGTTAAGGGTAAAAAAAAAGTGCCGAGTCAGCATTATTCAGATTTTGTGTAATAGTGGAAAAAATTATTAGTTTGTGTGTTTCTTGTTTTATGCCTGTTAAAAATAGGGTACGTACAAATATAGGTAGGCAGGTAATGAATGAGAAGTAGATTCTTAGTTTAAGGGTGCTTAAGCAAAAATGGCAATTAAAAGGCTAGGATTGGTATAATTACAAACACCAAAACCTTAATTTCCTGGAAAAACCTTAATTTCCGCGTCAAAACCTTCATTTTTTAAGAGTTTACTGTAAAATTAAGTGTTGTTATCTGAAATTTAGGGTGTGACGGGGAAATTAAGGTTTGACGCGGAGATTACGGTTTTTACTCGGAGATTCAGGTTTTTGGGGGGTTTTTTTGTTGATTGGACCCCTGGGTCGATTTCAATGACTTCGGCAGGGTTGTTGATAACAATCATGTACTATACTGTAGATCTTTATCTATTTGTCTGTGGCTATAACTTTATCAATGTTTACATTTATTTTTGTCCAAATAAATACAGATCATGTGCAAAAAACTAAAAATTCGGAGATTCAATACACATCCGTCATATTGTTTACCTGTAACGAATATGAAAAGAATAAAATGACGGATTCACTAAAGTATTTGTTTTGAAAGTTGTTTCTAATTACTTTGTTTTTTGTTTCCCCAACAGGTTTCATGGTAAGTTTGTGTTATTTAAATTAAATTTGTTACCTGTTTTATGTTTTGTTCAATGTTTTGTTTCATTTTGCTGTGTTCTGTTAAAATCTGTTGCTGTTTAAAATTGTTTAAATTTTTATTTTGCCTTATTATTACGTTGGTGTTAATTTGGTTTTTTTATTTTTTACAATGTTATTTGCGCAACTGTTCTGTTTTCAGCGGTGGCTTTAAAATGAAACTGTTTTATTAATGATTACTTAAATATTAAATAATTAAATTAAATAATTTCTTTGTTGTTCCTCAATACGTAATAAGTTACAAAGCTGCGTCAAGGTCCTGTAAAAAGTTTAATACTGCGACAAAGGTATGTTTGTTTGTTTGTTTGAATGGTGTTTTAACGCCACTTTCAGCAATTTTTCAGCTATTTCATGGCGTCCAGTTTTTATTGGGGGAGGAAGCCGGAGTACCCGGAGAGATGTATGTTATTTGTTTTCTTGAATTTGGTAATTATTATTTTGCAGGTTTAAATATTTTTTGTTGCCGACTATATGTTGGTGTATTGTAAAAGCGATGTGTGGTAAAGGGGCACGTGCACGGAAGTAACGCAGAAAATGTAAAATGCATTTTATTGTGAACTTAATTGTACGTAAACAGAAATTTAAAAACTCTTATTTTTTATCACTTGTTCTTTTCTTGTTACGTTTAGAAGCTCCGAATTAAATTTGAACGGGAAACAACATCAAAAATGTTATTTTGAATTTTTGGTAGTTCTTCGTCACAAATCTGTTAGGTATAGTTGCGTTATTATATCAGCAGGTGTCCATCTAATCGGAAAATTATAACTATAATTATTTATAGAAGTTAATTTTTTATTGTGAAGTAGGTAGAAAGTATCAATGATGTTGTGAAGAAAAACCTGCGTAAATTATCCCTAATTGAGCTTATGGTATTTGTTCTTTTTTATGTAAAAGTCAACATATTTTCCTCTTGTACCCAGTGTGAGATAATGTATTCGTAGTTGCGATAATTCCAAACTGTTAAGCATCTTCTTAATTGAAACATACAATTAATACTCTTAAATCCGAAATGGCTATAGTATTGACTAAATCGTATAAGCGAAACAAAGACTGTGACGTTTTTATGAATGCGAGATTTTGCTTTGAAATACTACAAGCGTTTTTCACATCGCGAGTGCATCTAAAACAGAAGTGTTTATACTTTATTCAGAACGGGTAATAAAATCACTTTAACATTGACATTTTAGTCGCGTCATTTTTCAAAATGTACAAGGTTCAAGAGTCTTTTAGCTTCGTCGTCTATAATTAAACGCATTTGTAACGAACGGATTTTCTTTCCGCGCTACGACTAAACTGTGCTAAAAAATATGAATATCCAACAAGGATTCAACATAGGAGGATTCCAAAAGGGTGGAAGTTATCTATGTTATTTACTGATTTTACAATTTATAGATCAACATATACAAACACGCGATGTATGTACTTACAGATGGCGTCGGAGTGAAAATAACTGTGTGGTGAAACATGTACATTGTAAATATCAGAAAATATATACAATTTATTTGCAGCAGCCTTAGAAACGGGTAGAAATGCGAGGCTCTGTCAAGCATTTCTCACCCGTTTTGCGGTGAGAACAAATAAACTATATATTTTTTTACATGTACGAATATTATTTTTAATATGAAACCATAAAATACGTTTATACCAATGAAAAACATGAAAGGGTGCACATCTATCCGATTTTTGACTTAAAATTTTCAGAGATATATCGTGTCGTAAACCAGAAAAGAACACTAAATATTATAAGAAATGAGGACAGTGGAACCAGCAGACTTTTTTCGGCGCTGCTGACTAAAGCAAACATTTATTCTTCTACCTTTATTGTATATCAAATGATTGCAGGATATCTATCTAAGTTATCATTGTATCTACTCATAATCATTTGAACGAATCGTACTCTCGATCAGATTAATGCTTTTTCAGGCAGTGCCGTTTAACAACTTGATACTTAGACGTCAGTAATCGTATCTGTTTGCACATGCTCATTAATTATAAAGTTGTTTATGTTCTTAGTAAGTAATATTTCGTCTGGTAAAACAACTTTTCCGCCGTCAGCGCAATAAGTGCTATTGCAATTGGTTGTGTCGTGGCTATACTTCGGCTTTCTTCCCAAAAAAAAACTGGACGCCATGATATAGCTGAAAAATTGCTGTAACTAGCGTCAATAGTTATTCAAACAAATAAAGCAATTGTTTTTTAAAGCACAATGATAAATACAGTTCGACTTGTACAAATCCCCCCACACATATCCTGGATCGGTAAAAAAACGTTCAAGTGCATATATATATATGCTTCGGGTGTGACTTTTTGCTTAAACTTACCCAAACATACCCAAACTTACCCAAACTATACCCAAACACACATTAAACTAACATTTGATTGCATTTATATTATGTTTAAACATTTTATATACTATATTTTTGGTGGAAAATGTTATAAAAATGAAGGTAACATGACAATTTTCGCTGTTAAAAATCGATCTTATTAAGCACTTTATCATCGTGAAAAATGTATTACCCAAACACTAATTAAAATGAGATTTTTGGTGGTAAATATAGTATAATAAAAAATATAGTATATAAAATGTTTAGAATAATAGAAAATGCAAAAAAATCTTATTTTAATGTGTTTTTGGGTATAGTTTGGGTAAGTTTGGATAGATTTGGGTAAGTTTGGGTAAGTTATTTGGTAAGTTTGGGTAAAAATATATCTGTAATATATCTGTACACAATATCATACAACATTAAAGATATTAGTATACACGTATACACGTCTCTGCTGTAAAAATAATGCTTTGTTGGAGAAAAATGCAGGTAAATACAGCAAAAGATAATTCTTGTCGTATTTCAGTAGACATTTCTCTCCTATAAAAATAATGCTTTGTTACAGTAAAATGCAGTTTTTTGTCAGGAAAAACTTGTCATCGTCTCATTTCATTTTGGCGACCAGAGGTACGAAACTGTCAACTGTAATCTATATAAATTGGTTGATGAAAATAAATTCACTACATATTGACGCGGCAATTTATTATGTTGATCTTAAATACAATGTTGGTAAACTAAATATGTGTTGTAGTGATCATAAATAAACTATCACTTAGAAACAATCGCTAATAACAATTGCAAAAATGATTTAACTAAAAGGCATTCCTCCATTATTTAATATTTAAGTAATCATTAATAAAACAGTTTCATTCTAAAGCCACCGCTGACAACAGTTAAACAAATAAATTTATAAAAAAAAATAAAACGACATTAACACCAACGTAATAATAAGGAACAATAAAATTATAAAAAGTTTTAAACAGCAACAGCTGCTAAAAGAACAAACCAAAACGAAACAGAACCTTTTTAAACAGTAAACAAAAGATTAATAACACAAACTTACCATGAAACCTCTGGGGAAAAAAACAAATTAATTAGAAACAACGTTCAAAACAAATACTTTAGTAACATCCGTCCTTTATTCTTTTCATATTCGTTACAAGTAAACAATATGGCGGATGTGTATTGAATCTCCGATCGGTGATGTTTCTTGTAAATAAAATTACCTTCCGATCTTCAAATGTAAATGTTATATTGCAATTTTTGTAAAACAATCACGGTAACTTACGTAATACATTATTTTTATTAAACAATTTTGCAAAGAATACCTCTCGTCATGAAAAGTTGACAGGAAATGTATTCACGTTCGTGCATTGTAATATTTTTTTATTTTTGGCACAAGATCTGTATTTATTTGGACAAAAAATAAATATATACATTGATAAAGTTATAGCCACAAATAAAAACATTAATTTCCCCGTCCACCATTAACTTCAGATAAAAACACTCAATTTTACAGTCAACCTTTAAAAAATTCAGGTTTTGACGCGGAAATTATGGTTTTTCTAGGAAATTAATGTTTTGGTGTTCGTAATGTATGAAGAACTAGAGTACAAATGTAGGTAGGGGAACTAGAAATACACAATTTGTACATGGATTTAGTTGAAAAGTTCAAAGCCTTTAAAATGATGACAAAAAGCTAGCATTCTGAAATAAAACCCAGGGTTACCCAGGTACAAAAAGTCGTTCACTTTGGGTAATGTAACATGCAAACTATGTTGGAAAAATGTTCCGAATGTACACTATTCTTTATTTTATAATATGGAGTATATTATTGACCCTACAACACAGAGGTCACCCACATCCCATTTATTTTAAAACCAGGGAAAAATAATCTACCCAGGGTCTTCTAAGAAAACTGTTATGTAAATTTGCAACCACTGACTAATAATGTTAAAATTGATCAAGTCGGTAAACAGAATAACACTGAAGCAAGAATTTCACAAAACTCTATAACAAACGTGGTGACATCAATTTTCCCTTCTTATGTAGCAACATTCCATCCGCTCTAGGAAATGGAGTTTACATATCACAACTAATCCATTATTCAAGAACTTGCGACACATACTGAAGGACGAACAGAGGTAAATCAGCATAACAACATTTTCACTCATTAAAATTTTTTGTCTAATGTCATTTATTTCTGCATTTCTTCTTGCTTCAAGTTCGTCATCTTCTTTGTTTTTCCTACACATCCTCGAGAAAAAGCTTAATAGTTGTGTATAGACAATATTTCATCAAATGTAAATTTTCTTCTTCCGTCAGCATTTTTTGCAGTCAACATACTCAGAAACACTAAATGGATCGTCTTTGCGCCCAGCCACTATTCCCTGGTTAAATTTATTTATTAGATAATCTTTTGGGTTTTGGCATTTTCTTTCGGTTTTTTGTGCCCAGCCAACAGTGAGATCACTCTCAGTTTCAGACAATTCTTTTGTTTCAGCAGATAGGCGTTATACACCACAGAGGAATGAAGATTCAGATAATTTTTCATAATACTTTTTTTTCATTACATCTGAGTTGAAGAAATTCCATTTCAAGACGACATTTCCCAGCAAATTTGTGGTGTAAGAGTTTTTTCTCGCTTGAAAATTCTGCTGTGCAGCCATTAGTTGTAAAATGCAATAGTAAGGTCTCATCCTTGTCAGCTTTTTTGTTGAAAAGTTGATGAAATTGAATGTCTTGAGGTTCTTTTAAAACAGTAAATCTTGGAGTTATCTGTCTGAATTCACAAACCTTCAATAAAAATAAAAACAATATTTGTCATACGAAATATCAAAATTAATCAACTTTAACTTTCGTAAACAGGAAGTAGTTGTGCAACATAACTGAAATAAATTCCACAATATGACATCCTTTGCCGCCCAATAACATGAGGTTGTGATATGTATAAATTTGTTAAAAAACCGTTATGAAATTTTTCTAATTTTAACTGGATTTGACAAGCTGAACTCACAGTTGGCAACATGATGGGTGTTTTGCAACAAGCACGGAGTGCTTACCCTTCCAGAGCACTCTCATTACCATTTGAGTTCCTGTTGTTGCTTGCTATTCACTACAGTTGTGTTGTCTGTTTAATTCATTGTCCTGTTTTCGTTTTTGTTTACTGGATTTGCCTTTGGCCGTTTGAACTTTTGACATTTGAATGCCTCATTGGTAGCTCTCGGCTTGCTTCACTGGCCATATTTTATGTTTAAATCCAAACAAAGTCAGTTATTCCATACACAGGAAATAGGTGATTTTTTTCTTTCTGTTTTAAAAATTGGACATTCAAACATATAATGGCACTCGTCACTTAATTTGTTACAACTACAAATATCACATATTCTATCGTCTCTTACAACACTCCAAAAACGACCTTTTTCGATTGGTAAATGATGATTCTAGCATCTATAATTACAAAATGCTTTTCTTAAATCATGTGGAAGTTCAAGTAAATATTTTTCAAGTTCATGAGAACGTTTGAAAATTCTGACATTTGGCAGAACAAATACATTTATACACCAATGTTGTTTATATTTATAAAAAAGTTTCTGTTTTACACTACTTATAAAAGATGCAGAACTTGGTACATGTTGTGCTAACCAATACTCAGAAAAACCATTTAAAATATTTTCAATACAAGTAATCCACTTAGAATGAAATATATTTTTAGTGTGTAATCCATAAAATAACTTGTACAATACAGCAGAAATTTTATCCTGTTTCTTACAAATAATTCTTTTCCATAACCCCAACATTCTAAACTTAATAAAAACATCAATGGGATTTCTACCAAGTTCTCCATATATAACTCAATTTGGAGTCGTTTTGTTCACACCGAGTATAATTTTATAAAATTGTAAACACAGAGGTTCCATTGCTTCGGTTTTTTCACATCGCCAAATTTCACAGCTAAACAGTAAAATAAGTTGTAAATCAATAGGTAAACCAAGAGCTCTACATTTTCTTAACATACTAAACATAGCTTTTCGACCTTGTTCAAGTAACTTAATTCTATTCTTACAAAATGAACCATTTGACATAAATATAACACCTAGATAAGCAATGTCATCAACTACATTTAATACTTCTCCATTCAATGTGAATAATGGTTTGTTTACAATACGATGTTTATTAAATATAACAACCTTAGTTTAATCTTCACTAATTTCCAACGTCCATGTTTAACAAAATCGGCACAAAGCATTTAGTGCAGATTGAAGCTCTAACTGTGATTCAGCTAGTATGACAGTATCATCAGCATAAAGTAACAAATATAATTTAAGATAAACAGAAATTTAATCAGTATCAAGAACAATATGACAAGCATTATATACATCCTTTAAACCATCATAAGCTTTTGATATAAATTCAACAAGATCTTTTAAGAACAGTGAAAAAGGAGAGGTGACAAATTTTCTCCTGGACGTAAACCAACATTACTTTGAAAAGTCAGACAAGTTATTACTCTGTCTCACACAAGATTTAGCATGTTCATACATTGCATGAATTATAGTAAACATGTTTCCATCAATACAATATTTTGACAACTTTTGCCATAACGCTATTCTGTTTACTGAATCAAATGCCTTTCGATAATCAATGAAGGCAGAGTACAACGATTTTTTCTATTTCATCTTCATTTAAAGTTATTTGTTCTATTTCAAAATCAGGGGAAGTAATCTCGGATAAACTCGCGTTTCTTTCATTAATATTACATTGCTCACAAAAGTATTGGTTAAAAACATAGCCTTTTCACGATCTTTATCTAAAACATTTTCGTTCTTCTTTAAAAGGGGTATTGATTCTCGATTTGTGTTGCAAATTAGAGATTTTACTACTCTCTACCAGTTTTTACTATCAATTTGATCATTAATAATTTTGGTTGATATGTTATCGTAATATTGATGCTTTGCATCCCGTACCATAGTATTACACTTGTTTCTTATCTTTTTAAATTTGTCCCACCAGTATTGATTTTTTTCTTGTTTGGCTTTTTCGTGAACTCTATTTTTCTTTCTTATGACTTTTTTTACCTCGCCTGTAATCCATGGTTTATCTTGTTTGTCTATTCGAACCATTCTATTTGGAACAACAATGTCTGTTATTTCTTTTATCTTGTCTTTTTTGAGTAGTTGAGCTGTTAATGTCGTTTACGTCAACCAGTGAGTCCCAGTCCACTTCAGATAGTCTTTGTCGGAGTTGTTGGTAATCCCCTTGATCATATAAATATATTTTCCTTTTAATAATTTAACAATCCGATTTATAATGGTCAAAATATCTAATAGCTGGTAAATGATAACGGATAAGATCAAGAAACGGGGGACAGACTTCCGTATACGTTATGCTATGACGATTATCAACGATAACTAAATCTAAGATAGAAGAGGATGTTTCGGTAAAGTGTGTCTCTTCGCTTATTAGTTGATGTAAGTTAAACTGATCTGGTATAGTTTGAACTTTATTATTTTGATCTGTTTAAGCTTGATTTACATTAAAATCGCCAGTGATAACCGAGTCTGTATTTGTGTTAACTGGAGATTCAATTGAGATTTCAACATGATGCCAAGCGTCATTACTACTATTTGGTCGAAAATAGAAAGTTCCAAATAGATAATTCTCATTTTTAATACTTAATTATAACCATATACATTCAATGTTTCCTCAGTGTAGGTCGGGGCGCGGGGTATTGTGAATAGAATCCTTTACATACACAGCAACTCCACCACCTAATCGATCTTTTCTATCATTATAAAAATAGTTATAACCTTGTATTGTTATATCTTCATCTTTCACGCTTGGGCGGAGCCAACTTTCTGTGGATGCTAATATGTCATAATTATGTTACTCAATTGAAATTCGATCTAGTTTTGGTTTTAGACTTTGGATATTTAAATGGAGAAATGATACCGAATTTTGGAAGAATGAACTATCTACCGTTAGGATAGTATAATTACTTGAACAAATTCGTTTGTGTCTTGATTGGACGGACATGAATTCGTCTCGATACCGGAGATATTTAACAAGCACAAAGCTATAACACACATATAAGCAATGGATTTAATGGGAGAGACGGTGTTCTTTTTGGCGACGGGCCTTGAATTGCCGCATGAAAACTGAAGTTTCCCGCGATAAGATGTTGGAAATGCGTATTTGGGGATGAACCTGAACAATAAAACCACCGACGGCAGGGCTTTAGTTCCAAAGACCATGAATAATTTTGCATATAGAATGTCTTAGAATCAAAAACGTTTGTTATATTTGACTGTTGTAGCGATTGTAAAACACGCCTATTCTCTTGCGACTTGCTACTATGTTAACCGGCATCTTTAGGATTTGCAGACTGATAACACAGCAAGAGAATAGAATTAGATCTGATAATTACATGTGAACATGTTTTGTAGTATACCTCTTTTGTGAAAATGTGATTTTGAGTTATACAAGTACAGTATAGAAGGGGAAAAGTAAAATAATAGTAGTGGTAAAGACAAATTATGAATAGTACAATATTCATAGGAAACAGAAAAGAGATGGAACGGGTGAGTAGATAAATTAAATTCTTGGGAGAAAAAATCTTTTTTAATACATCATAGCACAAGGAATATCAAATATAGATAAGTACGAATAAAAATAACAAAATATTACGAATTCTACCTAGACAAGACAATTATACAGGTATTTTGGGATGAAACAAGATTCAAATAAACAAAAAATCGTCTTTAGTAATAAAATAAACTATAAAATCACGGTTTGCGTATGTTTAGAAAGTTCTATAAAGTAGATGATGTAGTTTACCATGGGGTCGTTTAAATTTAGTAGGGCTATATCTAAACTAAAACACCGATCTAAAAGTGCGTGGGAAATTTAAAGTAGACCCAATAATACATTCACATTTTGATTGGTAGAACGATTATTAGGTACATTTTACGCAATAGTAGTAAGAAAGGAATGTACTATGACCTACTTGTGCGGAATAGTAGTATAAGATGTTTTTGAAAGTAGGAACAAAACTAAATAATTGGATTGTTGAACTTGACAGTATAAGAGATATTGTAGAAATGAGACAATTCGTTTACAATTACAAATTTAGGGTATGCTATAAACGAGATGATAATATATTTAGAGGTCATCAATAGTAACATGATATGAAGGACCTGCCATCGATGCGAGGTGGTTAATATCCTCAGTCGTAACAGTGTATATTTTATTCATTCTGTCCTTGAATATTTTGCCATTTATTGTCCAATGCTGTTTGTAGAAGCTTGATTTAGCTAGGACTCTGACGTGTCTATACATCTAATGATCTTGTGAGGTCCTCATTGATATACACATTGGGATAAGTGAACTTTTTCAAGTTCTTTCTGCACTTGAGAATTCTAATCTTTATATTCGGGTTCTTCACTCTGGACATTATTTGCCAAGGTTTATCGCGTGGTGTTACCATGTCCCCGTCTATATTTTCGGTTTCTTCTCCTTCGTCCTCGGTAGCCTCGGATGGAGGGGATGGGTCATTGCGATGTGACCGCTCTAAGTCTGTCTTCTTGAAGCCAGGATCTATATCAGTAAAGAGTTTACAAATGATGTCATCTGTGTTTTCTCCTGGCATTTCTAGAAGACCTGATCGCCCTATAAGGCTACGTCTTCCGTACTGTTTAAGGTCGCCTAACTTGTACCTCATACGGCAATTTTAGCTTTCAAGTCCTGCAACTCTAGATAGTATAGGCTTGATCTCTTCGTGGACCATTTCCCTTACAACAGTAATTAAATTGCTCATGATCTTTGACTCTACTGCAGAAGCAATACGTTCGATATCTGAATCGGACAAAGATATTTGCGGAAATCACCTGAGTTTCGCTGAAGACGTCGTCATTGTCTTGGTCTATGCTTCCAGATTGGAATCTATATCTCTTTATATTAGTCTTTATAACATTGATTTACTAATTTTTATAAGGACTAGAATTTATTATAAAAATCTGCGACAATGCATTAACACACATTACAACTCTGTTGATTGTTTATTTGTTGTTTGAATGGTGTTTCAGCAATTTTGCAGCTACATCTTGGCGTTCATTTTTTATTGGAGGAAGCCCGAGTATCCGAGAAAACCAACGACCTTCTGTGGGAAAAAGGCAATCTTTGTCAATTGAATAGAGCAACTCGGTTAAAATATTAAATTGTGGGACAAAACATGTGTAAACATGGTATAAAAAATAAAAATTGTTTGGTAACTGATTGCATGACGATTTTTGTTGCTATTTTAAGCCGCATTTTTGCAGCTCCTGTTTTACATTTTTAAAGCAGAGAAAGCCGAAGTACTGGATCCAACATTATTTAGGAACACTTGCAATCATTGAGTTTGATCTAGAAGCCGTTGACAGACTCGTAAATAATAGTTAATGACACAATATTTTAATTAATCGGCCATCGACGCCTCCTATACATGATACAAATTTACCTGGTTCATTGTCCTGGCGAAGTTATATCCAATTAAACAGATTTTTCCCTGTGGTATTTTTTTCTTAAATTAAAACACCGTGAACTAAAAGTTTCAATTTATCTTAATTGCTTTTTCTATCTTGTACCTTTAAGTACAATTTTTTAAATGGTTAATATAATCATGTAAACTATAAATAGATTTGATGCAAAGTTTAGGTCAATGATTAATAAACTGTTTAAATTCCTATGATTTTTTATGTAAATAACTTTTTGTGTGAATATAAAGAAATATAACACGGACTATGACGTCTTTACTGTTTGTTGTAATATGATTCGTCATTCATTTAGACAATTCAATGATAGAGCCCACTTCTTGATTCTCCTTGTATGTATTATAATCAATTATAAAGAGTCTGTTGATTGATTGAAAGATTAATTGTTAAAATAATGTTAGTAAACCTAACCGAGTGAAGCAATGAAATTTAAAATACAAAGTTTTCTGAAATGCATAGAGGTTGTTTTCACATTACGTTAACAACACGAGGACTCTGAAGACTCTAATGAATATTGCTAGTGAATATTAAAGTATTTAGAAGATTACTATATTTTAGCAATCATTTCTCCAGTCTTAATATTTAATTTATTACACTATTTACAAAAGAACAAAATGTAAATATATTGCAAAGATTTAATGTACGATGTACAAATACAAGGCAAAAGACATTTACATATCGCAGACAAACCAAACAGTGAAATTTATAGATCTTTAAAACAATGACATTTAAAACCAAGAGTTTTACTCTGCCATAACAATAAGTAATAAAATGGTTATATAAGTGGATATAGTCGCTGCTAAATCATTTATAGCACTTGAGTTCACGAATGCGTTATATTGGGTTTAGGTTTCTCTCTTTTTTATTTTTATTTGTATCCATATTGCTCTGTTTTAATTCGGAATTATTAACACATATAGAGCTGTTCACGATAACTTATTTTTACTTCGGTAAACAGTTTTAACATCTGTACCCTAGATTCAAAATTTTGTTGATCACTGAACAGCAATCTCTCAATAGCAAAATAATAAATTATATATTGTATATATTTATTTCATAAGAATAGCTTTGCAGTGCATTCGTGTAATTTCTACAATCCACGATACTATTTGATCACGAGATTTTAAAATATTTTTATTGTACTCGCAGCAAGTGCAATAAATCTGTTGCCATATAAACTGTTGTTAACTGTTCACGTCGTTAATTACAATATAAATGAATACAATAAAGTGAATGGATATATTTATCGTAAGCAGACTGCTAGCGTATCGTAAAATATAGTTTCGTCCTCGTCATAATAATTAAGACATACTATTTTGGCCCACAATTTCTTTAATGTTCGAGGCATTTCATCAGTTGGTATCTCATCCTTTTCAATTATTTTTACCATGTTCTCCGGTCCTTCTCTGAAAGCATGCAACCGGGTCATTTCAATTTCATACCCACACCATGAACTTTTCAGGAAATTTCTTGTTACAATGAATATTATCTTACGACTACTATCAATTGCCCTGACAATATATTTTTTGCAATCCCATCACCCGCAATGAAATGTCTAGTATCAAAACAAAGATAAAAGCCATGATCTGTCATTTGTCTGTAAAATTTAGTAACCGATTGAGTATTTATGCATTGTTTACAATGAATACACAATAAATGACAAATACAAGGGAGCAGGTATTTATGCGTTATTTTCAATGAGTACACAATAAATGACAAATGCAAAGGTACAGGTATTTATGCCTTGTTAATATGTACCCAATAAATGACAGATACGGGTACTTATGTATTGTTGTCAATGAATACACAATTAATGACAAATACAAGAAACAGGTATTTATGCATTGTCAATCAATACACAATAAATGATAAAAACAAAGTTCCAGGTATTTATGCATTGTCAGTCAATACACAATAAGTGACAAAAACAAAGTTACAAGCATTTATGCATCGTCAGTGAATACACATGGCTTGTCAATGAATAAAAAATAAATGACAAATACAATGATACCGATATTTATGTATTGTTTTCAATGAATACACAATACATAACAAATGCACAAATACATGTATATATGCATAGTTTTCAATGAATACACAATAAGAAAAATAGCAAAGAAAACCGACCGAACAACAAGAGACAGAAATCAAGGGACAGTTACAAACTCGGATATAGACAAACGCAACACAAAACCAAAAAATCAAAAAAACAGAAAGAGAGTAACCCAAACCCAATAAAAACCATGGGTGCACTCAGGTGCTCCGGACGAGTAAGCAGTGCCTGTCTCTAATTAGACAACCGTCGAGTTACTCATTGTCATATCTAGGGAAAAGTAAATCCAGGAATAGGAATCACTACCTTTGACTCAGCAAAAATGTCAGATCGTATTTGAGACACTGATTTCCTATAACGATCAATTAAGTCATGGTGACGACAATAGAACTTCTGGAGAGATAACATCAACCTAGGTGCAACAAACCCTTGTTTGAGTAGTTTAGCAGTCAACAGCAGTGATCGGTCTAGAAAATCGGAATACCGATAAGTTGTGAGATGTACACACCATACGTGGGAGATGCTGGATTGTTGCGGTCGATGAACGGGAAGTAGACAATTGGAAAGTTGAAGTCATCACGCTTGTCGTAGAGTCTAGTTTGTAGTTTTCCGGAGTCTATTTATAGAAGTAGGTCTAAGTAAGAGGCTGACCTTAGTGTATTGGTGGTGTCTTTAATTTCAAGCTCGCTAGGGTAATTTGGATGTAAATAGTCACAAAATTTAGCATTGTCAAGGGACAAAACAATATCAATATAGCGGAATGTTAAATTAAATGTCCGGGCCAGTGTCCTTTCTTTCTTCATCAGCAAGCCTTCTAAGAACTCAGCCTCATAAGAGTACGAAAACAGGTCGGCGTGCAGAGGAACACAATTAGTACGCATTGGAATACCAACAGTCTGTCCTCAAACATAACGAATATGTGTCAGTCAGAAAATCTAACATATGACAGATTTGGTCTTTAGTATATTTAGTATAAGATTTAGAGATTATTACAAAAAGTTATATACTTAAAAAAAATCCAAATTTGGAAGGGATAAAGGAATATATCGATCACACAGAAATAGAAAACATGCTTAATAAAAAAAAGTGATACATTAGAAGGTAAAATGACTGAAAGTGAATGCACAGAAGCAGTTTTTAAGATGAATCTCCAGGATTAGATGGTTTAAGCGTTGAATTCTACAGAACCTTTTGGCAGAAACTAAAATCGTTTTTGGTTAAAGTCTTTAATACCTGTTATGAAAGAGGTGAATTAACTAATTTAAAAAAATAGGTATAATTTGCCTGATATATAAAAAGGAGACCCTCATTAAATGTTGATACAAAAATTCTAGCTTATGTTTTAGCACAAAGACTTAAACCTGTGCTACATAAAATTGTTAATACTGACCAAAATGAGTACATGAAAAATAGATACATTGGGTTTAATATACGATAAATACCAGATGTAATAGACCATACAAACAGATATAATTTAGAAGGGGCAATCTTATTTTTGGATTTTTCAAAAGCTTTTGATTCAATAGAATGGAACTTTATGTATGAAGCACTTAAAAAAATTGGTATTCAAAGCTCAATGCTTAAATGGATAAAGACAATGTATACAAATATTAAGAGGTGCATTATTAATAATGGCTGGATTTCTTCACCTTTTTCAATTTTACGTGGCATAAGACAAGGATGTCCTTTCAGTGCTTTAATTTTTGTTATAGCAGCTGAGATTCTAGCTTGTAGGCTTAGACAAGACCGTAACATTAAAGAGATCCAAATTAAATTAGATGGTAGAACTCGAAGCATCAAACTAACACAACTAGCAGACAATACTACACTGTTTTTGTGTTCAAAAAAGGAAATAAGCATTGCCTTAAATATAATTTTAGAAATTTTTGGAACGTGGTCAGGACTAAAACTAAATCGAAATAAAACAGAAGGTATTTGGCTTGGGAAGTTGAAACACTGTAAAGATAAATGGGAGGATATTAATTGGTCTACAGATGTAGTCAAATGTTTAGGTATATACTTTGGCCACGATAAGAAAAAGTGTAAAGAATTAAATTTCAACAAAATTTTAACTAAACCGGAAAAAATTATAATAGATTGGAAAAAAGAAGTCTTACTATGATAGGCAGAATAACTGTAATAAAAAATTTAATTTTACCGAACCTAACTTATCTAGCATCAGTGATGACTATTGAGAAAACAAATGTTGACAAATTTAAAAAAATAATATTCAACTTTATATGGAATGGAAAGAGTGAAAAGTAAAAAGATAAACACTTTGTAAAGAATACAGGGAAGGAGGTTTAAAGATGATTGATATAGATAAATACATCCAAGCTATTCAAATCAAATGGGTTCAAAGACTACTTGCATTTACTTCATTAGACAATTTGACCAATAGTCCAAATTGGTCAGTAATCCCAACTTTTACTTCAATAATTTTGGGTCAAATCTCATGATATTTAATCATAACTTTAATGACTTGAAGATGATAGAAAATATAAAGGTTTCTCTACCAGAATTCTATTTAGAAATTACAAAAGCCTGGGTTAAATTAAAACAAACATAGAAAACAAATGAAATAAAATGTGAAGAGTTGAACTTAAGACAAATAACACAACAAATCATTTGGGGGAATAAATTTATTACACAAAATGGAAAGTGTTTTATTTATGAAAAATGTGGCGTTAAACACCATTCAAACAAATAATCTGTATACATAATAAGGTATTAACACACGTGTTTAATTTGAAAGGAATATATTTAATCATAATGTTCTATCTGATCGTTATAAATATAATTTACCAGCTTGGAGACATAAAAAAAACACATTATCTTCGTTTAAGAAATAATCTAAGGATAAAACAACTAATAATATGTTAATCCAAAGCACTTTAAAATTTAAAAAAAACAGATTTTATATGAAGCATTTTAAACCACCTTTATATTGTTTTCATAGTAGAGCGTTGTATTTTAATCTGCATCATATTACATATAACCTTAGCAAATGTCCAGTATTTTTACATAGCCCATTCGTACATATTTGGAAAAATTTCATGCAGGTGGTATGCGGTCGTAACTCTGATGTTATTGACAGATATGAAAAATTTCCCTCTCAATACGACCATACATTAATTACGTCATCGGCATCCTTTCTTCTTCCTGGATTGGACATGAAAATTTCAAAACCAATGTACACAACTATGGATGTTAAATACTCACTATGCCAAGTATCATAATGCTCGTACGAACCTTTGTTTGTGAAAAAGTCCGGATAATTAATGATCACTAATAATAATAATTAAACATGATTATGATCTTAAGGGTCATAACTGGCTCCTAACCACCTGCCGACCTTTCATTTCCAACAACCATTGACAACAACTGTAAAGTGTTGGCGGTCATCTTGGAATCAAAATGGCCGCCATAGAAAGTTAACATGTGCGACATATCGTGCGGTATAACATACTCTACTTATATTCCACTTTTTATTAAAATCCTTACACTTTAGGATTTTTAGGGATTTTTTTTTAGTTTGTGAAAATGGCGGCCTTTTTAAGATGGCCGCAATAATCAAATTCAAATTCAAATTTTGATGGCAATCATCTGAACCCAACATGGCAATCAACATAAAAAAACAAGTATCGTGCGAATTCGAGTATTTTGAATTTTTGGCGCCCTTCTTGGACTCAAAATGGTCTCCATAAAAAGTTAACCGGTGTGTCATATGGTGCAGTATAAACTTACTCTAGTTATATTCCAATTTTCATCGAAATCCGTTAAATTTTGGATTTTAAAGCATTTTTCACTTTTAAAATGAAAGCCATTTAAAGACGGCAGACAATTTCAAAATTTAAAACTGGAAGGCACCACTTCAAGTCGTTACCTTTTTGGGGTTGAAGTTTCATAGCGATCCAATCAACGCTGTCCGAGAAATCGGTCGAAAAAAAATTTTGCAGAAAGTGGAAGAAAAATAATAAACTAGTGCTGATTGTGTTGGGATAACAACACATAATGTCTCCCTGCGCTTTTTTCTTCAATAGCAGCTATTTTGAAAATGGTGTGCATTTTGAAAGTGCGGACAAGATTGAACGGAAAGAAGAAAAAAGAAAAAAGAAAAAAGAAGAAAGAAGAAGAATATTATGATAAGAAACCGTACAAAAACAATATGTCTCACAAAACTTCGTTTGGGAGACATAATAATAATAATTTACTAGTGTTGATTGTGTTGGAATGCCACTATACCGTTCAGCATGTTGAAAACCCCCCAAATACCAATTTTCGCCCAGATAATACAATGTTTTATGTAACGGCCCCCGTGTCCATAGAAACGGCAACCATTTTGAAACTGCAGCCATTTTGAAACGGCAGCCAATTTGAAAATTCCAAAAGTGGATTGCAAAACTTCAGGTCACCCTTAACATGTTCCCAAAGTTTCATATTGAATGGACATTGCATCTTAGAGAAAATGTGCGGACATGATTGAGTGGAAAGAGAAAAGAAAGAAAGAAGAATACTAAAATTAACTTGACAAAAACAATGTCTCCCAAAACTTCGTTTGAGAGACATAATAATAATAACTAGTGCTGACTGTGTTGTGATGTCAACACATAATGTCTCCGAAACGAAGCCAGATTGCCACTATATTCTTTATCATGTTGAAAACCCTCAAATACAGATTATATTTTTAGTTTGTGCAGCCTTATCTACCTACATATCAAATTTGAGTGTTGTGAAACGGCTGCCATAACAAAATGGTGTCGTTCGCGTCGAATGTATTTTTCGCAAAAACGCTCAGGGCAGTTTGCTGTATCAGTATGCCAACTTTCATTGAAATTGCTCTGGCCATTACTGAGATCTGAGAACTGCACTTTTTTCTTCAACGGCAGCCATTTTGAAAATGGCGGACTATTGAAAATTCCAAAAATAGAATGGAAAACTACAGGTCCCAAAGTTTCATATTGATTGCACATTGCATCTTAGAGATAAAGTGCGGACAAGATTGAACGAAAAGAAAAAAGAAGAAAGAAGAAGAAGAATACACTTGACAAAAACAATGTGTCAACCAAACCTTCGTAATAAAAAACTGGACAAAATCAAATGTGCATTAAAAAAATGCCTATATATCAAATTTCGTTGCAATCGGACTAAGTTGATGTTTAGTGGGGGAACCTGGGGTAGTGTGCTGAAACGGCTGCCATTATAATTACCACTTTAATCTTGAGCATGTTAAAAAAACTAAATACACATGATGTTCTTTGTTTGTGTATTAAAATCTACCTATATATCAAATGTCGTTGCAACCGGACTAAGTTGAATTTGAAGAGAGGGGGAGTTTGAAACTGCAACCATTAGATTTGCTGTACAATAAAGGTAGCCGAATAAAAAAAGTCTCTTGGTACGCTTGTCCTTGCTTCTAACGATATTTAGCATGTTGTAACGTGTTGTCAAATCCCATAATTGTTGGTGACGTCAGGCTATCACAAGAAAATGCGCCGAAAATTTCATGTAAGAAATCGGCTAAGAGTGCACATTTTTCATGTTTGTCATCACTGTTAAATGTTGAAGGATAAAAGTAATATTCGTACAGTGTCAGAAAATATAAAGATATTCGAACTCGCCGCGAAACAGGTACGAAATGCTCGGCAGAGCCTCGCATTTCTAACTGGTTCAAAGGCTCGTACAAATAAAATTCATATTTTCTGACACTAGGAATATTGTTTATATAATACTATACTAAATAAAGATTAATAATTCAATATTTGAAACTATATCAATTTAGGAAACATTAAGTAAGATGCTGATTACAACAGGATTCTATAACAATTACATAACATTATCACCATATCTTATATTTAATACAATAAATTATCAAAAAAAGAGCAAGCTAAACACCTAAATTCATAAACATAAAAGTTTTAATCAGTACAACATTAGTTAGTTAAAAACAAAAACGATAAGACACATGTTAAATACACTTATGAAGTCTTCTCAAACAATAGCTGGTATTTTACAATGATGTATAATATATGTTGAACATGGTAAAATAGTAGTAACAGTATATAAATTTTACAAAGGTATGAATTAAGTGACGAAAACATATTGGTACGCGTTTGTGGATTATACTATCAATAATCTTTTTGACCATTTGTAGGGGATATATTGCTGTACTTTTGATTTTGGAGGTATAAAGTTATACATAAAATCAGGTTTCTGTTCCTTTTGGATATGATAAAACATTTAATTTGCGTTTTTCACACTCAAGCTCACTGTAGACTTTGCTTGCGCTAGCAAAGACTGGGAGTCCTGTATCAAATCTTGCAGCCTCGACTTGTAATTGCTCCAGCGTTGAGCCGTTAAGAGTTCCACAGTTATCCCGTACTTCGCTAGCGTATGCAATCAAATGTCATATAAAGACTATATATAGCTTCTCTAAATTTTGCGGAATTAATTAATATTTTAACTTTTTTAAAACATTAATCTGTTTTAAATTAGTTTCTACTAAACATTAGTTTCACGAGAAGCAAATGTTTTGCTTCTAATCATTTCTTGCATTCTACAATAAAGAATAGATTTATATAAGGCACAACTTAACAGCAAAAACTCTAAAATGATAAATGACATATATAAGAAAGTTTTAAAAAATGAAGAGCAGATTTTCAGCGTAAGCAGAGAGTTACCGAATCGTAGAAGACAAATTCGTCCTGGTCATAATACTTGAGGCATACTATTTTGTTCCACATTTCTTTTAATGGTCGAGGCATTTCATCAATTGGTATTTCATCCTTTATAATAAGTATCACCATGTTCTCCCGTCCTTCTCTGAAAGCGTGCATCCGGGTCATTTCAATTTCGTATCCTCCCCATGAACTTTTAAGTAAATTTCTTGTTACAATGAATATTATTTTACGACTACAGTCTATTGCCCTAACAATATTTTCTGCGATTCCGTCACCCACAATGAAATCTTTAGCATCAATACAAATTTTGAAGCCACTATCTGTCAGCTGTCTGTAAAATTGAGCAACCCACGGGGAATCGCTACTGCTGTAGGAAATAAACCCATCAAATTGATATTCACTAAGTTCTTCCAGTGCTGTGTATCTCTTCCTTCTGATCCTTAATTTTAGGAAAAAATATTGAATTTCTGATCGGTATCTGTAGTATAGAGGGAAAATGAATGCAAATGAACCACAAACGGACGACATAATAATAGCGAAATATAACCAGAATGTTAATACACAATTTAACTCAAATCTGTCAAGTGAACTTATTATATCACTAATGCTATGTCGTAGTCTGTCATCTCCAATGCATTCCACATTAACAAAAAACTTTGTTCCACTCTTCTTTATCCATCGAAGGAAGCTTTTGTGGTCACAAGTACACGCAAATGGATTTCCAGGAAGTCTTATATCAATATTGTTGTTCTTTTCCAACATTTCCTGATCGTTGGTATTAAAATATTCAATTCTATTCGATGACAAATCTAATACTTTTAAAAGCTTAAATTTGCTTATTATAATTGGAATGTTTGTAAAATTATTATTCATTAAATACAAATTAAGTAGCGTTTTTTGTTGGTCCTTAAACATATTTGAGTGTAAACTGTTTAAATTATTAGAAGAAAGATCTACGACATTCAAATTAAAAAGATGTGCAAATAAACGTGCACCAGATTCAGAGTTTAAGCCAGAATTAAGGTTTGCGTTCTGTGCTGTAAATTTTTCTAATCGTGGTAAAAACTGTAAAATGTCCGTATTTAAATAAGTACAATTAAAACCTGAAATATCGAGCTCGGTCAAGTTTGGAATGCCTTTAAATATTCCTAAACAATCCTGAAATTTTATCTGAAACAAGTTTAGAACTTTCATTGACTGGCCATCTATGAATGTTACATTAGGTAATCCGAAAATGTTCGATCCATAATTCATGTAAATTTCCTGAAGTGTTGATGTTAATCGAAATGTAACATTCTTTGGAACGGTCTTTTTTATTGACCTTTCCGATGACGGAGAAATTCCAAATTTCGAAAATCGCATAACTTTCAAGTTTTTAAAAAAATGTATCGACATAAACCAGTAAAAGTCTTCCAGCGACAAACGATTATCAGACATATCAAAAACTTCTAAGCAAGTTGATTTTTTTGCAAACGTTGAAAAGCCATCAGCATGAATGTTTATAATATTATTATAAGGCAGATGCAATTCTCTCAAGCAAATATCCCACAGATATTGTAAATGTGACTTTCCTAATCTAAAATTGTTCACTTCCTTATTACCATACAACGTAATTGATGTCATTCTTCTTCCTTTAAATACTTCAAGAGCAGGAAATATCTTTTCTAAGCTCACGGATCTCCAATTCAAATTCAAAGTTAATCTCTGAAGTTTTGGGAAAAAAATAAAAGCGTTGTTCTCAACATTTGTAATTTTAATTTCTAGTTCTTCGACAGGTGTGTCTTTCAATCCTTCAAATGTTTTGTTTGTCACGACCATTGAATTTTCTAAGAATGATAAACTTGTCAAGTTTTTAAAACATTTTAATTCATTAAGCTGATCGGTTTCAATCCCATCTAAAGCCAAGGTTTCAAGAAATTGAAGTCGGTATAGTTCATCACTAAACACAATACTAGAATCACCACTGTCTGGATTTTTAGAAATATGTAGGTTCTTCAGAGACGTTAATTTCTTAAATGATCCAATCTGAAACGATTTCCATGTTAGTTGGTTTGCTGTAAGATCCAGAGACTCAATTATTGAGAGTCCGTTAAATGCATCTTTAAGAATTGCATTTATTTTGTTGGCAGATAAGTCTAGAGTTATGATTTTAGAAAGATTCACAAATACATTATTCGGTATTATTTGTAGTTCATTGTTGCTTAGGTCTAGAATTTCTGTGTCTATTGGAATATTTTGAGGAATCGCAGTAAGCTTGCGTCCAGACAAATCGACAGCGTGGGTTTCAGTGTAAATCCTATGGTCTGGTAACAAACAATTGATACCTTCAAATAAACAAAATTGAGGATAATCACTTTGCGAGCCTATGATATATCTTTAACCTTTTTCTCACATAACAAATTGTAGAAATTCGAGGGGAAAATGAAATATACGAAGAGGAAAACTTACATCTAAATGAACTCAAGTATATAGTAATGAAAAAAGCAACCAACTGTGAATATGCTCCAAGTAAAATATAGCAAACACAAATAAATGGCAGTAAGTTTAATTAGGTCAAATAAGAAATTACATTTCATGGAAAATTACAGATCGCCAAAAACATTTGCCACCCAAACACTGTTGCATTTTGAGTTTTAAAAAATTGCTTCATACGGTATTTCCAATTCAGTAGCATGCATGACGTCCATATCCAAAAAATGCAATACAGTAAAACGTGAGTAATGTTATTTAAAATATTTACTTGTAGTGGGCCCATTTGTAGTAACAAACGTGTGTAGTTTGTAAATGATGTCAAAATACTGTCCAATTCGTCCCATAAATATAAATAATCGGGTGAAACAGCCAGCCAATCTAAGGCATAGACATTTTGTTGTTCATGGAATGTTCTGATAACACCGCAGCATGCGGTTTTGTTTTATATTTGAAAAAGGTCACATGTGGTCCTTGGTTTTATATAAATGTAATATGCCTTTGAAGGATTTCGTTACTATTGCGTAGAGAGATAAAATTTTCAGCAATGACTCTAACTGGTTAAATTCAATATCAGATAAATGTCGTTTGAAGATAACTGTAACTTCTAACCATAAATACGTTTACTTTTAATAGATTTAATGTAAAACCTTTACGCAAACATTTATTAAAGTTGGAATTTGTTAGATCGTGTTATAACAGTGTGAAATGTGTTTCGTATACCTCATGTTTAACAAAATATCTTCAAACAACATTTATGTGCTATTGTACGATACATTTTATTCGAGATATTGTAAATTCAACAATGGTTCTTTGTTGATTTGGTCGTTTCTTATCAGGTATCAAACTGTTCTGGTAACCGTGACAACTCTAGTTACATTAAATTTCAAAATAATACACTATTTATTCAATTAATTTTTGTTAAACATTGTTGGTCTCTTACTTGTATTGTTTTTCAATGTTTTCAACAATACTAAACCAATTTGATACTCATTTTCGAGTTTATGTTTACTATTTTAGGAGCTTACCGTACATTATATTTTGATGTTATGTCTGCGAGTAAGACAAAAAATAGCTTCATAGTTTTGAAAACACCTTATTATTCTAAAATCGAATTGATCTGGGATATCAAAGCTTTCATCGCGAAATTAGTCAACTTTTTTGCTATATCATGGCGTCTAGTTTTTAAAACGTCGCCAACGGTATGTAGAGAGACTTCTTTTACTTGAATAACTAAGTCATTAAATTAATATGAAAAGGAAAATAGACTGTGCATAAAAATAACTTAAAGAAGCTGAGGTAATTTAGTCTACAATCGTTAACCACAAGGTGACCTTCATGAAATATAACCAAGTAGATGTGACAATATGTTCATGTTAAAATTAACATGCTATATTCAATACAAATAGCATGAAATTGTGTTACATAGTTTCATGTAGTTTAATTTATAGTTGTTGGTTTACTGTGTGTTACTTGCTTTATTTTCCCATTTTATTCCCTAATTCGATACAACTTTTATCTTCTAATAAACGTTCGTTTTTAGACCTTTATGTACAATACCATAAAAAATATAATTTTGTTTATACGATTAATGGGTGGTATAGGAGCAGCAGACGTTAATATAATTATCGTATGTATGCATTTCATTGAATTTCGTCAATTTAATTGATCGAATTTAGTGAAGTGGTCATAAAATGGCTATTATAGGAACAGAATACGTAAATACAATATAATAGTCTATAATTAATTATAAGATGTAATCATTTATACAATTAATGGGTGGTATAGGAACAGCAGACGTTAATATAATTATATTATAATTTTTTTTATCATATTTATTGTATGCATTTCATTGAATTTCGTCATTTGAATTGGTCGAATTTGGTCAAGTGGTCATAAAAATGGATATTATAGTTTCAGAATAATATAGTAGTCTATGATTAATTATAAGATAATCATATTCGTAAATAGCAGAGTGAGTTTTATAGTTTTGCAGTAAATTTAATATAATATGATTCGTATATATCATAGTTAATGAAGCAATACACTCTTTAAAGATAATATACAGTCATCATTTCGTGAAATAGAAACGTGTCTGTTTCGCGATTTTGTAACTTTGACGTCCTTTAAATGGTTGTTTACAGATGCATTCAATTGTCGCATGAATTAAACATAAAAGATTTCAAGCAGAAAAAAATATATCAAATATCACAATGTTCTAGATTGATGTTTTATACATTAATAACATTACAGATTTTACATCATTCATTTTAAAAGCCTTTTATTGACATTCTTGCAGTTTTAAACTGTCAACCACAGACCGTAACAGACGGAAAACGACTACCACTGTTATTTAAATATCGACTTGTCGTACCAGATAACAGTACACAATGTTGTTGGAAAGGAAGACAATGGCATTTTACTGACATTTTTGCAGTCTTTAACAGTCCACCACAGACCGTTACAGACGGAAAACAACTACCACTGGTATTTGCAGTCATTTTAAGGCAAGAATGTAATCTAGTGATGACATGATGTTACGAACAAATATCGTCGTACACACAGTTGTTGGAAAGGAAGACTGGTACAAGTAGTTAGGACGAAAACTGTGAAAGACTGACGGAAAATCATTCAGTAAAAGATAGTTCGGTTCTAATAATATTTAAGTCTGTGCGAAAAAAACTTTCAAAACTCGAGGATAGAGAAGAAGTTGCATTTACGAACAGGGTGTTATAAATTTCTGATGAATATGGTCATTTTGATTAATTGTAATAGCAATTACAATGATAAATAAGGTGATAAAAATTATGATTAAAATCATATAAACAAAATAGTGAAAATAAAAAAAAATCAAAAGCCAAATACTAAAAGTCATACTCAAATAACAATATTAATGAAAATACGAGTAGATTTTATGGTTTATCAAAAAGAGCAAAAGTTAAAGATGTAAGAGGAGAAAAGACAGAAAGTCTTGGCTTTAAATTTAGCAAGTCTGTTTTTTTAATGGCATAGAACTGAAAAAATGATTTGGTAAAAGATAGAAATTACGAATTTCCGACGAAGGCTCGAAAATTGTGAGGGTATTAAAGTTGTTGAAACTAATCAATTACAATGGGTAATCTCTCCAGTCTCACGCAAATTTACAAATTAGCATTCCTAAAGTGTGGGACAATTCCATGTGAAACAACTTTCATAGACTGGCTATCTATTATGTAACATAAGGTAATCTGAACTTGCTAAATCCATAATTGATTAATACTTCCTGAAGAGTAGACGGTAGTAGAATTGAAAGTTCGCTTTGTGTTGTCATTTGCATCCACACTTCATGATAACGGTTGAATTCGCATGTGGGAAAATCGTATACATTTATAATTTTAAAAAAAATGAATATGCAGTAGACACTGTCTAGCGGCAAAGGATGATCAAATATATCAAAAACTTCCAAACAAGTTCAGCTGCCTGCAAACACTGAAAGGCATGTGGCGTTGATGTCAACAATGTAATTAGAAGACAAGTATAATTCTGACAAATAAATAAGCCATAGATATCGTAAATGTGACTTTTCTAATCTTACAAAGTTGAATTCCCGATTACCAGACAAAGTCATTGCTGTCATTTTAATTCCTTTAAATACTTCAAGCAAGAGAACCATTTTCTCTAAGCTTGCATAATTCTAATTCAAACATAAAATTAATTTCTGCAGTTTAGGCAAAAAATTAAAGCATTGTTTTCAGCAGCTATAAAACTTAAGATGCTGAGTTCCGCGATAGGTAAATCTCGTAAACCTTTACTTGTACCTGTGCTTGTTATAGTCAGTTCATTACTCTCGTTGTCCATGATATTGCCTGATAAACTTTTTCAAGTTTTTAAAACATTCAAATTTATTCAGTTGATTATGGTCGGTGCCAGTTAAATACAACATTCTTAGCAGTATTACTCAGTATAGTTCATCCTTGCATGATATACCTGAGATACCGTAGTCTGGTTTGCCTTGAATCTGCAGTTCCTTCTGAGATGTTATTTGTTTAAATGTTTCAATTTGCAACGATTTACATGTCAGGTTATTTGTTCGAAGATTTAGAGACTCAATTCTTGAAATTTGGTCAAATGAGCTAACTAGAATTGCATTTAATTGATGATAAGGTAGATACAGAGTTAAAACTCTGGAAAGATTGGCAGATATGCCATTTGGAATGTCTTATATTTCATTATGGCTTAAGTCAAGAATCTCTTTGTCTATTGAAATATTTTCAGAAATGCCAGTAAGATGGCGCCTAGACAAGTGGACATTGTAGGTTGATGAGTAAATGTTGAGTAAGTCACATGATCTGTCAGTGAACAATAAATAGCTGCAAATAAAAATGAAGAAAACTCTTATTTTCATTGAAATTTTCACCTTCTAATTTTCAAATTGCAATCAGGAGGGACCAGATTGCATTGTCTGCATTAATGATTATTAACTTTGCGTGGCACTCTCCAAAAACGTTTCCCATTATGGTCCGCGGCCAGGCTTTCCGTATTAGGACCTGAAAAACCCCCAACGAGAGGGTCTCTATCTGCCAACCGGGGACGCGCTGGGCTGCTCTGCGGGTCGAGCACTGGGAACCGCCCCAGTATGGTCCCAGCACAAGCAATATAAAAAGTGTGTATTTGAATGCTACTGAAGCTGAACGACAATGTGCAACAAGCAGTCACAAAATATTCTCCAAGTGCATAAAACCATTCGAATATTTCATTGTAACTAACACATTATAGTATTTCAGAAAAACAATTATGTGCATCTATAATATCCGTTTACTGTTTACCTGTCTCATTTTCACTTATTTTAAGTGTTGATAACAAACCAACATGGAAGAGGTTATGAAACAGGAAGTTTCTATGTTGTATTGTGTTAAGTCGGTAAGGTAAACAGCTTAATCATCTGGTATAAATTCAAGTTTGTATGCAATTTAAAACTTTAAATAGCTTAAACTAAGTAACACAACCCACTTCCTCTTTCGTGACGTTCTATTATATATTATAAATGACATATAAATGGGTCTATTAAAAACTTGATGAAATGATGTGTAGTAAACTTATAATGGGGTAAAACATAATTTTAAAATGAGTCATACAACTTGTTCAGCTACGTTTATAGGATGCTTTCCTTTATATTAACGACACATGGAGTTCAGAAATATAAGATGCGTATTTCTAATCTGTATTGTCCCAAATTTCTGTATATTTAAAACTTTGAGGCTTTGGTTCCTGTTTTTATATATCTTTGTTTATATCCGGTTGTGCTATTGTCTGTTGACTTTCGAATATTATTGTTCGCTTGGATTCATTGCTATCTAATTTTGATGTGATAATGATTTGTTTGGATTGAAATAAACAATTATATATAATTATGTTAAAAATAATATAGGTGACTGCATTTAAATTATAATTAATTTGAAAGAGCTATGAAATATGATATACCTTAACTATAAATACTTTCCTTAACTTTAAAAGGGGCCTAGGTGGACGAGTGGACAAGGTAGTTCATCTACTATTGATCACGTGGTCTCTCATCACTGAGATTGCTGGTTTGATTCTCACTGCGGGCAGGGTGTACTCGACTCCAATCTTAACTGACAAGGATTGCCAGTTTTCCCACCGCAGGTCAGGTGTTTTCTCCGGGTCCTTCAGCTTCCTTCCTCAATAAACACTGGACGCCAGAATATAGCTGAACAATGCTGAAAGTGGCGATAAAACACCATACCAACAAACAAACAAACAAACTTAACTTTACAGGAAATAAATTTATTTGAATATGTTGAAGTATAGGAAATACTAATAATAATGCTCTATGGTTTATTGTAAAATCTATATTTGAATGCCCTATTTTGTTTGGTGCTGTTTACATACCACCTGAGAGCAGTAGTTAAAGTAACATTGACATTTTCAATGTAATTGAACAAGACATTATTAAATATGCTGCTGAGAAGAAATGGAAGATGCGTCTACTTGGTGACTTTAATGCTCACACTGGAACTAAGTCTGACTTTACTGTTGTTGATAACTATTTTCTTTATAATGTATGTTTACAACTTGAAGATATTTTCAACACTGTTAACTTAGAATCATTAAGTATTGATGTTTCACGTTACAGATTAGATTTATCAGCAAAAACTTATGGTAATAGGCTTTACAGATTTGTCAGAATCTTGAATTGTTAATTGGAAATGGTAGATTGGGTAAAGATAAAGTCATTGGTATGGTTACATGTAAAAAAGTACTGTTGTTGATTATTGTATATTATCACCTGAATTGTTCCCTCTCAGTCATCATTTTGAAGTATTACCCTTTGACTCAGTCTATGGTCAGTGATGTTCATAACGGTTTACATATTGAAATGTTATGTAATTCTATAATCAAAAATGTACATACTGAGCCTGCTTCCAGTGTACAAGTAGCAACTAAAGTTAAATGGGATAGTTGTAAATTAGAATCTTTTTGGAGTGCTTTAGATATCGAACACATTGTTGATTTGATCGAAGAAAATATGGATAAGTTTTGTTCATGTGTTGAAAAGGTAGATAAAGATGTCATTAATTGTTTAACTGAAGATTGCAGCAATATTTATTAAACGTTTCCTCAGCTTGTGATATGTTTAAAAAAAGAAAGTTGTTGATGATTTGTATGCTAAAGGTTCTAAAAACTGTTAAATGTCTAAGCCATCTTTTAACCAAAAGTGTTATAAGAAAAAGAAAGAGCACTATAAAGCAAAAAATTATAATTGGCGTGTAAAAACTGCTGAGAGTTAACAAAACTTGTATAGATGTAGTAAAGAATATATAAGGTGTGAAATTATCAATATAATTTGTACAAAAGAAATTTTATTAACAAGTTGAGAAATATGTCTTGTAATGATCCCTAGTCATTTTGGGCACTTGTTAACAGGTCTACAAACTGAAATGATAAGAAAAAAATGTCGAAAAGGTTTCACTGTAATGTTTCTGTGAGCATTTTAAAAACTTGAGTAATGTACAAATTGATGTTGACAATGATTTTAATGAAGATGTTGATTATAATACCCTTTCTGACTTTCAAACTGCATTAAATTGTGATATCACTGATGTAGAGGTCTTAAAGGAAATTAGTTCTCTGAAAAACAACAAGGCTTGTGGTACTTACATGATATTAAATGAATTTCTGAAACAATCTTGTAATAAAATGATTAAATGATTGATCTGTATGTTTAACTGTTAAATATTGTATTTAAATCAGGTATAATTCATGATAATTGGTCTGGTGGCTTAATGTGTCCAATTTATAAAAACAAGGGTGATGTTGAAAATCCTGATAGTAATAGAGGCGTTACTATACTAAGTTATTATGGTAAATTATTCACTGCTGTACTTAACAATAGATTGAATTCCTATCTTGAAGATATGAATGTTCTCTGCGAAGGACAGGCTGGTTTTAGAAAAAAAGGTATCTCTGATCACATATTTAACTTAAAATGTCTTAATTATTTGTACTTGCATAGAAAAAATCGTACTGTGTCTTCAATGCTTATCGAAAGGCATGTGATTCAGTTAACAGAATAGCGTTATGGCAAAAGTTGCTAAAATATTGTATTGATGGAAACATGTTTACCATAATTCATGCAATGTATGAACATGCTAAATCTTGTGTAAGACAGAGTAATAACTTGTCTGACTTTTTTTCAAAGTAATGTTGGTTTACGTCAAGGAGAAAATTTGTCACCTCTACTTTTTCACTGTTCTTAAAAGACCGTGTTGAATTTATATCAAAAGCTTAGGATGGTTTAAATGATGTATATCATGCTTGTCATATTGTTCTTGATACTGATTAAATTTCTGTTTATCTAAGATTATATTTGATACTTTATGCTGATGATACTGTCATACTAGCTGAATCACAGTTAGAGCTTCAATCTGCACTAAATGCTATGTACCTATATTGTAAAACATGGACGTTGGAAATTAGTGAAGATAAAAACTAAGGTTGTTATATTTAATAAACATCGTATTGTAAACAAACCACTATTCACATTGAATGGAGAAGTATTAAATGTAGTTGATAATTTTGCTTATCTAGATGTTATATTTATGTCAAATGGTTTATAGAGATATATGGAGAACTTGGTAGAAATCCCATTGATGTTTTTATTAAGTTTAGAATGTTGGGGTTATGGAAAAGAATTTTTTGTAAGAAACAGGATAAAATTTCTGCTGTATTGTACAAGTTATTTTATGGATTACACAATAAAAATATATTTCATTCTATAAGTGGATTACTTGTATTGAAAATATTTTAAATGATTGTGGGTTTTCTGAGTATTGGTTAACACAACATGTACCAAGTTCTGCCATTTTTATTAGTAATGTAAAACAGAAACTTTTTGATCAATATAAACAACAATGGTGTACAAATGTATTTGATTCTGCCAAATGTCTTAACTACAGAATTTTAAAACGTTCTCATGATCTTGAAAAATATTTACTTGAACTTCCATATGATTTCAGAAAAGCATTTTGTAATTATAGATGCTAGAATCATCATTTACCAATCGGAAAAGGTCGTTTTTGGAGTGTTGTAAGAGACGATAGAATATGTGATCTTTTTAGTTGTAACAAATTAGGTGACGAGTGCCATTATATGTTTGAATGTCCAATTTTAAAACAGAAAGAAAAAAATATATTCCCTCTTATTATTGTGCAAATCATAATGCTGAATAATTTTATGACTTGTTTAATTCGAGTTTAGATACTTTGTCCAAGGTTGCTAAAATTATTTGTCTTCAGTAGACTAATATGAAGATATATAATGTAGCTATTCGTGTACATTTATGAAATCTGAATGTCTTCCACTTATCGTACCTTCATGACCTTGCAACTTTAATTACTATTACATTTCATGTTTACAATCCGTTATTGTACATGTATATATGCTCCTTCATCACTTTCTCAATCTTATTTTATTCGTTCATTTGTTATTGTTCACATACCCCTGATGGGATCTTGAGAAATAAAATCTTTGAATATTTGAAGCTTCCCAACAAACATAACTTTTTGGAGAAAATGTTCTTGCAGTTGTAGTGTACAATTACTTAGTAACTTTATTATGTGACAAACTATTACCCTTATTCTAAATAGAGACCTGCAGCTTTCAGAACATTTTAAATGAATGTAGAGGCAAATTTTCAGACCTTGAAACCTTGAGCAGCGAAGACATTTTTATTGTTCTGTCGTAAGTGGGTTTAAACCCTGGCACTAACTTAGCCCAGTCTTATAAAATTTGAAAGGACACAAAAATGAATTCATAAAAAAAATTCATTGCGCCGTCGAAGAACACTCTGCCAAATTCCTTCCCTTGTCAGTTCCCACCCAGATGTTGATGTAGTCGTAGATGGAAATTTTGTGCCTCGGCGAAAGTAGACAAAAAAGGTAGCCAGTAGAGGTTTAAAAGCTGCTGATGTAATCCATCTGATGAGAACTTCAGGGATGACCCTGCCAATAAAAACTCGTAAGTAAATGAATGAATTTATTTTAATTTCCTAGCTAGACTAAAATAGAAGGGCGCTTCGCCCTGCCCCCTTAACAGTGTGCCAAAGTCAATGTGCAGACAGTATTATATAAACAATACAATCAACAAACTTAATATTATCACTTATTAGATATACAGGTAACAATACATGAAAAATACATAGAGAAATACTTGTACAAATTTTATATACAAGTATTGTCAACAATACATGTAAACATGTATTGTGATCGCCAAGTACAGGAGATCCCTTGGGTCATTTGATAATAAGTTACAAGTGTGACCATATATAGCTTCACTATCTACCAAACATTCCGTCTAATGGCCCCTGGTAAGAACTACAAGTACTAACTATGCGTGTCTAGTACCAAGTCATATCTGTTAATCAGTGTTATTTGTTAAATTTAAGAACTTTAATCCTTATTTATTAATCTCTTCATCCATGTCAGGAATGCTTCCACTCTGTACTTTTTGATTATGCCACCTTCAAAGTAATATCTTTTCAACAAAATCGTAATTTTTGAACAGATTTTACCTGAAACTCACCACTCTAGTATTCCACCAAAAGGAAAGTTCATGTAAAAAAATAAATTTTTGAGTGATACTGTACGTTGAAAATTTTCATTTGAGTTTTTGCTTTCAAATATGCACCATATTTAACAACATTTACTAATTTAGTGGGTCAGATTTGATGGCAAATTCAATAAATTGGATAGCTACTAGTTAAAAATGTCTATGAAACAATGAAACTATAGCTCATTAGGAACCGACAATTAAACTTGAAGTAGGGGAGAGAGCTTGGTTCTTTCCAAAAAAATATTTTGAAACTGATTTGTGATGAAAAAAATATTTTGGCAGCAGAGGCTAAGAAAAAAATATTTTGAATAAGGATTTCTGCCATATAAATTAATGTTAAAATTCTAAAAAAAAATTCTGTCTCGACACCTTTAAAGAATAAATATTTTCTGACAAGAACACCCCCCTTTTCAAGTTAAATAGTCGGTCCCTTACTTGGTGATATCATGTTGTTAGGGCAGTAATAAATGTTGAATAGAGCTTGTTATAATAGAGTAACACAATAGCACCTGCTAAAAATATTTATTTCATTAAAAAAAATTAGTTACAGTACAGTAATATACTAGTAAAAGACATATATATTTGTATATATATATGCCCTTCACTCTGAAACAAGAGCTAAAGTGCCCTTTTCTTGCGCCCCTCTATTTTAGATCCTAGCTAGAATTGTTTGTTTGTTTGTTTGATGGTGTTTAACGCCACTTTCAGCAATTTTTCAGCTATATCATGGCGTCCAGTTATTATTGGGGGAGGAAGCCGGAGTACCCAGAGAAAACCCCCGACCTGCGGTAGGAAAATTGGCAATCCTTGTCAATTAAGATTGGAGACAAGTACACCCTGCCTGCAGTGAGAATCGAACCCGCAATCTCCGTGTTGACAGACCACGTGATCAACAGTAGACAAACTACCTTGACCACTCGGCCACCGAGGCCCCCTTTTAAATATCGTACTTGTTAGAAAGGTACAAGGACACACACCAATAACTTGCATGGAAAGAAATTTTATTAAAAGAGTATCGCTAGACAAACTCATGTATACATGAAACTTGATATTGATCAATTTCATCTTGTTGTACTAATTGTTAGAAGAAATTGCGCCAAGATTTATGTGGAAATCATTGCAGTATATGTATAACTGACACAGATGATACATGTACATCTTTGATCCAAGCAAAGGTAAATTTTGATACTAGGAATATATATATATATCCCAAAAACCCTACCCCTAGCACATGTGCAATCATTTCAAAATTATCTACTTTGGTGTTGTCATAACAGCATTATTACTAAAATTGACGATGTCATAAAACAGCTTGTGCACATATATGACATAGCAATGACCAATGAAATGGATTTCGTAGCATTATGCTCAACACCAAATTGTCATATTAAACAGCAATAGATTATTTTTGATTTACAAGTAACTGTTGGGTCTCATTTTTATAAGAAGGCTAAAAAAATTGTGGACGTATAATGATAGGATGCTGTCCTCTGCGTTGTCTGTTAACATAAGTGTCCCCACAACAACTTTAGTTCTAGTTAACCGATTGCTGTGAAATATGATAATGATGTTTCTTACCATAAAAGGATGGATGGGATTGATTTTTGGGATTTTTGGTGTAGAAAATGGGGGCCCAAAATAGGCCAAAATGCAACTTTTTTTTGTTTGTTTCCACAATAACTTTGGGTTTGGTTGACCAAATGCTGTGAAATTTTACTATAAGGTTTCATACCATAAAACGATGAATGGGATTGATTTTCGGGGTCACTCCTTTAGGCCAAACAAAAAATATGTGTGTTTCCTTTTACATGTCTGCAAAAATAGAATAGGTATGTGGGGATTAAATTTTTTTGTCATTTGTCCCTCGCCGCAACGCGACGGAGGGACCTAGTAATGGTCTTCGTCTGTTAGTCTGTGCGTCCACCCGCTCAAAGGATTTTGATAAAATGTAGGATTGTTTGTCATGATATGAAGTTGATCATACGCAAAAACGCCATTTAGATTCGACAAATTTTAAAGGAGTTATGGGACTTTATTTACTTTGTTCATTTAGGTCATAGGAACACTTTGTGGGCGCAACTCCTCTGAGACCGCTCAACGGATTTTGATGACAATTTGTAGGATTGTTTGCCATGATATGTAGATGATCATATCGCAAAGCCATTTTGAATCGACAAATTTTAAAGGAGTTATGGGACTTTTACGGTTTTACAAAACGAATTCATGTTGAATTTTTACTGTTTGGTGGTTTTAAAAGAGATTACTAAGCAAGCTGCTATTGGCTTGATAACTAGAATGCTTTATATTAACTTTCACAGAATGTTTATTAGATTATGCCACATGTAGTTAGGCATTTGGTACTCATGATCACCTACTTCCTGTGTATGGGTTAACCTACTTTTTTTGGATTTAAACATAAAATATGGCCAGTGAAGCAAGCCGAGAGCTACCAATGAGGCATTCAAATGTCAAAAGTCCAAACGGCCAAAGGCAAATCCAGTAAACAAAAACGAAAACAGGACAATGAATTAAACAGACAACACAACTATAGTGAACAGCAAGCAACAACAGGAACTAAAGTGGTAATGAGAGTGCTTTGGAAGGGTAAGCACTCCCTGCTTGTTGCAAAATACCCATCATGTTGCCAACTGTGAGTTCAGCTTGTCAAATCCAGTTAAAATTAGAAAAATTTCATAACGATTTTCTAACAAATTTATACCAATCACAACCTCATGTTATTGGGCGGAAAAGGATGTCATAATGTGGAACTTATTTCAGTTATTTTGCACAGCTACTTCCTGTTTACGAAAGTTAAAGTTGATTAAATTTGATATTTTGTATGGCAAATATTGTTTTTATTTTTATTTATGGTTTGTTAATTCAGACAGATAAGATTTCATCTGTTGAAACTCCAAGATTTACTATTTTAAAAGAACCTCAAGACATCCAATTTCATCAACTTTCCAACAAAAAAGCTGACAAGGATGAGACCTTACTATTGTATTGTACAACTAATGTCTGCACAGCAGAATTTTCAAGCGAGAAAAAGCTCTTACACCACCAATTTTGCTTTGAAATATCGTCTTGAAATGGAATTTTTTCAAACTCAGATGTAATGAAAAAAAAAGTATTATGAAAAATTATGTGAATTCTCATTCCTCTGTGGTGTATTACACCTATCTGCTGAAACAAAAGAATTATCTGAAACTTAGAGTGATCGCACTGTTGGCTGGGCACAAAAAACCTAAAGAAAATGCAAAAACCAAAACGATTATCTAATGAATAAATTTAACCAGGGAATAGTGGCTGGGCGCAAAGAAGATCCCTTTAATGTTTTTGAGTACGTTGACTGCAAAGAATGCTGACGGAAGAAGAACATTTACTTTCGTTGAAATATTGTCTATACACAAATATTAAGCTTTTTTGTACGAAAAAAAAAGAAGATGACGACCTTGAAGCAAGAAGAAAGGCAGAAATAAATGACTATAGTTTGTAGTGAACGGGTATTTTAATTTGTCTTCTCCGATTTTAAAGAAATCTTGGGTAGAAACATTACGTTTGAATTTAAAGTAAAAGTTGAAGAAATAAGACAATACATTTACTATTTTTTTAAACTAACTCTACCTTTTTTTTCTTCCAGTTATTTCTGGATCAAGGACATGAAACTCTCAGGTTAAGGTCTTAAGTTTGTCGTCTTATAACCTTGGTATATATGATGACATTTTATTTGAACTGTTGGATCACTACAGAATGGTTCCATCGATGAACAAGTTGCCACTTTTTCCGTTATTTTGCCTAAATTTACAAATGACTTTAGCTTTCGAATATTATACTGGTATTGTTTGGATAGCAACGCTTGGCATATCGACAAGTTATTAGTAGCCCTAGCGAATGGCTTAATTCATTTAATTCACTAATAATCAAGAAATTTATCAATTTTGTTTTATATGTCATCTTTTCATTTTTATACTTGTCCTGCTATCTATATTCTTAAAACTAGAGATAAATGGACTTAGTCAGGTGGCTATGTAAGTTTTATGTTTTTTTCTGGATATCTTCTTCTACAATTTTGAAGCTACATTGTTCTTATTAAGCAGAATATTTGGACACATAATGGAGGTATCCAGCGCCAAAGGATTTTTTTGTGTGTGGAAATTTCTTAAAATAAGACTGGTAAATATGAGAACAAATAATAGTGCCCTTGTTGTTTTGTTAATCCGACAAATTACAAAACTAACATCGGATTATAAAAATAATTCATTAAGAGAGGGCCATAATTGTTTCATTATATTTTGGCCAACACCATTTTATTTAATTAACAGCTGTTGACTTGTTGATATTTCCTGCTCAGTTTAGTGCAATAGGGTTATTTACTGGGGAAAATTAGAATTGTTACCCGCTGTTAGATACGAGATCATTCAGCTGGAAACAATAGGTTTTTTCCCATCATAATGTATTAATTATAACTAACCTTTGCTCAAAGTCAGAAATATCAGCATCAACATAGCGCACAACATCTTTATCCTAGTTGATGTTACCTGTGCAGGACGTCATGGGTATTAAAGTAAAATTTTATATATGATTCGTATATATCATTGTTAATGAAGAAATACACTAATTCAAGATAATATAAAGTTCCTCTTGTCGTGAAATAGAAACGTGTCTTTTTCTCGATTTTGTAACTTTGACGTCCTTTAAGTGGTTGTTTACAGATGCATGCAATTGTCACATGAATTAAACATAAAAGAGTTCAGAAAAAAATATATATCAAATATCACAATGTTCTAGATCGATGATTTTTATACATTAATAACATTTACAGATTTTATTTTACATTATTCATTTTAAATGCCTTTTATTGAAATACATGCAGTTTTAAACATTCCACCACAGACTTTTACAGACGGAAAACAACAACCACTGGTATTTGCAGTCATTTTTATAGGCAGGAATGTACTAATGATGACCTGATGTCACGAACAAATATCGACTTGTAGTACGCACTGTTGTTGGAAATGAAGACTAACACAAGTAGTTAGGAAGAAAACTCTGAAAGATTGACTGAAATCATGCAGTAAAAGATAGTTCCGGTCTAATAATGTTTAAGTCTGTGCAAAAAAAGCTTTCAAAACTCGAGAAAGAGAAGCAGTTGCATTGACGAACCGGGTGTTAAACATTTTAGCTGAATATGGTCATTTTGATCAGTTGTAATAGCAATTACAATGATAAATAAAATGATAAAAATTATGATTAAAATCATAATCAAATTAGTGAAAATGAAAAACAAATCAACAGACAGAATATCAAAGTCATACTCAAATGACAATATTAATGAGAAAACGAGTATATTTTATTGTATCTCAAAAAGAGCAAAGTTAAATATGTATGTGGAGAAAAGACAGAAAGTCTTGGTTTTAAATTTGCAAATCTATTTTTAAATGGCATAGAACTGAACAAATGATTTGATAAAAGATGGAAATTACGAAAATCCGACGAAGGCTCGAAAATTGTGAGGGTAATAAAGTTGTTGAAAATAATCAATTACTATGGGTTATCTCCCCAGTCTCACACAAATTTACAAATTTGCATTCCTAAAGAGTGTGACAATTCCATGTGAAACAAACTTTCATAGACTGGCTATCTATTATGTAACATAAGGCAATCCGAACTTGCTTAATCCATAATTGATTAATACTTCCTGAAGAGTAGACGGTAGTAGAATTGAAAGTTCGCTTTGTGTTGTGATTTGCATCCAAACTTCATGATAACTGTCGCACTCGCATGTGGGAAATCGTATAAACTTATAATTTGCTAACGAAATGTATATGCAGTAGACACTGTCTATCGGCAAAGGATGATCAAATATGCCAAACAAGTTCAGCTGCTTGCAAACATTAAAAAGCCTGTGACGTCATTGTCAACAAGATAATAAGAAGATAAGTATAATTCTGTCAAATAAATATCCAATAGATATCGTAAATGAGACTGTACTAATCTGACAAAGTTAAATTAACGATTACCGGACAAAGTCATTGCAGTCATTTTAATTCCTTTAAATTCTTCAAGCATTAGAAACATTTTCTCTAAGTTTACAGAATTCTAATTCAAACATAAAGTTAATTTCAGCAGTTTAGGCAAAAAATTAAAGCATTGTTTTCAGCAGCTATAAAACTTAAGATGTTGAGTTCAGCGATAGGTAAATCTCGTAAACCTTTACTTGTACCTGTGCTTGTAACAATCAGTTCATTACTCTTGTAGTGCATCATATTGCTTGATAAGCTTTTTCTAGTTTTTAAAACATTCAAATTTATTCAGTTGATTATGGTAAATACAACATTCTTATCAGTGTTACTCGGTATAGTTCATCCTTGCATGATATAACCGAGTTACCATAGTCTGGATTCCCTTGAAGCTGCAGTTCCTTCTGAGACGTTAAGTGTTTAAATGATTCAATTTGCAACATTTACATTTTAGGTTATTTGTTCAAAGATTCAGACACTCAATTCTTGAATTTTCGTCAAATGAGTTAACTAGAATTGCATTCATTTGATTATAAGGTGGGTACAGAGTTAAAACTCTGGAAAGATTTGCAAATATACCATTTGGAATGTCTTATATTTCATTATGGCTTAAGTCAAGAATCTCTGTGTCTATTGAAATATTTTCAGAAATGTCAGTAAGATGGCGCCTAGACAAGTCGACGTTGTAGGATGATGAGTAAATGTTGATTAAGTCACATGATCTTTCAGTGAACAATAAATAGCTGCAAATAAAAATTAAGAAAACTCTAATTTGCATTGAAATCTTCACCTTCTAATTTTGAAATTGCAATCAGGAGGGACCAGATGTCAGTGTCTGCATTAATGATTATTAACTTTGCGATCACAAGCAATATAAAAAGAGTGTATTTGCATGCTATTGAAGCTGAAAGCCGATGTGCAACACGCAGTCACAAAATATTCTCCAAGTACATCAAACCATAAGAATATTTCAATGTAAAATGAATGCATTTTAGTATTGCAGAAAAACAATTATGTGCATCTATAATATCCGTTTACTGTTTACCTGTCTCAGACAAGCACGAAAAAGATTATCAAACAGGAAGTTTCTTTGTTGTATTGACTTAAGTCGGTAAGGTAAACAGTTTAATCATCTGGTATAAATTTAAGTTTGTATGCAATTTAAAACTTTAAATACCTTAACCTCAGTAACACAACCCACTTCCTCGTTCGTGACGTTGTATAATATATTATAAATAGCACATGGATGGGTCGATTAAAAGCTTGATTAAATGATGTGTAGTGAACTTATAAAGGGGGGAAACATAATTTTAAAATGAGTCATACATCTTCTTCAGCTACGTGTATAGGATGTTTTCCTTTATATTAACGACACATGGAGTTCAGAAATATAAGATGCGGGTTTCTAATCTGTATTGTCCCATGGCTTTAATGCTATGTAATTTTATGTGATAATGTTTTGTTCGGATTGGAAATAAAACATTATATATAATTATGTTAAAAATAATATAGGTTGCTGCATTTAAATTATAATTAATTTGAAAGAGCTATGAAATATGATATACCTTACTTATAACTACTTTCCTTAACTTTAAAAGGGGCCTAGGTGAACGAGTGGTCAAGGTAGTTCATCTACTATTGATCACGTGGTCTGTCAATACTGAGATTGCGGGTTCGATTCACACTGCGGCAGGGTGTACTCGACTCCAATCTTAACTGACAAGGATTGCCAGTTTTCCCACCGCAGGTCGAGTATTTTCTCCGAGTACTCCAGCTTCCTCCCCAAATAAACACTGGACGCCATGATATAGCTGAATAATTGCTGAACGTGGCGATAAAACACCATTCAAACAATCAAACAAACTTTACTTTAAAGGTAATTAATATGGAGAGCCAATTGACTGAAACATGATAACTTTTACGAGAGCAAGACAAACAGAAACAATTTGTTTTCTTATCTCTGTAGTTTTCTACAAAAATACTGCCTTTTTATGTTTTATTTTAATATTGATGCGTATTTCCATTCCATTATCATCCACAAGCGCATGTAAAAAATTATTGTGTCACATAAAAAATGCATGTATATTAAAATATATAAAACAAATTTCTCATTGTTTAAATGACAATTTGATTTTGGTATTTCAATGCTCTTTTAACGCTAACGTTCAGCAATTTTTCACGTACATCATGGCAACCATTTTTTTAACGGGACAAAGCCAGAGTACCCGGAAAAAACTCCGACCTTTGGATGGAATACTGGAAATCCTTGTCAATTAGGATTATACACGCGTTTATTTGAATATTTATAAGATGTTAACCCCAGAACCAAAATCCAAAAATACAGCATCTACAGCAATGGTCCTGACTTGGTACAGGCAATTAAAAAGAAATGGTGAGTTAAACCAGGCTTTATGGAGTGCCAAACCTCCCGCTTCCATTACTGCACAATGTGTGTTGGTTTGTTGATTAAAATAGATGGGTATCATATTCTACTAGTCACTAATAGGTGTATCCAACATTCATCGTAGCACAATTATTCTACACTGAATTCAAAAATTGGAAAAACTATCTGCAACCATATATCAAACGAGATAGAATATGTGCCGACAAGGAGATTGAAACTCTGTATGCAAGAGAAGCTGGAATATTGCTGCATAGGTGAGGAAAATATATAATTTTTGCATTAAAATCGTCTCGTTTGTCGTATATTCTTGTGTTAAGATGATCGTTGTTGTCATATTCCAGGTATAAGTCTAAAAATTATGCAGATGAAGCTATTTCTGTGGTTTCTTTAATTTTTAGACCTGAAGGATATAAATTCAAAATACAACGTTTACAGCCTGATTTTTCAGAAATGTCGACCAAAAAATATGATGAACATTTTAGATTGGAACTGTCGACAAAATAACAAATTCTTACACACATGGTATGGTCCATGGAGAAGTTTAAGTTTGCCAATACGCAAATGTTGCTTAAATCTCATGAAAATAAACCATATACAGTGTAAGTCAAATATATTCCTCAATACTTCTGTGCTTAATTTTGGTCTTATAAGCAAAATGTGGTGGCATTATTCTCAAAGGATTATTACGTGGACTTTTTAACGTCTAGGTCTGATATATATGTCTGGATTGAGAAATGATATATAAATGCGCCAAGGGTCCTCTGTGGAATCTGTTCACATTCATTTAAATATAAAAATTCAATAGCCAAGCAAGGTGCCACCATTATTATTCTACATTAATGTAAGCAAAGGGATTCCCATTTTCGACATATGTATTTTCGCGTATAGAAGTACCGGTAGAAACTCTGATAGATGAAACTGTAAACCGTTATAACATCAACTTGCGAAAAATATGTGTTGATGTCAAATGCTGATTACTTACAGACCATATTATCATTACAAAACAATTAAATGACAATTTTAGCTTCATATTATTGATGTTCATAGCATCAAGCTACAGTGTATTATTTCATGAGACTCATGTATGATCTACAAGTATTTTAAACCATTTTGAAATGTTCACTCATGATTTAAAAAAACACAAATCATACTTGCACCTGTTACTGTTCTCGTCGTTTATCACAATAAAAATAATTAAAGTTTAAAAAAAGTGATTGCATATATTTATCGTAAGCAGAGTAATAACGTATCATAAAATATAGTGTGTCCTCGTCGTTATATTTTAGACAGCCTATTTTTTCCACATTTCCTTCAATTTTTGAGGCATTTCATCAATTGGTTTCTCATCCTTTATGATTAATTTTACCATGTTCTCCTGTCCTCCGAAAGCGTGCATACGGGTCTTTTCTATGTGACACCCTCCTTATAAACTCTTAAGGACATTTTCCAGTTACAATTTGAATATTATCTTGCGAATACTCTTAATTGCCCTGACAATATTTTCTGCAATTCCGTCACCCACAATGAAATCTTTAGCATGTATACAAACATTAAAGCCATTATCTGTCACTTTTCTGTTAAAATTGAGTAACTCAAGTAGAATCACTGCTCCTGTAGGAAATACAGGCATCAAACTGATATTCACAAAATTGTTCTAGTGCATTGTATCTCTTCCTATCTATCAGAAAGAAGTGCTGTATTTCTGATGGGTAGCGATAGTATATAGAGAGGAATAATACTAATATAAAGGCAAGGGATGACATAATAATTGGAAAATATAACAACAATGTTACTATTCAATTTATCTCGAAGTTGTCAAGAGAATTTATTATTTCACCAATGTTATACCGTATTCTGTCTGCACCAATGCATTTTACACTTACAACAAATTTCATTCCACGTTTTTAAAACCTTGGACATTATACGATTATCCAACACCCACGTGGCAATTCCTCCACCATCAGGAAGCTTGATGCAAAGGCCACTCAAAGCAAACTTACATATCTACTACCGTCAACTCTTCAGGAAGAATTATGGATGTGGCAAGTTCGGATTGCCTAATGTTACATTTGTAGATGGCAGGTCAATGAAAGTTCTAAGTTTGTCTCAGATAAAACTGACTCACTGTTTAGGAAGTGAAAAAGGCATTCTAAATAAGACCGAGCTCAATATATCTTGTTTTAATTGTCAATATTAAATCCAGACATACATTTTTTGCCACAATTAAAAAAATTTACAGCGCAGAAAACAAACCTTAAATTTGTCGGTGACTCTGGTGCGCGTTTATTTGTTCATCTTTCAAATCTTAATTACATAGATATATCTACCAACAAATTGCAAAGTATTCATTCTTATATGTTTAAAGATCAGACGGAAACGTTAAAAGTTTGAATATAAGTCACAATGCTTTTAAAAACATTCCAATTAGCATTAATAAATTTAAGGCTTTACAAATATTGGATTTGTCATCCAATCACATTGTATATTTAAATGAGGACCAGAAGGAGCTTTTGGAAAAGAAATACAATATTGATATTATACTCTCTGGAAATCCGTTTTCGTGTTCATGCAACCATACAAACTTCCTAAAACGGATAAAGAAACGTGGAATGAAATTTTTGTAAGTGTAGAATGCATCGGAGAGGAGAGAATACGGTATAACATTAGTGAAATAATAAATTCTCTTGACAACTTCGAGATAAATTGAATAGTAACATTGTTGTTATATTTTCCAATTATTATGTCATCCCTTGCCTTTATATTAGTATTATTCCTCTCTATATACTATCGCTACCTATCAGAAATACAGCACTTCTTTCTGAAGTTATTGATAGATAGGAAGAGATACAATGCACTAGAACAATTTTGTGAATATCAGTTTGATGCCTGTATTTCATTCAGAAGCAGTGATTCCTCTTGGTTTACTCAATTTTACAGACAAATGACAGATAATTGCTTCAATCTTTATTTTGATCCCAAACATTTCATTGTGGGAGAAGAAATTGCAGAAAATATTGTCAGGGCAATTGATAGTAGTCGTAAGATAATATTCATTGTAACTAGAAATTTCCTTAAAAGTTCAAAAGGAGGGTATGAAATAAAAATGACCCGTATGCACGCTTTCAGAGAAGGATTGGAGAACATGGTAATAATAATCATAAAGGATGAGATACCAATTGATGAAATGCCTCGAATATTAAAGCAAATGTGGAACAAAATAGTATGTCTAAAATATAACGACGAGGACGAAACTATATTTTACGATACTTAGCAGTCTGCTTACGATAAATATATGCAATCGCTATTGTTAAAGTTTAATCATTTATACATGTATTTTTATAAACGACGAGAACAGTTAACAGGTGCAAAGTATGAAATTGCCTTTGTAAAGTTGTGCAGGAGAATTTTTGCGCTTAAAATTCTACGCAAGTCATTAGAACATGACATTTAAGTTTTTTAATTGGTTGTTCTGCGTGAGGTCATAGATTTCGAAGATTTTTTGTGTGTGATTCTCTTTTGAGGTAGTAATTAAGAGAAAAAAACTTTTTTTTTCATTTTAATGCTTGGTTGCCATGGAAACCAAAAACTCAACATTTGTGGCCCAGATTTTAGTTAAATTTAGTCAAAATTGACCATTTTTAACGCTTTATAGCAAAATTCTTCCTACAGATATATCTTAAACATAAAATCAAATAATAACATTTATTGATAAGAAATGACACAACATAACATTCATTCATGAAACGTAATTTTGGATTAGAACAACATGAAAAGTGCTGACACGGCAGATTTGGAAAAAAATGAAAAACCAGAATTTTACAAAATTTTAAAAATAATTCTGTCTGCAAAATATTTGGTTATAGCCTTTTTAAGTTTAAAACAATTGACCGTGTGTTATTTGTTGATGTCTTAAAAAATTGAAATAAACAAAGAACCCTCATGGCAGTTTAAAATTATAACATAAAGAAAAAGTAAATACATTTCAATTCAATTAGACAAGAAAAAATAAATTTCAAGTTTTTCTTTCCAGATAATAAACAAAAAATAAATAAAATGTGGTAGGAATAAATTAGTATTTAAAACAAAAAAATGCTGAGTCAGCATAATTCAAATTTTGTTTAATAGTGGAATTAAACAACAAAAAATAAATCCAAGCTTTTCATTCCAAACACTAAATAATAAATAAATAAAATGTGGTGGGATAAAATAATTTATAGTGTTGAAAACAATGTTAAGGGTAAAAAAAAAGTGCCGAGTCAGCATTATTCAGATTTTGTGTAATAGTGGAAAAAATTATTAGTTTGTGTGTTTCTTGTTTTATGCCTGTTAAAAATAGGGTACGTACAAATATAGGTAGGCAGGTAATGAATGAGAAGTAGATTCTTAGTTTAAGGGTGCTTAAGCAAAAATGGCAATTAAAAGGCTAGGATTGGTATAATTACAAACACCAAAACCTTAATTTCCTGGAAAAACCTTAATTTCCGCGTCAAAACCTTCATTTTTTAAGAGTTTACTGTAAAATTAAGTGTTGTTATCTGAAATTTAGGGTGTGACGGGGAAATTAAGGTTTGACGCGGAGATTACGGTTTTTACTCGGAGATTCAGGTTTTTGGGGGGTTTTTTTGTTGATTGGACCCCTGGGTCGATTTCAATGACTTCGGCAGGGTTGTTGATAACAATCATGTACTATACTGTAGATCTTTATCTATTTGTCTGTGGCTATAACTTTATCAATGTTTACATTTATTTTTGTCCAAATAAATACAGATCATGTGCAAAAAACTAAAAATTCGGAGATTCAATACACATCCGTCATATTGTTTACCTGTAACGAATATGAAAAGAATAAAATGACGGATTCACTAAAGTATTTGTTTTGAAAGTTGTTTCTAATTACTTTGTTTTTTGTTTCCCCAACAGGTTTCATGGTAAGTTTGTGTTATTTAAATTAAATTTGTTACCTGTTTTATGTTTTGTTCAATGTTTTGTTTCATTTTGCTGTGTTCTGTTAAAATCTGTTGCTGTTTAAAATTGTTTAAATTTTTATTTTGCCTTATTATTACGTTGGTGTTAATTTGGTTTTTTTATTTTTTACAATGTTATTTGCGCAACTGTTCTGTTTTCAGCGGTGGCTTTAAAATGAAACTGTTTTATTAATGATTACTTAAATATTAAATAATTAAATTAAATAATTTCTTTGTTGTTCCTCAATACGTAATAAGTTACAAAGCTGCGTCAAGGTCCTGTAAAAAGTTTAATACTGCGACAAAGGTATGTTTGTTTGTTTGTTTGAATGGTGTTTTAACGCCACTTTCAGCAATTTTTCAGCTATTTCATGGCGTCCAGTTTTTATTGGGGGAGGAAGCCGGAGTACCCGGAGAGATGTATGTTATTTGTTTTCTTGAATTTGGTAATTATTATTTTGCAGGTTTAAATATTTTTTGTTGCCGACTATATGTTGGTGTATTGTAAAAGCGATGTGTGGTAAAGGGGCACGTGCACGGAAGTAACGCAGAAAATGTAAAATGCATTTTATTGTGAACTTAATTGTACGTAAACAGAAATTTAAAAACTCTTATTTTTTATCACTTGTTCTTTTCTTGTTACGTTTAGAAGCTCCGAATTAAATTTGAACGGGAAACAACATCAAAAATGTTATTTTGAATTTTTGGTAGTTCTTCGTCACAAATCTGTTAGGTATAGTTGCGTTATTATATCAGCAGGTGTCCATCTAATCGGAAAATTATAACTATAATTATTTATAGAAGTTAATTTTTTATTGTGAAGTAGGTAGAAAGTATCAATGATGTTGTGAAGAAAAACCTGCGTAAATTACCCCTAATTGAGCTTATGGTATTTGTTCTTTTTTATGAAAAAGTCAACATATTTTCCTCTTGTACCCAGTGTGAGATAATGTATTCGTAGTTGCGATAATTCCAAACTGTTAAGCATCTTCTTAATTGAAACATACAATTAATACTCTTAAATCCGAAATGGCTATAGTATTGACTAAATCGTATAAGCGAAACAAAGACTGTGACGTTTTTATGAATGCGAGATTTTGCTTTGAAATACTACAAGCGTTTTTCACATCGCGAGTGCATCTAAAACAGAAGTGTTTATACTTTATTCAGAACGGGTAATAAAATCACTTTAACATTGACATTTTAGTCGCGTCATTTTTCAAAATGTACAAGGTTCAAGAGTCTTTTAGCTTCGTCGTCTATAATTAAACGCATTTGTAACGAACGGATTTTCTTTCCGCGCTACGACTAAACTGTGCTAAAAAATATGAATATCCAACAAGGATTCAACATAGGAGGATTCCAAAAGGGTGGAAGTTATCTATGTTATTTACTGATTTTACAATTTATAGATCAACATATACAAACACGCGATGTATGTACTTACAGATGGCGTCGGAGTGAAAATAACTGTGTGGTGAAACATGTACATTGTAAATATCAGAAAATATATACAATTTATTTGCAGCAGCCTTAGAAACGGGTAGAAATGCGAGGCTCTGTCAAGCATTTCTCACCCGTTTTGCGGCGAGAACAAATAAACTATATATTTTTTTACATGTACGAATATTATTTTTAATATGAAACCATAAAATACGTTTATACCAATGAAAAACATGAAAGGGTGCACATCTATCCGATTTTTGACTTAAAATTTTCAGAGATATATCGTGTCGTAAACCAGAAAAGAACACTAAATATTATAAGAAATGAGGACAGTGGAACCAGCAGACTTTTTTCGGCGCTGCTGACTAAAGCAAACATTTATTCTTCTACCTTTATTGTATATCAAATGATTGCAGGATATCTATCTAAGTTATCATTGTATCTACTCATAATCATTTGAACGAATCGTACTCTCGATCAGATTAATGCTTTTTCAGGCAGTGCCGTTTAACAACTTGATACTTAGACGTCAGTAATCGTATCTGTTTGCACATGCTCATTAATTATAAAGTTGTTTATGTTTTTAGTAAGTAATATTTCGTCTGGTAAAACAACTTTTCCGCCGTCAGCGCAATAAGTGCTATTGCAATTGGTTGTGTCGTGGCTATACTTCGGCTTTCTTCCCAAAAAAAAACTGGACGCCATGATATAGCTGAAAAATTGCTGTAACTAGCGTCAATAGTTATTCAAACAAATAAAGCAATTGTTTTTTAAAGCACAATGATAAATACAGTTCGACTTGTACAAATCCCCCCACACATATCCTGGATCGGTAAAAAAACGTTCAAGTGCATATATATATATGCTTCGGGTGTGACTTTTTGCTTAAACTTACCCAAACATACCCAAACTTACCCAAACTATACCCAAACACACATTAAACTAACATTTGATTGCATTTATATTATGTTTAAACATTTTATATACTATATTTTTGGTGGAAAATGTTATAAAAATGAAGGTAACATGACAATTTTCGCTGTTAAAAATCGATCTTATTAAGCACTTTATCATCGTGAAAAATGTATTACCCAAACACTAATTAAAATGAGATTTTTGGTGGTAAATATAGTATAATAAAAAATATAGTATATAAAATGTTTAGAATAATAGAAAATGCAAAAAAATCTTATTTTAATGTGTTTTTGGGTATAGTTTGGGTAAGTTTGGATAGATTTGGGTAAGTTTGGGTAAGTTATTTGGTAAGTTTGGGTAAAAATATATCTGTAATATATCTGTACACAATATCATACAACATTAAAGATATTAGTATACACGTATACACGTCTCTGCTGTAAAAATAATGCTTTGTTGGAGAAAAATGCAGGTAAATACAGCAAAAGATAATTCTTGTCGTATTTCAGTAGACATTTCTCTCCTATAAAAATAATGCTTTGTTACAGTAAAATGCAGTCTTTTGTCAGGAAAAACTTGTCATCGTCTCATTTCATTTTGGCGACCAGAGGTACGAAACTGTCAACTGTAATCTATATAAATTGGTTGATGAAAATAAATTCACTACATATTGACGCGGCAATTTATTATGTTGATCTTAAATACAATGTTGGTAAACTAAATATGTGTTGTAGTGATCATAAATAAACTATCACTTAGAAACAATCGCTAATAACAATTGCAAAAATGATTTAACTAAAAGGCATTCCTCCATTATTTAATATTTAAGTAATCATTAATAAAACAGTTTCATTCTAAAGCCACCGCTGACAACAGTTAAACAAATAAATTTATAAAAAAAAATAAAACGACATTAACACCAACGTAATAATAAGGAACAATAAAATTATAAAAAGTTTTAAACAGCAACAGCTGCTAAAAGAACAAACCAAAACGAAACAGAACCTTTTTAAACAGTAAACAAAAGATTAATAACACAAACTTACCATGAAACCTCTGGGGAAAAAAACAAATTAATTAGAAACAACGTTCAAAACAAATACTTTAGTAACATCCGTCCTTTATTCTTTTCATATTCGTTACAAGTAAACAATATGGCGGATGTGTATTGAATCTCCGATCGGTGATGTTTCTTGTAAATAAAATTACCTTCCGATCTTCAAATGTAAATGTTATATTGCAATTTTTGTAAAACAATCACGGTAACTTACGTAATACATTATTTTTATTAAACAATTTTGCAAAGAATACCTCTCGTCATGAAAAGTTGACAGGAAATGTATTCACGTTCGTGCATTGTAATATTTTTTTATTTTTGGCACAAGATCTGTATTTATTTGGACAAAAAATAAATATATACATTGATAAAGTTATAGCCACAAATAAAAACATTAATTTCCCCGTCCACCATTAACTTCAGATAAAAACACTCAATTTTACAGTCAACCTTTAAAAAATTCAGGTTTTGACGCGGAAATTATGGTTTTTCTAGGAAATTAATGTTTTGGTGTTCGTAATGTATGAAGAACTAGAGTACAAATGTAGGTAGGGGAACTAGAAATACACAATTTGTACATGGATTTAGTTGAAAAGTTCAAAGCCTTTAAAATGATGACAAAAAGCTAGCATTCTGAAATAAAACCCAGGGTTACCCAGGTACAAAAAGTCGTTCACTTTGGGTAATGTAACATGCAAACTATGTTGGAAAAATGTTCCGAATGTACACTATTCTTTATTTTATAATATGGAGTATATTATTGACCCTACAACACAGAGGTCACCCACATCCCATTTATTTTAAAACCAGGGAAAAATAATCTACCCAGGGTCTTCTAAGAAAACTGTTATGTAAATTTGCAACCACTGACTAATAATGTTAAAATTGATCAAGTCGGTAAACAGAATAACACTGAAGCAAGAATTTCACAAAACTCTATAACAAACGTGGTGACATCAATTTTCCCTTCTTATGTAGCAACATTCCATCCGCTCTAGGTAATGGAGTTTACATATCACAACTAATCCATTATTCAAGAACTTGTGACACATACTGAAGGACGAACAGAGGTAAATCAGCATAACAACATTTTCACTCATTAAAATTTTTTGTCTAATGTCATTTATTTCTGCATTTCTTCTTGCTTCAAGTTCGTCATCTTCTTTGTTTTTCCTACACATCCTCGAGAAAAAGCTTAATAGTTGTGTATAGACAATATTTTATCAAATGTAAATTTTCTTCTTCCGTCAGCATTTTTTGCAGTCAACATACTCAGAAACACTAAATGGATCGTCTTTGCGCCCAGCCACTATTCCCTGGTTAAATTTATTTATTAGATAATCTTTTGGGTTTTGGCATTTTCTTTCGGTTTTTTGTGCCCAGCCAACAGTGAGATCACTCTCAGTTTCAGACAATTCTTTTGTTTCAGCAGATAGGCGTTATACACCACAGAGGAATGAAGATTCAGATAATTTTTCATAATACTTTTTTTTCATTACATCTGAGTTGAAGAAATTCCATTTCAAGACGACATTTCCCAGCAAATTTGTGGTGTAAGAGTTTTTTCTCGCTTGAAAATTCTGCTGTGCAGCCATTAGTTGTAAAATGCAATAGTAAGGTCTCATCCTTGTCAGCTTTTTTGTTGAAAAGTTGATGAAATTGAATGTCTTGAGGTTCTTTTAAAACAGTAAATCTTGGAGTTATCTGTCTGAATTCACAAACCTTCAATAAAAATAAAAACAATATTTGTCATACGAAATATCAAAATTAATCAACTTTAACTTTCGTAAACAGGAAGTAGTTGTGCAACATAACTGAAATAAATTCCACAATATGACATCCTTTGCCGCCCAATAACATGAGGTTGTGATATGTATAAATTTGTTAAAAAACCGTTATGAAATTTTTCTAATTTTAACTGGATTTGACAAGCTGAACTCACAGTTGGCAACATGATGGGTGTTTTGCAACAAGCACGGAGTGCTTACCCTTCCAGAGCACTCTCATTACCATTTGAGTTCCTGTTGTTGCTTGCTATTCACTACAGTTGTGTTGTCTGCTTAATTCATTGTCCTGTTTTCGTTTTTGTTTACTGGATTTGCCTTTGGCCGTTTGAACTTTTGACATTTGAATGCCTCATTGGTAGCTCTCGGCTTGCTTCACTGGCCATATTTTATGTTTAAATCCAAACAAAGTCAGTTATTCCATACACAGGAAATAGGTGATTTTTTTCTTTCTGTTTTAAAAATTGGACATTCAAACATATAATGGCACTCGTCACTTAATTTGTTACAACTACAAATATCACATATTCTATCGTCTCTTACAACACTCCAAAAACGACCTTTTTCGATTGGTAAATGATGATTCTAGCATCTATAATTACAAAATGCTTTTCTTAAATCATGTGGAAGTTCAAGTAAATATTTTTCAAGTTCATGAGAACGTTTGAAAATTCTGACATTTGGCAGAACAAATACATTTATACACCAATGTTGTTTATATTTATAAAAAAGTTTCTGTTTTACACTACTTATAAAAGATGCAGAACTTGGTACATGTTGTGCTAACCAATACTCAGAAAAACCATTTAAAATATTTTCAATACAAGTAATCCACTTAGAATGAAATATATTTTTAGTGTGTAATCCATAAAATAACTTGTACAATACAGCAGAAATTTTATCCTGTTTCTTACAAATAATTCTTTTCCATAACCCCAACATTCTAAACTTAATAAAAACATCAATGGGATTTCTACCAAGTTCTCCATATATAACTCAATTTGGAGTCGTTTTGTTCACACCGAGTATAATTTTATAAAATTGTAAACACAGAGGTTCCATTGCTTCGGTTTTTTCACATCGCCAAATTTCACAGCTAAACAGTAAAATAAGTTGTAAATCAATAGGTAAACCAAGAGCTCTACATTTTCTTAACATACTAAACATAGCTTTTCGACCTTGTTCAAGTAACTTAATTCTATTCTTACAAAATGAACCATTTGACATAAATATAACACCTAGATAAGCAATGTCATCAACTACATTTAATACTTCTCCATTCAATGTGAATAATGGTTTGTTTACAATACGATGTTTATTAAATATAACAACCTTAGTTTAATCTTCACTAATTTCCAACGTCCATGTTTAACAAAATCGGCACAAAGCATTTAGTGCAGATTGAAGCTCTAACTGTGATTCAGCTAGTATGACAGTATCATCAGCATAAAGTAACAAATATAATTTAAGATAAACAGAAATTTAATCAGTATCAAGAACAATATGACAAGCATTATATACATCCTTTAAACCATCATAAGCTTTTGATATAAATTCAACAAGGTCTTTTAAGAACAGTGAAAAAGGAGAGGTGACAAATTTTCTCCTGGACGTAAACCAACATTACTTTGAAAAGTCAGACAAGTTATTACTCTGTCTCACACAAGATTTAGCATGTTCATACATTGCATGAATTATAGTAAACATGTTTCCATCAATACAATATTTTGACAACTTTTGCCATAACGCTATTCTGTTTACTGAATCAAATGCCTTTCGATAATCAATGAAGGCAGAGTACAACGATTTTTTCTATTTCATCTTCATTTAAAGTTATTTGTTCTATTTCAAAATCAGGGGAAGTAATCTCGGATAAACTCGCGTTTCTTTCATTAATATTACATTGCTCACAAAAGTATTGGTTAAAAACATAGCCTTTTCACGATCTTTATCTAAAACATTTTCGTTCTTCTTTAAAAGGGGTATTGATTCTCGATTTGTGTTGCAAATTAGAGATTTTACTACTCTCTACCAGTTTTTACTATCAATTTGATCATTAATAATTTTGGTTGATATGTTATCGTAATATTGATGCTTTGCATCCCGTACCATAGTATTACACTTGTTTCTTATCTTTTTAAATTTGTCCCACCAGTATTGATTTTTTTCTTGTTTGGCTTTTTCGTGAACTCTATTTTTCTTTCTTATGACTTTTTTTACCTCGCCTGTAATCCATGGTTTATCTTGTTTGTCTATTCGAACCATTCTATTTGGAACAACAATGTCTGTTATTTCTTTTATCTTGTCTTTTTTGAGTAGTTGAGCTGTTAATGTCGTTTACGTCAACCAGTGAGTCCCAGTCCACTTCAGATAGTCTTTGTCGGAGTTGTTGGTAATCCCCTTGATCATATAAATATATTTTCCTTTTAATAATTTAACAATCCGATTTATAATGGTCAAAATATCTAATAGCTGGTAAATGATAACGGATAAGATCAAGAAACGGGGGACAGACTTCCGTATACGTTATGCTATGACGATTATCAACGATAACTAAATCTAAGATAGAAGAGGATGTTTCGGTAAAGTGTGTCTCTTCGCTTATTAGTTGATGTAAGTTAAACTGATCTGGTATAGTTTGAACTTTATTATTTTGATCTGTTTAAGCTTGATTTACATTAAAATCGCCAGTGATAACCGAGTCTGTATTTGTGTTAACTGGAGATTCAATTGAGATTTCAACATGATGCCAAGCGTCATTACTACTATTTGGTCGAAAATAGAAAGTTCCAAATAGATAATTCTCATTTTTAATACTTAATTATAACCATATACATTCAATGTTTCCTCAGTGTAGGTCGGGGCGCGGGGTATTGTGAATAGAATCCTTTACATACACAGCAACTCCACCACCTAATCGATCTTTTCTATCATTACAAAAATAGTTATAACCTTGTATTGTTATATCTTCATCTTTCACGCTTGGGCGGAGCCAACATTCTGTGGATGCTAATATGTCATAATTATGTTACTCAATTGAAATTCGATCTAGTTTTGGTTTTAGACTTTGGATATTTAAATGGAGAAATGATACCGAATTTTGGAAGAATGAACTATCTACCGTTAGGATAGTATAATTACTTGAACAAATTCGTTTGTGTCTTGATTGGACGGACATGAATTCGTCTCGATACCGGAGATATTTAACAAGCACAAAGCTATAACACACATATAAGCAATGGATTTAATGGGAGAGACGGTGTTCTTTTTGGCGACGGGCCTTGAATTGCCGCATGAAAACTGAAGTTTCCCGCGATAAGATGTTGGAAATGCGTATTTGGGGATGAACCTGAACAATAAAACCACCGACGGCAGGGCTTTAGTTCCAAAGACCATGAATAATTTTGCATATAGAATGTCTTAGAATCAAAAACGTTTGTTATATTTGAATGTTGTAGCGATTGTAAAACACGCCTATTCTCTTGCGACTTGCTACTATGTTAACCGGCATCTTTAGGATTTGCAGACTGATAACACAGCAAGAGAATAGAATTAGATCTGATAATTACATGTGAACATGTTTTGTAGTATACCTCTTTTGTGAAAATGTTATTTTGAGTTATACAAGTACAGTATAGAAGGGGAAAAGTAAAATAATAGTAGTGGTAAAGACAAATTATGAATAGTACAATATTCATAGGAAACAGAAATGAGATGGAACGGGTGAGTAGATAAATTAAATTCTTGGGAGAAAAAATCTTTTTTAATACATCATAGCACAAGGAATATCAAATATAGATAAGTACGAATAAAAATAACAAAATATTACGAATTCTACCTAGACAAGACAATTATACAGGTATTTTGGGATGAAACAAGATTCAAATAAACAAAAAATCGTCTTTAGTAATAAAATAAACTATAAAATCACGGTTTGCGTATGTTTAGAAAGTTCTATAAAGTAGATGATGTAGTTTACCATGGGGTCGTTTAAATTTAGTAGGGCTATATCTAAACTACTACACCGATCTAAAAGTGCGTGGGAAATTTAAAGTAGACCCAATAATACATTCACATTTTGATTGGTAGAACGATTATTAGGTACATTTTACGCAATAGTAGTAAGAAAGGAATGTACTATGACCTACTTGTGCGGAATAGTAGTATAAGATGTTTTTGAAAGCAGGAACAAAACTAAATAATTGGATTGTTGAACTTGACAGTATAAGAGATATTGTAGAAATGAGCCAATATTCGTTTACAATTACAAATTTTGGGTATGCTATAAACGAGATGATAATATATTTAGAGGTCATCAATAGTAACATGATATGAAGGGCCTGCCATCGCTGCGAGGTGGTTAATATCCTCCGCCGTCGTAACAGTGTGTATTTTATCCAGTCTGTCCTTGAATATTTTGCCATTTATTGTCCAATGCTGTTTGTAGAAGCTTGATTTAGCTAGGACTCTGACGTGTCTATACATCTAATGACCTTGTGAGGTCCTCATTGATATACACATTGGGATAAGTGAACTTTTTCAAGTTCTTTCTGCACTTGAGAATTCTAATCTTTATATTCGGGTTCTTCACTCTGGACATTATTTGCCAGGGTTTATCGCGTGGTGTTACCATGTCCCCGTCTATATTTTTGGTTTCTTCTCCTTCGTCCTCGGAAGCCTCGGATGGAGGGGATGGGTCATTGCGATGTGACCGCTCTAAGTCTGTCTTCTTGAAGCCAGGATCTATATCAATAAAAAGTTTACAGATGTCATCTGTGTTTTCTCCTGGCATTTCTAGAAGACCTGATCCCCCTATTAGGCAACGTCTTCCGTACTGTTTAAGGTCGCCTAACTTGTACCTCATACGGCAATTTTGGCTTTCAAGTCCTGCAACTCTAGATAGTAAAGGCTTGATCTCTTCGTGGACCATTTCCCTTACAACAGTATTTAAATTGCTCATGATCTTTGACTCAACTGCAGAAGCAATACGTTCGATATCTGAATCGGACAAAGATATTTGTGCGGAAACCACCTGAGTTTCGCTGAAGACGTCGTCATTGTCTTGGTCCATGCTTCCAGATTGGAATCTATATCTCTTTATATCAGTCTTTATAACATTTATTTACTAATTTTTATAAGGACTAGAATTTATTATAAAAATCTGTGACAATGCATTAACACACATTACAACTCTGTTGATTGTTTATTTGTTGTTTGAATGGTGTTTCAGCAATTTTGCAGCTACATCTTGGCGTTCATTTTTTATTAGAGGAAGCCCGAGTATCCGAGAAAACCAACGACCTTCTGTAGGAAAAAGGCAATCCTTGTCAATTGAATCGAGCAACTCTGTTAAAATATTAAATTGTGGGACAAAACATGTGTAAACATGGTATAAAAAATAAAAATTGTTTGGTAACTGATTGCATGAGGATTTTTGTTGCTATTTTAAGCCGCATTTTTGCAGCTCCTGTTTTACATTTTTAAAGCAGAGAAAGCCGAAGTACTGGATCCAACATTATTAGGAAAACTTGCAATCATTGAGTTTGATCTAGAAACTGTTGACAGACTCGTAAATAATAGTTAATGACACAATATTTTAATTAATCGGCCATCGACGCCTCCTATACATGATACAAATTTATCTGGTTCATTGTCCTGTCGAAGTTATATCCATAGTTTTTATTTAAACAGTTTTTTCCCTGTGCGTATTTTTTTCTTAAATTAAAACACCATGAACTAAAAGTTTTAATTTATCTTAATTGCTTTTTATATCTTGTACCTTTAAGTACAATTTTCTAAATGGTTAATATAATATAATAAATAGATTAGATACAAAGTTTAGATTAATGATTATTAAACTGTTTAAATTCCTATGATTTTTTTATGTAAATAACTTTTTGTGTGAATATAAAGAAATAAAACACAGACTATGACGTCTTTACTGTTTGTTGTAATATGATTCGTCAGTCATTTAGACAATTCAATGATAGAGCCCACTTCTTGATTCTTCTTGTATGTATTATAATCAATTATAAAGAGTGTGTTGATTGATTGAAAGATTAATTGTTAAAATAATGTTTAGTAAACCTAACCGAGTGAAGCAATGTTATTTAAAATACAAAGTTTTGTTTTCAGAAAGGTATAGAGGCTATTTTCACATTACGTTAACAACACGAGGACTCTGAAGACTCTAATGAGTATTGCTAGCTCCATGTATTTTAAGTTGATTCTGACTTGTTTGTATTTAAAATAAATAGAATTTCTAACTAGTACCAGAATAATGTGCTATATTAAATATTTTAATTTAAAACAGCTTTACTGAGGGTCAATGCCAAACTTAATTGATATGGATTATGTATATGCCGACCTTTCACATGGATGCATGTGGTTAACATATGCCACAGCAAATATTAAAGAATTTAGAAGATTACTATTTTTTAGCAATCATTTCTCCAGTCTTAATATATAATTTATTACACTATTTACAAAAGAACAAAATGTAATTATATTGCAAAGATTTAATGTACGATGTACAAATACAAGACAAAAGACATTTACAATTCTTCCTTTGAAACATATCGCAGACAAACCAAACAGTGAAATTTACAGATCTTTAAAACAATGACATTTAAAACAAAGAGTTTTACTCTGTCATAACAATAAGTAATAAAATGGTTATATAGGTGGATATAGTCGCTGCTTAATCATTTATAGCACTTGAGTTCACGGATGCGTTATATTGGGTTTAGGTTTCTCTCTTTTTTATTTTTCTTTTCATCCATATTGCTTTGTTTAAATTTGGAATTATTAACACATATAGAGCCGTTCACGATTACTTATTTTTACTTCGGTAAACAGTTTTAACATCTGTACCCTAGATTCCAAATTTTGTTGATCACTGAACAGCAATCTCTCAATAGCAAAATAATAAATTATATATTGTATATATTTATTTCATAAGAATAGATTTGCAATGCATTCATGTAATTTCCACGATCCACGATACTATTTGATCACGAAATTTGAAAATATTTTTTATTGTACTCGCAGCAAGTGAAAATAATCTGTTGCCATATAAACTGTTGTTTATGAAAATCACACTTTGCAGTTGTTAACTGTTCACGTCGTTAATTACAATATAAATGAATAAAATTAAGTGATTGGATATATTTATCGTAAACAGACTGCTAGCGTATCGTAAAATATAGTTTCGTCCTCGTCATAATAATTAAGACATACTATTTTGTCCCACAATTCCTCTAATGTTCCTTTACAATTATTTTTACCATGTTCTCCCGTCCTTCTCTGAAAGCATGCATCCGGGTCATTTCAATTTCATACCCACACCATGACTTATTATCTTACGACTACTATCAATTGCCCTGACAATATTTTTTGCAATCCCATCACCCGCAATGAAATGTCTAGCATCAAAACAAAGATAAAAGCCATTATCTGTCATTTGTCTGTAAAATTTAGTAACCGATTGAGTATTTTTGCATTGTTTACAATGAATACACAATAAATGACAACTACAAGGGAGCAGGTATTTATGAGTTATTTTCAATGAGTACACAATAAATGACAAATACAAAGGTACAGGTATTTATGCCTTGTTAATATGTACCCAATAAATGACAGACACGGGTACTTATGTATTGTTGTCAACGAATACACAATTAATGACAAATACAAGGTACAGGTATTTATGCATTGTCAATCAATACACAATAAATGACAAAAACAAAGTTACAGGTATTTATGCATTGTCAATCAATACACAATAAGTGACAAAAACAAAGTTACAAGTATTTATGCATCGTCAGTGAATACACATGGATTGTCAATGAATACACAATAAATGACAAATACAATGATACAGGTATTTATGCATTGTTTTCAATGAATACACAATACATGACAAATGCACAAATACATGTATATATGCATAGTTTTCAATGAATACACAATAAGAAAAATAGCAAAGAAAACCGACCGAACAACAAGAGACAGAAATCAAGGGACAGTTACAAACTCGGATATAGACAAACGCAACACAAAACCAAAAAATCAAAAAAACAGAAAGAGAGTAACCCAAACCCAATAAAAACCATGGGTGCACTCAGGTGCTCCGGACGAGTAAGCAGTGCCTGTCTCTAATTAGACAACCGTCGAGTTACTCATTGTCATATCTAGGGAAAAGTAAATCCAGGAATAGGAATCACTACCTTTGACTCAGCAAAAATGTCAGATCGTATTTGAGACACTGATTTCCTATAACGATCAATTAAGTCATGGTGACGACTATAGAACTTCTGGAGAGATAACATCAACCTAGGTGCAACAAACCCTTGTTTGAGTAGTTTAGCAGTCAACAGCAGTGATCGGTCTAGAAAATCGGAATACCGATAAGTTGTGAGATGTACACACCATACGTGGGAGATGCTGGATTGTTGCGGTCGATGAACGGGAAGTTGACAATTGGAAAGTTGAAGTCAACACGTTTGTCGTAGAGTCTAGTTTGTAATTTTCCGGAGTCTTTTTATAGAAGTAGGTCTAAGTAAGAGGCTGACCTTAGTGTATTGGTGGTGTCTTTAATTTCAAGCTCGCTAGGGTAATTTGGATGTAAATAGTCACAAAATTTAGCATTGTCAAGGGACAAAACAATATCAATATAGCGGAATGTTAAATTAAATGTCCGGGCCAGTGTCCTTTCTTTCTTCATCAGCAAGCCTTCTAAGAACTCAGCCTCATAAGAGTACGAAAACAGGTCGGCGTGCAGAGGAACACAATTAGTACGCATTGGAATACCAACAGTCTGTAGAAAAACATGTCCTCAAACATAACGAATATGTGTCAGTCAGAAAATCTAACATATGACAGATTTGGTCTTTAGTATATTTAGTATAAGATTTAGAGATTATTACAAAAAGTTATATACTTAAAAAAAATCCAAATTTGGAAGGGATAAAGGAATATATTGATCACACAGAAATAGAAAACATGCTTAATAAAAAAGATAGTGATACATTAGAAACTAAATAAATCTCCAGGATTAGATGGTTTAAGCGTTGAATTCTACAGAACCTTTTCGCAGAAACTAAAATCGTTTTTGGTTAAAGTCTTTAATACCTGTTATGAAAGAGGTGAATTGACTAATTTAAAAAAATGGGTATAATTAGCCTGATATATAAAAAGGGAGACCCTCATTAAATGTTGATACAAAAATTCTAGCTTATGTTTTAGCACAAAGACTTAAATCTGTGCTACATAAAATTGTTAATAGTGACCAAAATGGGTACATGAACAATAGATACATTGGGTTTAATATACGACAAATACAAGATGTAATAGACCATACAGACAGATATAATTTAGAAGGGGCAATCTTATTTTTGGATTTTTCAAAAGCTTTTGATTCAATAGAATGGAACTTTATGTATGAAGCACTTAAAAAATTTGGTATTCAAAGCTCAATGCTTAAATGGATAAAGACAATGTATACAAATATTAAGAGGTGCATTATTAATAATGGCTGGATTTCTTCACCTTTTATAATTTTACGTGGCATAAGACAAGGATGTCCTTTCGGTGCTTTAATTTTTGTTATAGGAGCTGAGATTCTAGCTTGTAGGCTTAGACAAGACCGTAACATTAAAGAGATCCAAATTAAAATATTAGATGGTAGAACTCGAAGTATCAAACTAACACAACTAGCAGACGATACTACACTGTTTTTGTGTTCAAAAAAGGAAATAAGCATTGCCTTAAATATAATAGAAATTTTTGGAACTTGGTCAGGACTAAAACTAAATCGAAATAAAACAGAAGGTATTTGGCTTGGGAAGTTGAAATACTGTAAAGATAAATGGTTTACAGATGTAGTCAAATGTTTAGGTATGTACTTTGGCCACGATAAGAAAAAGTGTAAAGAATTAAATTTCAACAAAATTTTAACTAAATCGGAAAAAATTATAATAGATTGGAAAAAAGAAGTCTTACTATGATAGGCAGAATAACTGTAATGAAAAATTTAATTTTACCGAACCTAACTTATCTAGCATCAGTGATGACTATTGAGAAAACAAATGTTGACAAATTTAAAAAATTAATATTCAACTTTATATGGAATAGAAAGAGTGAAAAAGTAAAAAGATAAACACTTTGTAAAGAATACAGGGAAGGAGGTTTAAAGATGATTGATATAGATAAATACATCCAAGCTATTCAAATCAAATGGGTTCAAAGACTACTTGCATTTACTTCATTAGACAATTTGACCAATAGTCCAAATTGGTCAGTAATCCCAAACTTTTACTTCAATAATTTTGGGTCAAATCTCATGATATTTAATTATAACTTTAATGACTTGAAGATAAGGAAAATATAAAGGTTTCTCTACCAGAATTCTATTTAGAAATTACAAAAGCCTGGGTTAAATTAAAACAAACATAGAAAACAAATGAAATAAAATGTGAAGAGTTGAACTTAAGACAAATAAGACAACAAATCATTTGGGGGAATAAATTTATTACACAAAATGGAAAGTATTTTATTTATGAAAAAAGTGGCGTTAAACACCATTCAAACAAACAATCTGTATACATAATGAGGTATTAACACACGTGTTTAATTTAAAAGGAATATATTTAATCATAATGTTCTATCTGATCGTTATAAATATAATTTACCAGCTTGGAGACATAAAAAATACATTATCTTCGTTTAAGAAATAATATAAGGATAAAACAACTGATAATATGTTAATCCAAAGCACTTTAAAATGAAAAAAAAAACAGATTTATTATGAAGCATTTTAAACCACCTTTATATTTTTTTCATAGTAGAGCGTTATATTTTAATATGCATCATATTACATATAACCTTAGCAAATGTCCAGTATTTTTACATAGCCCATTCGTACATATTTGGAAAAATTTCATGCAGGTGGTATGCGATCGTAACTCTGGTGTAATTGACAGATATGAAAAATTTCCCTCTCAATACGACCATACATTGGTTTTAATTACGTCATCGGCATCCTTTCTCATTCCTGGATTGGACATGAAAATTTCAAATCCAATGTACACAACTATGGATGTTAAATATTCACTATGCCAAGTATCATAATGCTCGTACGAACCTTTGTTTGTGAAAAAATCCGGATAATTTATGATCACTAATAATAATAATTAAACATGATTATGATCTTCTGGATCATAACTGGCTCCAAAACCCCCTGCGGACCTTTCATTTCGCACATCCAATGACAACAACTGTAAAGTGTTGGCGGTCATCTTGGAATCTAAATGACCGCCATAGAAAAGTTAACATGTGCGTCATATCGTGTGGTATAACATACTCTACTAATATTCCACTTTTTATTAAAATATTTACACTTTAGGATTTGTAAGGATTTTTTTTAGTTTGTGAAAATGTCGGCCTTTTTAAGATGGCCGCAATAATCAAATTCAAATTCAAATTTTGATGGCAATCACCTGAACACAACATGGCAATCAACATAAAAAAACAAGTATCGTGCGAATTCGAGTATTTTGAATTTTTGGCGCCCTTCTTGGAATCAAAATGGCCTCCATAAAAAGTTAACCGGTGTGTCATATGGTGCAGTATAACTTACTCTAGTTATATTCCAATTTTCATCGAAATCCGTTAAATTTTGGATTTTAAAGCATTTTTCATTTTTAAAATTAAAGCCATTTAAAGACGGCCGACAATTTCAAAATTTAAAACTGGAAGGCACCACTTCAAGTCGTGACCTTTTCGGGGTTGAAGTTTCATAGCGATCCAATTAACACTCTCCGAGAATTCGGTCGAAAAAAATTTTGGAAGAAAGTGGAAGAAAAATAATAGTGCTGATTGTGTTGGGATAACAACACAGAATGTCTCCCGAACGAACCCCCATTGCCACTATATTTTTGAGCATGTTGAAAACCCCCAAATAGACATAATATTCTTTGTTTGTGCATTACAATCTACCTACATATCAAATTTCGTTGCAATCTGACTAAGTTGACGTTTGGGAAGTGGAGGGGGTGTGGTGAAACGGCCGCCATTACAAAATGATGTCGTTTGCGTCCAATTTTGGATCTCTAAAAAATGATAAGGATTATTAGCTGTATTGGTATACCAATTTTCAATGAAATTGCTCTGACCATTATTGAGATCTGAGAACTGCGCTTTTTTCTTCAATAGCAGCCATTTTGAAAATTGTGTCCATTTTGAAAATACCAAAAATGGATTGCAAAATTGGTCACCCTGCATGTTTCCAAACCTTCATGTTGATTGGACATTGCATCTCAGAGAAAAGTGCGGACAAGATTGAACGGAAAGAAGAAAAAAGAAAAAAGAAGAAAGAAAAGAAGAAGAATATTATGATAAGAAACCGTACAAATACAATATGTCTCACAAAACTTCGTTTGGGAGACATAATAATAATAATTAAATAGTGTTGATTGTGTTGGAATGCCAAAACAAAATATCTCCCAAACAAACCCCGGTTGCCACTATACCGTTCAGCATGTTGAAAACCCTCCAAGTACCAATTTTCGCCCAGATAATACAATGTTCTATGTAACGGCCCCCGTGTCCATAGAAACGGCAACCATTTTGAAACTGCAGCCATTTTGAAACGGCAGCCAATTTGATAATTCCTAAAATGGATTGCAAAGCTCCACGTCACCCTTAACATGTTCCCAAAGTTTCATATTGAATGGACATTGCATCTTAGAGAAAATGTGCGAACATGATTTAGCGAAAGAGAAAAGAAAGAAAGAAGAATAATAATAATTAACCTGACAAAAACAATGTCTCCCAAAACTTCGTTTGAGAGATTTGTTTGTTTTTGTTTGTTTGATGGGGTTTAACGCCACTTTCAGCAATTTTTCAGCTATATCATGGCGTCCAGTTTTTATTGGGGAGGAAGCCGGAGTACCCGGAGAAAACCCCCGACCTGCGGTACGTTTGAGAGACATAATAATAATAACTAGTGCTGACTGTGTTGTGATGTCAACACAGAATGTCTCCGAAACGAAGCCACATTGCCACTATATTCTTTATCATGTTGAAAACCCTCAAATACAGATTATATTTTTAGTTTGTGCAGCCTTATCTACCTACATATCAAATTTGAGTGTTGTGAAACGGCTGCCATAACAAAATGGTGTCGTTCCCGTCGAATGTATTTTTCGCAAAAACGCTCAGGGCAGTTTGCTGTATCAGTATGCCAACTTTCATTGAAATTGCTCTGGCCATTACTGAGATCTGAGAATTGCACTTTTTTCTTCAACGGCAGCCATTTTGATAATGGCGGACTATTGAAAATTCCAAAAATAGAATGGAAAACTACAGGTCCCAAAGTTTCGTATTGATTGCACATTGCATCTTAGAGATAAAGTGCGGACAAGATTGAACGAAAAGAAAAAAGAAGAAAGAAGAAGAAGAATACACTTGACAAAAACAATGTGTCAACCAAACCTTCGTAATAAAAAACTGGACAAAATCAAATGTGCATTAAAAAAATGCCTATATATCAAATTTCGTTGCAATCGGACTAAGTTGATGTTTAGTGGGGGAGCCTGGGGGTAGTGTGCTGAAACGGCTGCCATAATAATTACCACTTTAATCTTGAGCATGTTAAAAAAACTAAATACACATGATGTTCTTTGTTTGTGTATTAAAATCTACCTATATATCAAATGTTGTTGCAACCGGACTAAGTTGAATTTGAAAAGAGGGGGTGTTTGAAACTGCAACCATTAGATTTGCTGTACAATAAAAGTAGCCGAATAAAAAAAGTCTCCTGGTACCCTTGTCCTTGCTTCTAACGCATGGTGTAACGTGGTGTTAAATCCGATATTTGTTTGTGACATCAGGCTATCATAAGAAAATGCGCCGAAAATTTCATGTAAGAAATCGGCTAAGGGTGCACATTTTTCATGTTTTTAATCACTGTTAAATGTTGAAGGATAAAAACAATATTCGTACAGTGTCAGAAAATATAAAAATTAGTTGTACTCGCCGCGAAACAGGTGAGAAATGCCCGGCAGAGCCTCGCATTTCTAACTGGTTCAAAGGCTCGTACAAAAAAAAATTCATATTTTCTGACACTACGAATATTGTTTACATAATACTATACTAAATAAAGATTAATAATTCAATATTTGAAACTATATCAATTTAGGAATCATTAACTAAGATGCTGATTACAACAGGATCCTAGATCTTCTATAACAATTAAATAACATTATCACCATATTTTATATTTAATACAATAAATTATCAAAAAAAGATCAAGCTAAACACCTAAATTCATAAACATAAAAATTTTAATCAGTACAACATTAGTTAGTTACGATAAGACACATGTTAAATACACTTATGAAGTCTTCTCAAACAATAGCAAGTATTTTACAACGATGTATAATATATGTTGAACTTAGTAAAATAGTAGTAACACTATATAAACTTTGAAAAGGTATGAATTAAGAGATGAAAACATATTGGTACGCGTTTGTGGATTATACTATCAATAATCTTTTTGACCATTCGTAGGGGATATATTGCTGTACTTTTGATTTGGAGGTATAAAGTTATACATAAAATCATGTTTCTGTTCCTTTTGGATATGATAAAACATTTAATTTGCGTTTTTCACACTCAAGCTCACTGTAGACTTTGCTTGCGCTAGCAAAGACTGGGAGTCCTGTATCAAATCTTGCAGCCTCGAGTTGTAATTGCTCCATCGTTGAGCCGTTAAGAGTTCCACAGTTATCCCGTACTTCGCTAGCGTATTCAATCAAATGTCATATAAAGACTATATATAGCTTCTCTAAATTTCCGGAATTAATTAATATTTTAACTTTTTTAAAACATTAATCTGTTTTAAGTTAGTTTCTAGTAAGCTTTAGTTTCATGAGAAGCAAATGTTTTGCTTCTAATCATTTCTTGCATTTGTCAAGTATTCTACAATAAAGAATAGCTTTATATCAGGCACAACTTAACAGCAAAAACTCTAAAATGATAAATGACATATATAAGAAAGTTTTACAAAATCAAGAGCAGATTTTCAGCGTAAGCAGAGAGTTACCGAATCGTAGAAGACAAATTCGTCCTGGTCATAATACTTGAGGCATACTATTTTGTTCCACATTTCTTTTAATGGTCGAGGCATTTCATCAATTGGTATTTCATCCTTTATAATAAGTATCACCATGTTCTCCCGTCCTTCTCTGAAAGCGTGCATCCGGGTCATTTCAATTTCGTATCCTCCCCATGAACTTTTAAGTAAATTTCTTGTTACAATGAATATTATTTTACGACTACAGTCTATTGCCCTAACAATATTTTCTGCGATTCCGTCACCCACAATGAAATCTTTAGCATCAATACAAATTTTGAAGCCATTATCTGTCAGCTGTCTGTAAAATTGAGCAACCCACGGGGAATCGCTACTGCTGTAGGAAATAAACGCATCAAATTGATATTCACTAAGTTCTTCCAGTGCTGTGTATCTCTTCCTTCTGATCCTTAATTTTAGGAAAAAATATTGAATTTCTGATCGGTATCTGTAGTATAGAGAGAAAATGAATACAAATGAACCACAAACGGACGACATAATAATAGCGAAATATAACCAGAATGTTAATACACAATTTAACTCAAATCTGTCGAGTGAACTTATTATATCACTAATGCTATGTCGTAGTCTGTCATCTCCAATGCATTCCACATTAACAAAAAACTTTGTTCCACTCTTCTTTATCCATCGAAGGAAGCTTTTGTGGTCACAAGTACACGCAAATGGATTTCCAGAAAGTCTTATATCAATATTGTTGCTCTTTTCCAACATTTCCTGATCGTTGGTATTAAAATATTCAATTCTATTCGATGACAAATCTAATACTTTTAAAATCTTAAATTTGCTTATTCTAATTGGAATGTTTGTAAAATTATTGTTCCCTAAATACAAATAAAGTAGCGTTTTTTGTTGGTCCTTAAACATATTTGAGTGTAAACTCTTTAAATTATTAGAAGAAAGATCTACGACATTCAAATTAAAAAGATGTGCAAATAAACGTGCACCAGATTCAGAGTTTAAGCCAGAATTAAGGTTTGCGTTCTGTGCTGTAAATTTTTCTAATCGTGGTAAAAACTGTAAGATGTCCGTATTTAAATAAGTACAATTAAAGCCTGAAATATCGAGCTCGTTCAAGTTTGGAATGCCCTTAAATATTCCTAAACAATCCTGAAATTTTATCTGAAACAAGTTTAGAACTTTCATTGACTGGCCATCTATGAATGTTACATTAGGTAATCCGAAAATGTTCGATCCATAATTCATGTAAATTTCCTGAAGTGTTGATGGCAGTCGAAATGTAGCATTCCTTTGAACGGTCTTTTTTATCGACCTTTCAGATGACGGATAAATTCCAAATTTCGAAAATCGCATAACTTTCAAGTTTTTAAAAGAAGGTATTGACATCCACCAGTAAAATCCGTCTACCGACAAAGGATTATCAGACATATCGAAAACTTCTAAGCAAGTTGATTTTTTTGCAAACGTGGAAAAGCCATCAGCATAAATGTTTATAATATTATTAGAAGGCAGATACAATTCTCTCAAGCAAATATCTCACAGATATTGTAAATGTGACTTTCCTAATCTAAAAAGGTTAACTTCCCGATTACCGGACAATGTAATTGATGTCATTCTTCTTCCTTTAAATGTTTCAAGCGCAGGAAATATCTTTTCTAAGCTCACGGATCTCCAATTCAAAGTCAAAGTTAATCTCTGAAGTTTTGGGAGAAAAATAAAAGCATTGTTCTCAGCACTTTTAATTTTAATTTGTAGTTCTTCGATAGGTGAGTCTTTTAATCCTTCAAATGTTTTGTTTGTCACGGCCATTACATTTTCTACGAATGCTAAACGTTTTAAGCTTTTAAAAAATTTAAATTTATTAAGATAACTCTGATCGGTTTCAATCGCATCTAAAATCAAGGTTTCAAGAAATTGCAGTCGGTATAGTTCAACCTTAAACACAATACTAGAATCACCATTATCTGAATTTTGAGAAATATTTAGGTTCTTCAGAGACGTTAATTTCTTAAATGATCCTATCTGAAACGAGCTGCATGTGAGTTGGTTTGCTGTAAGATCCAGAGACTCAATTATTGAGAGTCCATTAAATGCATCTTTAAGAATTACATTTATTTTGTTGGCAGATAGGTCTAGAGTTATTATTTTAGAAAGATTCACAAATATGCCATTCGGTATTATTTGTAAGTCATTGTTGCTTAAGTCTAGAATTTCTGTGTCTATTGGAATATTTTGAGGAATCGCAGTAAGATGGCGTCTAGACAAGTCGACAGCGAGGGTTTCAGTGTAAATCCTATGGTCTGTTAACAAACAATTGATACCTTCAAATAAACAAAATTAAGGATCATAATGTTTTCGAATCAATGATATATCTTTACTCTTTTTCTCACATAAATAATTCTAGATTATCGTGGGTGGGTTTAAAAGTGAAATATACGAAAAGAAAACTTACATATAAATGAACTCAAGTATATTGTAATGGAAAAAGCAACTTTGCATATGATAAAAGTGAAATATAGCAGTAAGTTTAATAAGGTCAAAGAAAAAATTACATTTCATGGAATATTACAGATCGCCAAAAACATTTGCCACCCAAAACCTGTTGCATTGTGAGTTAAAAAATAGCTTTATACGGTATTTACAAAATAAGTACCGTAAGTGGCATGTATGACGTCCATTTCCAAAAATGCAATACAGTAGAACGTTAGTAATGTTATTTAAAATATTTACTAGTACTTGACCCATTTCTGGTAGCATACGTGTGTAATTTGTAAATGATGTCAAAATACTGTCCAATTCGTCACATAAATATAAATAATCCGGTGAAACAGGCTGCCAATATAAGACATTGACATTTTGTTGCTCATGGAATGTTCGGATAACACGCGCAGCATGCGGTTTTGTTTTAAATTTGAAAAAGGTCACATGTGGTCCTTGGTTTTATATAAATGTAATATGCCTTTGAAGGATTTCGTTACTATTGCATGGAGAGATAAAATTTTCAGCAATGACTTTAACTGGTTAAGTTCAATAGCAGACAAATGTCGTTTGAAGATAACTGTAACTTTTTACCAGAAATACGTTAATCGATTTAATGTTAAACCTTAACGCAAACATTTATTTAAGTTAGAATTTGTTAAAACGTGCAATAACAATGTGAAATGTGTTTCGTATACCTCATGTTTATCAAAATATCTTCAAACGACATTTATCTGCTATTGTACGATACATTTTATTCGATATATTGTTAATTCAACAATGGTTCTTTTTCGATTTGGTCGTTATTTATCAGGTATCAAACTGTTCTGGTAACCATGACAACACAAGTTATATTAAATTTTAAAATAATACACTATTTATTCAATTAATTTTTTTTGTACATTTTTGTCTCTTACTTTAATTGTTTATGTTTAACTCTTTTAGGAGCTTACCTTACATTATATTTTGATGTTATGTCTGCGAGTAAGACAAAAAAAATGCTTCATAATTTTGAAAACACTTAATTATTCTAAAATCGAATAGATCTAGGATGTCAAAGCTTTCATAGTGCATTTCGTCAACTTTTTCCTATATCATGGCATTTAGTTTTTCAAACGTCGCTAACTGTATGTACAGAGACTTCTATTACTTGAATAACTAAGTCATTAAATTAATATGAAAAGGAAAATAGACTGTGCATAAAAATAACTTTAAGAAGTACAGGTAATTTGGTCTACATTAGTTTACCACAAGGTACCCTTCATGAAATATGACCATGTAGATGTGACAATATGTTCATGTTAAAATTAACATGCGATATTAAATACAAATAGCATGACAATTTGTTACATCGTTTCAGGTAGTTTAATTTATAGTTGTTGGTTTACTGTGTGTTACTAGTAGCTTCAATTTTCCCATTTTATTCCCTAATTCAATACAACTTTTATCTTCTAATAAAGTTTTTAACGTTCGTTTTAGACATTTATGTATAATACAATAAACAATATAATTTTTTTAAACGATTAATTGGTGGTATAGGAGCAGCAGACGTTAATATAATTATCGTATGTATGCATCTCATTGAATTTCGTCATTTTAATTGATCGAATTTAGTAAAGTGGTTATAAAAATGGTTATTATAGGAAGTAATCATTTATACGATTAATGGGTGGTATAGGAGCATCAGACGTAAATTTAATTATATTGTATGCATTTCATTGAATTTCGTCATTTGAATTGGTTCAATTTGGTCAAGAGGTCATAACAATGGCTATTATAGGATCAGAATATGTTAATATAATATAGTAGTCTATGATTAATTATAAGATGTAATCATATTCTAAAATAGCAGAGTGAGTTTTAAAGTTTTGCTGTAATCAGTGTTAGTGAATATGCTGCGCAATGTATCTGAATATGTTAATAATGTATTAATTATAACTAACCTTTGTACAAAGTCAGAAATATCAGCATCAACATAGCGCACAACATCTTTATCCTAGTTTATGTTACCTGTGCAGGACGTCATGGGTATTAAAGTAAAATTTTATATATGATTCGTATATATCATTGTTAATGAAGAAATACACTAATTCAAGATAATATAAAGTTTCTCATGTCGTGAAATAGAAACGTGTCTTTTTCTCGATTTTGTAACTTTGACGTCCTTTAAGTGGTTGTTTACAGATGCATGTAATTGTCACATGAATTGAACATAAAAGAGTTCAGAAAAAAATATATCAAATATCACAATGTTTAAGATCGATGTTTTATACATTAATAGCATTTACAGATTTTACATTATTCATTTTAAATGCTTTTTATTGACATTCTGGCAGTTTTAAACATTCCACCACAGACCGTAACAGACGGAAAACGACTACCACTGTTATTTGCAGTCATTTTTATAGGCAGGAATGTACTAATGATGACTTGATTTCACGAACAAATATCGACTTGTAGTACGCACTGTCGTTGAAAAGGAAGACTGGTACAAGTAGTTAGGAAGAACTGAAAGATTGACTGAAAATCATACAGTAAAAGATAGTTTGGTTCTAATAATGTTTAAGTCTGTGCAAAAAAACTTTCAAAACTCAAGAAAGAGAAGCAGTTGCATTGACGAACGGTGTGTTAAACATTTCAGATGAATATGGTCATTTTGATCAGTTGCAATAGCAATTACTATGATAAAAAAAAGATTAATAATATGATTAAAATCATAAACAAATTAGTGAAAATGAAAAAAAAGATCAACAGTCAAAATATCAAAAGTCATACTTAAATGACAATATTAATGAGAAAACGAGTAGATTTTATGGTATATCAAAAAGAAGAGCAAAAGTTAAAGATGTAACTGGAGAAAAGGCAGAAAGTCTTGGCTTTAAATGTTGCAAGTCTGTTTTTAAATGGCATAGAAATGAAAAAATGATTTCGTAAAAGATGGAAATTACGAATATTCGAGGAAGGCTCGAAAATTGTGAGGGTATTAAAGTTGTTGAAACTAGTCAGTTACTATGTGGTATCTCCTCAGTCTCACACAAATTTACAAATTTGCATTCTTAAAGAGTGTGACAATCCCATGTGAAACAAACTTGCATAGACTGGCTATGTATTATGTACCATAAGGTAATCCGAAATTGCTAAGTCCATAATTGATTAATACTTCCTGGTGTGTAGACGGTGGTAGAATTGAAAGTTCGCTTTGTGTTGTCATTTGCATCCAAACTGAAAAGCTTGAAGCGTCAATGTCAGAAATATAATTGGAAGACAAGTATAATTCTGTCAAATAAATATCCAACAGATATCGTAAATGAGACTGTACTAATCTGACAAAGTTGAATTTACGATTACCGGACAAAGTCATTGCTGTCATTTTAATTCCTTTAAATACTTCAAGCAAGAGAAACATTTCCTCTAAGATTACATAATTTTGATTCAAACATAAAGTTAATTTCAGCAGTTTAGGCAAAAATTAAAGCATTGTTTTCAGCAGCTGTAAACCTTAAGATGTTGAGTTCAGCGATAGGTAAATCTCGTAAACCTTTACTTGTATCTGTGCTTGTTACAGTGAGTTCATTACTCGGATAGTCCATGATATTGCTTGATAAGCTTTTTCTAGTTTTTAAAACATTCAAATTTATTCAGTTGATTATGATAAATAAAACATTCTTAGCAGTGTTACTTGGTATAGTTCATCCTTGTATGATACATCTGAGTTGCCATATTCAGGATTGCCTTGAAGCTGCAGTTCCTTCTATGATTCAATTTGCAACGTTTACGTTTTAGTTTATTTGTTCGAAGATTCAGACACTCATTCTTGAAAGTTCGTCAAATGAGTTAACCAGAATTGCATTTATTTGATTATTATGTAGGTAGAGAGTTAAAACTCTGGAAAGAGTTGCAAATATGCCATTTGGAATGTCTTTTTTTCATTATGGCTTAAGTCAAGAATATCTGTGTCTATTGAAATATTTTCCGAAATGTCAGTAAGATGGCGCCTAGACAAGTCGACATTGTAGGTTGATGAGTAAATGTTTAGTAAGTCACATGATCTGTCAGTGAACAATAAATATTTGCAAATAAAAATGAAGAAAACTCTAATTTTTATTGAAATCTTCACCTTCTAATTTTCAAATTGCAATCAGGAGGGACAAGATTTCAGTGTCTACATTAATGATCATTAACTGTTCGATCACAAGCAATATGAAAAATGTGTATTTGTATGCTGTTGAAGCTGAACGGCGATGAACACACAGTCACAAAATATTTTCCAAGTACATAAAACCATAAGTCTTTGAATATTTAAATGTAAAATGAATGCATTTTAGTATTGCACAAAAACAATTATGTGCATCTATAATATCCGTTTACTGTTTACCTGTCTCCGACAAAGACGGAAGAGATTTTGAAACAGGAAGTTTCTTTGTTGTATTGTGTTAAATCAGTAAGGTAAACAGTTTAATCATCTAGTATAAATTCAAGATCTTTCGTGACGTTCTATTATATATTATAAATGGCACATGGATGGGGGAATTAAAAGGCTTGATTAAATGATGTGTAGTGAACTTATCATAGGGAGAAACATAATTTTAAAATGAGTCATACATCTCTACGTGTATAGGATGCTTTCCTTCATATTAACGAGACGAGGAGTTAAGAAATATAAGATGAGGATTTCTAATCTGTATCCTTCTGTATATATAAAACATTGGGTCTTTGGTTCCTGTTTTTTTTTTTTTTGCTTTGTGTCTATATCCGATTGTGCTATTGTCTATTGACTTTCGAATTTTATTGTTCGCTTGGATTCATTGCTATGTAATTTTATGTGATAATGATTTGTTTGAATTGGAATAAAACATTATATATAATTATGTTAAAAATTATATAGGTTGCTGCATTCAAATTAATTTGAAAAAGCTATGAAATATGATATACCTTACTAATAACTACTTTCCGTAACTTTAAAGGGGGCCTAGGTGGCCGAGTGGTCAAGGTAGTTCATCTACTATTGATCACGTAGTATGCCAACACTGAGATTGCGGGTTCTATTCTCACTGCGGGCAGGGTGTACTCGACTCCAATCCTAACTGACAAGGATTGCCAGTTGTCCCACCGCAGGTCGGGAGTTTTCTCCGGGTACTTAAGCTTTCTCCCCAATAAACATTGGACGCATTGACATAGCTGAAAAAATAGCCGAAAGTGGCAATAAAACACCATTTAAACAAACAAGAAAACAAACCTATCTTTAACGGTTATCAATATCTCGAGCCAATCGACTGAAACAACTTTTACGAGGGCAAGCAATAGAAACAATTTGTTTTCTTATCTCTGTAGTTTCCTACTGTCTTTTTATGTTTTATTTTAATGTTTATGCGTATTTCCATTTCAGTATCATCCACAAGCGCATGTAAAAAATATTGTGTCACATTAAAAATACATGTATATTAAAATATAAAAAAAAATTTCTCATGTCATTATTTAAATGATAATTTGATTTTGGTAGTTTCAATGCTCTTTTAACGCTAACTTTCAGCAATTTTTCACCTACATCATGGCAACCATTTTTTTAACAGGACAAAGCAAGAGTACCCAGAAAAAACCTTTGAATGGAATACTGGCAATCACTGTCAATTAGGATTATACACGCGTTTATTTGAATACTTATAAGATGTTTAATCCCATAAACCAGAATCCAAAAATACAGCATCTACAGCAATGGTCCTGACTTGGTACATGCAATTAAAAAGAAATTACTCATGAAATAATACACTGTAGCTTGATGCTATAACATCAATAATATGGAGCTATTATTTTTGTTAAGTTGCGCAGGAGAATTTTTGCGGTTAAAATTCAACGTAGTCATTAGAACATATAACATTTAAGAGCAGTTCTTTACAAAAATCTAAGTTTTTGAATTGGTTGTTCTAGGTGAGGTCATAGATTTCAAAGATTTTTTGTGTGTGATTCTCTCTGGAGGTAGTGGTTAAGAGAAGAAGAAAACCTTCCTTTTCAATTTAATTCTTGGTTGCCATGGAAACCAAAAACTCAACATTTATGGCCCAAATTTTAGTGATATTTAGTCAAAATTGACTATTTTTAACACTTTATAGCAAAATTTTTGTTGATGAAAAATGAGCTGACACGGCAGATTTGGAAAAGAAATAAAAAACCAGAATTTTACTAAATTTTAACCTCAATTATTTTAATTTTCCAATATACAATATTACAATAATTCTGTCTGCAAAATATTTTGTTATAGCCTTTTTAAGTGTAAAAAAATGACCGTGTGTTATTTGTTGATGTCTTAAAAAATTGAAATAAACATAGGACCCTCATGGCAGTTTACAATTATAACATAAAGGAAAAGTAAATACATTTCAATTCAATTAGACAAGAAAAAAATCTATTTCAAGTTTTTCTTTTCAGATGAAAAACAATAAATAAATAAAATATGGTAGGAATAAATTAGTATTTAAAACAATTTGAAGGGTAAAAAAGTGATGAGTCAGCATAATTCAAATTTTGTTAAATAGTGGAATTAAACAACAACAAAAAATTCAAGTTTTTCATTCCAGATACTTAAAAATAAATAAATAAAATGTGGTGGGATAAAATAATGTATAGTGTTGAAAACAATGTAAAGGGTAAAAAAAGTGCATTATTCTGTGTAATAGTGGAAAAAAATATTAGTTTGTGTGTTTCTGGTTTTATGCCTGGTAAAAATAGGGTAGGGATCTGGTTTTATGCCTGGTAAAAATAGGGTAGGTACAAATGTAGGTAGGCAGGCAGTGAATGAGAAGTAGATTTTTAGTTTAAGGGTGATAAAGCAAAAATGGCAATTAAAAGTCTAGGATTGGTATCACTACAAACTCCAAAATCTTAATTTCCTAGGAAAATCTTAATTTCCGCGTCAAAACCTTAATTTTTAAAGGGTTTAATGTAAAATTAAGGGTTGATATCTGAAATTAAGGATGTGACGGGGAAATTAAGGTTTTGACGCGGAGATTACGGTTTTTACTAGGAGATTAAGGTTTTTTGTTGGTAGGACCCCTGAGTCGATTTCAATGACCTCGGGCATTGTTGTTGATAACAATCGTGTACCATACTGTAGATCTTTATCTATTGGTCTGTGGATATAACTTGATCAATGTATACATTAAAAAATTAAAAATATTACAATGCACGAACGTGAATGCATTTTCTGTCAATTTTTCATGACGAGAGGTATTCATTGCAAATTTGTTTGATAAAAATAATGTATTTCGTAAGTTACCGTGATTGTTTTATAAAAATTGCAATATAACATTTACATTTGAAGATCGGTAGGTAATTTAAGTTACAAGAAACATCACCGATAGGAAATTTAATACACATCCGCCATATTGTTTAGCTGTAACGAATATGGAAAGAATAAAGGATGGATGTTACTAAAGTATTTGTTTTGAACGTTGTTTCTTATTACTTTGTTTTTTATTTCCCCAACAGGTTTCATGGTAAGTTTGTGTTATTTTAATTTAATTTTGCATGTTTTATGTTTTGTTAAATGATTTATTTCGTTTCGCTGTGTTCTTTTAAAATTTGTTGCTGTTTAAAATTGTTTTAATTTTTATTTTGCCTTATTATTACGTTGGTGTTAATGTCGTTTTTTTACAATTTTATTTTTGCAACTGTTCTGTTACCAGCGGTGGCTTTAAAATGAAACTGTTTTATTAACGATTACTTAAAGATTAAATAATTAAATTAAATAATTTCTTTGTTGTTCCTCAATACGTAATAAGTTCAAAGCTACATCAAGGTACTGCAAAAAGTTTAATACTGCGTCAGGGTATATATGTAATTTGTTTTCTTGAATTTTGTGATTATTAATTTTCAGGTTTAAATATTTTTTGTTACCAACTTAATGTTGGTGTATTGTAAAAGCGATGTGTGATAAAGGGGCGCGTGCACGAAAGTAAAGGAGAAAATGTAAAATGCATTTCATTAGGAACTAAATTGCACGTAAGCAGAAATTTTAAAAATCTTAATTTTTATGACTTGTTCTTGTCGTGTTACGTTTAGAAGCTCCGAATTAAATTTGAACGGAAACAACATCAAAAATGTTTTTTTGAATTTTTGGTAGTTCTGGTCAGAAAAAAATGCACGCAAAATAAGCAATAAAGATTACGAGGGCCAGAGGTGTTCACACAAATACGTTGCACGAAAATACCCAAATACCACCAGTAGTCAGTATTTATGAATTTGTATAAAGTACAATTACATTTGGTCATTTTATTATTTTTCACTAAAACCATAAAATCATTTGTAATGAATTCTCTCCTTGGCTATTGCTTTGTCATAAATCTCTTGGGTATAGTTGCGTTATAATATCAGCAGGTGTTTATCTAATTCGGCAATTGTAACTTTAATTATTTATAGGAGTTACTTTTTAATTGTTAAGTAGGTAGAAAGTATCAATGATGTTGTGAAGAAAAACCTACGTAAATTATCCCTAATTGAGCATATGGTATTTGTTCTTTTTTATGAAAAAGTAAACATGTTTTCCTCTTGTACCCATCGTGAGATAATGTAGTCGTAGTTTCGAGAATTCTGAAATATTTACAAAAATGTTAAGCATCTCTTAATTGAAGCATACAATTAATACTCTTAAATCTGAAATGGCTACAGTATTGGCTAAATCGTATATTTGCTTTGAAATACTACAAGCGTTTTTCACATCGCGAGCGCATCTAGAACAGAAGTGTCAAAAGGGTGGAAGTTATCTATGTTATTAACAGATTTTACAATTTATAGATCAACATAGACAAACACGCGATGTATGTACTGATAGATGGCGTCGGAGTGAAAATAACTGTGTGGTGAAACATGTACATTGTAAATATAAGAAAATATATACAATTTGTTTGCAGCAGCCGTAGAAACGACCAGAAATGCAAGGCTCTGTCAAACATTCCTTTCCTTTTTCGCAGTGAGAACAAATAAACTATATATTTTTCGACATGTTCGAATATCTTTTTAATATGCAACCATAAAATACGTTTATACAAATGAAAAACATGAAAAAGGTGCATCTCTAGCCGATTGCTGACTTGAAGTTTTTGGAGAAATATTGTGTTCGACATCATGTCGTAAACTAAAAAGAACACTAAATATTATATGAAATGAGGACACTGGAACCAGCAGACTTTTTTCGGTACTGTTGAATAAAGCAACATTTATTCTTCTACCTTTATTGTATGGCAAATGATTGAATTATATCTATCGAAGTTATTATTGTACCTACTCATAATCATTTGAACGAATCGTACCCTGGATTGGATTAATGCTTCTCAAGGCAGTGCCGTTTAACAACTTAAAACTAAGACGTCAGTAATCGTATCTGTTTGCACATGCTCATTTATTATAAAATTGTTTATGTTCTTAGTAAGATATATTTCGTCTGGTAAAACAACTTTTCCGCCGTCAGCGCAAAAAGTGCTGTTGCAATTGGTTGTGTCGTGGGTATACTTCGGCTTTCTTCCCAAATAAAACTGGACGCCATGATATAGCTGAAAAATTGCTGTAACTGGCGTCAATAGTTATTCAAACATAAAAAAGCAATTGTTTTTAAAGCACAATGATAAATACAGTTCGACTTGTACAAATCCCCCCTTACATATCCTGGATCGGTAAAAAACGTACCAGTGCATATATATGCTACGGGTGTGACTTTTTACCTAAACTTTCCCAAACATACCCAAACTTACCCAAACACACATTAAACTAACATTTGATTGCTTTATTATTATGTTTAAACATTTTATATACTACATTTTAGTTGGAAAATGTTATAAAAATGAAGTCAACATGACAATTTTCGCTGTTAAAAATCGATCTTATATAGCTCGTTATGATCGTGAAAAATGTATTACCCAAACACTCATTAAAATGAAATATAGGTACTAAATAAGCAACAAAGTTTTTAAATGCACATTTATTCCATATTAAATTTCAGTTAAAAAAACATGGTAAATATAACACCCTCGTATAAATATCAAAGAGCACAGTAAATACGAAAAAAGGTTATGTCCAACCACACATGACGTAATCGACAATATAAATACAGCTCTATCTCTTTTGTCGCACACGTGCGATCAGTGCCTTTTTTCGATATGAAAAGTGTGAAAATAGAAATAAATTTTGAAATAACAAACACATTCATTTTTTATTGATATGAATTCATATATTACTTAATTTGAGTAATTTATCAATGGTAACAAAGTTGTAGTTGCTAATTTAAATTTGTAGGCACTAATATCACACCTCAAAGTTTTTTATTAAACACAACAAAAATAAAGCCGTGTATCAAACAATACTTCAAAGTCAGCCAGTTACTACTTAAATGTTTATTTAGTAATAATTGTTAATCAATAAAATAACCTGCAACAAGTGTATACTATGCAATTGTATACTATGCACATCGTTCACTGCATTGCTTGGTCACAAAATTCTTTCGAAATCTAATTATTTTTGGGTTATTTTGTTTTAAAATACTAAATATTCACATTTTACATAATATTAGCACTTTTCCTTATTGTTGTTTATTTATCACCAAAAATCTCATTTTAATGAGTGTTTGGGTAATACATTTTTTACGATCATAAGGGAATTCATAAGATCGACTTTAACAGCGAAAAATGTCATGTTAACTTCACTTTTATAACATTTTCCATAAAAATATAGTATATAACTGTTTAGCATAATAGAAAATGCAAAAAAAATTCCTATTTTTTAATGTGTGTTTGGGTATAGTTTAGGGTAAGTTTGGGTTAGTTTGGGAAAAAGGCACACCGATATGCTACAGCTGAAATACATTTTAAGAAAATAGATACACTATTCGAAAACAATTGTAACAAGAGACAAATATAATTATCGTGCAACATAATATATCTATAAGTACACAATGTCATACACAATCTTATTAAAATTAAATCTTTCACTTGCTCCCCCTTTTTGTTATTGGTCGCTGCGTTGTAAGATCTAACAACATCGCATTACAGGTCACGTCAAGGGTCAAAATTTTAATTTTTGATCGTCCAATCAAATTTCAGTCCGAGTTGAGTGATTCGACCAATCAAATACTGGTTTGCATATCGCACTAGGCTTTACTGTCAAAATGGCGATGTCCGATGGATTTTTGCGGTCTGAAAAGTTTTACAACTATTTAGTACTCAAGAACTCAAAGAATGATTTTGGATTGTTTAGTGAAAGAAAGGGATTGCGTTGCCGTTCTTACTACAGCCTTATGGAAATCCTTTCCACTTCAAATTTATCATATACATTCCAATGTCAATGAAGAGAAAGATGATTGACATTGTGATTTTCGGATCGTATGTACAACTTTCGTGACGTTGTTTATAAAATGGATTCCATATTTGTAAGACAATTTGCTTCAATTCGGTTTGTTTACATCTCGGTAACAATCTTGTTGACGTATTGTAATACATTTGGTACACTTTGGCGTCGAATAGAAAAAGCCGATTTGCCGATGTTCCTAATGTATATCCTAAGATTTTCTAGAAGCGATTCTGTTTGGCTAACGGAAAATCTATGCATATGACCCCTGACGTGACCTGTAATGGGATGTTGTTAGATCTACACGCAGCGAACATAGCAAAAAGGGGGAGCAAGTAAAAGATTTAATTTTAATTAGATTGTATCATACAACATTAAAGATATAAATTAGTATACATGTATACACGTCGCTGTAAAAATAATGGTTTGTTGGAGTAAAATGCAGGTAAATCCAGAAAAAGATAATACTTGTCGTATTTCAGTAGACACTTCTCTCCTATAAAAATAATGCTTTGTTACAGTAAAATGCAGTCTTTTGTCAGAAAAAAACTTGTCATCGTCTCATTTCATTTTGGCGACCAGAAGTACGAAACTGTCAACTGTCATCTATATAAAATGGTTGAGGAAATAAATTTACTACATATTGACGCGGCAATTTATTATTTTGATCTTAAATCAATGTTGGGAACTAAATATGTGTTGAAGTGATCATAAAAAAACTATCATTTAAAAGCAATCGCTAATAACAATTGCAAAAATGATTTAACTAAAAGGAATTCCTCCATTATTTAATATTTAAATAATCATTAATAAAACAGTTTCATTCTAAATCCACCGCTTGCAACAGTTAAACAAGTAAATTTATAAAAAAAACTAAAACGACATTAACACAAACGTAATAATAAGGAACAATAAAATTATAAAAAGTTTTAAACATCAAAAGCTGCTACCGGAACAAACCAAAACGAAACAGAACATTTTTAAACAGTAAACAAAATTTTAAAAATGCAAACTTGCCATGAAACCTGTGGGAAAAACTAATTTATTAGAAACAACGTTCAAAACAAATACTTTAGTAACATCCGTCCTTTATTCTTTTCATATTCGTTACAGGTAAACAATACGGTGGATGTGTATTGAATCTCCGATGGGTGATATTTCTTGTAAATTAAAATTACCTTCCGATCTTAAAATGTAAATGTTATATTGCAAATTTTGTTGAACAATCACCGTAACTTACGAAATACATTATTTGTATTAAACAATTTTGTAATGAATACCTCTCGTCATAAAAAGTTGACAGGAAATGAATTCAAGTTCGTGCATTGTAACATTTTTAATTTTTGGCACAAGATCTGTATTAGATCTTTATTAGGACAAAAAATAAATGTATACATGGATAAAGTTATAGCCACAGACAAATAGATAAAGATCTACAGCATAGTACATAATTGTTATCAACAACAATGCCAGAGGTCATTGAAATCGACTCAGGGGTCCAATCAACAAAAACCTTCATCTCCGAGTAAAAACCTTAATTTATCCTTCACACTCTTAATTTTGATAATCTTTTTGGTTTTTGCATTTTCTTTAGGTTTTCTGTGCCCAGTCAACAGTGCGATCACTCTCAGTTTCAGATAATTCTTTTGTTTCAGCAGATAGGTGTAATACACCACAGAGGAATGAGAATTCACATAATTTTTCATAATACTTTTTTTTCATTACATCTGAGTTTGAAAAAATTCCATTTCAAGACGATATTTCAAAGCAAAATTAGTGGTGAAAGAGCTTTTTCTCGCTTGAAAATTCTGCTGTGCAGACATTAGTTGTACAATACAATAGTAAGGTCTCATCCTTGTCAGCTTTTTTGTTGGAAAGTTGATGAAATTGAATGTCTTGAGGTTCTTTTAAAACAGTAAATCTTGGAGTTTCAACAGATGAAATCTTATCTGACTGAATTAACAAACCTTAAATAAAAATAAAAACAATATTTGTCATACAAAATATCAAATTTAATCAACTTTAACTTTCGTAAACAGGAAGTAGCTGTGCAAAATAACTTAAATAAGTTCCACATTATGCCATCCTTTGCCGCCCAATAACATGAGGTTGTGATTGGTATAAATTTGTTAGAAAATCGTTATGAAATTTTTCTAATTTTAACTGGATTTGACAAGCTGAACTCACAGTTGGCAACATGATGGGTGTTTTGCAACAAGCAGGGAGTGCTTACCCTTCCAAAGCACTCTAACTACCACTTGAGTTCCTGTTGTTGCTTGCTGTTCACTACAGTTGTGTTGTCTGTTTAATTCATTGTCCTGTTTTCGTTTTTGTTTGCTGGATTTGCCTTTGGCCGTTTGGACTTTTGACATTTGAATGCCTCATTGGTAGCTCTCGGCTTGCTTCACTTGCCATATAAGTAGGTTAACCCATACACAGGAAGTAGGTGATCATGAGTACCAAATGCCTAACTACATGTGGCATAATCTAATAAACATTCTGTGAAAGTTAATATAAAGCATTCTAGTTATCAAGCCAATAGCAGCTTGCTTAGTAATCTCTTTTAAAACCACCAAACAGTAAAAATTCAACATGAATTCGTTTTGTAAAACCGTAAAAGTCCCATAACTCCTTTAAAATTTGTCGATTCAAAATGGCTTTGCGATATGATCATCTACATATCATGGCAAACAATCCTACAAATTGTCATCAAAATCCGTTGAGCGGTCTCAGAGGAGTTGCGCCCACAAAGTGTTCCTATGACCTAAATGAACAAAGTTAATAAAGTCCCATAACTCCTATAAAATTTGTCGAATCTAAATGGCGTTTTTGCGTATGATCAACTTCATATCATGACAAACAATCCTACATTTTATCAAAATCCTTTGAGCGGGTGGACGCACAGACTAACAGACGACGACCATTACTAGGTCCCTCCGTCGCGTTGTGGCGAGGGACAAAAAAATTTAATCCCCACATACCTATTCTATTTTTGCAGACATGTAACAGGAAACACACATATTTTTTGTTTGGCCTAAAGGAGTGACCCCGAAAATCAATCCCATTCATCGTTTTATGGTATGAAACCTTATAGTAAAATTTCACAGCATTTGGTCAACCAAACCCAGAGTTATTGTGGAAACAAACAAAAAAAAGTTGCATTTTGGCCAATTTTGGGCCCCCATTTTCTACACCAAAAATCCAAAAAATCAATCCCATCCATCCTTTTATGGTAAGAAACATCATTATCAAATTTCACAGCAATCGGATAACTAGAACTAAAGTTGTTGTGGGAACACTTATGTTAACAGACAACGCAGAGGACAGCATCCTATCATTATACGTCCACAATTTTTTTAGCCTTCTTATAAAAATGAGACCCAACAGTTACTTGCAAATCAAAAATAATCTATTGCTGTTTAATATGACAATTTGGTGTTGAGCATAATGCTACGAAATCCATTTCATTGTTCATTGCTATGTCATATATGTGCACAAGCTGTTTTATGACATCATCAATTTTAGTAATAATGCTGTTATGACAACACGAAAGTAGATAATTTTGAAATGATTGCACATGTGCTAGGAGTAGGGTTTTCGGGAAATATATATATATTCCTAGTATCAAAATTTACCTTTGCTTGGATCAAAGATGTACATGTATCATCTGTGTCAGTTGTACATATACTGCAATGATTTCCACATAAATCTTGGCGCAATTTCTTCTAACAATTAGTACAACAAGATGAAATTGATCAATATCAAGTTTCATGTATACATGTGTTTGTCTAGCGATACTCTTTTAATAAAATTTCTTTCCATGCAAGTTATTGGTATGTGTCATTGTACATTTCTAACAAGTACGATATTTAAAAGGGGGCCTCGGTGGCCGAGTGGTCAAGGTAGTTCGTCTACTGTTGATCACGTGGTCTGTCAACACTGAGATTGCGGGTTCGATTCTCACTGCAGGCAGGGTGTACTTGTCTCCAATCTTAATTGACAAGGATTGCCAATTTTCCTACCGCAGGTCGGGGGTTTTCTCTGGGTACTCCGGCTTCCTCCCCCAATAATAACTGGACGCCATGATATAGCTGAAAAATTGCTGAAAGTGGCGTTAAACACCATCAAACAAACAAACAAACAATTCTAGCTAGGATCTTAAATAGAGGAGAGCAAGAAAAGGGCACTTTAGCTCTTGTTTCAGAGTGAAGGGCATATATATATACAAATATATATATATGTCTTTTACTAGTATATTACTATACTATAACTAATTTTTTTAATGAAATAAATATTTTTAGCAGGTGCTATTGTGCTACTCTATTATAACAAGCTCTATTCAACATTTATTACTGCCCTAACAAGTAAGGGACCGACTATTTAACTTGAAAAGGGGGGGGGGGGTGTTCTTGTCAGAAAATATTTATTCTTTAAAGGTGTCGAGACAGAATTTTTTTTGGAATTTTAACATTAATTTATATGGCAGAAATCCTTATTCAAAATATTTTTTTCTTAGCCTCTGCTGCCAAAATATTTTTTTCATCACAAATCAGTTTCAAAATATTTTTTTTTGGAAAGAACCAAGCTCTCTCCCCTACTTCAAGTTAAATGGTCGGTTCATAATGAACTATGGTTTCATAGTTTTATAGACATTTTTAACTAGTAGCTATCCAATTTATTGAATTTGCCATCAAATCTGACCCACTAAATGAGTAAATGTTGTTAAATATGGTGCATATTTGAAAGCAAAAACTCAAATGAAAATTTTCAACGTACAGTATCACTCAAAAATTTATGTTTTTACATGAACATTCCTTTTGGTGGAATACTAGAGTGGTGAGTTTCAGGTAAAATCTGTTCAAAAATTACGATTTTGTTGAAAAGATATTACTTTGAAGGTGGCATAACCAAAAAGTACAGAGTGAAAGCATTCCTGACATGGATGAAGAGATTAATAAATAAGGATTAAAGTTCTTAAATTTAACAAATAACACTGATTACCTGATATGACTTGGTACTAGACGCATAGTTAGTACTTGTAGTTCTTACCAGGGGCCATTAGACGGAATGTTTGGTAGATAGTGAAGCTATATATGGTCACACTTGTAACTTATTATCAAATGACCCAAGGGATCTCCTGTACTTGGCGATCACAATACATGTTTACATGTATTGTTGACAATACTTGTATATAAAATTTGTACAAGTCATCCCTGGAGTTCTCATCAGATGGATTACATCAGCAGCTTTTAACCCTCTACTGGCTACCTTTTTTGTCTACTTTCGCCGAGGCACAAAATTTCCATCTACGACTACATCAACATCTGGGCTAAGTTAGTGCAAGGGTTTAAACCCACTTACGACAGAACAATTAAAATGTCTTCACTGCTCAAGGTTTCAAGGTCTGAAAATTTGCCTTTACATTCATTTAAAATGTTCTGAAAGCTGCAGGTCTCCATTTAGAATAAGGGTAATAGTTTGTCACATAATAAAGTTACTAAGTAATTGTACACTACAACTGCAAGAACATTTTCTCCAAAAAGTTATGTTTGTTGGGAAGCTTCAAATATTCAAAGATTTTATTTCTCAAGACCCCATCAAGGGTATGTGAACAATAACAAATGAACAAATAACATAACATTGAGAAAGTGATGAATGAGCATATATACATGTACAATAATGGATTGTAAACATGAAATGTAATAGTAATTAAAGCTGCAAGGTCATGAAGGTACGATAAGTGGAAGACATTCAGATTTCATAAATGTACACGAATAGCTACATTATATATCTTCATATTAGTCTACTGAAGACAAATAATTTTAGCAACCTTGGACAAAGTATCTAAACTCGAATTAAACTAGTCATAAAATTTTTCAGCTTTATGATTTGCACAATAATAAGAGGGAATATATTTTTTTCTTTCTGTTTTAAAAATTGGACATTCAAACATAATGGCACTCGTCACCTAATTTGTTACAACTACAAAGATCACATATTCTATCGTCTCTTACAACACTCCATAAACGACCGTTTTCGATTGGTAAATGATGATTCTAGCATCTATAATTACAAAATGCTTTTCTTAAATCATGTGGAAGTTCAAGTAAATATTTTTCAAGATCATGAGAACGTTTAAAAATTCTGTAGTTAAGACATTTGGCAGAATAAAATACATTAGTACACCATTGTTGTTTATATTGATCAAAAAGTTTCTGTTGTACATTACTTATAAAAGTGGCAGAACTTGGTACATGTTGTGTTAACCAATACTCAGAAAACCCACAATCATTTAAAATATTTTCAATACAAGTAATCCACTTATAGAATGAAATATATTTTTATTGTGTAATCCATAAAATAACTTGTACAATACAGCAGAAATTTTATCCTGTTTCTTACAAAAAATTCTTTTCCATAACCCCAACATTCTAAACTTAATAAAAAAACATCAATGGGATTTCTACCAAGTTCTCCATATATCTCTATAAACCATTTGACATAAATATAACATCTAGATAAGCAAAATTATCAACTACATTTAATACTTCTCCATTCAATGTGAATAGTGGTTTGTTTACAATACGATGTTTATTAAATATAACAACCTTAGTTTTTATCTTCACTAATTTCCAACGTCCATGTTTTACAATATAGGTACATAGCATTTAGTGCAGATTGAAGCTCTAACTGTGATTCAGCTAGTATGACAGTATCATCAGCATAAAGTAACAAATATAATCTTAGATAAACAGAAATTTAATCAGTATCAAGAACAATATGACAAGCATGATATACATCATTTAAACCATCCTAAGCTTTTGATATAAATTCAACACGGTCTTTTAAGAACAGTGAAAAAGTAGAGGTGACAAATTTTCTCCTTGACGTAAACCAACATTACTTTGAAAAAAAAGTCAGACAAGTTATTACTCTGTCTTACACAAGATTTAGCATGTTCATACATTGCATGAATTATGGTAAACATGTTTCCATCAATACAATATTTTAGCAACTTTTGCCATAACGCTATTCTGTTTACTGAATCAAATGCCTTTCGATAATCAATGAAGACACGGTACGATTTTTTCTATGCAAGTACAAATCATTTAGACATTTTAAGTTAAATCAGAGATACCTTTTTTTCTAAAACCAGCCTGTTCTTCGCAGAGAACATTCATATCTTCAAGATAGGAATTCAATCTATTGTTAAGTACAGCAGTGAATAATTTACCATAATAACTTAGTATAGTAACGCCTCTATTACTATCAGGATTTTCAACATCACCCTTGTTTTTATAAATTGGACACATTAAGCCAACAGACCAATTATCATGAATTATACCTGATTTAAATACAATATTTAACAGTTAAACATACAGATCAATCATTTAATCATTTTGTTACAAGATTGTTTCAGAAATTCATTTAATATCATGTAAGTACCACAAGCCTTGTTGTTTTTCAGAGAACTAATTGCCTTTAAGACCTCTACATCAGTGATATCACAATTTAATGCAGTTTGAAAGTCAGAAATGGTATTCTAATCAACATCTTCATTAAAATCATTGTCAACATCAATTTGTACATTACTCAAGTTTTTAAAATGCTCACAGAAACATTACAGTGAAACCTTTTCGACATTTTTTCCTTATCATTTCAGTTTGTAGACCTGTTAACAAGTGCCCAAAATGACTAGGGATCATTACAAGACATATTTCTCAACTTGTTAATAAAATTTCTTTTGTACAAATTATATATATTGATAATTTCACACCTTATATATTCTTTACTACATCTATACAATTTTTGTTAACTCTCAGCAGTTTTTACACGCCAATTATAATTTTTTGCTTTATAGTGCTCTTTCTTTTTCTTATAACACTCTTGGTTAAAAGATGGCTTAGACATTTAACAGTTTTTAGAACCTTTAGCATACAAATTATCAACAACTTTCTTTTTTTAAACATATCACAAGCTGAGGAAGCGGTTAATAAATATTGCTGCAATCTTCAGTTAAACAATTAATAACATCTTTATCTACCTTTTCAACACATGAACAAAACTTATCCATTTTTTCTTCGATCAAATCAACAATGTGTTCGATATCTAAAGCACTCCAAAAAGATTCTAATTTACAACTATCCCATTTAACTTTAGTTGCTACTTGTACACTGGAAGCAGGCTCAGTATGTACATTTTTGATTATAGAATTACATAACATTTCAATATGTAAAACGTTATGAACATCACTGACCATAGAGTCAAAGGGTAATACTTCAAAATGATTAATGAGAGGGAACAATTCAGGTGATAATATACAATAATCAACAACAGTACTTATTTACATGTAACCATACCAATGACTTTTTCTTTACCCAATCTACCATTTCCAATTAACAATTCAAGATTCTGACAAATCTGTAAAGCCTATTACCATAATTTTTTGCTGATAAATCTAATCTGTAACGTGAAACATCAATACTTAATGATTCTAAGTTAACAGTGTTGAAAATATCTTCAAGTTGTAAACATACATTATAAAGAAAATAGTTATCAACAACAGTAAAGTCAGACTTAGTTCCAGTGTGAGCATTAAAGTCACCAAGTAGACACATCTTCCATTTCTTCTCAGCAGCATATTTAATAATGTCTTGTTCAATTACATCGAAAATGTCAATGTTACTTTAACTACTGCTCTCATGTGGTATGTAAACAGCACCAAACAAAATAGGACATTCAAATATAGATTTTACAATAAACCATAGAGCATTATTATTAGTATTTCCTATACTTCAACATATTCAAATAAATGATTACGAGCTAACACAATAACCACCCCCTTGATTTATGTTACACCTGACATTTTTGCACTCTGTACCATTTATGCTCTATCTATTGTGAATAACAAAACAGGGGAGATAATTCATCATCTATTCCAAATGATTTTTGACATTTTTAATAAAATACACACTCCTGAAAGTTTTGTGACGTATTGATTTATATTTTAAGTATGGTATTTTAAAGGTTTTTGAAAAATCTATTGTTGGGATTTTTTCTCATTAATGATTGAAGTAACCCCTATTCAGGTGGATTTCATTGGGCTTGAGAGTACTGAAACATGTCATGCAATATGTTTCTTATTAATGTATATATATTAATGATATATGGAGAAAAGTCAGATAAAAGATAGAGCTTTTCTTTTTTAATGTTGTTTTTTAAAGACAGAGAGTGCAAAATATATTTAATGACAAACAGTGGCTAAAATCGTTTTTTCTACAAAGCCTTTAGCATGATATTTAAAGATATTGATATTTTTATATATAATTAAAAAAAATTAAATTATTAATGTTTTTCTGGACTGAGTATGGGTAAAGGTTTCTGCTGAAAAGTTTTGTGAAATTCTATGATTTAGTCAAGAACACCTAAAAATAGGAATCCCTTTGCTTACATTAATGTAGAATAATGGTGGCACCTAGCTTGGCTATTGAATTATTATATTTAAATGAATGCAAACAGATTATACAGAGAAACCTTGGCGCATTTTTATATCGTTTCTCTATCCAGACCTACATATCACACCTAGACGTTAATAAGTCGACGTAATAATCCTTTCAGATTAATGCCGGTGTCGTATTAAATTTTGCTACCATGACAATCGAGCTGCTTTTTAATGTTCGGAATACTTTTTCATTAAGACAACGATGTGTTCCGAAAGATCGTTATGAAAATCTGCTACCCAATAATAACGTGTTTGGATTATCCCCCTTCCACCAAGTTAGAATAACACAAACAATGCAAAAATAAGAAATTTTCACGAGAAGGTTGGGGGTGGGGTACGGTTATATGGATGTGCAGCCAGAAAGGGTCTCGTTTTTAACTTTCCAAAATATATGAAAAGGTTACTCTTTTAATTGAATAATATATACTTGAGTAGTTGTAATTTATCTAAATATATCAATGCCCCTTATTTCGATCTAAAGCTGAGGTTAATCACGGTGACTAAACAAATAAAATGCTCCATTAACATCGCTTGATTACATTTAATGTCTTTATGTCATTAAATAAACCAATAAAACACGTTTCATGCAATGATAACAAATAGGTGTTAATGTGTATAGGAATGCCTACAGATGTTATAATTAGTTGCGATTCTCTGTCATTGTGAAGACAATTGAGGAAATAAACAATAAGAGAATAAGTTCTTAAAGACAAGAAACACACATACATTTTATTCTTAATATGTCACTTTAATTTTTATGTATTGCTTTTGTTTTATAAACATTTTGGTTGTAAATGGACTTTTTTCAATGTGGAGGTACAGTAATAAAAAATAAGAATATTTTTGGTTTAAAAATTCTATATATGCGATGTAAGTCACCATCGTATAAATTACACATTTGTTAAATGTGTTATTACAAAACCTTTTCTTTTTTTAAAAACTTTCAATAACTCATAAAACTTTTACATTGTTGAAAAGATAGATAAAGAATGTATTGCCCTTGTGGCTTTACCAACTCTTATAGTTCGTTACAGATGTGTATGTTAATTAAATAATAATGGCCACAAAGGGATGACGGAGTAACTCTAAAACTAGGGATTATTTGTGGTCTTCTATTTGTGCCTGTAATCACTTAGGAATTGACAAGTAATAGCAAAACTGGAGCGATGAAGGATCGAATTTTAATTAAACAGATTTTTGGCTCATAGAGCGGCTTGCGTCATAACCTAGACTCTATTGTGACTAAAATGTAGCAATGTTGGTAATATTAGCAATGTTCAGTTGTTTAAGTATTTTAATTGTAAAGAGGGTGTTAACAGACCCGGTGATCAATAGAAGACGAACTACCTGAACCACTCGTCCACCGAGGCCACATCCAAGACGCAAATAAATAGTCTTTGAAAATTAACTTTTATGCTCAGACTATCGGACGGCTACGATCTGTATTGGATAAATTTATTTGCTAAAAGTTTGATCTGGGCTAAGTATAAAAAAATGTACAGTGTGTTTGGTGTTTGACATTTTCCCTATGTTTGATATAAAAATAAAATATATTTGGGTATCAATATTTTGGAGATTTGGAATACTGCTTCGATCTCACTGGCCAATTCTGAAGAATCTTGTCCGATAACAATTTGTCTCGAACTTTAAAAATGTAATATTTCTTACTTTTTCCACTGTTTTTTTGGAAAAATGAGAAACAAAAAGAGCAAAAATAACAAAAGTGAGAAGGAATTTGGAAAGCTAGCGATAATATTCACATTAATATTCTTGATCTAGTCCTAAAAATGTATGTCGTAGAATATAGCCAGAATACACATCTTCATTGTAGGGGAACATATCTATATAAAATCCCTTCTACCAATGAAGTGTGTTCGTAATCAAACCACATGTACATTTTATACATGAAATGTCTCCGTTTAAGAATGGTATTAAAAATATGGTTGATTTACACTTAAAATTTATCCTTAACAATAATTGTTCCTAAGTATATATGAATAAAATGAATTATTTCATTTATGATTACTTTAATCATCCTCCCAAGTCAGGGGTTCTGAGTCCGCGGTCGCTCCATCATCACCCCTGACTTGGGAGGATGACTTTATTGTGACAATTTTAATGTTAGATCAATTGTTGCTCTATTCAATTTAAGACGGCAGGTAGACAGATTAACTTGGACATATATTAGTATGATTATATATTGAACACTAAACCAAATGTAATTTAATTAAATCTATTAATGAAGGCAAAGTATCATCTAGAGGTAGTTTCACTAGATGTGTAAGAATGTATCTACATGTTTATAGCAGTAAACCAATAAAATTGACATTATTAGTTTCAGTGTGCAGAAAAGTAATTAATGCAGAAAACATTCAGATAAAATTTTGACCCTCTTCAAGATATTGTATATGACCACCTTCATATTTCATCACTGTTCAATAATTTACTAGAACTATATATATATATATATATATATGAGTCGTTAGAGAGGTACCCCGAGTCCAGTGAAATCTTGAATTTCTGGTAGATAGAATTGGTCACTTTAAGAAATTAGAATAAAGTGTATTTATATCATATTAATAATATTAATAATAATATTTCATATGTTAAACCGAGCAGTCCATTTGAGAACTATACATTCGAATATGGACTTGCTTATTACATTAAAGTGATACAGAGTAGAATCACTAAAAGTAAACAACATGAATTAAGCCCCATACCATTTGAAAAAAGGGGGACATGGCAAGGAATCAAGAGAAAAAATTGTCGCAAACAAAGCGAGTGCTGTGTTCCGACATGTTTTTTCTTGTTTTTTGGCCATATTTCATATTTCGCCCCTTTTTATATGGGGTAAAATTCCTGTGTATAAATTTAAACCGACAAGCTATTTAGGCTGATGTATTTCGGCCACTCTTGACACGAAAAACTCACCCTGACTTGTAATAGTTATGTAAGCTTAAATTCCGTTGTTCCTCTTGTTTTGCTAGTTAAAAGCAATTCGAAGAAAAGATAGAGATGGTTTTCCTTGTAAACAAACAGTTCATAAATTTCTGCACATAATTTTTCAGCATTTTCTAAAAAAAAAGATTGTATAGGTTCTAATAAATTTATAGTTTGCCCCAATCTTAACTTAACAATAGATAACTTTTGAGCGTTTTAATATCTTTCCCCAAGTCCCCTTTCTTCTAATCATTTAAACAAATATGGCATATATATTGATGCGATCATCATATTGGATGCAGGATGGAAATTTGCCTTCGGATATTTTTTAGATCCGCCGCAAACCTTAAGTGTTAATATCAAATTCAAATTATTTTATTGGATAGTATGACAATGTACAGTAAATGGCTTTTTGCTATACAATATGATGAGAATTATTTTTGAATAATTATACACATATATTTTTCTAAAGATGTAAATCTCTTAGTGTATAAGATTCTTTTAAACATAAACAAATATTCTTTAGTTCTTGTTGTGTATTTGGGTAAAGGAGACGATTGATAGTCTCCATAGGAGTACGTCTCATTTATATCTTTATTAAATAAATTATAAAACTTATCTCTAATTTTTTTATATAAGGGACAATCAATTAAAAATGAGGTTCATCTTCGACTTTGTCATATCTATCTGCTTCAAAAGCTCAGCAGTGTGCACTTAGTCTAAGTTTTGTCAAATATGATCTTAGATATTTATATTAAACTTAACTTAAGATACTGTTGAAGTTCACAATTTTGGATAATTTTGCTATAGAATCTCAGTTTTCCTGAGTCACTATTTTTTATGTGATTTAAATGATTCATAAGTCTACTTGAATAGTAAGTTTTATGAGAAAGTTCTAGCGTATTCAGATTAAATAATTTTTTAAAAATCTTCTACAGATTTCCCCCAAGATGGAGAATTTTCAATTTTTATTTTTTTATCTTCCTCGAAAGCTGATCCTAGTAAGTTGTAAACATACTCATTAGATGATTACATCTCCTTAAGTCTTTAATAGTATTTAAACATGTTTCTAAACCTTAAAACATAAAATGGAAATGTCCTAGCTCTGTTTGAATTGCAAGGTTGGAGGCTTTGCAATGCACTCCTAGTATATGGTTCATGATCATATTCTGTGTTTTTTTTTCAAATGGAAATTTTTAAAAATTATCTAGGCTTAATTTTTTGTTAGCTATCCAGATTTCTGAACCATATGTTAGAATAGGAGAAGTCATAGATTAATATAATTTAATCTAACTCTGTACAGATAAGTTTTCTGAAGACGGGATAATGGCTTTTAAGCCAAAGAAAGCTTTCCTTGCCTTTTGGGCAAGGATTTCAGTTGCATATTTTAATTTGCCGTTATCAGTTAGTGTTATACCAAGACATTAATATTGAGTAACATATTCTAGTTGTTTACCATTAAATGTAAATAATTTAATTTGCTTTGTAAGCTGAAATCTGATTGGCCAATTCAAATGTAGAAACCGATATTATACCATATAACTTGCGTTGGTCACGCGCACTATTCTTACGAGGGGCCTATACTATTGATCATGTTTGAATGTCAAAACTGAAGTTGCGGGTTCGAGTCTCACTGCGGCCTTGATAAAGCTGTTAAATTGGTGAAAGTGCAAGCGTTAAACACCGTTCAAACAAACAAACGTATATGAGATCATGTCACTGCATTATTATTACCTACCGTGTATCATTAGATTCATATTGTATACCATATATCTAAGGTAACTGTATTTGGAAATTTTATTGTTCTTGCAAAACTGTATATGTTCATGAACATAAAATATCGAGGGTCTCTCCTCCGATTGGTTTGTGTGTAGTGTTCACATTAGTTTTGAAATCTAATGCCATATATCTATTTTTTCTGTAACTATGTAATTTGTAGTTAATCAGAAAAAAAGAAGGTAAGTACAAAATACCGAACAAAAGAAACTCAAAAAAGACAATCCACAAATCAAACAATTTCCGAAACAGGGGCCACATATCTTCCTATGAATTCATCTGTGCCACACAAGGAATTGAGACCCGCCCATATTAATTGATTTATTAACCTCTATAAAATATGATTAAACAAAACAAACTGATAGACCAATTTCATATGTCAAATAGTCTGTCATTCTTATTGAATACACGGATAAAGGTTAACGAAACTGATTTAAATTATAAACACAGATTCTCGTTTTCATGGTAAATCCGAGATAATCGAAGTGTGTATCGTCTGTATTTCCAGAATAAACAAATTTTTGAACCCAATTACTTTTCATATTAAAAAATTATCGCATTTAAACGTAAAAATATACCATATACATGAAACAATTTTTTTTACCAATTAGACATAAAAATTGAATATAAATGAAATCATTTACTTTTTGCAACCAATATCATGTCATATTCAAATTTAAATTTCGCTTAACTATAGTTAAAAATAAGTGTGCAGCGTGCAAGACCGAATTTTCTTGTTATTGTTGTAATTTGGACCGAATATTCTACATGTCAAACCCCTTCAGAGTGCATCTCTTTTATTATTCCATATTTTACTTTTTTATTACGATAAACTGTCCACGGTTTATACTATGCCTCTTTTGTTTAGGGGTCACAAATCGCCTTTGACTTTTGCTACGGGAATTGTATATAATAAGTCAGCCATTTTTGTTTCTAAAGGGATCTTACATTGTATACAAAGCTCGTCTTTTTCCGTGACGTTTCATGGTATTCGGACGAATTACGAGACTTTTCCCACCTTAACTGCAGACGACATTACCCGAAGAATTTCGAATATATAACAATCGATTGTTCCTAACGTACACTTCCGTTCCAATTTAGGTCAAATTTTACTATGGAAAATCGCCCTATCAAAATGAAAAAAACACCACATTTCAAAACGCTGAATATCTCGAGGAAATAATTGTTGATTTCAAAAAGTACCTTTCTTGGTCTACAAAAGGAGCATAAGCAGGGCCTAGAACGAATAATCGTACCCTCGCTTTTTTTGGCGAGGGTACGAATTTTGTCACATTACTCGTAATGTAGCAGAGCGGGAGTGAATCACAAAATCCAAAAAGAAGTTGCATATACAATCAGACGTGGTCGATCTTGAAATCTTTCGACAGTGGCACCATTTTTTTTTATCGGTTTCGTGTTTAAAATCGATCATTATTGATACGTGATGATCGTTATTGCCGTTTTTAATAACCCGCTGTGCGTTGTGTATTGATTGACATTCGTGTCTCTTTTTAATTACGTTTACTACATGAAAAACATTGAGAAACCCGGAAATGAATGGCGTGTTGCATCTTGGGTAATACATATGTAAATTACTGGATTCTTACCACGGAATGGTTGTTATAGTATACAAATTAGTACGTTTATAATAAAATTAGGTCACATTATCCATGTACGGAAAATTATCAACATAGCATTTTCCACGTGCATCTTCAAAGGCGAAAAATAAATTTCTTTAATAAAGATCGTTTACCGTTAGTTTCGCAATGTCTAAAGCTTTAATAACGTAAAGAAGATAAATATTATGTTTGAATTTAAAAGTTAGAATTTTTTATTTGTTACATTACGAGCAATAGAACTGAATTCTGCCATTAATCCGACAAATCACAAAACTAACTAAGGATTATAACGGCAGTAAAATTCGGCACAAAGCTGGGCCATACGCGGTAAGCAGTTTTTATTTGTCACGTAAAAAAACTCACCAAAATACGGTCACTTGTAGTATTGTGGGTGGAGTTCATAAGGCAAGCTAAAGCTTGTGTGGCAGAGGTAATATCCTTAGCTTAGTATTACGGAGTATGGAACGGATCGGATATTACCTCGGCTCCGGATATTGCAAATGAAAGTCCAAGAAACCGGCAAACCTAGAACCAACAACCAAAACAGCAACTACAGAGATGGTCATGACTTGGTACAGGCATTTCAAGAGAAATGGTGGGTTAAACCAGGTTTGATGGCATACCAAACCTCCCGCTTCCATGTCCTTAGTGAGGTGGTTTGTTGATGAAAATAGAGTATAAAACCCCACTTTACTACATGTAAGTCACTACCCGTGGAGTGCGTTTTTGCTTGAATTTTTTCTCATAACATATTGTACCTTTATATTACGAAATCCAGTAGAAAAAAAACTACCCACGATAATCCGCCCGTATTTAATGCTTTGAATATGTTGTTTACATGTCACAACTAGTCCTTGACTTTTGCTACTTGAATTTTACATTGTAAGTCAGCCATTTTTGTTTTTTAACGGTATTTAATATTGTTTACAAACGTTCGTCTATTTTAGTGACGCACAATGATATTCCGACAAACCTGGAGCTTTTTTTCCGCGTCAACAGCTAACGTCAGAGCCCGAAGGGTTTCGAATATACAAAACCTCTACTGCACCTAAGTTACACTTCCGTTATAATTTACCTTATGTCAAAATTTACTATGGAAAATCGCCATATCAAAATGAAAGAAACTCGCTGCATTTCAAAACGCTGAAGTTTTGAGGAAATAATTGCTGATTTTAGAAGATAATTTTTTGGATCTACAAAAGGAGCATAAGCTCGACTATACGCGGCGGTATGCAGTTTTTCTTAGTCAGGCAAAAAAACTTCAATAAAACACGCTGACTTTTAATGTAGTCAGTAATAGGTGTATTCAATAATTATCACAGCACAATCACTATGTACTGAAGTCAAAAATTTTGAAACTATCTACAATCATATTTTCAAACGAGATAGAATATATTTTAACAAGGAAATGTTATCTGTAGTAAAACTTGTTAAAATCGCGGACGAGTCTGGTTTTTTGTAACATTAGTTTATAAAGTTCATTTATTCATTCGTGAAGCAAAAAATAAGATGTAAGATAGTTAATTCCTTTGTGTCATCGTCCTTATATATGTGCTAGAATTTACTAGTGACACTAAAAGTGTGACAAGTGAAACAAAAACAAAAATAAATTAAGTGCTATGATAAAATAACAATGTCAATAAGCAGTCAAGCCATGGTGGAATTCAGAAAATGAATTAAACATTTTGTATCGAAGTTCAGACAGCATATATTTGCTATGATCTGCAGGTTTTGCAGTATGTAACCTTGACAAAATATTATATTTAAAACAGTGATAACAAAATACCAAATTGAATATTGTTGTCAGTGTTACATACTAATTCTTAATCTTACCAATATACTTAAAAGTAGAAAATACTTTAAACATATTTATGAACAGTTCTATATCATATCCGATGAAAAGTTTTTTTAATAGGAATTGTAGGAAATGCTAATTATTTCCATTATATGAGTATGTAACGTTGACAAAAAGCATATCATTGCTTCATACACAATGGCTATGTTGGTGCACGTAAAATAGCATTAATTCCTTATTAAATGCAATGTTTGATGAAATTGTCTGATATTATCTTTTCTTTTCTTGTCCGGTTTTCTGTGATATATGCAACGAATAGTTTAGAATTTTTTCCGTTGTAAATTAAAATCCATACAGGAGGACCATTTCAACAAACTTTTTGTATCAATATCCCAATAAAATGGAATTGCTTTATAACGTTGTCCAAAACAACCTTTTGGCGACGTATTGTTTTTGCACGGTTTCTTATGATATTATTCCGCTTTCCACTTTTCTACATCGTGAATCTGTCCAAAAAATTTCTGAGAGACGCCTTAATAGAATCAAATGAAATTTGGCACAGATCGGCTAATTGCGGGGTGCTCTTTACTGCACCCACCCAAAATTGGGAAAAATTTTCTATTTCCGTTTTCTACGACATTTAGTATGGAGGTAGATTTCAGTATTTAGAGTGAAACGCCCCTTTTGAAACATTTGACAATAAAATTATATGTTCTTCAACACTTTTTGAATATTTTTTTCATTTTTGTAGTGTGTAGCACGTAATAGTTTTATACATCTTTAATATAATCTAAGGGTAAGGTTGCCTTTATTCAAGGATTATATTTCTTATTCCTTTATCATACAATGCGGAGATTTAAGGTATCTTATTTTCATTGGTCATCTTTCTAATTCCTCTTTTGTACAATGTATAGATGTAAGGTAGCTGATTTTTCATGGGTAATAGTTTTATGTTTTATATAATCTACCGGGTAATGTTGCTTTTTTCAAGGAGTATAGTTCTTGTTCCCCCATAATACAATACAGAGATATAAGGTATCTTATTTTCATGGGTCATCTTTCTGATTCCTCTTTTTACAATATATAGACTAAGGTAGCTGATATTTCATGGGTAATAGTTTTATGCATCTTGATTATATAATCTACAGGGTAAGCTTGCTTTTTTTCAACGATTATAGTTCTTATTCCTCCATCATACAATACAGAAATTTCAGGTATCTTATTTTCATGGGACATACTTATGATTTCTCTGTTATACAATGCATAGATGAAAGGGAGCTGATTTTTCATGGGTAATAATTTTATTTATCTTTTATATAATCTACAGCGTAGCTTGCTTTTTCAATGATTATATTTCTTATTCCTCGATCATACAATACAGAAATTTCACGTATCTTATTTTCATGTCATATTTCTGATTCCTATGTTGTACATACAATACAGAATTTTCAGGTACCTTATTTTCATGTCATATTTCTGATTCCTATGTTGTACAATGTATTCATGTAAGGTAGCTGATTTTTCATGGGTGATAGTTTTATACACCTTAAAAATAATCTATAGGGTAAGGTTGCTTTTATTAAAGGATTAAAGTTCTTATTCCTCCATCATACAATACAGAGAAATAAGGTTTCTTATTTTCATGGGTCATCTATCTGATTCCTATGTTGTACAATGTATAGATGTAAGGTAGGTGATTTTTCATGGGTAATAGTTTTATACATGTTTAATAGTTTTATACCTCTATCATACAATACAGAGATATATGGTATCTTATTTTCATGGGTCATCTTTCTGATTACTCTTTTTTGTAATGTATAGATGAAAGGTAGCTGATTTTTCATGGGTAATAGTTTTATAGATGTTTATTAAAATCTACAGGGTAAGGTTACTTTTATTCGAGGATTATAATTCTTATTAACCCATCATGCTGTAAGGTATCTTATTTTAATGGGTCATATTTCTGACATTTGTCATGCATAAATATACCTGTATATTGTTAGGTAAATAATAACAATAATGGTGACAGTGAAGTCATAGGTGAAAGTGAAAGGCAGAAAAAGTAAGAAAAGAGAATGTAAAGCAGAACTATGAAATAAATAAATAAACTAATGAAATAATCAATCTATTACTTTCACCTTTGACTTCACCTTCTTGAGGGTAACAATCAAATTTGTAAACCTGAACCCGAGGGAAACAACTTCAACGAGGGTTAATTTACAAATATGAATGTCTCCCTGAATAAGAGAGGGTCGTACTTGTTTTGTTATATTGTACGCCAACACTAAACATGTACATTTACATGTTAATTTAATGAAATTTGTGTTGTTGTCATCTAAACTTCTGCATTGTTGACCTTTTTATTTGTTTTTTTTACTTTAAAGGTTATTTACCGGGGAACAATAAAGTTGTTTCCATTTTGTTTCTTTCCCTGGGAACAATAGGGTTAATTCCCTTTTCTTTCATTCCATTTCATTATGTCATAAAAGACAATATACACGAAAAAGTATAAACGTTGTTTTAGTTCCTTTATTATTTTGTAATGAACAACTTTGTCAGAATCGCATGATATGCCCGTCCGATGATAAGGAAAAGAGCTACACACTTCATGGGTGTATTATTCTGGGAGTGGGGGGAGGGGCTAGAAGGGGGTCCATTAACAGGTCAACACTTTTTAATTTTTCTCAAAACAGATAACAGCAGTAGATTTAAAATAATGCTAACAGATAACAGCAATTAACACGAGAAAACAGAAAACAGCGAGTTCAAAAATCAAGAAAAAAAACAGATAACAATTTACATGAGAAAACAGAAACAAGCGAGTTAAAAAATCGAAAAAAGCAGATAACAGCAGAATCTCATCGAAGGGCAATATGGCGAGAAGATTTATACATTAGTCACTGTTTCCATAGTAACTAGTATGGGATCATAAGTATATTCCTCCTTTCATAGGAAGACCCAATTACATATTTTAAAAAGTGGTGAATAAAATAAAGTAACAGATAACAAAGAAAAAAATCTGTAAAACAGATAACAGTGTTCTGATTATTAACAGTAAACAGGTTTTCATTTTCGTTATAACAGTTTATAACAATTTCAATTTTTAAGAAAACAGCTAATGGTGGAAAAACAAGTAACAGTTAACAGACGTGTAAAAATGACCAAAACACGTTAACATATATAATTATGTAAAAAATTATATAGGTTGCTGCATTTAAATTATAATTAATTTGAAAGAGCTATGAAATATGATATACCTTAACTATAAATACTTTCCTTAACTTTAAAAGGGGCCTAGGTGGCCGAGTGGACAAGGTAGTTCATCTACTATTGATCACGTGGTCTCTCACTGAGATTGCTGGTTCGATTCTCACTGCGGGCAGGGTGTACTCGACTAATTTTCATTGGTAGCTCGATATTAATACGACACCACCACATTTTGCTCATAAGACCAAAATTAAGCACAGACCATGAACCGTACCACGTGTGTAAGAATTTATTACTTTGTCGACAGTTCCAATCTAAAATGTTCTTCATATTTTTTTTTCGAAAAATCAGGCAGTTAACGTTGTATTTTGAATTTATATTCTTCAGGCTAGAAATTAAAGAAACCACAGAAATAGCTTCATCTACATCATTTTTAGACTTATACCTGGAATATGACAACAACTATCATCTTACCACAAGAATTTATGACAAACATGACGATTTTAATGCAAAAATTATATATTTTGCTCACCTATACAGAAACATTCCAGCTTCTTCTGCATGCAATGTCTATATTTCTCGATTTTTCTTCATGATAAACCTAAAAACCAAGGTTACAAGAAAAAAAAAAACAACTCGTCCGCGCCTCGGATATTGGTTCTGGGTTTAAACATCTTATAAGTATTCAAATAAACGTGTGTATAATCCTAGTTGACAAGGATTGCCAGTATTCTATCCAATGGTCAGAGTTTTTTCCGGGTACTCTGGCTTTGTACCGTTCAAAAAATGGTTGCCGTGATGTCGGTGAAAAATTGCTGACAGTTAGCGTTAAATGAGCATTGTAACAACCAAAATCAAATTGTCATGTAAATAATGACATGGGAAATTATATATATATATATATATATTAATATACAAGCATTTTTAATGTGACACAATAATTTGTTGCATGCGCTTGTGGATGATAATGGAATGGAAATACGCATAAACATTAAAATAAAACATAAAAAGGCAGTATTTTTGTAGGAAACTACCGAGATAAGAAAACAAATTGTTTCTATTGGCTTTCCCTCGTAAAAGTTATCCTGTTTCAGTCGATTGGCTCCAGATATTTATTTCCTGTAAAGTTAAGTTTGTTTGTTTGTTTGTTGGTATGGTGTTTTATCGCCACTTTCAGCATTGTTCAGCTATATTCTGGCGTCCAGTGTTTATTGAGGAAGGAAGCTTGAAGGACCCGGAGAAAACACCTGACCTGCGGTGGGAAAACTGGCAATCCTTGTCAGTTAAGATTGGAGTCGAGTACACCCTGCCCGCAGTGAGAATCGAACCAGCAATCTCAGTGAGAGACCACGTGATCAATAGTAGATGAACTACCTTGTCCACTCGGCCACCTAGGCCCCTTTTAAAGTTAAGGAAAGTATTTATAGTTAAGGTATATCATATTTCATAGCTCTTTCAAATTAATTATAATTTAAATGCAGCAACCTATATAATTTTTTACATAATTATATATAATTGTTTATTTCAATCCAAACAAATCATTATCACATCAAAATTGGATAGCAATGAATCCAAGCGAACAATAATATTCGAAAGTCAACAGACAATAGCACAACCGAATATAAACAAAGATATATAAAAACAGGAACCAAAGCCCCAAAGTTTTAAATATACAAAAATTTGGGACAATACAGATTAGAAATACGCAGCTTATATTTCTGAACTCCATGTGTCGTTAATATAAAGGAAAGCATCCTATACACGTAGCTGAACAAGTTGTATGACTCATTTTAAAATTATGTTTTACCCCATTATAAGTTGACTAAACATCATTTCATCAAGTTTTTAATAGACCCATTTATATGTCATTTATAATATATAATAGAACGTCACGAAAGAGGAAGTGGGTTGTGTTACTTAGTTTAAGGTATTTAAAGTTTTAAATTGCATACAAACTTGAATTTATACCAGATGATTAAGCTGTTTACCTTACCGACTTAACACAATACAACATACAAACTTCCTGTTTCATAACCTCTTCCATGTTGGTTTGTTATCAACACTTAAAATAAGTGAAAATGAGACAGGTAAACAGTAAACGGATATTATAGATGCACATAATTGTTTTTCTGAAATACTATAATGTGTTAGTTACAATGAAATATTCGAATGGTTTTATGCACTTGGAGAATATTTTGTGACTGCTTGTTGCACATTGTCGTTCAGCTTCAGTAGCATTCAAATACACACTTTTTATATTGCTTGTGCTGGGACCATACTGGGGCGGTTCCCAGTGCTTGACCCGCAGAGCAGCCCAGCGCGTCCCCGGTTGGCGGATAGAGGAGACCCTCTCGTTCGGGGTTTGTCAGGTCCTAATACGGAAAGCCCGGCCGTGGACCATAATGGGAAACGTGTTTGGAGAGTGCCACGCAAAGTTAATAATCATTAATGCAGACACTGAAATCTGGTCCCTCCTGATTGCAATTTGAAAATTAGAAGGTGAAGATTTCAATGAAAATAAGAGTTTTCTTCATTTTTATTTGCAGCTATTTATTGTTCACTGACAGATCATGTGACATACTCAACATTTACTCATCAACCTACAATGTCGACTTGTCTAGGCGCCATCTTACTGGCATTTCTGAAAATATTTCAATAGACACAGAGATTCTGGACTTAAGCCATAATGAAATATAAGACATTCCAATTGGCATATCTGCCAATCTTTGCAGAGTTTTAACTCTGTATCTACCTTATCATCAAATAAATGCAATTCTAGTTAGCTCATTTGACCAAATTTCAAGAATTGAGTCTCTAAATCTTCGAACAAATAACCTGATATGTAAATCGTTGCAAATTGAAACATTTAAACAAATAACATCTCAGAAGGAACTGCAGATTCAAGACTACGGTAACTCAGGTATATCATGCAAGGATGAACTATACCGAGTAATACTGCTAAGAATGTTGTATTTAACTGGCACCGACCATAATCAACTGAATAAATTTGAATGTTTTAAAAACTTGAAAAAGTTAACCAGGCAATATCATGGACTACGAGAGTAATGAACTGACTATAACAAGCACAGGTACAAGTAAAGGTTTACGAGATTTACCTATCGAGGAACTCAACATCTTAAGTTTTATAGCTGCTGAAAACAATGCTTTAATTTTTTGCCTAAACTGCTGAAATTAACTTTATGTTTGAATTAGAATTATGTAAGCTTAGAGAAAATGTTTCTCTTGCTTGAAGTATTTAAAGGAATTAAAATGACAGCAATGACTTTGTTCGGTAATCGGGAATTCAACTTTGTCAGATTAGAAAAGTCACATTTACGATATCTATGAGATATTTATTTGACAGAATTATACTTGTCTTCTAATTATATTGCTGATATGCCTTTCAGTGTTTGCAATCAGCTGAACTTGTTTGGAAGTTTTTTATATATTTGATCATCCTTTGCCGATAGACATATTCATTTTTTTTAATTATAAGTTTATATGATTTTCCGACATGCGAATTCAACCGTTATGATGAAGTGTGGATGCAAATGACAATACAAAGCGAACTTTCAATTCTACTACCGTCTACTCTTCAGGGTGTATTAATCAATTATGGATTTAGCAAGTTCGGATTACCTTATGTTACATAATAGATAGCCAGTCTATGAAAGTTTGTTTCACATGGAATTGTCACACTTTTTATGAATGCTAATTTGTAAATTTGTGTGAGACTGGGGAGATAACCCATAGTAATTGATTAGTTTCAACAACTTTAATACCCTCACAATTTTCGAGCCTTCATCGGAAATTCGTAATTTCTATCTTTTACCAAATCATTTTTTCAGTTCTATGCCATTAAAAAACAGACTTGCAAAATTTAAAGCCAAGACTTTCTGTCTTTTCTCCTCTTACATCTTTAACTTTTGCTCTTTTTGATAAACCATAAAATCTACTCGTATTTTCATTAATATTGTCATTTGAGTATGACTTTTGGTATTTTGGCTTTTGATTTTTTTTTCATTTTCACTATTTTGTTTATATGATTTTAATCATAATTTTTATCACCTTATTTATCATTGTAATTGCTATTACAATTAATCAAAATGACCATATTCATCTGAAATTTATAACACCCTGCAACTTCTTCTCTATCCTCGAGTTTTGAAAGTTTTTTTCGCACAGACTAAAATATTATTAGAACCGAACTATCTTTTACTGAATGATTTTCCGTCAGTCTTTCACAGATTTCGTCCTAACTACTTGTACCAGTCTTCCTTTCCAACAACAGTGTGTACGACAAGTACGATAAGTCGATATTTGTTCGTAACATCATGTCATCACTAGATTACATTCTTGCCTTAAAATGACTGCAAATACCAGTGGTACGACAAGTCGATATTTAAATAACAGTGGTAGTCGTTTTCCGTCTGTTACGGTCTGTGGTTGACAGTTTAAAACTGCAAGAATGTCAATAAAAGGCTTTTAAAATGAATGATGTAAAATCTGTAATGTTATTAATGTATAAAACATCAATCTAGAACATTGTGATATTTGATATATTTTTTTCTGCTTGAAATCTTTTATGTTTAACTCATGCGACAGTTGAATGCATCTGTAAACAACCATTTAAAGGACGTCAAAGTTACAAAATCGCGAAACAGGCACGTTTCTATTTCACGAAATGATGACTGTATATTATCTTTAAAGAGTGTATTGCTTCATTAACTATGATATATTCGAATCATATTATATTAAATTTACCTTAAATACTTGTTTTCATAGCTTCCTGCACAGGTAACATGAACTAGGATAAAGATGTTGTGCGCTATGTTGATGCTGATTTTTCTGACTTTGAGCAAAGGTTAGTTATAATTAATACATTATTAACATATTCAGATACACTGCGCACCATATTCATTAACACTGATTACTGCAAAACTATAAAACTCATTCTGTTATTTTTAGAATATGATTACATTTTATAATTAATCATAGACTACTATATTATATTAACATATTCTGATCCTATAATAATTTGTATGTCCACTTGACCAAATTCGACCAATTAAAATGACGAAATTCAATGAAATGCATACATAATATAATTATATTAACGTCTGCTGCTCCTGTAACACCAATTAATCTTATAAACAAAATTATATTGTTTATTGTATAATACACGAAGGACTAAATACGAACGTTAAAAACTTTATTAGAAGATAAAATTTGTATAGAATTAAGGAATAAAATGGGAAAATTAAGCTATCCGACCCATAATTGAAGTCACCGTTTAATTTTATTTTTCGACCAAGAAATAAAGTTAATTAAATCAATATATTGCTAATTAATGATACAAATTAAATATATTGTTTAACTATAAGTCAATGTTAACATTTTTTTTACAAAAAAAGTTAGTTACTTAAATAGTATTTCCGATGTTTGCCGAAAATTACCGAGGTCTGCTCATTGAAAAACAATTGACATCCGGGACACCAAATAAGATAACGTGGTCAATTATGGTCCGGACACCTTAAAGCAAGTAACACAAAGTAAACCAACAACTATAAATTAAACTACATGAAACGATGTAACAAATTGTCATGCTATTTGTATTAAATATCGCATGTTAATTTTAACCTGAACATTTTGTCACATCTACCTGGTCATATTTCATGAAGGTCATCTTGTGGTAAACGATTTTAGACGAAATTACCTCAGCTTATTTAAGTTATTTTTATGCACAGTCTATTTTCCTTTTAATATTTGTTTAATGACTTAGTTATTGAAGTAATAGAAGTCTCTTTTCACACCGTTGGCGACGTTTTAAAAAATAGACGCCATGATACAGAAAAAGAAGTTGACGAATTTTGCGATAAAAGCTTTGACATGCCCAGATCTATTCGATTTTAGAATAATTAGGTGTTTTCAAAACTATAAAGCTATTTTTTTTGCCTTACTCGCAGACGTAACATCAAAATAAAATGTACGGTAAGCTCCTAAAATACAAAGACGAAGTTGAACATTAACTGAGTATTAAATTGGTTTAGTAGTGTTGAAAACATTGAAACACAATTAAAGTAAGAGACAAACAATGTACAACAAAAATTAATTGAATGAATAATGTATTATTTTGAAATTTAATATAACTTATGTTGTCCCGGTTACCAGAACAGTTTGATACATGATAAAAACGACCAAATCGAAGAAAAACCATTGTTAAAGTTATAATACCTCGAATAAAATGTATTGTACAATAGCGGATAAATGTCGTTTGAAGATATTTTGATAAATATGAGGTATACGAAACACATTTCACATTGTTATAGCACGTTCTAACAAATTCCAACTTAAATAAATGTTTGCGTAAAGGTTTGACATTATATCTATTAACGTATTTCTGGTGAGAAGTCACAGCGCAGATAAAATCAACAACGTCCTGTTTTCTTACTGTATTTCTCAGTGTTCAACTAATTTCTAATTATTAATATGAATGACTTATTACTTATTCAATTCTCTTCCAATTTCGAATATTGCAAGAAGATCTTATAAAAATGCATTATTGAAGAATGTTCTAATTAACAGGATTGTTTATTATTATTATTATTATTATTATTATTATTATTATTATTATTATTATTATTATTATTATTATTATTATTATTATTATTATTATTTACAGACCATGGGTCTAAAAGCGATACTTGTTTTCTCTTAAGTGTTAGTTGTTTTCTGTTTTAATCTTTGTATCTTTGATGACATTTATTTAACTTGATAATTGTTCTAAAACTAAATGTGCAGAGGTTAGGTTTACCTCCAAACTCAATATTCTTTACCGGGTTCTAATCTACTGTAGCCTCGTTTACGGATTTTGAGCACAAGTAATAGACACAAGATGTAGTCAGGAAAGTACAAAAACAAACACTTGATAGAAATAAAATCCCTTACCAATATAAACAAAACAAACAAGAAGTCGCAAATAAAGTATATTATTTCCCCTTTTCGACACAGGGAACATAAGTGGTTCCTAGATATATATGTAAACAACCATTTACAGCGGGACTACATTTGTCGTCTGCCAGTAATGTTTGTAAACAATAAACGAAGTTTGTAAATATATATACACGAGTTTATATAGTCTATTGATACGCTTTTGATATGGTTTACCATGTAACAGATTACGAGAGCACAATATCCTTCCAAAAACAGTCTTTTTTCCCATAACCAGCAGATACGGCAGCTCTGGAGCATAAAATTGAACTTCACCAGGTAAAGTCATTGCTGAAAATTTTATCCCTGTACGCAATAGGAACGGATTCCTTCAAAGGCATGTCATTACATTTATATAGAACCAAGGACCACATGTAACATGTGCACTTTTAAAAATATAAAGCAAAACCGCATGCTGCGCGTGTTATCCGAACATTCCATGAACAACAAAATGTCAATGTCTTAGATTAGCCAGCTGTTTCACCCGATGCATATTTATGGGACGAATTGGACAGTATTTTGACATCGTTTACGAACTACACACGTTTGTTACCAGTAGTAAAAATAACATTCCTCACATTTTACTGTCTTGCATTTTTTTATATGGACATCATACACGCTACCGATTTTTTAAATACCGTATAAAGATATTTTTAAAAATCGAAATGCAACAGTGTTTGGGTGGCAAATGTTTTTGCGATTTGTAATTTTCCATGAAATGTAATTTCTTTTTTGACCTAATTAAACTTACTGCCATTTATTTGTGTTTGCTATATTTTACTTGGAGCATATGCACAGTTGCTTTTTCCATTACAATATACTTGAGTTCATTTATATGTAGGTTTTCCTCGAATATCTAGAATTATTTATGTGAGAAAAAGAGTAAAGATATATCATTGGTTCGAAAACTTTATGATCCTTAATTTTGTTTATTTGAAGGTATCAATTGTTTGTTAACAGACCATAGGATTTACACTGAAATCCACGCTGTCGACTTGTCTAGACGCTATCTTACTGAGATTCCTCAAAATATTTCAAAACATACAGAAATTCTAGACCTAAGCCACAATGAACTACAAATAATACCGAATGACATGTTTGTGAATCTTTCTAAAATCATAACTCTAGACCTATCTGCCAACAAAATAAATGTAATTCTTAAAGATGCATTTAACGGACTCTCAACAATTGAGTCTCTGGATCTTTCAGCAAACCAACTAACATGCAAATCGTTTCAGATTGAATCATTTAAGAAATTAACGTCTCTGAAGAACCTAATTATTTCTCAAAATTCACATAATGGGGATTCTAGTATTGTGTTTAGTGATGAACTATACCGACTGCGGTTTCTTGAAACCTTGGTTTTAGATGGAGATGGAATTGAAACCGATCAGAGTCAGCTTAATGAATTTAAATATTTTAAAAGCTTGAAACGTTTAGCATTCGTAGGAAATGTAATGGCCGTGACAAACAAAACATTTGAAGGATTGAAAGACTCACCTGTCGAAGAACTAAAAATTAATATTAAAAGTGCTGAGAACAACGCATTTATTTTTTTCCCAAAACTTCAGAGATTAACTTTGACTTTGAATTGGAGATCCGTGAGCTTAGAAAAGATATTTCCTGCGCTTGAAACATTTAAAAGAAGAAGAATGACATCAATTACGTTGTCCGGTAATCGGGAAGTGAACCTTTTTAGATTAGGAAAGTCACATTTAAAATATCTGTGGGATATTTGCTTGAGAGAATTGTATCTGCCTTCTAATAATATTATAAACATTTATGCTGATGGCTTTTCAACGTTTGCAAAAAAATCAACTTGCTTAGAAGTTTTTGATATGTCTGATAATCCTTTGTCGCTAGACGGCATGTACTGGTGGATGTCTATACCTTCTTTTAAAAACTTGAAATTTATACGATTTTCGAAACTTGGAATTTCTCGGTTATCGAAAAGGTCGATAAAAAAGACCGTTCAAGGGAATTTTACATTTCGACTACCATCAACACTTAAAGAACTTTACATCAATTATGGATTGAGCATTTACGGATTACCTAATGTAACATTCATAGATGGTCAGTCAATGAAAGTTCTAAACTTGTTTGAGATGAAATTTCAGGATTGTCTAGGAAGTTTCAGAGGTATTCCGAACTTGATCGAGCTCGATATTTCAGGTTTTAATTGCACTTATTTAAATACGGATATTTTACAGATTTTACCACGATTAGAAACATTTACAGCACAGAACTCATTCCTTAATTCTGGCTTAAACTCTGTCGGTAAATCTGGTGCACTTTTATTTGCACATCTTTTTAATTTAAATTACGTAGATCTTTCTTCTAATAATTTAAAGAGTTTACACTCAAATATGTTTAATGACCAACAGAAAACGCTACTTTATTTGTATTTAGGAAATAATGATTTTACAAACATTCCAATTAGAATAAGCAAATTTAAGCTTTTAAAAGTTCTAGATTTGTCATCGAATAGAATTGAATATTTTAATATCAACGATCAGGAAATGTTGGAAAAGAGCAGCAATATAGATATAAGACTTTCTGGAAATCCATTTGCGTGTACTTGTGACCACAAAAGCTTTCTTCGATGGATAAAGGACAGTGGAACGAAGTTTTTTGTTAATGTGCAATGCATTGGAGAGGACAAAATACGGCGTAACATTAGTGATGTAATAAGTTCTCTTGACAAGTTTGAGTTAAATTGTGTATTAACATTCTGGTTTTATTTCGCTATTATTATGTCGTCCGTGTGTGGTTCAATAATAATATTCCTCTCTCTATACTATCGATACCGATCAGAAATACAGTACTTTTTTCTGAAAATTAGGATAAGAATGAAGAAATACAAATCACTAGAAGAACTTGGTGAATATCAATTTGATGCGTTTATTTCCTACAGCAGTAGCGATTCCTCTTGGGTTACTCAATTTTACAGACGACTGACAGATGATGGCTTTAATCTTTGTATTGATGCTAAAGATTTCATCGCGGGTGACGGAATCGCCGAGAATATCGTTAGGGCAATAGACTGTAGTCGTAAAATAATATTCATTGTAACGAGAAATTTCATGAAAAGTTCATGGGGAGGATACGAAATAGAAATGACCCGGATGCACGCTTTCAGAGAAGGACGTGAGAACATGGTAGTACTCATTATAAAGGATGAAATACCAATTGATGAAATGCCTCGACCATTAAAAGAAATGTGGAACAAAATAGTATGCCTCAAATATTATGACCAGGACGAATCCGTCTTTTACGATTCGGTAACTCTCTGCTTACGCTGAAAATTTGCTATTACTTTTGTAAAACTTTCTTATATATGTCATTGATCGTTTTAGAATGTTTGCTGTTAAGTTATGCCTTATAAAAAGTTATTCTTTATTGTAGAATTCTTAACGATTAGAAGCAAAATATTTGCTTCTTCTGTACATTTTGAAACTAATGTTGCACTGATTAAAATTATTATGTTTATTAATTTAGCTTGTCTTTTTTTGGTAATTTATTGTATTATTATATAATATGGTGAATAATGTTGTGTAATTGTTATATAGTATCTAGGATCCTGTTGTAATCAGCATCTTACTTAATGTTTCATAAATTTTATAATTCAAAATTGAATTATCAATCTTTATATAGCATTGGATTATACAGAGTTTAACATGTATGTGCCCCTGTACTGAAATCCTACACGCTACAGGTAGATAACTTATGCACCTTTTAAGTCGCCCAAAACAAAGTTATGGAACTTATTGTTTTTACACCGTTTCTATATTATTATTATTATTGATCATGAAACTGTCAGGAATTTTCACTAACAAAGGTTCGAACGAGCATTATGATACTTGGCATAGTGAATATTTACCATTCATAGTTGTGAATATTAGTTTTGAAATTTGCCTCACAACACAAAAGTCTTCAATTTTAAATACAATTCGTCTTCGGTTGTATGTACTCGTAATATTGGAAAAAACAACGGTATAGATTTAAGACTTTCTGGAAATCCATTTCCGTGACAAAAGCTTTCTTCGATGGATAAAGGACAGTGGAACAAAATTTTTTCTTAATGTAGAATGCATTGGAGAGGACAGAATAGGACAAAACATTAATGATGTAATAAGTTCTCTTTAAGAAATTTTGTATTAACATTCTGGTTATATTTCGCTATTATTATGTCGTCCGTTTGTGCTTCAATTAGATTAGTCTCCTCGCTATACTACAGATACAGATAAGAAATTCAATATTTTTTCCTGAATACAAGGATAAATATGAAAAGATACACAGCCCTGGAAGAACTTCAATTTGAATCCTTTATTGCCTACAGCAGTAGCGATTCCCCTTGGGTTGCTCAATTTTACAGACAACTGACAGATAATTGCTTCAAAATTTGCATTGATGCTAAAGATTTCATCGCGATGGTGACACAATCGCCGAGAATATCGTTAGGGCAATAGACTGTAGTAAAATAATATTCATTGTAACGAGAAATTTCCTGAAAAGTTCATGGGGAGGATACGAAATTGAAATGACCCGGATGCACACTTTCAGAGAAGGACGGGAGAACATGATAATGCTTATTATAAAGGATGAGATACCAATTGATTAAATGCCTCGAGATTTAAAAGAAATGTGGAACAAAATAGTATGCCTCAAATATTATGACGAGGACGAGTCCGCCTTTTATGATTCGATAACTCTCTATGGTGGCCGTTTGTGGTTTAATTATATTATTCCTACTTTATATTATCGATACTTAAACCTTATGTATGGTTGTATTTGAGAGGAAAATTACATCGATCAATTACATCAGGTTACGGTCGCATAACACCTGCATGAAATTTTTCCAAATATGCAGAAATGTCCTAGGTAAAAATACAGGACATTAGTTGTGGTTCTATTAAATTTGATACAGAGAAGAATACAAACGAACTGTTATTAAAAAAGAATATAAAGAAGAAGGTGCAAGATACTTCATAATAACATAATTATATATCAATCTGTTTGGTTTTCATTTTAAAATGCTTTGGATTAACATATTATTAGTTGTTTAATCTCTAAGTAAATAGAATTTATAGCTAGAAAGACTAAGATTTCATCATTATGATTAAATCTGTTCATACAAAAACTGAAACGTGTGTTAATACCTCATTATGTATATAGATTTTTTTTAATGTTGTTTAACGCCACTTACAATTGTTTAGCTATGTCATGATGTTAGTATTGGAGTCGGGCACACCGTGACCGCAGTGAGACTCGAGCCTGCAACCTTAGGGTTGACAGACCACATGATCAATAGTAAATGACTGTCGGCCACCCAGGTCGTAATATATATACACAATTATGAATTATTAAATATTACCAGAAATTAAAAACATGTGCACACTGGGAAGTTTTAAAAATTTTATTATTAGTGTTAGTTTGCTAAAATTTATCTATTAGTATTGCGAATATAATTGGACAGAAATCCTTATTGTACAAAATAACATTATACTGCAATTTATTCAGAAGGTTCAAAAAGTCCTGTTAACTGTCACAACGAATAGAAATTTGATTTTGACGTGTCTGTAGATGATTGGCACATTAAATCGCTGCTTTCTTTATAACAAAAGTTAAAAATGACGATTTTTATCAGTCTCAACTCCAGTAGTTATACATACATATACAAAGAACGATAACTATTTACTTTTAATAGAGAGTATAGAAAATGTTGCAGTGATGGAAGCCGGAGGTTCTATATGCCATAAAACCTGGTTTAAGCCACCATTTTTTGAAACGCTAGTACCGTTTGGTTTGTATTTGTCATTTAATGTGTATTCATTGACAATGCATGTACCTTTGAATTTGTAATTTAATGTGTATTCATTGACAATGCATAAATGCAGGTACCTTTGTATTTGTCATTTAATGTGTATTCATTGACAATACATAAATGCAGGTACCTTTGTATTTGTCATTTAATGTGTATTCATTGACAATGCATAAATGCATATACCTTTGTATTTGTCATTTATTGTGTATTCATTGACAATGCATAAATGCATGTACCTTTGTATTTGTCATTTATTGTGTATTCATTGACAATGCATAAATGCATATACCTTTGTATTTGTCATTTAATGTGTATTCATTGACAATGCATAAATGCATGTACCTTTGTATTTGTCATTTATTGTGTATTCATTGACAATGTATGAATGCATATACCTTTTGTATTTGTCATTTAATGTGTATTCATTGACAATGCATAAATGCATGTACCTTTGTATTTGTCATTTATTGTGTATTCATTGACAATGCATAAATGCATATACCTTTGTATTTGTCATTTAATGTGTATTCATTGACAATGCATAAATGCATGTACCTTTGTATTTGTCATTTATTGTGTATTCATTGACAATGTATAAATGCATATACCTTTGTATTTGTCATTTAATGTGTATTCATTGACTGCATAAATGCATGTACATTTGTATTTGTAATTTTGTATGTAAAGAGTCAGATCCAGTATTGTAGTTGCCACATTGTTGTTGTTGGTTCTCAAGTTTACTTGTTTCTTGGATATGGATTTGTGACAGTTTCCTCTTGGTATTAAATTTAATTCAAAATAAATGCTTGCTGTTTAACACTTTTCATTATTTTGTTTTCGATTTGCCACAAAAACCTTTTTTTTACAAATATTTAACAATTATATCGTTAAAATGTGTACACATGTTAGGAGGAAATTCCACACTTACAAAGTTTCCTGAATACTAATATCCAAAATACTTTATTCAAATACAACAGTTCTGTATTTGTTCTGAAGAAAAGGTCATCGCAAAAAATAGCTCCACATTGCTATGGCTTGTTCATTAATTATTCATCATTTTTTCATACCAAATTATGCACCAAATATATACATGTACCTTTGTTGTTTATTGTTTATTGTTTACCGGATTTTGTATGTATTGTGAAGGCAAACATGCACCACCTAGTTTCTATGTTTTTTGTTTGTTTGTTTTATAAATGCATATGCCATTGCACTTTTCTTTTATATTCATTGACAATGCATAAATGCATATACCTTTGTATTTGTCATTTATTGTGTATTAATTGACAATGCATAAATATCCGTATCTTTGCAGTTGTTATTTATTTTGTATCCATTGACAATGCATAAATGAATGCACTTTTATATTTGTCATTTCAAGTGTATTCATTGACAATGCATAAATGCATGTACCTTTTGTATTTGCCATTTAATGTACATTCATTGAAAATGCATAATGGATCTACCTTTGTATTTGCCATTTATTATGTATCCATTGACAATGCATCAATACCTGTACCTTTGTATTTATAGTTTAATTTGTTTCATGTGTATTCATTGACAATGCATAAATGCATGTACCTTTATATTTGTCATTTCATGTGTATTCATTGACAATGCATAAATATCATACAAGTACATATAATTTGCTAAAGTCCGATGGTTTTCATATTTCTGATGTTTGATATATTTATGCCGTTTCTACGAGCTTTCAATTAAGGGCCTTCTTGTAGGCCATCTTTTTGTAGGTTGGCATTTCAAAGGGAGATCAATCTGTTGTAAAAACTGTTGTAAAGATTATCTCTCTTTCGTTTGTAAATATAGTCTCGATCACCCAGACGCATATATAATTGTGTCTGGGATCAAGTTGTTGTAATTTCGCTACCAATAGGTGGAGACAAAACAATCATTCTATTTTTAGGGCCCTATATGTAGACCAGAAAAACCATAAAAACAAGTCAACACTTAAAAATGACGTCACAGAGTACTTCTCTCTTGATTGTGCACAACAATTTAACATAATTTATTGATAAATTAATTATTAAAAAATATTCAAATGTGATCATTGGTACCATTTTTTTTACGCTTCTTCGTATGAGCGGAAGTAACTTTTCAGACATTAAAAATATCATCCAATCAAACACTGACGCCAATTTTTGGGCGAAATGATAACGAGTTCAATATAGAGATGAATCCAGAGGTACAAATGCAATTAAACAACTTATACGTTATTCTAGATCCTGCGATCGGTATTCCGATTTTCTAGACCGATCACTGCTGTTGACTGCTAAACTACTCAAACAAGGGCTTGTTGCACCTAGGTTGATGTTATCTCTCCAGAAGTTCTATGGTCGTCACCATGACTTAATTGATCGTTATGGGAAATCAGTGTCTCAAATACGATCTGACATTTTCGCTGAGTCATAGGTAGTGATTCCTTTTCATGGATTTGACTTTTCCCTAGACATGACAATGAGTAACTTGACGGGTGTCTAATTAGAGGCAGGCACTGCTTACTCGTCCGGAGCACCTAAGTGCACCCATTGTTTTTATTGGGTTCGGGTTACTCTCTTTATGTTTTTGGTTTTTGTGTTGCGTTTGTCTATATCCGGATTTGTAACTGTCCCTTGACTTTTTGGCTCTTGTTGTTCGGTCGGTTTTCTTTGCTATTTTTCATATTTAGATATATTTCATATTTTTTATTGGCTTAATACGGTCATGAAACTATAAAAAAATGACATGTTTTCCATAAAACCATGATGGGAAAAAACCTATTGTTTCCAGCTGAATGACCTCGTATCTAACAGCGGGTAACAATTCTAATTTTCCCCAGTAAATAACCCTATTGCACTAAACTGAGCAGGAAATATCAACAAGTCAACAGCTGTTAATTAAATAAAATGGTGTTGGCCAAAATACAATGAAACAATTATGGCCCTCTCTTAATGAATTATTTTTATAATCCGATGTTAGTTTTGTAATTTATCGGATTAACAAAACAACAGGATTAACAAGGGCACTATTATTTGTTCTCATATTTACCAGTCTTATTTTTAGAAATTTCCACACACAAAAAAATCCTTTGGCGCTGGATACCTCCATTATGTGTCCAAATATTCTGCTTAATAAGAACAATGTAGCTTCAAAATTGTAGAAGAAGATATCCAGAAAAAAACATAAAACCTTACATAGCCACCTGACTAAGTCCATTTATCTCTAGTTTTAAGAATATAGATAGCAGGACAAGTATAAAAATGAAAAGATGACATATAAAACAAAATTGATTAATTTCTTGATTATTAGTGAATTAAATGAATTAAGCCATTCGCTAGGGCTACTAATAACCTGTCGATATGCTAAGCGTTGCTATCCAAACAATACCAGTATAATATTCGAAAGCTAAAGTCATTTTGTAAATTTATTGACAAAAGCTATAGGCAAAATAATGCAAAAAGTGGCAACTTGTTCATCGATGGAACCATTCTGTAGTGATCCAACAGTTCAAATAAAATGTCATCATATATACCAAGGTTATAAGACGACAAACTTAAGACATTAACCTGAGAGTTTCATGTCCTTGATCCAGAAATAACTGGAAGAAAAAAAAGGTAGAGTTAGATTAAAAAATAGTAAATGTATTGTCTTATTTCTTCAACTTTTACTTTAAATTCAAACATAATGTTTCGACCCAAGATTTCTATAAAATCGGAGAAGACCAATTAAAATACCCATTCACTACAAACTTCTATAAGAAAGAGGAAACGGAAAGAAAAAAACAATGGAAACCAGAACCATAGAACAGCGAAAAACACTGCACACCAAATTAGAAGAAACCAAAATCAACAAGAAATTCGAAAGTGTTAACCAGTAAAAACAGTTTTAAATGTATTGATTGAAACTTGCAATGCAATTTATACTAAGAATTACCACATCGACATGTTTACTAGAAACAAATGAAAATACTCTTATTATAAATGATACGTTGCTAGGATGTGGGTTTAGTTAGAATCATCCTATAGAATCGGAATATTTTATAAAGGAGTATAAATACCAGGGTAGAAGACCAAGACAAAACTGTTGTCCAAGTAAGTACAGGATATAACCCAAATCTCCCCTTAAACATCTAGGATATACAGAAATCCAACCATGAACAAAATGTAAATCTCTTTAAGGTCTTTAAGAGTCATATATTTTAAATCACCCTTTGTGAGAATTTCCTCCCCTGGATCAATGCAATTTTTGGTAAATGGCCATATCTTATAACTATAACAGAAGAACATTTGTATGACAGAAAATAATAACAATATACGAATTACTCCATTTTTATTTAAATGTTCATTCTATATACAAAATGGCCTAATGTCTTGTTGAACAATGAGTGTTTACTTTTCCTAATGAAAAAGATTTCCATGGTGACAAGAATGACATAGTCCTATAATTCAGGTCCTTCACCGCCAGGTACAAGCTGAAACAAAGGAAAAGAGGTCGAGATAATAACTGTATAAAGTTATTGTTTAACTCATTCTGAGTTATATTCCTTATAAATATGCAATATTTCTTACATTGTCAGAAAATAAATAAAAATAATTTAATTTGCTTTGTAAGCTGAAATCTGATTGGCCAATTCAAATGGAGAAACCCATATTATACGATATACCTTGTGTTCCTCACATGACCTATTATTATGCTGTTAAAATTCAAATAGTGCCATGAAGTCATTGCTATTTTGGTCGATAAAATTTTCAAGAATTATAGTTAAAATTAAATTATAAGGAATATGGCAAATTTCAGATCAAGTTATACTCTAAAACATGTTTTGGGTCTGTTTACACCATTCATAAACCACATTAGGCATACACAGACCCAAACCATGTTTAATCGAATAACCTGTTCAGAAATTTGAAGTATTCATTAAATAATTTGTTCTGTTCGAGCGTTAGAAGCAGGCAGAAATGCGAGGCTCTGTCAAGCATTTCTCTCAGTTGTTTCACAGCTTGAACAAATAAATGTTTAATTTTTTGACAATGTTCAAGAATTGTGTTTATGCTGCAACCCTAAAATACATTTTATACTGTTGAAAAACATAAAAATTGATTTGAAAATTTTGGCATGTATTTAGAAATTGCCTCACGTCACAAACAAATTTTATGAAGATTATGTAAAAATGTAATAATATATAATAATCATATAAAATTATTCCAGTTTACAGAGTTTTTGGATTAGTGATAAATTAATAATAAATAGATAATAAATCGTCACTAATTTAACTAATTGATGGTTCTAATCAAAAGTGTGGAGGGATGGGCAGTAAAATAAAGAAAATAATCAGACATGCCCACACCCGACATTTGCAGTTACATGCATACATTTTTTTAAAGAACTTGTTACAGGTGGAACCACTAGACCAAGGGCCAAGAAGCATCGAGAGATGTTTAGATATACTTTAAGAACAAAGCCAGAAAGGAATACTGACAGAATATACTAACTCAGCTTCAAATCTACTTCAACAAATAAATTTTTCAGCTACATGTACTAGTATATCGTGAAAACCCTCAACATTCAGTAAAAAAATGTGAAGGTCAGAACAATCCTTCTGTTTGTGTTACATTTTATGTAAATATTCTTTAAAAAATCTTAAAGATTTAAATAAACTTTGAGTCATATATGGATTATTTTGGAAACATCTACCCTCAAATTATGTAAACTAGATATCAGTGAGATGGTACCCATCTCTGTGGGCCCCGCCGACCTTGAGGTCAAGGTCAAAGGTCATCAACCATGTTATGCGACACATCACCTTGATATTATCTACCCACATTCCAAATATCAAAAGCCTACCTCAAAAGATAAAAACGTTACATCTGGGACATGAATTTGTTATTCAGAAAGCAATAATATGACCTTAAGGTCAAAGCTCAAGGTCAAAGGTCATCAACCATGTTATGCGACACATCACCTTGATATTATCTACCCACATTCCAAATATCAAAAGCCTACCTCAAAAGATAAAAAAGTTACATCTGGGACATGAATTTGTTATTCAGAAAGCAATAATATGACCTTAAGGTCAAAGCTCAAGGTCAAAGGTCAACAACCACGGTATGGGACACATCGCCTTGATATTATCTACCTACATTCCAAATATCAAAAGCTATCTCAAAAGATAAAAAAGTTACAGCCCGGACATGAATTTGTCATAGAGGGCAATAATATGACCTTAAGGTCAAAGTTCAAGGCCAAAGGTTATCAACCACGGTATGCGACACATCGCCTTGATATTATCTACCTACATTCCAAATATCAAAAGCCTATCTCAAAAGATAAAAAAGTTACAGCCCGGACATGAATTTGTCATACAGAAAGCAATAATGTGACCTTAAGGTCAAAGTTCAAGGTCAAAGGTTATCAACCACAGTATGCGACACATCGCCTTGATATTATCTACCTACATTCTAAATATCAAAAGCCTACCTCAGAAGATAAAAAAGTTACAGGCCGGACATGAATTTGTCATACAGAAAGCAATACTGTGACCTTAAGGTCAAAGTTCAAGGTCAAAGGTTATCAACCACTGTATGTGACACATCACCTTGATATTATCTACCTACATTCCAAATATCAATAGCCTACCTCAAAAGATAAAAAAGTTACAGCCCGGACACGATTAGTACGGACGGACGCACGGACGGCCAGACTGATCACTATAGGGCATCTGCCACAAAGTGGCGGGGCCCTAATTATTATACTGGTAAAAATACAGGTATTCCCGTAACATCTACTCGCAAAATAACAGGCCTCCTTATCACCATTTCTTAATTATATGTTTATTTTGCGAGTAGAGGTTTTTGGAACACACCTAATTTGTTGCTTAAACAGTTAAGCATGTTGTTGTGAAAATGGGACTATCATTGATTTGTATTCTTAATTAATACAACCCAGGCCTGGTTATAGAAAGAAAAATGAAGAAGTGCTATAACAAAAATAATTTATTATGCAATCATAAATATAATTTAACAAACTATAATGCATTCACAAATTTCTACTGCATTTCTCATAAACATTAACAGCACTTCAAATAAATAACAGTCTTATGTTTCCCAAATAGATTGGAAAGTGTACTCCAAGGGGTAATCTAATTTTGAGACATCAAGTCCCTATTTAAAACTAGATTCTCAGTGAATTCTATCACCTAATTTAGACCTAAACTAACAAATTCAGTTTTAAGACATCAAGACTTTTGGTAAAACCAAATATTGTTATTTAGGGTAAAACTTTTATTTAAACATCCAAAATACTACCCAATTATTAAGTAAACATATAAAGTATTAAATATTAATGCCAAATGTTCTGATTTATAATTTAGAAAATAGTAAAATATTAAATTTCCCAAGAAATTCCTGACCACAAAAAAGACCCACCTTCACCCAGTGAATTCTTGAGCAGAACTGATTTCAAGCGTTTCATACGTCATCAGTTGAATAAGTAAAAACGTTACATTTCGCGCCTCAATAAGTAATTAAAAACGTGACATTTCACGCCTTAATATACAAAGGTAGATAACTCTATTTAACAAGTCGTAAACACATGTAAACAATAAACATCGGTGATAAAAGGCACAGTAGGCAATTAAACACACTAAAGGATAACATAACGATTAATTTATCCCAAGTCATTAACACGTAATTTCCACAAATTAATCCCGAAATATAAATAATGTAGGGAATTTCCCACATATAATCATAGATAAGGACAGTATTCAAAATGTAAACAATGACACAGCATTCCATGCTTCGGTCATGAGAATTAATTAAACTATCGGTCACTTCGACCAGTCATGGCTCATAAACAGTTTGATATAGTAATGACATATAACTTATATTATTATTAACACACTCAAATAAAGATATATTTTCGTAACACATGTGATAAGTGTAAAATTTGAAAGAAAACATTTATACATTTAATTTTAATGATAATACATATTTACAAATTGTGCATTTTCATGTTACCTATGCAGGCTTGGCTATAAAAGCTATACTTAATAAGGCCTACTTAGGTAGTTGCATATGAAATATTAAATGAGTTAATAAACAATATTTCATTTCTTCCATTTCAGGTCAGTGAAAAGTTATGCTACAGAGATTTTCAAGAGAAATTACCCGACAAAAAATTTTTAGCAGCATTTATACATATCTATATATAGTAAGAGTATTTGCTACTCTCTAAACACAGAAAAAAATTATGGGTTCCAATACCATTCATCTACTATCTTTTTATTTTCTTACCAAAACTAAATCTTCAAAATGTAAAATGAATTGCATAACATTATTCAACTAAAAATATGGAAATACACAAATTGTAAACTACATGTCATCATTTAAATTAACTATAGAAATGTTTGCTTACATATTTGACAATTACCACAAATAGCACCCATAAAATAGTCTATAATTTGCACTTTAATTAACCGTGTATGGAACAAATTAAATGCTAGATTTCTAATGCTATACCATTTTGGAAAGCTTAAAGTGTGATCTTTACATAGGCATTTTTCTTGGAACAATATCTATTAGAACAATTCATGTAATTGGCTCTTTATGAAGCCCACTGACCACGTCGTTCAAATGTCACATCAGGCTTGTTTTTTTTATTGAAATCAACACAATTTAGTATTTACTTTATTATGTATTGTCATACTTTTTAAGGTTTAAAGTTATTTAAAGTTTCCTTCAGATGATAAAATATACCATTTTAAGATGAATTTCACAGGTGAACTTGGTAGAGTGCATAGGTCTGTATTTTCACATTTTATTGTAACATTTTATAGATTTCATGTTAGTTTTGAAAACTGATGTAAATATATAGTTAAGAACTTTATTCTTGTGATCCTGTTTATGTAGAGTTTGTAGCCCCTTTTATCATCAGAAATAAACTAACATTTCTCCAAAACTACCTGATGGATTTGCATAAAATTTGGAGTCAGTGTGTCAAAAGTGTTTCAGTTTAAAAAAAGGGGATTTTTTCCTGGGTAAATGTAAGTTTATTTTAGTCAAATTTGACAGCAAAATGTCCAGCCTAATTGTGTTTCAGTTAATACATATGTGGATTATTTTAAGGTATCCGACCCATAATTGAAGTCACCGTTTAATTTTATTTTTAGACCAAGAAATGCAAATTTATTTACTCAATATATTACTAATTAATGATACAAAGTAAATATATTGTTTTACTTTGAGTCAATGTTAACAGTTTTGAGAAAAAAAATTAGTTGCTCAAATAGTAGTTCCGATGTTTGCCGAACATTACCGAGGTCTGCTCCATTGACAAACAATGGACATCCGGGACACCAAATATGATCACGTGGTCAATTATGGGTCGGATACCTTAATATGGCATCCAATTATCCTCAATTAATATATTCCCCTATACATATATATCTACCTTTAATGCATACACACATCCTGAATATAGCTGAAATATTGCTTGCTGGACGTTAAACAACAATCAATCAATCAATCCATACATATTAAGTCAAAAGCTCCAGCATCACAAAGGTTTCATAAACCTTATTTTTGCAGTAACTATATTAATTTTTTGTGGTTAAACTTTTGGGAAACATAATTCAGAATAATTAGAACAGCTGTTTTAATATACAACATGTTCAAGTACACATTGTGGCAACAAAGAAGGCAGCTCGCTAACTTCCCCCAACGTAAGTATACGAGTCACATTTCTATTTAGAACATTATCCCTACTGTGTTTTGTTTTGTTGTGTTGAAAAATATAATGTTTAAAACTTGTTGTTAAAATTGGCGCTCTAAAATTTCTCTGCTGCTACTGACAACAGGTTTTTAATTATATACTAAATTATGCATATTTGGCCGAGGAGCAGCAGATACCAGTTTTGCATCTATTTTTAGCCAAGAATGCTAGCCTATTGTCAAACCTGAAGTTGCATGCCTTACTGTGCTCGACTCCAACCTTGATTGAGAAGGATTGCGAGGTTTCCTGCGAATGGTCAGGGGTTTTCACCAGGTATTCCACCTTCCATCCCCATTAAAACTGGACACCAAGATTTAGCTGATAAATTGCTAAAACAAGGAATTAAACTTTACTAAAAAAAAGAAACAATGATCTACAGTATATGTGACCTTCATGTGTGCTTTTGATTGGTGTCATGTTTGTGTATATGTATTAAGTACAAGATTTTTTGTCTGTACATGCTATAAACTCACCATCGTAATATTATTTCCATTCAGAAGAATCTGATCAAGCTTCGTCACTCGTCGACCTTCTGGTGTACTTTCACTGAAAAGGTCACAAAATTTAGAAAACAACAAAAATATCAGCCCTTGAATGTTTTCCAGGAAAATTTCGTTTGGTTATCATAATTTTGAATACTGCCATCAACATTTTAACTATAATTTTAATGGCAAGTCACCGATAAAATTTACCACAAATGTTGGGGTCACAATTTTGAAATAATTAACAGCCCCTCCACACAGACATAACTTTCGAAGCAGACGAGACATGCAGGTTTATGTACTGGTATATTGTATAAATTAAGTATTTAACAATTAATCTGTTTGAGTAGAACTATTTAACATCTTAAATTTTCTTATGTACATGAACACTGAAACAAAGTTTAGAAGGAGAGAGGGGTGGGAAAGTATGCTTAATATGAAGAAAAGGCAAAAGCAGATTTTCTTGATTTTTGTGTGGGGATATAAATCAGGTCCCCATTTTAAAAATCTTTACACATATAGACATAAATCGATACTTTTGTGCTCCCTGTTTCAAATTATTGCATAACATTTGGTGTTTTTGGTCTGCAAAATTACTAGTATGTAGAGGCCTCAGTGGCCGAGTGGCTAACGTGGATAGTCATCTGCTATTGATCACATGCCTGTCAACAATGAGGTTGGGTGTTCAAGTCGCACTGCTGGCAGGATGCATGTGACTAAAATCTTAATAGCCAAAGGATTGCCAGTGTTTCTACCAAAGTGTAGTATACGTACCTTTCCAGGTACTTGGGCTTCCTCTCCTAATAAAAACAAGAAAGTGTCATTAAGTACCCTTCAAATAAACAAACAATATTATATACTCACAATTCTGTTACATCTTCTAAAACCATATCTAAAACACTGTTAAGGAAAACATATTGCTTATATATGTCCATACATTTACAGTGGCTTATAGTTTCCAGACAAACCTTTCCAAAATCATTTTTGAATTATTTAAGGATTAACTACAAAAAATATTTTCTCCATCGAGGGATAACAAAATTTCCGTTTTGCACATTGTATAATCCGCGTAGTGGATTATATTAAATGTGCAAAAGGAAATTTGTATATATATATATATATATATATATGACGTCAAATGGCGCGTGTCTCCATGACGATCCTCTGATAGAAAATATTTTCCAGCCAATCAAAAGTCGGTATTCTCCCAAAATTTATTTATTATCACATAATTTAATTTGCTTTATAAACTGAAATCTGATTGGCTAATTCAAATGAAGCAACCCATATTATAAAATTTAGTTGGACAATAGCAATCAAATATACCTTACTTTTGAAGTGGATTTTGCTGCTTTTAATCATCAAATCACTATCTTTAACCACTAGTATTTTGATTGCATAATTTAAAACATGATAAAAGTACATGTAAATACTTGCAAATGTATATTAAGCACAAGAAACAGCACTAGTCCAAATAAGTACAATAATTTCCAATGAGTATATCTAAGCCAGGTTTAGCATTTTGCTCTACCTACTTTAATTAATTTCTTTTATGTATTTCAGCCTTGTCAATGTTTAAAAAGTTTTGTACTTGATGTGGGAAGTATGGATTGTATTTTAATTTAGGGTTTACAAGCTAGATATTGCAAAAAGTGGGCATGGTTGTCAATCTATGTAGTCAAAAAGTAGGTGTGGTTGACAAGCTAGCTAGGTAGTTCAAAACTTGGTGTACTAAAATAGTTTGCATATCTGATGTGTCTTCTCCTACCATGGGTGTTTAGCTAAGGATTTTGGAATCATCAGTCACTTTGCATACCAACATTTTTAAGATTTAATATGTGTCACTTTAGTTATTTTTTTATATGTATAAGTACATTCAAGAATATTACAAGCATCAATATATTTGAAGTATATTTTGTGTGTTCAATCTAAAACCACATTACAAATATTTAAACCAACTGAAATTAAATATGAGCAGCTTTGTATTTGCAATTCCTCTTCATATCTGATCTGAAGGCTGAATTGAGGCATAACAAATTTATGGTTATGAAAAAAAGTCTATGCAAATTTGGTTATGTAAAAACTAAAGTAACATGCTTCATTATGAAAACAGAATACTAATACCTAAATTTGCTGAAATTCACAAATATTGTTGTCCACCAGAAAAAAAAAAAGTGGTGGTGCATTTCAAACAATATTTTAGTATTATGATTTTGTTTGCCACGTGTTGTTGAATACGATATTTGTATATTTGTTTGTAATGTCAGGCTATGGTTGGAATATGCACTGAAAATTTTAAGTCAGAATTCGGCTAGATGTGCACCTTTTTTTCAGTGGGATGAAATGTTTTTTAAAGTTGCAGGACAAAAACAATATTCATACATTGTCAGAAAATATATAGTTTATTAGGCCGAATTTTCAAACATAATATTTATCTTCTTTACATTATGAAAGCTTTAGACATTGCGAAACTAACGGGCAACAATCTTTATTGAAGAAATTTCTTTTTTTGTCTTTGAAGATGCACGTGGAAAATGCTATGTTGATCATTTTTCCATATATGGATAATGTGACATAATTTTATTATAAACGTGTGAATTTGCATTCTATAACAACCATTCCGTAGTAAGAATCCAGTAATTTACATGTATATTACCCAAGATGCAACATGTCATTCATTTTCAGGTTTCTCAATGTTTTTCATGTAGCAAACGTAATTAAAAAGAGACACGATTGTCAATTAATACACAATGCACAGCTGGTTATTAAAAACGGCAATAACTATTATCACGTATCAATAATGATCGATTTTAAACACAAAACCAATAAAAAAATGGTGACACTGTAGAAAGATATCAAGATCGACCATGTCTGGTTGTATATGAAACGTCTTTTGGACATCTAAGTGCCGGGAGTGCTCTGCTACATTAAGGAGTAATAGGACTAAATTTGTACCCTCGTCACAAAAAAAAAAAAAGCTGAGGGTACGATTATTTGTAATTAATAGTTTAATTGAACTCGCTTCAAAATAGGTGAGAAAAAATAGGTAAAGCCTCATATTTCTACCAGTTTCCAAGGCTAGTACAAAAAATTTTTAATTTTCTGACCGTGTTTCAAATATTGTATATCATCTTGTTTGTGCATCATGGCAAATATAGATACAATTACCACTCAGATGGCATCAAAAATAACTTATATTTAGCAGCAAAAGTTGACAGATTTATATTGCTCAGACCATGGTCAACATATTTAATTCCAAAAAGGATACTGACATAATCGTCAAAACCAAGCAAGGTTCCAACAATTTCTTTGTCATTCTTCATAACAATGTGAATACGTGAACCAATACATTTGTCTACCAATTCTGAAAGTATTCATTATCAGTTAAAATTATTTGTACATAACCAAGTCTCATTTACAGGGGCGCAGGGGCTTGTAAAAATTGATTTACTTGAGCTTTCGAATGATACTGCAGGGGCTGCTCTGGCTTCTAAAACGCTGGCGCCAAAAAAATCGCCAAAAAAATCGCCAACTGCAATTTTCCGTCGCCAGTTTTGTAAAAGTGTCGCCATATTAGAAATCACTAGATCATTAAATGACATGGCGAAATTATTTAACACTATGTGTGACATATTCTGTAACGTCGGACGAAATCCAAGTTTGCCGGACTCTTAATCCAATTTTTCAAAAGTTTGGTCTCGAGTACAATTAGTACACTAATTGTATTTTAATCATGAAAAGATGTGAGTGATTTCTTGTTGGCAGAAAACCAAATTTTACAGTAATTTATTAGAAACATCTATTCCCGTGATTGAACATAAAACCGGAAATACTGAAAATAGAACTAGGCATGTGTAAGTTTTCTAATTACGAAATTAAGACGGACATCCGGTCCGGAAATCATTCAACAACGACGTCAGTTTTCATACCTGTATTTTATTAATAACATTTAAAAAAAATATTACTACAAAAATATGTTTGTTTTGTTATTTTTATGAATTAATTAACAGCATCAATTGTTTTATTACACGTCTACTCAAATGTGATGCAGGTAAAGCTGCTTTTCATCAGACAACTTTGTTGATTCCCATTTAATAACTCCAAATAACACACATGTCACTGGATACTACACAATACACGTGTATTTACGACCATAGAAGCCGACAAGGATCTTTAATGATGCAATCGCCGATTACCGATAAATTTAAAACGTGCATGCATCGTTTAACACTATAAAACCTTGGCGCCAACAAAATCGCCAGACGCAATATTTTGTCGCCAAATGAAAAAAAAATCGCAATTGGCGACATTGGCTAAGCCCAGCGCGGCCCCTGATACTGGGTCGATTTTGTTATTGTGTGGAAGAAGAGAAAAAACAGAGTCTATAACTGCCAACTTTCAAAAAAATTTTTAAAATATTACTTTACCCCTATCTACACAGGTTTGTAATTATTTCTGTTCCGAATGGAATTATCTTCATGAAAAACCCTACCTTTATGTTTCTAATGTCATTTAACTCTCAAATTTTAATAATTTCCACCAGTTTGAAGTGGACTTTATCGTTACTGAGAAAGTGAGAAAAGAAAGGCCGCAAAGACGACAAACGATAAAGTTACCACTTCCGTCCAGGGTTATTGTCCGTTTTGTTTCAAACTGGTGGAAATTATTAAAATTTGAGTGTTAAATGACATTAGAAACATAAATTAAAGGTAGAGTTTTTCATGAATATAATTCAATTCGGAACAGAAATAATTACAAACCCGTGTAGATAGGGGTAAAGTAATATTTTAAAAAAAATTTTGAAAGTTGGTGGATATAGACTCCGTTTCTTCCCTCCTCCCACACTATAACACAATTGACCCAGTATCATTCGAAAGCCCAAGTAAATCAATTTTTACAAGCATCTGTGCAGGAGGTGACAAATCAAACTACATTGTTGGTCTTGATGATTAATGTAATAATTGATATAGAAGAACAAAAAGACCCATACGCTGTAAAAATACCATTTTACATTTGTAACCCATGTCACATCTGAAAAACGATAAGACGTCACGTCATCAATGGAATGTAGAGGCACTGTTAGAGGGCTCTGAAGTAACATGAACAATGTGCGATGCTCGCATTTAGGCTGCGCCTACATTCATATTAATTTAGTAGAGCAAAAAAATGCCGGTAACCCAAATTAATACTGTTAGCTTTTATGACGTTTGTCAACAAACTTCATTTCAAATTACATGATGGTTGTAGATATAAAAAATACGCGTAAGGTTTTGGATTGAGTAATTACCAAGAGGAAGAAGTTGAGATGGATTAGAAAAAGTTGTCATTGTTGTTACATGTGGATTTGTTTACAAGAGATAAGTCGAAAGAGACATCGAATGAATTAAGGTGTGTGTGCTTTGAACTACCGACTTATTCTCGGGGTTTATCATAAATTTATGTACATATGACTCATTTCTGAGAATTCGAACAGGACGATTATGACAAATCCTTACCGGAAGTGACGGAATTTACCGATTCCATCCGATGCTAATAAATTTTGATGGCCGAAAAATGATGAGGCTGATACACAATGATGCTGAATTTTGTCAACATCAGTTAGAACGTCTCCATAGTGAAAAGACATGAATAACCAAGAGTACAAGAAGGATGTGCCAAATGAGAGAGAAGTGGAGTATTTTTACCGTCCAGGTACTTGTACCGAAATGAAAAGTTTACTGTTTTTAAAGAAGTTAATCTCGTCACGCTTCATTGCATGTTCCAAAATGATATGAATATATATACGATTCGGATTGACTATGACACTACAAAGATAATATTTGAAAATTATGTCTATGGGATCTTATTATATTATTTGATTTAAAATTTATTGTAATAGGTTACACGATTTTTAAATTAGTGATAAAGAAATGTTGAGATTTATAAAATGTCAGTTGTACCCTATCATGGCTTCTCACTTGGTAATTGTAATATTGTCAACATTAAAACCAATCAAATGAAGATATAATAGTCTCAGTTTGTGGAACACAAGTAGCAGTATTACTGCAACTAGACATTCATCTGAACCTGATGGAGTTCTCAGTGACTATATGATCTGTTTGCCCTAGACTTGGTCTAATGTTCGAATACTAGTCAGATCGGCACTTGGTCAAATTGGCACCTGATATAGTCATTTTGGCACATGGTAATGTCAATTTGGCACCTGAAATTGTCAATCGTGCATCTGTATTTATATAACTATTATTTTCTGAATATATTATAATATTCGACAAAAAACGATAAAAAGAGAACAACATTTATTTCATATCCTTGAAAAATCAATATAACAATATAAAAAATGCTTCTAGAAATATAAAATCTTAGAAAAAGTTGATTCTATTTCAGGCACTTTCTGTTGCTTTAGTTCTGGTAACGTGTGCCAATAATAGTTTGAATGATAATATTTCCTTTTTTTTTCTTTTCTATTTTCCTCAAATGTCTGACTTATTAAACAGCTTGGGTTTGGGCCCTTGAATACCGCTTGAATCTTAATTTAAAAATAAATTACGAAAACGAAATGTAACACTTTAAGAGTCATTACTACAACAACAAACGATGCAAATGTCAAATTAATTTGTTACTTTTTTAAAGGAATTAAAATGTTTTATTATCAATTGTTATTATAAGAGTAGTATATGTGTTTATTAAACATAATTACAGTTGTAAATTTCAAAGAATCCCCAATCAACATAAATAATAAGTACATGTAATTATTTGATTTTAAATTATAATTTCAAGTCCATCAAAATCTAGAAAACAATGTAGTAAAAACACATAATTGACAGTTCTTAATGTGCTGCTTTAAATAGTAACTAATATGTATACCAAAAGAAAGTATAGGATAACAACTAATATATTTTTTAACGATCAAAGCCGAAAATATGGCTTTAAAATTTAGGTGATTTATTTATTAAATATTTTTTAATGTGTATTGAAAAATGAACATACATGTGTGACCAATTACTGCACTACTAATTGCTTACTTATTCCTTTGTTTTTATATGGTAACATTTTGTTAATTAGTTATGTTAAAATTAAATGTCTTTAAATATTTATTTTACTTTATATACACAAGAACATAAACCTTGCAAAAAGTTCAGTCATCTAGGGAATGTAAATACCTTAAAAAACGCATTCAATACCAAGACAACTTATTGATTGTGACTTTTTTCTTGTGACTTTCTATCCTTGACTTTTTTTCCTACCCATAAATATAATAAATGCTACAAGCACTTTAAAATCAAAGCAATATAAAATGTATCTCCTATTATTATTTTCCAGTTTTCTTTTCTTTCCAACAGCTTGGGTTTTGGTCTATTTCATTTCTTTTTCGAATGCCCTCAATATGCGATAATTAGGCGAACATTATTTGAAAATCTATTGTTCTTGTCCCCTCAAATACCACGAAACTTGTCATTATTTCTAACAGGTGACAAGTATCTTTCCGAAATAGATAACTTGAAAGTACTTTATCATGTATTCGAATTCATCCTGCACTCGAAACGATTCCCCATATAGTTAAAATCACACATACACAAACACACACACACACTCATTCTTAGCATGATCCACGATTTTATCTTAACTATTTTTATTTTTATTTCTTTTTGCTCCTTATCATCATACTTCTATTTACATGTGCATGTTCATTGGTATTATTGTATTGTATTGTTAACGGGAGAGGACTTCATAAATACTTTGTACTTGTGTCCAATTCCCTTTTGAAATTGTTTCAAATAAAATATGTTTAAACTAAACTTTTAATCTTATTTACAAATCAGTTAGGCTGAGGATCTAAAACACTTTTACTGAACAACAAATATTATACATATTTGTTATTTATTTCAAAGGAATGTGTAATCAGTGCTCGTTAATGACGTAATATTATAACAGTGATAGATGCGATCATGAAACTTAATTGTTAATTGCAAAGAATCCCCAATCAACACAAATAATAAGTATTTAAAATAATAAGTAATCATTTTATTTTAAATGACAATTTCAAGATTTGAGTGTAGGACGAAATCCCCCCGGACAAAATCCCTTCAGTGTAATTTAGCATAGGCGGACAAAATCCCCCTTGTTAAATTTACAAGGCGGACAAAATCCCCCCTGTACAATTTTCAAAGCGGACAAAATCCCTCCCGAATATGATTTTTTAAAATGCATGTTTTTTAAATGTTCACACCGTACAGTCTCGTACATATACAGATAAACCTTAAAAAATGACCTTATATTTTACTCAAAAAACCCCAAATTTTTAATTTATAATTGTTTGTCTCATTTGCAGTGCTTAATTGGTGGCTTCTTAATTAACATGTTTATGATCAAATGAATATCGCTTACTTGAGCAAAACATTCTCTCTATCTTATAGAAAATTGAAACTGGTATGGCTTTTACTAATAAGTTAAAATTTAGTTAAATAATTGTATAATTTAGTTCAATAACTTGAATTGTTTTTTCGGTAAATAATAATGAAAGGGATCAAATGGCGCGGTTCCTTTATTAACACACGTCGTACAACACAAACCATATCGACTCGATGCGTTTCAGTGAAAAAATAATAACTATGTTTTAATCTTTGTCTCATTCATCATTTCAAGTACCAAGTAAAAAACTATAAAACACGATGCACAATACTTATCGATATTACCATATTTTGATTCGGGAGGGATTTTGTCCGCCTTGAAAAATTTTCAGGAGGGATTTTGTCCGCCTATGCTAAATTATACGGAAGGGATTTTGTCCGTGGGGGGATTTTGTCCGTCCCCCTCAAGATTTCATTCATTAAAGTTTGGCTCTTTAACCATGTCATTGTATGAAAACAAATAATTGAACAGGTGCCATTTTGCCTGGGTTGCACAAAGTGCTAACCAGGTACAGTGAAGTCCGGCCGGATGGCCGACGGGTAAAATAGGGTATCTATTTTGTATAATTAACTCCTCAAACAGTTCTCAACCCAGATCTCTGAAACTTCACAGAAAAATTGCACATATATTGAAGTTGTGCACCTGCTATTATGGAATTGTTCCAGGATTTTTTTCCTAATTTTCCAGACATGGGAACAGTAATTTTTCAGGACATTTGCAGAAATCGGTACCTCTTTTGTGTACTCCTCCTACAGTTTTTAACCCAGACCTCTCAAACTTCACAGAAAGATTCCACGTATTGAAGTTATGCACCTGCTATTATGGAATTGTTCCAGGATTTTTTACTTATTTCCAGACATGAGAACGTAATCATTTTTCAGAACAGTTGCAGCAGACTATGAAGTTTTGACTGTTTTTTTATGAAATTGTTTTTTGTCCTGTAACCTAAACACTATAACAGCTTTAGTGAATTTGTAAATTGCAAAAAGGATCAGCAATACAATTTCTACAATTCACTTAATTGGTCTGAAATTAATAGACGATGCCTTATAGGAGTTGTTACCCTTTAATGATGAAATTGTAAATTTCATACATTTAAGATAACAATACAATTTCTGTAATTCACTTACGTGGTCTGAAATTTGTAGCTTTTGGCCTTTATATTAAATGCTTAACAGCTAGACTGAAACTGTAGATTGCACAAATGATCAGCAAGAATGGCTAATAAATGCAGAATGTTCATTGGATGGACCTTTATGAAGTTTGTGTTTTTTATTCTGATTGGATAGCTAATATGGTCACCACCGGTGGACATAGTTTAACATAGGACCCTATGGGAAAAAAGTTAAAATATTTCTTCTCTAAAACCAGTTAACAATTCGAAACAAAACCAATATTGAATGTTTAGATGGTCTTCTGTGAAGTTTATGTTTTTTTATGCCAATTGGAAATTCAAAATGGCTGCCACTGCAGGGCAGTTTAACATAGGACCCTATGGGAAAAAAAGTTAAAAAAAGGCTTCTTCTCTAAAACCGGTTTACCAATCAAAACAAAACGTTCTACCAATATTGTTTGGATGTTCCTCTATAAAGTTTATTTTTTTGTTTATGCCAATAGGAAATTCAAAATAGCCTCCACAGCAGGATTTGTTTAACATAGGACCCTATGAAAAACAGGCTTCTTCTCTGAATACGGTTACCAATGAAAACAAAACTAACTAGCCATATTGTTTGGATAGTATTCGTCAAAGTTTTTTTTTTTACACCAATGGGAAAATAAAAATGGTCGCCACAGCAGGACATACTAGTACATTTAGATTAACAGTGGACCCTAATGGAAAAAGTATAAAAAGGATTCTTCTCTAAAACTGGTTAACCACTGGAAACAAAACTTACTCGCAATATTGTTTGGATAGTCCTCTATAAAGTTTATGATATACCAATTGGAAATTTAAGATGGCTGCCACTGCAAGGCTTAGTTTTTCTATGGGAAAATTTTAAAAAATCTTCTCTGAAACCATATAACCAATGGAAACAAAACTTTATAGCAAAATTGTTTAGATAATCCTCTATAAAGTTTTTTTTTATGCCAATCAGAAATTCAAAATGGCCACCATCACAGGACTAACTTAGTTAAATATGACCTATTGGAAAAAAAATCTTCTCTGAAACTGGTTAACCAATAGAAACAAAACTTGCTAGCAATATTGTTTGGAATGGTCCTCTTTAAAGTTTATGTTGAAAATTAGTTTAACATGAGGGAAATGCTTTCTTCATTGCCTATTAAATCCGGTGAGTGATACAGGCTCTTAAAAGCCTCTGGTTAGGAGTTATTGGCCTTTAATGACAAATTAGGACAAAATAATCAGTTTTTATGCCCCCGCGACGACATGTCGGGGGGCATTAACTTTAACTCATGTCCGTCCGTCCGTCTGTCTGTCTGTCCATACGTCTGAACGAATTTCCGTCAAGCTTTTCTCAGAAACTGTACATGAGAACAATTTGAAATTTGGCAGGGTGGTTCAGTATCACAAGCTGTACGTCCTAAGCGACTTTCAAACCTGTCGGACAACTACTTCCTTTTTGGGACTTCATTTGTACGTAAATAGGTCCATCCGTATGTACGAATTTCCGTCAAGCTTTTCTCAGAAACTGTACATGAGAACAATTTGAAATTTGGCAGGGTGGTTCAGTATCACAAGTTGTAGTCCTAAGCAACTTTCAGACCTGTCGGACAACTAATTCCTGTTTGGGACTTCATTTAGCGGGGGCATCTGTGTCCCATGGACACATTCTTCGATTTTTGTTTTATAATTTAGTCTATAATACCTAGAGTAATTTTGTAAATTACTAAATTAACCTAAAGGACAAGGCCTGCAAATTATTTAATCTTCAGAATTTGTCTGATGGCACCTCAAAATTTTTGAAAATGTTAAGTTTTTGCCTAGTAATTAAAAGCTATAACAATCAGACTGAAACTGTAAATTGCAAAAATTTCAATATATTTGAAGTAATTTGTGTTGATTGTTCCAGGTGAGCGATTACAGGCTCCTGGTAGCCTCTGGTATTAAAATTACCTTGTTATTAATCCAGAATCAGCTTCCAATGGTCATGAAAGTAATGATAGGGTGTGACAAGCCCACAAGGGAAAAGATTGAATATATAAATTTCCATTTTATCAATAATATTAACATAATTTGACTTTTCCCTGAATGTCATTTTTGTTGTATATTAAACATTTTATTAAAAAAAAAACATTTTAAACAATATTATGCATTCACTTAAAACAAATATTGGCAAAGAAATTTGTATAAATTAAACAATTAAAAACAATTATGCTATAGTAATGGCCTATATTTAATATAAGTCTTAAGCCGTGGATGTGACTAAGACTGGAATTACATATAATATTTGGTGTAGGGCAAATTTGTTGGGTTGTTGGAGAAACACCTATTGCCTATCATTTTTTCTATGAAATGTTTGGGTTGGACAAAGTTTACAGGCTTTGTCAGGATTTAAAAATTTAAAAACTTCACAACTGTTAAGTGGTTAATTTCATCTGGAACATGTAATTTTTCCAGTGACTGAAACTAACTGTGTCTGCACATTTCTTTTACTATGACCTAAATATTTGTACTATCTGTATTTTATCAATTCATTCATAAGTTACATCTCTTAGATTGGGGCTCCATAAGGATGGGCAAAAGTATATATTTATTAAATGGCATTGATTTAAATACATACAAATTGGAATAAAGGACACTTGTAGGAGTTAAAGGCACAGTTACATGTATTAGTAATTTATATTGCCAAGTTATGTACATGTACAGGTATATGTGCTGTACGGTGAATACACTAATGAAAAACAAAAATAAATGGAATAATAATTATACCCCAAGAAGCGGGGGAGGGGGTATACTGGTTTACCCCTGTCCGTCCCTTCCGTCTGTTTGCAACACAACTTTCGTACCAGTTTTACCATGTGGTCCTATATTACTGATTACAGGTCTGTTGCATATCTACTTCCTGTTAACCGACTTTCAGTTCAATGATGTGAAGAGCAGTAGCTCACAGGTTACTGCTACTAGTTTCTTATAATAAATAAGACAAAAAATACTTAATTAAAAATCAGTCTACTTTCTTACTTTCTTTTACAAGTCAAAAGCAGTGTTTAAAGAACTTTTTATAAATGTAAATTAAAATCTAAATTTAAATGGCAATTCTATTACAAGTATTAAAGTAACTCTCTGTGTTTAACACTACACACAGTTTGTGGCTTGTTCCTCTAAATTGTCTCCCCTGCCCAAGTAGATCGCTGGTTCTTTTACTTATCATATTTTGCAAGTATAATCCATAAAAAAAAGCATGTGTGTTTACTTAAAAAAAAAAAGGTTAAATTAGAACATCATTGGCCAGCTGCCCACTGTGGACAGGTGGATATTCAAGGGCTGCCCACTGTGAACAGGTGGACATAAGAGGGATTCCCACTGTGGACAGGTGATGATATCCGAGGGCTGCCCACTGTGGACATGTAGAAAATAAAAAATCCCCTGATTGGCTGAATTGTAATGCATGAACTTTACCTTAAAAAGTTTTGCTTATTTTCTGAAACAATTTATGTGTATTGGCACATAATTGTACAGGTACAAGGTACTTCTACAATGTATTCATTGTTATATTTCGTATTACACTGTACAACTTGCAGAGTTTTTTCTTCTGTAATTCCAGATTCCTCATCCAATAAAAATATGGAAGCCATTGATATAACTGAAAATTTGCTGAAAGTAGCATTAAACACCATTCAAACAAACAATAATATAACTTTCCTCTATTATGGGTAGTTGTACCAGTCATCATGATCCCCTAAATGTACCTCCCAGAAGGAGTCCAGACAAGATAATGTTTAAGGGAGTACATTGTACATTAGAAAAAAATATTTTTCATGCTGATGCTGAAGTTAATTAAGAATCTTTATGGTGATATAATTCTAGAGGTTCAATTTAGGGAAACGATCTTAAAAATAAAAGCATTAGAATTTAATTTTTCTGATGACAGAATTAATTTTGATGACTTTATCATTTCTACTTTCCTTCTTAATGTGACATATTTCTAAAATGGAATCAACAAGAGAATTATCTGTCACCATACTGTTCGACATCTCAGTATCTGTGAACTAACGCGGTTGTTTTTGTAAAGAGGAGATAAGCTAAACATAAACCATACAATTTAATTACCACTATCACTAAAAGACAAATTAAAGAAAAAATACATGTACTGATACTTGGACTGTGGGGAGGGAGGGATCTCAACCCAAACCTTTATTGTAATACTATATTGTCAGGGTTTCTGGGTGGCCCAGTGTTGCTGTCACCAATCTGGTTGTTGGTTTGATTCTTACTACTGAAGGGGTATGCTCGTCTCGATTCCTAATTGACAAGGATTGCCACTTTTCCTACTGAAGGTTTTATTTAAAAATTAAAGGTCTTTGGGCATTTTATTATAATTGAGATATACACTGTTCTAATATTAAAGATGTTGATTTCAATTTTGTAATTTACAATACATGTACATTTCTTAAAATCTTAGTTATTTGATATTAAAAATACTGGTCACTTTAAAACTTTTAACTTTTATTTCACTAAATGCCTCACATGAGGCATAATAGTACAAAAAATTTAACAAACATTAGTTCTTGGCTTAATGTATGTATATGAATTATCTCCCATCAATATACAGTCTTTACAGAAAATCTGCCAAATTTTAAATACATGTATAACTTTAAAAAAAAACTAGTTTATTTTTACTAAATTTTTCTTTGATTTTTGTTTAACAAAGAAATAAACATGGTGCTTAAATTCTGCTACCCACTTTCTGACATTAAAATCTATTTTTGATTGATTGATTGATTGATTCATAGTATCCAGCATGTGTATTTCAGCCATATTCAGGACAGGAATTTTAATTGAATGAATGTTATTGTAATCTGCAATGAATCTATTTAATTAAAATTACTTCATATTATAAACCCACAGAAAATCAATATTTATTTTATTTTTACTCATGGGAATATTGATAATTACTGCAGTTGTACATGAAAAATTATTCATTTTTACACTGATTTATGTACACACTAGTACAGATAAAACTTTCTCCCATTGATGCATTTTATCAAAATAAACCATGTTTATGTAATAAAATATTATTTATATATATTTTTTAATAGATTTGTTTTTCTGCATGTGCTGCATTATTTTGATATAAAGCCATAGATTTGAATCGGTATATTTTTCAAAAATTTTTGTATTGAATCCAAGAATTAACATAAGTTTGTTTGTTTGAATGTTGTTTAACACCACTTTCAGCTATATCATGGCATCCAGTTTTTATTGGGGGAGGAAGCCAGAGTATCCAGATAAAATACCCTGACCATCGGCAGGAAAACTGGCAATCCTTGTCAATAAAGATTATAGTCGAACGACCCTGCCAGCAGTGAGACTTGAACCCACAACCTCAGTGTTGACAAACCACATGATCAATAGTAGACAAACTACCTTAACCACACGTGAACTCGTTGAGTAGAGCAGTTTTTATTGTCTATGAACTGTATGTCTGCGTAATGACCCCTAGGTACTCCTGTGAACAGGATAGTGGGCAAGTGTCCGTGAGGGGTGTATTGTTCAGTCTTTAATTATTGAGAGGTTCGTCATGTAATTGATTAGGCTAGATTCAGTAAATTAGCCATGTGAGGTCTGTATCGCTCCTGCCAAGAGATAAACCATGGCTTGCATTAGTTACAGTACAGTCAACGGAATGCTGTGATTTTCCATAGCCCACGCGTGGTAATCACGCAAAATCCACTAAAATTATGCCCACGAATCACTAATTTTTTACCCACGCAAATTTGCGTGGAAAAATATTGAGTTTTTCAACTTTCCACGGGATTTGTGGATGCCGTGCAAAAACACGAAAAATTTTGAGTGGGCGCGATTTATACATGTTATCGGTATACATGAACGCTATTCAGTAGTTTATACAAGTATATGTTACATTATCTTCTTTTGTACAAATAATATATTGAGGATACTTTTCGTCGACGTAAATTTTCATATCATGATACCATTAAACCGGCAGGTAAATTTATTCAATTAAAACAAATACTGAAAAGCATCGCCTGCAGTGCCGTTTTTGCCAAAAGAATTAACGTGTTTTCAGAACAAAATCAGTTCATTTTTTTAAATTTTCAATACCCGTATCATAAAAGAAACACATTTTTCAATAAGTGATTAAGTGTGTAGAGAAAAAGAACGTTTGGGATTTATTAACCCTAAAAACGGAAGAAAATCCTGCATTTATTTATACTTGTGTATGTTGCTTAATCATATGAGCCGCTTTAAATAGCTATCCCGTTGTTTGTCAGTTAGAAAAAATGAACCTTGTCTTATGATACGCATTTTATAATTATGAAGCATACGCGGTTTTTGTGTTTCTAATTTTGGAACATTCATAAACTTTCACTATATAAATTAAACTGTTAAGTTTGTTTGGTTCATCGTATTATGTGTGACAATATGTCCAAAAAAAAGTTTACAGGTAATGTCATTTTGCGAATAAATCGACATTTATTACCGAAAAAAAACATTCACTTATAAAAAAAATCAACGTGCATAGATTCGTATATCACTTAACGATTAAAGGAAATATTTCGAATTCAGACTCGAATTTTGAAAAACAAATAATTATGGATATATATAAAAAAATATACAACCCACGAATGGGACAGTAAATAATCAAATACAACTGTCTTACGGTTTTTAATACGGTTTTCTAACGATCGTTGCTACCTCGGAATGAAGTTTTGCAATTCTGTCATGGATCGAAAAATCTTGTTTATATCTTTATTATTATAAATAGTAATTATAGTAAAAATTATTTTTATTAATACAAATGAGGATTCGTACATTTATTTTAAACGTGTGTATTCATTTCTTGACTGACACACCTTTTATGTACGATGACTCGGGAAGTGTTGGAAGTAGATTTGTTAATTGAAACCTGCGTATAATCCAATATGGCAATTAAACAAAGTTGTCTCCTGCCGTAAGGTGTTGAATGCTGGAGAGTAGTACATAAGAGTGTGATTGCAACCTTGAATGATTATAAATCTTTAATAAATCACAATAAGCGTACTTAGTTATAAGGTGCAACTAAATTGGAAGGATTTCCGTTAATATTTAAATGAAATTTTACCAGCTTGTCTAAAATGATAAAGACAAGCACACAAGATATAACATATGGTTGGGATATTTGAAATATTTCTTACAATTGAGCAATACTATCGATATATATTTTTTTTAAATGGCGATCGTTCGGAAATGCAATATTTGAAACTTAACAATCGCCGTTTGTACGTATATAAGTTTTTGGTAGTTTGTTTCATACAAAGTATCTAAAAATTTTCGTTTTTATTCATTACTTAAAGTAAATTTACTTAAAATAAAAAAGTAGCATTTATGGGGCCTTGAAAATTAACATACCGTATATTTAAAAAAGAGAAAATTTACGAACACGATGTTTATTTTACCAACATACATGAATAACTAAAGGAAGAAAGATAGATTTAAGAAAGAAAGAATATAAAGATATTTTTATTATAATGTATGACAAGTAACAATTCTGTTGTGCCTGGAAAAGAAATATACACATTGTATATAACGTAAATACGATTGAACAAATACGTTTGCAGGTCAAGTAAAAAAATCGTCTATGTTACACATGCAGTGAAGTTTTTGGTAGTTGGTTTCATACAAAGTATCTAAAAATTTTCGTTTTTATTTATTACTTCAAGTAAGTTTACTTAAAGTAAGTAGCATTTATGGAGCCTTGAAAATTAACATACCGTATATTTAAAAAAAAGAAAATTTACAGACACGATGTTTATTTTACCAACATACATGAATAACTAAAGGAAGATAGATAGATTTAAGAAAGAAAGAATATAAAGATATTTTTATTATAATGTATGACAAGTAACAATTCTGTTGTGCCTGGAAAAGAAATATACACATTGTATATAACATAAATACGATTGAACAAATACGTGCAGGCCAAGTTTAAAAACATCGTCTATGTTACACAGCGAATTTTTATATATAGATTAATTTGCGTGGTCATTGCATCATCCACGAATTTTGCGTGGACATATTATTCGTGGTATTATCGTGGGCAGAATCCAGTTTGCATGTTTCCACGCAAATGCATCAAACCTAAAAATTACCACGCATTTTCCACTCATTTGCAAATGCAGGGAAAATCACAGCATCACGTTGACTGTACTGTACATGGTCATTGCAAAAACTTCCTTGTAGGAACAGAATTTTTTTATTCTAAACTCCAAAATAAATTTTGGAATTCCGACATGTAATTTGTACAGGAAATAAATTGGTTGATTGATTGATTGATAAAATGGTTGCTAAACTTTGAGCAAGCAGCATTTAGGCTAAAGTTAGGATTAGGAATGTGTTGTCTTTTGTAGCTGCTACATAGTGCCTATGTTTGTTTATAAAATCTACATTGGGAAGGGGTTGGGGCTTTTTATTGTGCAATTCATTACCCACTATTGACAATGGTCAGGCTTACTTTAAAATGTATCAATCCCCCAACTAAACTAGGGCATCCTCCACTAGAAGCATGTCAACCAGCTATATGGTTTGGCATAAAAAACTTCATGCACACTTTTATACTATGTGTCTGCAATGTGTAAACCAAAACTGATTGGTCCTGATTATGAGGTTAAATTAATTTAATTCAAATGCTTATTGGTTGCACCACCTGTATTTTTATTCTAGGAGGAAAAAGAACAGATGGATTAAAAGCTGCTGATATTGTGCCTATTCTTAGAGAAAGGGTTGCTTATTTATCTGGTAAGTAAAAGACAATATACATGTACTGCTTATTTGGAAAATATACTTTAAGCCTGTTAGGGAGGCTTCATTTTAAAATACCTGTGGTTGGATACTCCTAACAGCACATTTACTACTTATAAGTGTTTCAGTATAAAATTTATTCTAATGCAACTCTTATATATCGCCAGTTCTGATTGGACATCGCGAATAATCTAATTGCATCAATTTCACTTTTGATGCCGTCAGAAGTTAACGCAAGTGCAGATGTCATTTCCAGTAAATAAGAAATTCCCATTTTAGTCAGTTTACTTAGTTTTTTATTGACGTAGCATTAGAATGGAAATACCCATAATGTATAAGAAGATTTGCCATCATCAGTTGGTGATTTGATGTCTGCAAATCTTCAAATACATTAAAGTTATCTCCTAATTATACCCCCCGCTCAAAGAAGAGAGGTATACTGTTTTACCCTTATCTCTCTGTCTGTCCATCCGTTCATCTGTTCGTAACAAAAATTTCTGTCACAGTTTTCTAAGCAAATATAGTATGCATAAGCCTGATTTTTGCATATTGCTTTATCCAATAGTACCATATGGTGTATAGCAATTTTATGCTGATTGATCATCTACTTCCTGTTTACCGAATACTTTGATTTTTCACGCATAGTTGACATACATGCAAAATTTCCGTCACAGTTTTCTAAGCAACAATAGGATGCATTAGCCTTATATTTTGCATATTGCTTTATCCTATAGTACCATATGGTGTATAGCGATTTTATGCTCCTTGGTCATCTACTTCTTGTTTAGCGAATACTTACTAGTAGATTTTTTCACATAGTTGTGAAAGTGGGGGTATCACTAGTGAGCATTAGCTCACAGTCCACACTTGTTTTATTCTCCAACAAAAAGGATTTTTTCCTAGAAAAGTTTTTTTATATTTCCCATTATGTACATTTGTGTATTATTTCAAAAACAGGGTTGTGGTATTAGGGCTTTTTGATGACAGTCTCGGGCATCAGATGCATGTTTCATACAGACACAAACAACTGGTTTAGTGTATAGCTTATTGTGGGGCTTTGTATGTCTTGTTTATGACAAAATGGAGGATAAAAGGGTACATGTACATTGTTTGCAAGACATAGATCATCCTCACAAGTCAGGGTTTCTGTGTCCACATGTGTCCACGAAACCCTGACAAACTTAGCTAGGAAATTCCCAGGCTAGAAGTCATTATTTTGATTGGCTACATCATACATTAATGTAGCCAATCAAACGATCGCTTTCATTCACGACTTGGTTAGGGGATATCCCGATTTCGATTGTAAATATACCAAACGGATGTGTTGCATAGACCATGTGAAAATCAGTTTATTTTGTACAGTAGTGTTAGTAGTTTGTTATTACCGCGTTATTTATTAGTTGCGTAACGTTTTCTTCACACTCGAGAATGAGTAAGAATGACCACAGCCAAACACTTGCATCTTTCAATAAATTTCATTGTTTGATTGATGTCATATAAACATCTTCTAGGCTGGGAATTTCCTAGCTAAGTTTGTCAGGGTTTCGTGGACACAGAAACCCTGATTTGTGAAAGATGGACATGGATGACTTATCTTCTATTCTAGACAAGACTGTCTGAGAACATGTTCATATGTAATTACATGTAGATATAGTCACATTGAATTATATATTTTGTCTAGGTGGTCGAGACAGAAGAGGAGGACCTATTCTTACTTTTCCATCTCGTACGCATCCAGAACGGCTCGACAATGATGATCTCAGGCGTCTTATGACCTACTTGGCGAGAATCCCTAGGTATATTTTATGAAAAATGAGGAAATTTATACATGTTACAGTAGGCTCTAGCATGTTAATGTGGCCATACAAAAGTAAATGTTTTCCATACTTTTTTAGCTCACCTGACCCGAAGGGTCGTGTGAGCTATTGCCGTCACTTGGCGTCCATCGTCCGTCGTCTGTCCGTTCAACTTTTCAAAAATCTTCTTCTCCGAAACCACTTGACAGAATGCAACCAAACTTGGTATAGTTGTTGCTTAGCATGTCCTTTACCAAACTATCGTTTGGATTTTTGATTCGTAAAAAAACATGGTCGCCATGGCTAAAAATAGAACAGGAGGGTCAAAATACAGTTTTTAGCTTATAGTTCAAAAAGTATTACAGATACAGGAAAACCAAAGAGATCTTCCTTCTTCAGCATCAAAAGCTCTACAAAACACTACATTAGGTCAAAGTCGTATGACGACTCCTTGTAGGAGTTATTGCCCTTTAATTGTCGAAATTGATGATTTTTGCCATTTTTGCCTCAAAATCTTGACAATTATTAGAACTAGAGAAAAAGTTAGCATTGTTTAATTGTTTTGCTCTATGAGAGCTACAAAAATGTCTTTAGGGTCAAGATTGTCTGATAAACCGTTTAAGAGTTATTCCACTTGAACTGTTTTTTTTAATCGGTTTTAATTGATTTTTAAAAATCTTCTCCTCTGAAACCACTGAAAGTACTGCTTTGAAACTTTGTACACATTATCCGTCAAATGTCTTCATCCAAGTTTGCACAAACCATGGCCGCAGATTAACCAACATGACTGACATGGCTAAAAATAGAACGGGGGGGGGTCAAAATACAGTTTTTGGCTTATAGTTCAAAAAGTATTACAGATACAGGAAAACCAAAGAGACCTTCCTTCTTCAGCATCAAATGCTCTACAAAACACTCCATTGGGTCAAAGTATGACGACTCCTTGTAGGAGTTATTGCCCTTTAATTGTCGAAATTGATGATTTTTGCCTCAAAATCTTGACAATTATTAGAACTAGAGAAAAAGTTAGCATTGTTTAATTGTTCTGCTCTATGAGAGCTACAAAAATGTCTTAGGGTCAAGATTGTCTGATAAACCGTTTAAGAGTTATTCCACTTGAACTGTTTTTTTTAATCGGTTTTAATTGATTTTTAAAAAACGTCTCCTCTGAAACCACTGAAAGTACTGCTTTGAAACTTTGTACACATTATCCGTCAAATGTCTTCAACCAAGCTTGCACAAACCATGGCCACAGATTAACCAACATGGCTGCCATGGCTAAAAATAGAACCAGGGGGGGGGGTGTCAAAATACAGTTTTTGGCTTATAGTTCGAAAAGTATGACAGATACAGGAAAACTGAAGAGATCAGCCTTCATCAGCATCAAAAGCTCTACAAAACACTCCATTGTGTCGAAGTTGTATGATGACTCCTTGTAGGAGTTATTGCCCTTTAATTGTCGAAATTGATTATTTTTGACATTTTTGCCACAAAATCTTGAAAATTGTTAGAACTGGAGAAAAAGTTAGCATTGCTTAATTGTTCTGCTCTATGAGGGCTACAAAAATGACTTTAGGGTCAAGATTGTCTGATTAACCGTTTAGGAACTATTCTCTTAGAACATTTTTTTAATGAATTTTAATTCATTTTAAAAAATCTTCTCCTCTGACCAATGAAAGGACTGCTTTGAAACATTGCACCCACCATCTTTAGGATGTCCTCTACCAAAATTGTGCAAATCATTACAGCTGATTACCTACATAGCTACGTTGGCTTAAAATATAAAGGGGGGAGGGGGGGTCAAGGGAGTTTTTGGCTGATAGTTAAAAAAGTATAACAGGTACAGCAAATTTCAAGTGAACCTCCCTCCTAAGCATCAAAAGCTCCTCCTTATAGGAGTTATTTCCCTTAAAAGGTCAAAATTAATGACTTTTTCAGAAGTGTTGGTCAATTCCTTATCGGAACGAAATTCTATATAAAAAAGGGTTGTTTGGTTTCAGGTTCAGGTGAGCAATACAGGCTCCTGGGAGCCTCTAGTTAAGTATCATGCTAAAAGTCCAAAGTAGAAGGCACCGTCTGTTATTTTTATAAAATTGTTTTAAGATTGGCAAAAAAGTAGGCAGCCAAATACAAAAGCAGAATACCTACTGTCTTCAAAGGAAATCCTTGGTCAAAGTTGGACGGGTAAAGGTTGCCTCTTATTGGAGGGGTATTAGAGGGATAACCCTAGATCTATTAAGGAAACTGCCCATTCCTTTTTCCAGTTGATTTATAGTTTATTAACTTCTTCACGTTCTGAATATACCAGTAGTATTGCTGGATGTTAAGCTAACATCAACCAATCGGTCAGTCAATATTGTCCATATTGGATGTTTTGATGGTTTTCTACAAAAATATAAAAAGGGACAAAAATGGTACAGTTAATTGTCTACAACATATCATGTACATAAACAAATAATGTCCACTTCATAATAAAATGAACTAACTGTACATTAGAATTTTATAGACAACAAGCTATGCATGATGTTAGTAAATAACTTTGTATTAAAGTACATGTACATGTAAGTTTTAATTACATTCATTTTTGTCCACCAAATAACTATTGAGATCAGTATATTAAATATTATTAAGAAACTGTTATCAATAGTTATTTATAACTCACTCAAATGTTGAAAAAGAGTTATATTATGTTAAAAAGGACATATCAGCATGGTTTAAAATTAACAGTTTCTGACTTAAAATATATTTTTTTTGAGGTTTAACTTTTGTGACATATAACAGTTTCTGACTTAAAATATATTTTTGTCAGGTTTAACTTTTGTGACATATCAGATCTTTTATTTGCATTTTAAATAGAAAATCAATGCATTTTGGGGTTGGAATTTTGATGCAGCGGGGACATAGCCCTGTGTAACGTGTTCTTGTTTTGTTTGTTTTAAAACTCCTTTAAAGCTTGATTATTTAAATGGGGTTTAATGCCACTTTTAGCAAGTTTTCAGATACATTAATGCCATCTTATAGTGAAAATTCTATTGCACCAAAAGGTGGCTAGAAGGAAAATGTGGATATAGGTGAAGAGATTTAACCACACCTCTGTGATTTTTTTGTTATTTAATTTTCAGCGATGATGTTAGGGACAAAGGATTTACTGTGATATTAGATATGCGAGGATCCACCTGGCAGATAGTCAAACCTATTCTTAAAGTATTACAGGTAGGTAGAATTAATTAAAAAAATAGGTCAAGGTAGTGATTATTTTAGAGGTCATTTATAGTATTTGCATTTTATTTTTATATGGATCTTGGCCCAGGTGCCATAATGAATTCGTAGCTGAAACTTTTTAGCTCACCTGACCCGAAGGGTCATGTGAGCTATTGCTGTCACTTGCCGTCCGTCGTCCGTCGTCTATCCGTTCAACTTTTCAAAAATCTTCTTCTCTGAAACCACTTGACAGAATGCAACCAAACTTGGTATGGTTGTTGCTTAGCATGTCCTTTACCAAACTATCGTTTGGATTTTTGATTCGTAAAAAAACATGGTCGCCATGGCTAAAAATAGAACAGGGGGGTCAAAATACAGTTTTTGGCTTATAGTTCAAAAAGTATTACAGATACAGGAAAACCGAAGGGACCTTCCTTCTTCAGCATCAAAAGCTCTACAAAACACTCTATTGGGTCAAAGTCGTATGACGACTCCTTGTAGGAGTTATTGCACTTTAATTGTCGAAATTGATGATTTTTGCCATTTTTGCCTCAAAATCTTGAAAATTATTAGAACTAGAGAAAAGTTAGCATTGTTTAATTGTTCTGCTCTATGAGAGCTACAAAAATGTGAAGGGTGAAGATTGTCTGATAAACCGTTTAAGAGTTATTCCACTTGAACTGTTTTTTTTAATCGGTTTTGATTTTAAAAAATCTTCTCCTCTGAAACCACTGAAAGTACTGCTTTGAAACTTTGTACACATTATCCGTCAAATGTCTTCAACCAAGTTTGCACAAACCATGGCCGCAGATTAACCAACATGGCTGACATGGCTAAAAATAGAACGGGGGGGGGTCAAAACACAGTTTTTGGCTTATAGTTCAAAAAGTATTACAGATACAGGAAAACCGAAGAGACCCTCCTTCTTCAGCATTGAAAGCTCTACAAAACACTCCATTAGGTCAAAGTCGTATGACGACTCCTTGTAGGAGTTATTGCCCTTTAATTGTCGAAATTGATGATTTTTGCCATTTTTGCCTCAAAATCTTGACAATTATTAGAACTAGAGAAAAAGTTAGCATTGTTTAATTGTTCTGCTCTATGAGAGCTACAAAAATGTCTTTAGGGTCAAGATTGTCTGATAAACCGTTTAAGAATTATTCCACTTGAACTGTTTTTTTTTAATCGGTTTTAATTGATTTTTAAAAATCTTCTCCTCTGAAACCACTGAAAGTACTGCTTTGAAACTTTGTACACATTATCGTCAAATGTCTTCAACCAAGTTTGCACAAACCATGGCCGCAGATTAACCAACATGGCTGCCATGGCTAAAATAGAACGGGGGGGGGGGGTCAAAATACAGTTTTTGGCTTATAGTTCGAAAAGTATGACAGATACAGGAAAACTGAAGAGACCAGCCTTCATCAGCATCGAAAGCTCTACAAAACACTCCATTGTGTCGAAGTTGTATGATGAGTCCTTGTAGGAGTTATTGCCCTTTAATTGTCGAAATTGATTATTTTTTACATTTTTGCCACAAAATCTTGAAAATTTTTAGATTTTAGAACTGGAGAAAAAGTTAGCATTGCTTAATTGTTCTGCTCTATGAGGGCTACAAAAATGACTTTAGGGTCAAGATTGTCTGATTAACCGTTTAGGAATTATTCTCTTAGAACATTTTTTTTAATGAATTTTAATTGATTTTAAAAAATCTTCTCCTCTAACCAATGAAAGGACTGCTTTGAAACATTGCACACATCATCTTTAGGATGTCCTCTACCAAAATTTTGCAAATCATTACAGCTGACTACCTACATAGCTACGTTGACTTAAAATAGAAAGGGGGGGGGGGGGGGGGTCAAGGGAGTTTTTGGCTGATAGTTAAAAAAGTATAACAGGTACAGCAAATTTCAAGTGAACCTCCCTCCTAAGCATCAAAAGCTCCTCCTTATAGGAAATATTTCCCTTAAAAGGTCAAAATTAATGACGTTTGCAGAAGTGTTGGTCAATTCCTTATCGGAACGAAATTCTATATAAAAAAGGGTTGTTTGATTTCAGGTTCAGGTGAGCGATGCAGGCTTCTGGGAGCCTCTAGTTTAATTATCAATTTCATCCAATCAGAACTGTTGATTTCGTCTGTTATTGTAATGGAAAAATTTCTGGTCGGGCAAAACATTTTAACTCAAAAACGTTTCCAGTCTCGGGTCGTAAACTTGTTAAAAAATCAAATGAGGCTGTTGGTCAACTGACAAAGATGGCGACTAAAAACATAGAACACACGTTTTTAGTCAATATCTCATAAATTATAATAGCTAACGGTTACCTCAAATTGATCGTCACATTAAGCTCTACAAAAGATTCTTTTAGTCTGAAGGTGTGTAATGGCTTCCTGTAGGAGTTAAATTATGCCCTTAAATTAAGATTTTTGAAACAAATTTTCAGTTTTTACAATATAACTTAAAAAACTATATGAGCTACATGTACATCTAGATTGCTATTGTAAATTGCTGAAATGATCAGCAAGACAATTCCTACAAAACACTTTGTTCATCCAGAATTGTAGGACCACTCGTTATAGGAATTATTGCCGTTAAATGACAATTTTTATATGAAATTTTCAGTTTGCTCACTTGACCTGTAGGGTCATGTGAACTATTGCCATCACTTGGGGTCTGTCGTCGATTTCGTTAACTTTTCTTTAAAAATCTTCTCCAAGATTAATAGATACAGGAAAACCGAAGAGACCTTCCTTCAGCATCAAAAGCTCTACAAAACACTCTATTGGGTCGAAGTTGTATGATGACTTCTTGTAGGAGTTATTGCCCTTCCATTGTCGCAATCGATGATTTTTGCCATTTCTGCCTCAAAATCTTGAAAAATATTAGAAATAGAAATAGTGAGCATTGCTTAATTGTTCTGCTCTATGAGGGCTACAAGAATGACTTTAGGGTCAATAGTGTCTGATTAACCAATAAGAGTTATTATACCTCCGCAAACTCCTGGCAAACTTGTTTGGGGGGGTATATAGGAATCACCCCGTCTGTCCGTCTGTCCACATCCCTTGCAAGTTCGACTCCTCCTAAAGCGCTTGATGAAATTTAATGAAACTAAGCATAATGGAAGTACATTATATGTAGATGTGCATGAAGGATTTTTATTGACCTCCGATATCATTAAGGGGAGATAATTGGACTTGAAAGCAAAGCGGGGGTATCCTTTGTGAGCATGCTCACAGTCGACACTTGTTCCCATTGAACTGTTTTTATGCCCCCGCGACGACATGTCGGGGGGCATTAAGTTTTACTCATGTCCGTCCGTCCGTCCGTACGTACGTACGTCCGAACAAATTTCCGTCAAGCTTTTCTCAGAAACCGTACATGAGAACAATTTTAAATTTGGCAGAGTGGTTCAGTATCACAAGTTGTACGTCCTAAGCGAATTTCAGACCTGTCGGACAACTACTTCCTGTTTGGGACTTCATTTGTACGTAAATACGTCTGTCTGTATGTACAAATTTCCGTCAAGCTTTTCTCAGAAACCGTACATCAGAACAATTTGAAATTTGGCAGGGTGGTTCAGTATCACAAGTTGTACGTCCTAAGCGACTTTCAGACCTGTCGGACAACTACTTCCTGTTTGCGACTGGGCCGATATGAAAATGTGTTAACATGAGTATGAAAATTTCCGTCAAGCTTTTCTCAGAAACCGTACATCAGAACAATTTGAAATTTGGCAGGGTGGTTCAGTATCACAAGTTGTACGTCCTAAGCGACTTTCAGACCTGTCGGACAACTACTTCCTGTTTACGACTGGGCCGATATGAAAATATGTTAACATGAGTATGAAAATTTCCGTCAAGCTTTTCTCAGAAACGGTACATCAGAACAATTTGAAATTTGGCAGGGTGGTTCAGTATCACAAGTTGTACGTCCTAAGCGACTTTCAGACCTGTCGGACAACTACTTCCTGTTTGCGACTGGGCCGATATGAAAATGTGTTAACATGAGTATGAAAATTTCCGTCAAGCTTTTCTCAGAAACCGTACATCAGAACAATTTGAAATTTGGCAGGGTGGTTCAGTATCACAAGTTGTACGTCCTAAGCGACTTTCAGACCTGTCGGACAACTACTTCCTGTTTGCGACTGGGCCGATATGAAAATGTGTTAACATGAGTATGAAAATTTCCGTCAAGCTTTTCACAGAAACTGTACATCAGAACAATTTGAAATTTGGCAGGGTGGTTCAGTATCACAAGTTGTATGTCCTAAGCGACTTTCAGACCTGTCGGACAACTACTTCCTGTTCGGGACTTCATTTAGCGGGGGCATCCGTGTCCCATGGACACACTCTTCAATTTTTTTTTGTCAGTTTTAATCGATTTTTAAAAATCTCCTCTGAAACCACTGAAAATACTGCTTTGAAACTTTGTACACGTCATCCATCAAATGTCCTCTACCAAGTTTGCACAAACCATGGTTGCAGATTAACCAACATGGCTCCCACTATGGCTAAAAATAGTACAGGTGGGGGGGTCAAAATACAGTTTTTGGCTTATAGTTCAAAAAGTATAACAGATACAGGAAAACCAAAGACACATGCCTTCATCAGCATCGAAAGCTCTACAAAACACTCCATTGGGTCGAAGTTGTATGATGACTCCTTGTAGGAGTATTGCCCTTTAACTGTAGAAATTGCTGATTTTTGCCATTTTTGCCTCAAAATCTTGAAAATTATTACAACTAGAGAAAAAGTTAGCATTGCCTAAGTTTTCTCTAGGGTCAAGATTGTCTGATGAACAGTTTAGGAATTATTCTTCTTGAACATTTTTTTAATGAATTTCAATTGATTTTAAAAAATCTTCTACTCTTTAAGCAATGAAAGGACTGCTTTGAAATGTAGGATGTGTACTAAAATTGTGCAAATCATGACAGCTGACTACCTACATGGCTACGTTAGCTTAAAATAAATAGAAAAAGTGGCAGTGAGGGGGTTCAAGATAGTTTTTGGCTGATAGTTAAAAAAGTATAACAGATACAGCAAATTTGAAGTTAATCTTCCACCTAAGCATCAAAAGCTCCTCCTTATAGGAGTTATTTCCCTTAAAAGGTCAAAGTTAATGATTTTTGCAGAAGTGTTGGGCAATTCCTTATAGGAAGGAAAAGCTGGATAAAAAAGTGTTGTTTGGCTTTAGGTTCAGGGGAGCGATACAGGCTCCTGGGAGCCTCTAGTTTGTTTTTCTGACAGTGTATATATTTTATTTTTGTATGTTAGATATTATTTAACACTTTTTATTTTTTTAAATTTTAATTGTTTTGATAAACATCTCCAGTAATATCAAGTTGAGTAAACAATCACAAAATATTTATTGATGCAACTGCCTGTCTCTCCTTAATTTCCCAATGTGAATAGAAGAAAAAAAACCATATTTGGAATATTAATATCATTTAAAATTCACTAACATAATTCTACTTGTATACATAGTAGGTAATTTATTAAAATCATGAAAGGTATGAATACATGTACTAGTATTGTGTATAACAGTGCATTATGACTGCCGCCATTAAACTCTTCCTCGATGTATACATCCATGGAACTTCGATCCTTATCTGCATACCCCCAATGATTCATATATATTGATCATTTTCAACAATATTTATAAACAAAAATATTGATCCATATTTTCTGTGTTATGATAGTATATCATTTGAATGGTGTATTGCTGTTGGGATATGATTGGCAGATAAAAACGTCCCTGTAAAAGCTTTCAAGTTTTCTGCCAGTTTTACGATCTCTGTGACTGTTTGCATTCTGTCCAGATTTGGTTTATATTTTGTGTTCACCACATGCTATGTAAACAATGGAACATGTCAGATATGCATTTTATATGCCTTTATTGTTGCAAAATAAATAGAATGCACAACTGTAATTAAGAGAATTACATGCAGTAAATCATTGACTTCACCTTTATTGTACCATATAGTTGTTATTTCAGAGTAGCAAAATTTGATAAGGGCTAATATAGGCAGAAAAAAGGAAATTAAAAGGGGGGAGATGGGTGGGTATTGCATGGAATATAGCCTTTGTTAGAATTGTTTCGACATCGATATATTTCTTATATATCATTCTCCATGTAACATTAGCTTCAACACAATATCCCCTAGAGAAAAACATTTACATACTGTAAAAGCGAACAGCTTTGGGTTTTAGGTGTTTTAGATATGTTTTACTGTTTAAACTAGAGGTCTCGGTGGCCGAGTGGATAAGATATGTTTTACTGTTCAAACTAGAGGTCTCGGTGGCCGAGTGGATAAGATATGTTTTACTGTTTAAACTAGAGGTCTCAGTGGCCGAGTGGATAAGATAGTTTATTTACTATAGACCATGTGGTATGACTGAGATTCAGCAGTGAGAAACCGGGTTCAAGGCACCCTGCAGGCAGGGTGCGCTCGACTCCATTTTTAAATTGACAGGGATTGCCAGTTTTTCTCCAGGTCCCTGGTATTCTTTCCCAATTAAAACCTGAATGCCATGATATAGCTAAAAAATTGCTGAAAGTGGTATTAAACACTGTTGAAACAAAATGAAAGAACAAACAACAATTGTCAATAAAAGAGACAAATTTTCATTCTAATGAGTGGTTCATAAGAGCAGAGTAACATAAATAAGTTACAGAGAATTTGATTCAATCAATCAATTAATCATGATCAGTCAGTTAACCTCTTGATCAATCAGTTAGTTGCCTTTTATGCATTTATTCATTAGATCTGAGATATTTATTGTCAAGATAAAGAAAAAAATTTGTATAATTTTTAGTAAGATTGCTATGTTTTGGTCTAAATTCAAACATTTATAATTGTATTCAATTAACCACGACATCTAGACACCTGAATATGCTTTATTACAAATAAATTATTTATTCCTTTTAAATACTAGATAAAAATTACAAAAAAATATTAATTGTAGATTTTTTGTTTCATTCTCAAATTAATGACATTATTTTTTTTTTCTCGATTGTTATATGCTCTACTTGATTTTCAGTTTCGAACCAAAAGGCCAATTACACATGTAATTCTAGATGATTTTATACCATTTGTTATGAGTAAGATACATTTTTCCAATGATCCCTTTGTCAAATGTACTATCATGAAAAGTTTAGAGCACTCCTAAATCAATAGCATTTTAGAAATTTATAAGTATATTTTAATAAAAGTTTAATATCAAAGTAAATAGACTTTGTCATTGAATGTACATTGTTATATCTATTTAAACCATTGTTTTATCAAAACACACTTGAAAACTATTTGTATTCGTTTCCTAGAATGTAGAATTTGAACTGTACTCATTCAGAAAAAAACCTGGGTATAAATGCTGACTTTTAACATATTTGTCTATGATGCAAAATGTGAAAATTTGCCAAAAGACAAAGGAAATCCAAACATATTTTAGGAATGTTATTTCATCTTAGAAGCAATTTGAAAGCTGACCATCTTCCACTATTCACATCTTTCAATTTTAAATCAGCATGGTGTCAGTGACATTCAAATACTGCTTTTTATACCCCCGCTTCGACAAAGAATGGGGTATACTGTTTTACCCTTGTTGTTCAGTCGTCAGTCACAGTTTTCTAAGCTACTGTATTATGCAGAAACTAGATAATTTGCATATTTGCTTATCCTATAGTACCTTATGGTGTATAGTGACTTTATGTTCCTTGGTCATCTACTTCCTGCAACGGAATACTTTTTGTGAAAACAAGGGTATCAGTAGTGAGCATTAACACACATATTTACCGTGTTATTTTTGTTGTGACTTTCTGCACACTATCATAGGACTTCCGTTACAAAAATTAAAGTTCTGCTTGTCATTCATCAAAATGTAGAAATTTATTCAGACTAATTAAGCCTTTTTGAATGTAGAATCTGCCTGCATGTGAACAAAATGGAAATGTACTACCTAAAAATCCAAACAAGATCTATACCAATATTTTCCTGTTTTTATACCTCTAATTCCCAGAAAAAGATCTTCAAACTTGGGGATAATGAACTACATTTGACCATAATTATTTTGGTTATAAAAGAAAACTTGTCACTATGCAAAGAAATAAATGGAACTGAACCACAAATTGAACTCACTTTATTTAATGATATAGATATTAGAAAATTGTCCCAGCAACATGTTTTTAGTTCAGTATAGTATTTCTCAGATTTCCCAGTGGCTGTAAAGAAGGTTTCTAGCGAAATACCCTGTCAAGATAGGTAGTTAGTTGTGTCTTATCACATGATTTTTGGTATCACATGATTTTATTTAGGGCACTTTCCTCAATGCACTTTCATTAAACATACAACAACATACAATGGCATAAAATTAGACCCCCTTCCGTAAATTTATGTTTAGTGTGGGTTTTGCACCCTGGCACAACACATCACAGGTTTCGTTTTTGTATCGTCTTTCTTAAGCCATCCCATTTCATTTCAAAAGTTGCCTTTTTGCAATAAAAGTGCCCTAAATTTTTTATGACGTATTGTTGAAATACTGGAAATATTGTACACTTTTGCAGTATACCCAAATAGAAAAGATTTTATACATGTACATAGTTAAACTCCGTGCTTGAAAAGTTGGGGGTATATGATAATGGGCCTGTTAGGCCTTCCATCTGGATACCTGTCAGCTCATCCTACTCCACTAACTGGAATTTAATGAAACTTTCACAGAATCATTGTCACATAGTGCCATTGTTACCTGATATTTTACATTTTGATTAGAAGAATCTTAATTTATTTGGGGTTTCGAATAGCAAAACATGAACTTTGCCGTTCTGTGACATAGGGAAAGGTGGGTAGGGGTATCCATTAGTGAGCATTGCTCACAGTTTTTCTAGTTCATGTATTGGATTCAGTTTGCTTTGTAGTTCTCTGATCGCCATACTTACAAGCAATTGATGAATTGTAATTGTTCTATAAACATTTCAACATCCTGTTTCTTGTAAGTTTGGAAACACGGTCTTTTCATTCCTTTATCCCTTTTTTTAGTTGAATTTCTTGTTGACATGTCATGGCTGTTATAACCACCTAACCACTTAAGAATGTTTCTGAATTGAGGTTGGAATTTTTGTCAGTTCAAGCTATTACATGTAGTTTTAATATTCAGCAGCCATCTTGATTTTTTTAAAATATAAATTGAAAAAAAAAACTCTTAGCAGGTCATGATTTGGTATTTGAGCAGTTCAGTGTGTCAGTTTGCAACAGTTAAATCTTAAGATATACTGCAGTATGTTGCAAAATTAAGGATGGTTATTTTCAAGTTTGGATCTACTAGTAATGATAACATTCTTGTAGATTTTAAAGAAATGAGTTATTTTTGTTGAAGAACTTTATTTTTATTTCTAGGAATGTTTTCCCGGCAGTATTGATATAGCTTTTATAATCAAACTATTTTTTATTTCTAGGAATGTTTTCCTGGCAGTATTTATATAGCTTTTATAATCAAACCAGAAAAATTTTGGGAAAAACAAAGAACTAGTCTTGGAAGTGCCAAATATAATTTTGAGGTAAGTTCTGTCTAATTCTGAATATCTTCGTTAATGTACAATCTCTTTCCTTGCCTATCCATTGTTCACATTTAGATCAAACGTTGTCATGTCTCTTCCTTACACTGACAACATGCATCATTTCTTGATTTTATGGCCTAATTTGTAAATTGTCATGATCGGGGATGTCCAGAATGACCTGCATAACAGAACACTAGCCTACTAAGTAATTCTTTTGTTATACCTCCGCTTCGAGTAAGAGGGGGGTATACTGTTTTACCCTTGTCCTTCTGTCCATCCGTCCGTAACAATATTTCTGTCACAGTTTTCTAAGCAACTAGCATGTAGAAGCCATGGTGCCATTTCATAAAGCGATCGCTAATTAACATGCTTGTTATCCCATGCAATTTAAATGGGATAATATGCATGTTAAGCTAACGATCATTTTATGAAACGGCACCCTGATATTTTGTATATTGCTTTATCCTATAGCATGTATAGTGCCATATGGTGTATAGCGATTTCATGCTCCTGGGTCGTCTACTTCCTGTTTACCGAATAGTTAGATTTTTACACATAGTTGACACATGCAAAATATCCATCACAGTTTTCTAAGCAACTATAGGATGCATCATAAAGCCTGATATTTTGTATATTGCTTTATCCTATAGTCCCATACAGGTGTAAAGCAATTTTATGCTCCTTGGTCTTCTACTTCCTATTTACTGAATACTTAGATTTTTACACATAGTTGACATACAATCAAAATTTTGGGGAAAGCCTGGTATCACTAGTGAGCACTAGCTTACAGTCCACACTTGTTCATATTAATGTCTTTGCCAAGTTACAACAGATGTGGCATGAACAATACAATTTTGTTCCTGCTTTAAGTGGAATTCCACTTTTTCCCATGTAGATGTTGCATCCAATCAGAACCCTTGAAACAAGAAAATTAATCAAGAAAGTTGTTATGTTTCTATAAGGTCCTTGTTTCAGGTGTTTTGATTGGCTATAAAGGGCTTTTTCTGACCCATTTGGGAATTTCCAAGATAAAACGACTCATCCATGCCTTTAATAAGTTTTATTGTAGATACCACCTTCCTTGTCAAAAAATATCGTTTGAAAATATGGTTGCAGATAGTTTTCCCAATTTTTGGCGTACAGTGAGTGGGCTACAATGACTGTTAGATACACCTATTAGTGACTAGTGGTATATGATACCCATCCTTTTTAATCAACAAGCCAACTCACATAATACAGTCATGGAAGTGGAAGTAGTTTATCATGTTTATATATATATTTTATGTTTTGGCCAGTTCAGTGTGTTTTGACAGCCAATACAGCATGCTGTATGTACATGTATGATATAAAAGCTTGGGTAAGCAAATCAGGTAATGAATGCTTTTTATTGTTACTTTCAGACCAGTATGATCTCATTAGACAATCTGACTATTTTATTGTTCCTTTCACTCGGAGGCCGAGTGGTCAAGGTAGTTCGTCTACTATTGATCACGTGGTCTGTCAACACTGAGATTGTGGGTTCGATTCTCACTGCAGGCAGGGTGTACTCGACTCCAATCTTAATTGACAAGGATTGCCAGTTTTCCTACCACAGGTCGGGGGTTTTCTCCGGGTACTCCGGCTTCCTCCCCCAATAAAAACTGGATGCCGTGATATAGCTGAAAAATTGCTGAAAGTGGCGTTAAAACACCAAACAAACAAACATTAGACAATCTGACTATTTTATTGTTACTTTCAGACCAGTATGATCTCATTAGATAATCTGACTATTTTATTGTTCCTTTCAGACCAGTATGATCTCATTAGATAATCTGACTATTTTATTGTTCCTTTCAGACCAGTATGATCTCATTAGATAATCTGACTATTTTATTGTTCCTTTCAGACCAGTATTAATCTGACTATTTTATTGTTCCTTTCAGACCAGTATGATCTCATTAGATAATCTGACTATTTTATTGTTCCTTTCAGACCAGTATGATCTCATTAGATAATCTGACTATTTTATTGTTCCTTTCAGACCAGTATTAATCTGACTATTTTATTGTTCCTTTCAGACCAGTATGATCTCATTAGATAATCTGACTATTTTATTGTTCCTTTCAGACCAGTATGATCTCATCAGATAATCTGACTATTTTATTGTAACTTTCAGACCAGTATGATCTCATCAGACAATCTGACTATTTTATTGTTCCTTTCAGACCAGTATGATCTCATTAGATAATCTGACTATTTTATTGTTCCTTTCAGACCAGTATGATCTCATCAGACAATCTGACTATTTTATTGTTCCTTTCAGACCAGTATGATCTCATCAGACAATCTGACTATTTTATTGTTACTTTCAGACCAGTATGATCTCATCAGACAATCTGACTATTTTATTGTTCCTTTCAGACCAGTATGATCTCATCAGATAATCTGACTATTTTATTGTTCCTTTCAGACCAGTATGATCTCATTAGATAATCTGACTATTTTATTGTTACTTTCAGACCAGTATGATCTCATTAGACAATCTGACCAAAGCCATAGATCCCACCCAGCTGACGCGAGAATTTGAAGGAGCCTTAGAATATAATCATGAACAGTGGATACAGCTAAGATTGGTTAGTACATGCATGTTTTCCTGTTAAATTGTGTACAATGCATGTGTCCCGGTTAAACAGGATGTTTATGTAGAAATTAAATGTTTTTGTGTTCTGTGGATGTGTATATATATGTGGATGTATATGTTAACAAGAAATGTTTCCTGTTCTGTGGAAGTGTATGTATAAACATTAAATGTTCTGTTAAACTGTGAATGTGTTTTGTGCAATAAATGTTTCCCTGCTCATTACATGTGTTTTTGTGCAATAAATGTTTCCCTGTTCTGTAGATGTGTTTTTGTGCAATAAACGTTTCCCTGCTCTGTACATGTGTTTTTGTGCCATAAATGTTTCTCTGCTCTATTGATGTGTCTTGTGCAATAAATGTGTCCTTGTTCTGTAGATGTGTTTTTGTGAAAAAAAATGTTTCCCTGTTAGGTAAATATGTTTTTGTACATTAAATGTTTCCCTGTTTTGTATAATTGTTTCTGTACATTAAATGTTTTCCTCTTCTGTAGATGTGTTTTTGTGAAATAAATTTTTAAATGTTTTATGGATGTGTTTTTGTGCAATAAATGTTTCCCCGTTCTGTAGATGTGTTTTAGTGCAATAAATGTTTCTTTGTTCTGTAGTTGTTTATGTGAACATTAAATGTTTCCCTGTTCAGTAGATGTGTTTTTGTGAAATAAATTTTTCCCTGTTCTGTAGATGTATTTTTGTGCAATAAATGTTTCCTGACTCTGTAGATGTGTTTTTGTGCGATATATTTTATCCCTGTTTGTAGATGTTTATCTGTACATTAAATGTTTCCCTGTTCTGTAGATGTGTTTTTGTTCAATAAATGTTTCCCTGTTCTGTAGATGTGTTTTTGTGCTATATATGTTTCCCTGTTCTGTAGATGTATTTTAGTGCAATAAATGTTTGCCTGTTCTGTAGATGTGTTTTTGTGCAATAAATGTTTCCCTGCTCTGTAGATGTGTTTTTGTGCGATATATTTTTTACCTGTTTGTAGATGTTTATCTGTACATTAAATGTTTCCCTGTTCTGTAGATGTGTTTTTGTTCAATAAATGTTTCTCTGTTCTGTAGATGTGTTTTTGTGCTATATATGTTTCCCTGTTCTGTAGATGTATTTTAGTGCAATAAATGTTTCCCTGTTCTGTAGATGTGTTTTTGTGCGATATATTTTTTCCCTGTTTGTAGATGTTTATCTGTACATTAAATGTTTCCCTGTTCTGTAGATGTGTTTTTGTTCAATAAATGTTTCCCTGTTCTGTAGATGTGTTTTTGTGCAATATATTTTTCCCTGTTTGTAGATGTTTATCTGTACATTAAATGTTTCCCTGTTCTGTGGATCTATTTTAGTGCAATAAATGTTTGCCTGTTCTGTAGATGTGTTTTTGGGCGATATATTTTTCCCTTTTTGTAGATGTTTATCTGTAACATTGTATGTTTCCCTGTTCTGTAGATGTGTTTTTGTTCAATAAATGTTTCCCTGTTCTGTAGATGTGTTTTTATGCGATATATGTTTCCTTGTTTGTAGATGCTTATCTGTACATTAAATGTTTCCCTGTTCTGTGAATGTGTTTTAGTGCAATAAATGTTTCCCTGTTCTGTAGATGTGTTTTTGTGCGATATATGTTTCCTTGTTTGTAGATGTTTATCTGTACATTAAATGTTTCCCTGTTCTGTAGATGTGTTTTTGTGCAATAAATATTTCCCTGTTCTGTAGATGTGTTTTTGTGCTATATATGTTGCCCTGTTTGTAGATGTTTATCTGTAACATTGTATGTTTCCCCCTTCTGTAGATGTGTTTTTGTGCTATTGCTGTAATTATACCCTATCCGAATGTGGCAATATAAGGAGTTCTAACTGTGCAATAAAATACATGCAGTAATAATTTCAGTATTCTTTGTTACATCATTTTTGATTGGTTGACATTTAATGTTCATTTTTCAATGAACAGATCTGGTGTATATACATGTTGCAATTAAATAATGTTTTCATGTCAATAAAATATAAGGCTTGAAAATGAAAATTAAGTATTATATATACCACGTCTTTTACCGTTTACTGTATCTAAACTATGAGACGCTTGCATTGATTAGTTCAAATACTTTAAATGCTTAAAGGCATGAAATTTGACGTGCCATTATTGTTGTCATACGATCACGTGCTACACAGTAGTCTAGATGATCTATGTAGTTTATTTGGTATTTTACACTGTGGAATAACTAAAAAGTTGGTTGATTATAACATGGCTAAGCCCCGCCTACTTCAAATTGTATTTGAATGGGGATTTTTATCAGGTGACATGAACGTGTTTTAACACACAGATAAAGTGTGATTAATCCATAAAAAGATCAAAGGAAAAATGTTGTATTATGTTACAATCTTAAACAGCTTTAATTATAAGGAATAAAAGCTGTTTTTACCGAATTCATCTGTGTATGAACTCGCCAGCTCACCACAAATTTTACATGAAGCCCTTCAGACTTTATTTAGTTTGTGAGTAAGTTGGTCTCCTTCATACATTGATGAATTTCTGTAAAACAGAATTAGTTTCCAACAGAAAAGTATTTATGTGATAATGTTCATGTGCAAGACTTATGACATCTGTTCTTATGAATCAAATATGGTCAGTTTGCTAAGGATAAAAGTTATTTAACGAATACTTCAGATTTCTGAACAGGTTATACAATACAACATGGTTTGGGTCTGTTTACCCCTAATAAATCGCAAAGGGTTTTTGAATGGTGTAAACAGAACCGAACCATGTTATAGGGTATAACCAGTTCAGAAATTTGAAATATTCCTTATGATTTAATTTTAACAATAAATCTTGGCAATTTTAATGGTCAAAATAGCAATGACAACATGGCACTATTTGAATTTTGAATGGCATAAGAATAGGTCATGTGACGAACACAAGTTATATCTTATAATATGGTTTTCTTCATTGGAATTGGCCAATCAGATTTCAGCTTACAAAGCAAATTAAACTATATTTATTTATTGCAGATGTTAGAAGAGTTCATATGTAAAGCTTTAGATCTCTTGGACAAACTAGATGAACTAGGAGACATCTTAACAAATCCAGATCTTCCTGACAATCTGAATGGAGCTCAAACCAAATTGGAGGAGCACAATCAGTTAAAACGACGTGTCAACATGGCACCAGTAGAGCATCTAGGAATGGAGGGACAGAGGATATTAATGGAAATAACTGGAGACCAGCAGGGTTTGTTCCATTTGTTATTTGTGACAATTTTATGTTTACATGGGCTTCCTCTTTGAATCCAATGAACCATTAAAAATCCAAAAATTATCATCAATCTTCATGGGGTTGTCTTAATTACATGCATGTTAACACTGAGTCTGGAGTTTCTAGCCATACTGTGGGCAGTGTGTGCTCTACTTAAACCTTCATTGATGAGAATTGTATGTTTTCAAAGGTACTTCCACTTCTCCCAAATGATGTAGCTTATTGCTGAAAACCTATTCAAGCAGAAAAACATTGGATAGTCTTCTACATAAGTATGTCTTTTCATACAAATAAAAAATAAAAAGTGGTTGTCACTGCTGCTCTTAGTTTATGTTATTTAGTTTAAACCGAAATTCAAGATGGCTACAACCAAAAGACTTAATATAACAAAGAAATCTACAAGGAAAATTCTATGAAAGGCTTCATATCGGAACTGTTCAAAACAAAGCATGTTATGTTTTATGTTGTGTATGCTAAGTAGACATTTAAAAATGGCTGCCACCACAGGACAGCCTGTTACCACACCCACTGTTAACAGATCTAAAGAGCCAATTTTTAGCTCACCTGAAGGGTCAGGTGAGCTATTGCCATCACTTGGCGTCCGTCGTCGTCGTTAACTTTTCTTCAAAAATCTTCTCCAAAACCACTGAAGGGATTGCTTTGAAACTTTGCACACGTCATCAGTAAAATGTCCTCTACCAAGTTTGCCAAAATCATGGCCTCAAACCAACCAACATGGCATCCATGGCTAAAAATAGAACAGGGGGGTCAAAATACAGTTTTTTGCTTATATTTAAAAAAGTGTAACAGATACAGGAAAACCGAAGAGACATTCCTTCATCTGCATTAAAAGCTCTACGAAACACTCCATCGGGTTGAAGTTGTATGAGGACTCCTTATAGGAGTTATTGCCCTTTAATTGTCCAAATTGATTATTTTTGACATTTTTGCCTCAAAATCTTAAAAATTTTTAGAACTAGAGAAAAAGTTAGCATTGCTTAATTGTTCTGCTCTATGAGGGCTACAAAAATGACTTTAGGGTCAAGATTGTCTGATGAAGCGTTTAGGAATTATTCTCCTTGAACATTTTTTTAATCAATTTTACTTGATTTTAAAAAATCTTCTCCTCTTTAACCAATGAAAGGACTGCTTTGAAACATTGCACAGATCATCTTTAGGACGTCCTCTACCAAAATTTTGCAAATCATGACACCTGACTACCTACATAGCTACCTTGGCTTAAAATAGAAAAAATGAAAAAAAAGGGGGGGGGGGGGGGTGGGAGTCGAGAGAGTTTTCGACTGATAGTTAAAAAAGTATAACAGGTACAGCAAATTTGAAGTGAACCTCCATTCTCCCTCTAAGCATCAAAAGCTCTTCCTTATAGGAGTTATTTCCCTTAAAAGGTCAAAATTAATGATTTTTGCAGAAGTGTTGGGCAATTCCTTATAGCAATTAAAAGCTGGATAAAAAAGGTTTGTTTGGTTTCAGGTTCAGGTGAGCGATACAGGCTCTTGGGAGCCTCTAGTTTTTATCTGTTGTGTTTTGAGTATGAAAATCTAACAGTTGATTGTTGAGCCTATTAAATTTTTTTCTACTGTTGATTGTTTCCAGATGATAACTTAAAAACAGTAAAAAAATTGCACAGCTGTTAAGTACATGTACTATAAAACTAAGATATAGTCACAGCTGTTAAGTACTATAAAACTAAGATACAGTTTAATTTTCAGCACAATCCCTTTTTTAGTTTTTGAGTAAGACCAATTTAAAAAAATTGTCAAAAATTGGCAGTTTTTAAAGGATTACTTGAAAAACAGATTTTGCTAAAACAGCTGTTAAGTACTATAAAACGGAGATCAAGTTGAATTTTCAGCACAATTCCATTTGTATGTTTAGAGTTAGGCCAATTAAAAAAATTTTTAAAGGTCCATGGTCAAAATAAAAATTGTCTTTTGAGATGGACTGTTATCATTTAATGTCCATTAGGTGCCCTATTTTATATACTTAATCCACCAAAATTGCAACAGAAATATTGATTTTATTAAATTACAAAGACTTACTGAATATATGTGATGAAAGTCTATAAACAAATTGTGAGTATTCTTCTTGTTTATACAACAGGTAGAAGATTTGTTGTGTCAGCGACAGCTGATTTCCAGAGTTCGATTCCACAGATCTCACAACTTCTGGAGAGAATGCATGGTACAAAACAACATCTCAACCAGCTCTGGTCTGTCAAGCGATTACGATTAGAACAATGTCTGCAGCTTAGAATATTTGAAGAGGATGTTGAGAAGGTAAATATCAAGAAATAGGTTATTGCAAGCAGGCTCTTTGGTCAGACCTTATGTTTGTCAATATTATATACTTAAGGATTAACTACAAAAAATATTTTCTCCATCAAGGAATAACAAAATTTCCGTTTTGCACATTGTATAATCCGCATAGCGGATTATATTAAATGTGCACAATGGAAATTTTGTTATCCCTCGATGGAGAAAATATTTTTTGTAGTTAATACTTATAAATAAATTCAAACAATAGAATAAACTCAACCATTTTATTTTTGTAACTGGACATTTTTGAAAAAAGAGATCAATACAAAAACTGTTAGTTTCCCGTGGAGTAATATATGACGTCAAATTGCGCATGTCTCCATGACGATCAAATTTGTCTTCCATCCTCTGATAGAAAATATTTTCCAGCCAATCAAAAGTCAGTATTCTCGGAAAATTTATTTATAGAGCAATATCAAGGTTTACATTGAAGACAAATATAAAGCTCTGATCATGTTATAATTCACATAGAGTTCAATTGCAACAATCTATTTTGATTGTAATATGTCTAACAAATCTTTTAAAGTTGCATAGCAGCTCCAAGAGGATGCTTTCAGTGGCCATATTGGTTTTTCAAAATAAATAATAAGTATACCAAACAGCATTTAAAGCAAATATAATTGACATAAAAATATATGCTTGTCATTTTATTGAATATATATGTACCTTTAAACCAAAACAGTAAGTGAAATTTTAACGAAATTGTGTTGTTCTAGTTGGAAAATTTTAAGCGTCGAAAGATGTAGGAACTCTAACTGTGACATCACATTGGGCTAAGTGCTTAATGGAAACCTAATGTGTACTCAAAGGGTATGAAGGACGCCACATAAAAATTATGGATGTATTACTAAAAATATTTTCTTCATGGAGGGATAACTCAACTTCTGTTGTGCACATTGTATAATCTGAATTTGCTTAGCAGATTATCTAATATTAAATGTGAACAACAGAAATTTTGTTCTCCATTAATGGAGAAAATGTGTTGGATAGTTAAAAGTTATAAATAAATTCAAATATAAGAATAAACTCAACAATTCAAATACCATATTTTCTGCATGTTTAGTCGATGTGGACGATAAGTCGAATAGACGATTTTTGGTTAAATTCTGGTAAAAAAACACAGATAAGTCGAATTTGGTCCATAAGTCGAGGTATCCTTGACCATTAATTTTGGTAAGTATTCCATCTCTAGAAAGATTCTATGTCAGCAAACATATATTGGCAAGTTGTTAATATTTAGAATAAAATTGTTTAATAAATTTTGTTAAGGGGTAGATCGTCATAAAATGTGTACAAAACTTTGCTTTAAAATGTCAGCGTCTGTACATGAAGGAGAAAAGTGCATGTTGATTGATGTCATTTGGGTTATTATCTCCTTAAAACAATTATTCCTGTCAATTATTTTATTAATTAAAAGTAGTATGCATACCTGGCTGAACACCTGTCACCTGAACAGGTGATCGATCCACATAGCCCCAACCGACAGAGCATCCCTAGCTAATTATCTCATTTTCAAATTTAAACCTGGCTTCAATCAACGAATCAAGATAATAATCAACGTTTGTTCCCTTAATTGCCCAATTCGACAGACCCATATAAATACACGAAAACAATGCCGTAATATATCCCGCCATTTTTGAAGAAATATAAACCAATGCGCATGTTCCGGATGTTTATTCGCATGTATCATAACTCCGTTCATAAGAGCACTAAAATTCATGACAATCGGAAAGTTTAATTGTTCTCCTTAGGTTTTCTTCGTCCTGTTTGTTGGAAGGTTTCTCTGATTATATAAAATTTTTGTTTTTAAACTACAATCAGAACGCTTAATTAACCAATTTCATTCAATTTATTAATTTTATCGACATCCGGAACATAGTTTCTCCGCTTTTGTTTCCCTTCTTTATAAAGCACAATACACTTCCTGCAACCAAAATCGCAGAAAAATAATGATAAACAAAACATGTCTATGCATAATTCATTTCGTTTATTTATACAAAAATGAATGCAGTAACATTGCATACAGTCCTTAGAATCCTGCAAAAAGAAAACTGAAATTATCAGTACACGAAAAAAATTTTTTCCACATCTGACTTTTTCTGATTCAAGCCTTAGATAAGTCGATTCGGACAATAGGTCGAGGGTAGGAAAAAGTGTCGACTTATCGTCTGGAAAATACTGTATGTGTATTTTACATTTTAGGGAAAAAAGATAAACACACAAACTGTAACTGTTTTGCAGAGTATTATATTATGTCCCATGGTGTTTTTCTTCCCATCTCAGGTCGGGGGTTTTCTCCGGGTACTCCGGCTTCCTCCCCCAATAAAAACTGGACGCCATGATATAGCTGAAAAAATGCTGAAAGTGGCGTTAAACACCATCAAAACAAACAAACAAATATTCCCATCTCTTACAAAAAATATGGTCTAGCCAATCAAAAGTATTCATGTACTGTACAATTTATTTAGACAGGTTCATTTTCTCCATATAATTCTTTGACATACGATAAACTAGGTTTTATTCATGAGCAGTTTTATTATGCTATTTCATGTTAAATCCTGGGGTCTTGTCTGCCAAGTGGATAAAGTAGTTAGTCATCTACTATTGATCACGTGGTCTGTCACCACTAAGGTTGCAGGTTCAAGTCTCACTGTGGGAAGGTTGTGCTCAACTCCAATCTCCAATTGACAAGGATTGCCAGTTTTTCTACCGAAGGTCAGGGGTGTCCTCCAGGTACTTTGACTTCCTTCTGCAATAAAAACTGGCTGCTTGGTGTAGCTGAAAAAATGCTGAAAGTGGTGTTAAACACCATTCAAACAAACCAACAAAATGAAAATGATTCACCATAAGCTAGTTCTTGACTTTCCAAAAATGAAAGCAGCAAATCCAGGCCCAGGGTCAACAAAATAATTGACTGAGATATTTGCCCTATCCACAGTCTGGGAATTTACATGTACTTGTGAAATTATGTCGACTTACAGTAGTTCATTCTTGTTCAATGGTTTTGTACATTAATAGTTTATTTTTATATCTTATTTTAATTGAATATTACAAATTAGTATATATATGATTTTGTTTTATACAGCATGGCTTCTGTTTTGTTAAATTTGAAAGCAACATTAGTTTCACTGTGACATACATGTATCTTGTTCTTGAAGTTAGCATCATAGATAACTATTAGCACAACACAGGTAGAATACACAATATTTAAAAAAAAAATGCTCATTTTTAAGAATATCCTGTTAGCTGTTATTCAAAAACCAGTTACAGGTAACCAGTAAGACAGATAAGATATGTTCATTTTTCAATGATACATGTTATCCTCTTGTTTGTTTTGCAGATGTTTGATTGGATTGGACATAACAAGGACATGTTTCTGGTTCATTACACAGAGATTGGAAACTCCCACCAGATGGCAGTAGAATTAGAAGCTGAACATAGCCAATTTGCTAACAGTGCAGTTGTACGCATCAGTTAAGCTTAAGTAGATTACATAAATTCCACTATTCAATGAATATGGCTGAAATCTTACTTGCAGTGTCTAAGTGGTTAAGGTAGTTTGTCATCTGCTGTTGAGGGGCCTCGGTGGCCGAGTGGTCAAGGTAGTTCGTCTACTATTGATCACGTGGTCTGTCAACGCTGAGATTGCTGGTTCGATTCTCACTGCAGGCAGGGTGTACTCGACTCCCAATCTTAATTGACAAGGATTGCCAGTTTTCCTACCGAAGGTCGCGGGTTTTCTTTGGGTACTCCGGCTTCCTCCCGCAATAAAAACTGGACGCCACGATATAGCTGAAAAATTGCTGAAAGTGGCGTTAAACACTATCAAACAAACAAACAAACATCTGCTGTTGATTGCTTGCCTGTAAGCACTAAGCTTGCAGGTCAAGTCTCACAGCTGACAGAGTGTGCTCAATACCAATCTTAAGTAACAAAATAAGGATTGCCAGTTTGCCGACCAAAGATCAGGTTTTTTTTCTAGGTACTCTGGCTTCTCTCTTCACTCAATCTAGTAAAAACTGGATACGACGATATAGTTGCAAAATGGCTGAAAGTGGAGTTAAACACCATTCAAAAAAAAAAAAAAAAAAAGAAATATTACTTACCAGACAACTATCAATCAGTCAGCTATTTGATTAAAAGAGGCACTAAGTACTCGAAGAATACAGAATATTTTTCTGGTCACTCTAATAGTAGCATAGGATGAAACAATTAAATTAATAATTACACAATGTATCACAAGAATTTGGAATGTTACATCTTCAGAAGTGTTTACACTACTTTGTCTTCTAATTCTCTAATAGTAGTGAACTGAAAAACTTATAAACTTTTTTCAATGGATTATGCATGCACACTTTCTGATCAAGGGGTAGGCTGGTTAGACTAGTCAGAAGTTCCCCCGGGACTATATTGTGAGGGTTCACAGTGCTCCACCCACAGTGCTGCTCGGCGCATCCACAGCTGTCAGATGCCTTCTTGGAGGTGCTGTCAGGTCATTATAGGGTATAATCCAAAAGCTTTACCGCGGACCATAGTGGGTTAAACGTTAGGAGAGTGGCACCACACTACTTGTATGATAAAGACCTGTTTTGTAAATGTCAATGAGCTACAAAATCTTTCCACCCATACTCCATACTTTTACTGTGGGATTAAAAATTTTTCGCCCTTTGGCTTATCTTTGTGAATTGATTTATTGTTTGTTAACTTTCTCTGGTCCTGAATACATCTGAAATGCTGACGTAAAGCATCCAATCAATCAATGTTCCCCCTCCCATCTTCGACAGGTACAATGTATGTCTTAAACATTTTGAAATCACAAGCCTTTTGAGCCAGTGACTAATGAATTTTTACAAGCCAAACAACTTGTTCACTTGCATTGCCCAAACAAAAAATGTCAGGTCTGTGAAAAAAAAATCCACTACTTTTGTATACTTCTCCTGGAAAAAACAAATCTTTCTGAGTGCTGAGCTGTAGTGTATTCTTAAAGCAACAACTTTTTAGCTCACCTGACCCTTTGGGTCAGGTGAGCTATTGTTATCACTTTGCATCCGTCGGCGTCATCGGCTTCTCCTCCTAAACCACTTGACAGATTTTGATGAAACTTTACATAAAGGAAGTACATCATATGTAGATGTGCATGAAGAATTGTTGTCGCTGTCAGATATTATTCAGGGGAGATAATTAGACTTTTTAAATATAGTATTCAGTGTGAGACATCGTAAGCGCAACTCCTCCTAAACCATTTGACATATTTTTATGAAACTATACATGTAGGAAGAACATCATATGTAGATGTGCATGCAGAATTTTCATCGCTGTCAGATATTATTCAGGGGAGATAATTGGACTTGAAGCGAAGCGGGAGGTATCCCTTTGTGAGTGTGCTCACAGTCCACACTTGTTTTTATTACCAATTGGAAATTGGCTACCACTGCAGGACTTAATTTAACATAGGACCCTAAGGGCAAATTAAAATTCTTCTTCTTTAAAACTGGTTAACCAATGGAAATACAATTATATAGCAATATTGTTTGGATGGTCCTCTTTAAAATTTATTGAAAATTACAGGACTTAGTTTAACATCAGGGAAATGCCAGCTTCATTGCCTATAAAATCAGGTGAGAGATACAGGCTCTTAAGAGCCTCTGGTTTTTGAAAAGCTGACAATATTTACCCAAGAAATGAAACAACCCCACAGAAATAGTTTTACTATAGAATAATGCTATTGTTTTTCAGAATGTTTATGTGAATATAACCAGGATCCTAGGAATGGCTCAGAAGCTCTGTGATGGGGGTCACTATGCCTCCAGTTCTATACGGATGCAGGCCAGTCGGTTAGAGAGGGAATGGAAGAATCTGGCCGCAGCCTTAGATGACAGAAGTGCTGTACTTAATATGTCTACATCCTTTCACAAAAGAGCTGAACAGGTAGGGAAATCTTGACTTCAAATAATGTTACACCTGCTCTAGAGCCAGATTTACATTTTATAACAAAGTGGAAAAAGTATTTTGGTTAGAAGAATTTTCAATCTACAATTGATATTTTGTAATGTCCTGCTAAGGAAAGTGGGCAGAAATATATGATTTTCTGTCTATTATTATACCCCCCGCAAACTAGTTTGGGGGGGTATATAGGAATCACCCTGTCTGTCTGTCTGTCCGTCTGTCCGTCTGTCCACATCCCTTGTAAGCGCTTCTCCTCCTAAACCGCTTTAAAGATTTTGATGAAACTTTACATGAAGAAAGTACATCATATGTAGATGTGCATGAAGAATTTTCATCGCTGTCGGATATTTTTCAGGGGAGATAATTGGACTTGAAGCGAAGCGGGGGTATCCCTTTGTGAGCTTGCTCACAGTCCACACTTGTTTCTTCTGTTTTTTCATTCTTCTATCAAATCCCACTTAATTTCTATTGCCTGTAATCTGAAGATATTTAAGAAACTTTTTTCATCTAAATTAAAATCACTGTACTACCGCCTGCATCTGAACCTCCTGCCATTACATGTTGATTGGCTTCTAAATACAAGGGTGATAGGTAAAAATTGATTAATTTTTTTTGCCAAATACCCTGGTGATGCCAAGTAGATGCAAATCCTATTGCAAGCAGTAACAATGAGGCCATTTGTGAAAATACACTGTCCAATCAAGAGCCATCATTTAAATATAAGGTGTGAATGTGGGAAAGATTTTTCTGTGTATACAATAGTAGGTTAAGGTATTGTAAAGATTTTTTTTTCTGGGTCATATTACTTGTATAAATTTTGAATTCTATTTTCAGTATTTAGCCCAGGTTGTAGGATGGAGGCAGGCCTGTGAGGATCCTAGCATACCTAACAATATACAGGAGCTGGAGCTAGCTCTGCAGCAACATCAAAGCCTGATTGATGCCATCAGTCAGTCATATGCTGAGGTAATACATATACCGTAAAAGGCTGTGTATAATCCGCATTTACGTATTGTCTGCATCCCTTTTCTGGACCAGATAATTGCGGGAAAAAAAGGAAGTTAGTCACAACTATTGACCTTGCCTGTCAACACTGTGGTTGTGGTTTCGAGTCTCACTGCAGGCAGGGTGTACTGGGGTATGATAAAATAAGTTGCCGACATTACATCCGACAAGATGGCGACTTTCAGACAGTGGTGTCCTGGAGCCGTCAGAACAACCCTTCTGTCTATTTTCGTTTATTAAATTATATAAGATAAAACACCAAGAATTCCGAATGATGTGTCATTTGGAGGACAAATGTTTTTATCATGTTTTGCAATACAAAAGTGTATGCCTAAATGTCATCATCTAGTTAAAACGATACAATTAATTCAAGAAATGACGACTTAATGTCGATTTACGTTATAATTAATATAATATTTATAAAAATAATTTTAGTAAAAATTAATATCATTAGAATGTATACATATGGAAATTTATAAATGAATCATGCTAGAATAGTACGAAAATACCGCATATAACACAACAACAAAATGGTGACTGAAATGGGAAACAATAGTGAATTATCTATTCCTGGAAATTACCAGATGGCACCGCTGTTCCCGTTCCAGTGTCTTTATATTTACATACTGATGCATGTGCGTAACGCTATTAATTGACAATTAAATCTTACGCGAATTTAACAATTTCTGCTTTGAAAGAAGAATGATCAAGAATTAAAAATAGAAATGCAAAACTTTCTGGAATAAAAATGAGTTAATTGAAAAGATTGTAATATAATTAATACTTCTTTCGTAATTTTACTAATATGCATTCTAAGTTTCGAACATCGCTGTTTCACCGTGTTTCTTAAGAAAACAAAAAAAAACCGATTATTAATAATAAACGAGCAATATTTCCATACAAAAAATATATTCTCTTTCAATTTAATTATTTATAAAAAAGCATTGTTATACCCCCCGCTTGAAAAGCGGGGGGTATATAGTGTTCATGGTGTCCGTCCGTCCTTCCGTCCGTCCGTCCTTCCGTCCGTCCGTCCTTCCGTCCGTCCGTCCGTCCGTTACACTTTCTATTATTTGCAACTCCTCCTACACCACTAAAAGGAATTTGATGAAACTTACACAGAATCTTTGTCTCATAGTGCCATTGTGCAGGAGATATTTAACATTTTGATCGGAATGATATTTGGGGTTTCCCATAGAAAAACATGGACTTTGTCATTGACCTAAGGGGGTCCCTATCTCTTATGTGCAACTCCTCCTACACCACTGAATGGAATTTAATGAAACTTACACAGAATGCTTGTCACATAGTGCCATTGTGCAGGAGATATTAAACATTTTGATCGGATCGATATTTGGGGTTTCCCATAGAAAAACATGGACATTGTCATTGACCTAAGGGGGTCCTCATCTCTTATGTGCAACTCCTCCTACACCACTGAATGGAATTTAAAGAAACTTACACAGCATCCTTGTCACATAGTGCCATTGTGCAGGAGATATTAAACATTTTGATCGGATTGATATTTGGGGTTTCCCATAGAAAAACATGGACATTGTCATTGACCTAAGGGGGTCCTCATGTCTTATGTGCAACTCCTCCTACACCACTGAATGGAATTTGTTGAAACTTACACAGAATCCTTGTCACATAGTGCCATTGTGCAGGAGATATTTATTATTTTGATCGGAATGATATTTGGGGTTTCCCATAGAACAACACGGACTGTCATTGACATAAGGGGATACCCATTTCTTATGTGCGACACCTCCTACACCACTAAATGGAATTTGATGAAACTTACACAGAATGTTGTCACATATTGCCATTGTGCACTAGATATATAACATTTCGATTGGAATGATATTTGGGGTTTCCCATAGAAAAACATGGACTTTGTCATGGACATAAGGGATACCCATCTCTTATGTGCAACTCATTCCTACACCACTGAATGGAATTTGTTGAAACTTACACAGAATCCATGTCACATAGTGCCATTGTGCAGGAGATATTTAACATTTTGATCGGAATGATATTTGGGTTTCCCATAGAAAAACATGGAGTTTGTAATGGACATAATGGGATACCCATCTTTTATTTACAATTCCTCCTACACTACTGAATGGAATTTGTTGAAACTTATACAGAATCTTGGTCACATATTGCCATTGTGCATTGGATATTAAACATTTTGATCAGAATATTATTGGAGGTTTGCCATAGAAAAACATGGACTTTGTCATTGACATAGGGAATGCCATTCTTTGGGGGATTGGGGAGGGTTACATGTATTATCTGCAATTTTGCCTTCACATTTAACTAGATAAAGTTTCAATTTCATAATTAAGAACACCTGAATTTTCAAAGTAATTGTGAAGCGGGGGGTATCAATGGTGAGCATTGCTCACAGGTGTTTTTACTCTAGTTTTAAATCTGGTTACAATACCAATGTTACTCCACTGCCGCTGTAGCCAGTGTAGATGTCGTCCATTCACATGGGTGGACCCATTTAGCATGTTTAGATGTTAGAAAGGTTGAAGCAAAATATATCAATGCCGTGAAAATAAGACTAAAAAGTATTTCAGTGCTGATGAAATATCAATTGCTCCGGAATAATGGTAAAGAATTAAGTTCCTACAGTATAAACATGTATGCTCTCGTACAGATAAGAAAAAGGGTGGGGGGGAGCTGGGTGGACATGTTTGCCCGAACTGTATGTCAAATCTGCTGTAAAACGACAATAAATGTATTTCTTTTTTTATGGCAGCGAGAAAGTCTTTAATTTTTTTTTTTTGAAGATTTAATATTGTTTTTTTCTTCTTTGTGAGTTTACAAACGCTGATATTACATTATAACCGGAAATTAACATGGACCGGCTACCACGGCGCCACCTGCACATGGGCGATAACTCACTACTTTTCGTAATTGACAACAATCAACTGGTCGAAAAAAAACTCTGTCAAGTCTGTATTTACATATAATCCGCACCATTCCTTTCTAACTTCAATTAAAAGAAAAAGACGGCAATTAATACGACCCTAATTATGGTACTCATAAATAGTGGACTACAGATACATACTGTAAATGATGAATTAGCCTGTTGTTTGGAAAATTGGGTCATATTAAGTATCTGCCATTTTTTAGTAAAATTTTTAAAATAGATAGAACATTTATGATAAATTTAAAAATACTTTGTTTCATTATTAACTCTTAATTTCAATAAAATTAAAAATAATAATGAAAGTCCTTTTCCTATATTATAACTTTAATTTATTGACAAGGGAGATAATTTTGACCAAAAAATATCCTTTTTGTGCACTTTTTGATCAGTTTTAGTCCAATGAACACAAATTTAACTCGGAGACCCCTATTTTTCTTTCCATCACTACAATTTATACCAATTGCTTGACATTATATAAAAAATTCAGAACATTTCATGGACAGAATTTTTGTAATCTTTTATTTTATGGTTTATTTTATTCTCTTGTCTGTGTAATCTATTAGAAAATTTGAAATTTCAGTGATCAACCCCTCGAAAATAAGGTCTAAACCCCCTATTTTTTTATTTAAAATTATGATAACTTGTATGAAAAACTATATGTCAAATTAAAGGAAAATTCATTGACGAATTATTTTCAATGAAAGTGTCCTGCATCCACTTAAAATAATGGATAATGTTCGAGACTGCCATGCCCAATACATAATAAAGACTCCTTTTGCAGATTTGGAAAAGAGTAGCATATTGTAGCTTCTAAAAAACTTTTTTCCATCCTTACCTAACTCTCTGAGGTGGCAGTCCCAGGGGTCTCTTTGTGGTGGCAGTCCCAGTGGTCTACTCGATTTGGCCCCAGTTGATTAATTGTATGGAAACTTATTCTAGTCCTTAATATAGCTAAATACTGCTCACCAGTTGTTGAGTAACCCTTCAGTCAATTGGGTCAATCGACCTAAATGTTAACATAGACTAATCCAGCAAAATACTAGCTACAATAATTTTTTTTATAATTGATGTAGTCATTTAGGTCCCATTACTCATAATGGAGCAAAAACACTCTTGCAATTTATACAACTTTTCCGCTATTAAACTGCTATCTTTTTTTAATTAATATTTTTTCCTTTCTCTGCCATTCATCTGACATTTCACTTTTTCGTAATCGTGGCATTTTTGACAAAAATGACAATTGTGGTTTGTAAAATTGTAGAATTGAATCGGTAAAAATTTGATCCCAGCTAATGCAATGAATCCGGAAAAATTTATCCGAAATGGACATTTTTTACCAGATCGATTCAGAAATTATGCACTTCCAGGATTTAAACTTTGACAACAATGCCATGATTACGAATAAAGTGTAAAAATAACGACTTAGGTGTTGTATAAATATCAGTTAAACTTAATACTACTTAGGCTATTATGGACAAAAAATTACAGGATTTGCAGGATGTTAGACTGAAATTATCTAAAGGGAGTGTCAACTAGTAATATTATTTTGGGATGCCAACACAAATGTCTTTCATATGTAGCCACAGTTTTGTTTGAAAATTTTAAAAGTTTATTTCACAACTTCAGGTCAGCTTCAACATACACACCAAGTTTTATGTCAGTTGCAAATTGAATCTCTGAAAAAAAATTGAACAGGGAAAGAAAAAAGAAAGAGAAGAATAATGCTAATAAAGAAACCAGACAGAAAACAAATGCCTCCCAAAACTTTGTTTGAGAGACATAATTAAGGAATTTTTATACGTGCTTTCTTTATATACAAGTGGTTTATTGTATTTTTGCCACATGTGTCTCTTTATTTTTGGAAATGTGCAGATGGCATGGTAAAAATTATAACCTTGGTATCTTTGATGACATTTAGTATTTGCATTGTCATTAATGTATTGTAGGTGTGTCAGGATGGCAAACAGTTGCTTGACACGTTACAGACCCCCGTCAGTACTAGTAGTATGAACAGTATAACTGCTAAAGCGGACTACTCTGAAGCCGCTGGTCACGTTCTTGATGTGGTCCATGAGGTAAGAAGTTTAAGTAGTATGAACAGTATAACTGCCAAGGCAGACTACTCTGAAGCCGCTGGTCACATCCTGTTTGAATTTGATCACGTCCTGAATATAGCTGAAATATTGCTTGCTGGACGTTAAATATCAATCAGTCAATCAATCATCCCATGTGAGGGTGGTGTAGGTTCCAGTAAATAATTGTAAAGGAATCACAATTGAAAACTATTCATAATTGTGTTGGTTCTAGGTGTTAAAAAGCTGCCTTCTAATCCATCTATACACATTTTCCTGGAATAGACCAAGTTAAAGATTAGATAATAAATTACTTAACAAGCTTTGTACAGTAGAAAATAATACTTAACAAATGAGTTGTACCTATGTACAGTAGAAGATAAGGTGGCTGGAATATTGACACTGGATGCCAATCTGAACAAGGAGACATATATATATATATAATCTGTTTGTAGGTTTTGGCTCATCACAGACACTTAGAACAGACCTGGCACACCAAGAAGGTCAAGCTACATCAGCGTTTAGGTCTTAGATTGTTCCAACAGGATGTTAAACAGGTTAGTTTAAAATATTAATTCTAATCTGATTCCATGTGTGAAGCATGAGTTGCGTACCCTTTGGAGCACCTGGACTTGCCTCTGTGTGTTGTAGTTGTTAATCCCTTATTTGTTAACCTTGTTTTGCCTGTCTATCAATTATCATTTCATGAATGCTCTGTATCCAAGAATTGGAGATAAATCTCAATTTAAAAATTTTTTTGAGACTAGGTCCAGGCACAGATTTCTTTAAAAATCTTAACTTGACTGAGCCCAGACCAAAAAGTATCATTTTTTAGCAGACATCTAGCTTATTTTAAGTATATATAAGTGAGACTAATAAGCTAGAAATTATTATGTAATAAGCGTATTTGTTAGCATGCATTAGCAACACTAAATGATACTAGCTCAAATACCTGGGACACTTAAATCATCCTATCAGTTTTTATTTACAGCCAATCAAATCTTTTCAAATGTACTAGTATAAAATTAGCGTAATTTGTAGCATAAATTAATGTTAACTTTCCATTATTGTTCACCAATTTTTACTCATATTTTGTAAAAATAGTGGAATTAAATATTTTTAAAATTATGCAAGAAAATCTTACGAATAAAAGCACATTTACAAACATCATGTCCAATCCAGATTATGGGCAGGGTAGACAATCTATGATACATCATTTCCACTCCAGATTGGTGGCAATCTACAGCCTAACAATGTTGTCTAGCATTGGATAAATGTAAAACTCTCAATGGGTTCAAATTATTCCACAAGTTTTTCTACCTGGCTACAGTGGACAGCCAACCAATATAGTCAACATTATCTGTTTTCTATGGTCTCATGCTCAGTGCGAAGAACTAGCATTTCTTCATTAAACAGTGGACAGGATGGCTCAAATTGAAGCTTTTCCCACCCTGAGTCTGTGTTTTAGTTTGGAAATTAAATTTTATTTGCAGGTAATTGATTGGCTAGACAGCCACGGAGATGGATTTTTAAAGAAGAACACTTCAATTGGTAGAAGTTTGCAGAGAGGAAAAGCCTTGCAGAAAAGTCACGAACATTTTGAGACTGTAGCTCAGGTATATATTCACAAAATAAATGTGCTTTATTTACATGAAACATTCAAAATGTTAATTTCTTGCAAAAAAAAATTAATTAAAGTGTTGCACATGGTGGGGGTTTTTTTTGGCATTTTTTAGTGCTGACTAAACTTTAACCATATAAATTGGTGCTTAGTGTACCTGTTGTTCTATTTATTTAACAAATTAGTAATAACCTGTAGTATTTGACAAGTTGCAGATGTCAATTACTGATTTTACTGTTCGTAAGTTAGTTTTCAGCAGTGTCAGTAAAACCAGTATTAGTGATAGTAAAATTTGAGATTGACATTGGCAAATTTCCAAATAGATAACCTTTATCCACATTCTAATGCAAACTCTATTAATAAAGGACTGGAAGTTGTATATAGAGCTGCACATAATTTATTGACAAGTTAACCATGAATTTTACTCCTTAAATTTTGTGTAATATAATATCCAATCAAAATTAATTACACATACATGTTGCATAAGAATGTAGACTTTCCTAATTGGAGTTAAACTCTTTTTAACACCAGCCGAGTAAATAAAGTTGACTTATGCACTGGGATTTCATGCCCCTTGATTCTATCATTTCCGTTTTAGAATACAATTACAAATGCAGAAAAGTTGTTAGCAGCAGCAGATGAACTGGCTCAGACCGGAGAGTGTCATCCGAAAGAGATCTACAGAGAGGCTCAGGAACTCCAGGAACGAATGGAAAGCTTCCTGTCAGCTTTGGAAAGGAGACGTGTCACTTTAGATATGACTGTCTTCTTCTACACACATGTTCATGAGGTGAGCACACTTTTGTTTATCAACGTTTCATTTCTTTCTTTTATTTTTGCTAAGACCTAAAAAACACATGGGAAAAAAAATAAGTTCATTAATTGGGACAAGATCTTACCGAATTATTTTGAAAATATTTTTATTCATAGTCATACAATTAAGTGTTGTCTGATGTTACTTTAAAATGCATGCAGGTCAATTTCAAAATAACACAGTTTCTGATTGGTTGTTATTAAGTTGATGCAGGAATACAATTATCAGGGGCTTTGTTGGCCAAGTGGTTAAGGTAGTTAGTCATCTACTATTGATCGTGTGGTCTGTCAACTCTGAGGTTGCAGGTTCGAGTTTCTCTGCAGGCAGGGTATGCTGGATCGCAATCTAATTGACCAAGATTGCCAGCTTTCCTACTGAAGGTAACTGCAGCTTCCTTTCTGATAAAAATTGGATGCCATGATAGCTGAAGAATTACTGAAAGTGGCATGTAAACAATAACATTATCACCAAAAGAAATGCAATTATTTTGTTTACATATATGTACATGTACATTAGTAATTAAAAATGTCTCAAGAAACTCATGATTTTTGTTATGTTTTGTAATATGTAATATTTTCTCTCAAATTAAATAAAGGTTTCATTTTCATTTCGGACTTTTTAAAATTATAAAGAAACTAAAATGTCCACTACAGAAAAATGCTTGAAAATGGATTTTACCAGCTGAAAAAATCATTGAAAACATGACACGCAATAATCCTCATGGTCATGGAAACAAATAATATATTTCATTTTCTGTTCTGTGACAGTTGACATGCTGGTTGGAGGAGCTACAGCAGGAATTACAGAGCTCTGAGATAGCCGATACTGTCGAGGGTGCGGAACAGTTACTGGCTCAGTTTAACCAACAAAGGGAAACAACTATAGAGGCAGCAGTTAATACAGTCAGTGAAGGGGAGAATTTGTTAGAGGAGTTAAGGTAAATATTCTTTCACATAGTAATGGGGAGAATTTATTGGAGGAGTTGAGGTAAATATTCTTTAACATATTGAAGGGGAGAATTTATTGGAGGAGTTGAGGTAAATATTCTTGAACATACTGAAGGGGAGAATTTATTGGAGGAGTTAAGGTAAATATTCTTGAACATAGTGAAGGGGAGAATTTATTAGAGGAGTTAACGTAAATATTCTTTCACATATTGATGGGAAGAATTTATTGGAGGAGTTGAGGTAAATATTCTTTAACATAGTGAAGGGGAGAATTTATTGGAGGAGTTGAGGTAAATATTCTTGTACATAGTGCATGTAGTGAAGAGGAGAATTTATTGGAGGAGTTAAGGTAAATATTCTTGAACATAGTGAAGGGGAGAATTTATTAGAGGAGTTAAGGTAAATATTCTTTCACATAGTGAAGGGGAGAATTTATTGGAGGAGCTATGGTAAATATTTTTTCACATCTTGAATTTAATCATTATTTATATTGATTTTGTCCGCAGTATTACCACAGTGTTTGATTGGCTTCTGGCTTATCGTTTTCCTTGTTTGGGTACCAATATTTAAATTGTATTGTTGTTTTTTAGTGTGCTCTTTCATAGATCAATGGGAGTCAATGTCCATAACAGCTAATTAGTGTAAACAAACATAATACATGTACTTTTATTCTACCCTCTGCTCACCATCAACTTTACCGAAACTGTATGATATCTGAAGTAAAAAGTTCTTTTGTTCACTAAAATTAAATGTTTTCTTGCCTCTTTTTTGATGGTTGATTGCTGTTTAATTCTAATATACACCACTTTAATTTATCACCAAAAGTTAAGAGGGCCTCAATGGTTGAGAGGTTATGGTAGTTATTAACCTACAATTGAATCCGTGCCTGTCAATACGGAGGAAGTGCGTTCGAGCATTACTGTGCTCAACTCAAATCTTAATTGACACCGATTGTGTTTTGCTGCAGAAAGTTAGGTTTCTACAGGGTACTCCCACCTCCAACAATAAAACATAGGCCCCATTATTCTAACAAAAACAAAACTAACCAGGATTTAGATCGCTGAATATTAAATCTATAAAAATTGAATTATGAATATTGAAAGTTTTGAAAGAATTAAAAACTGGGACTAATGATGCAGGTAACAAAATGCTGAAAGTAGTGGTAACATTTTACAAAGAAACCCAAACTCTTTTAGGGGTTATCCATAATTGTCAACATTTTTCACAAGTTTGCAAAGATCACTCTTTTTGAAAACCCCCTCCCTCCCTCCAAAAGAGTATGTCAACATTTTTTGCAAGTCTGCACATCCACATTACCGGAAGTTTAAAGAACATACTGAAGAAATGTTAAAATTGAAACCCCCTCCCCACTATAGTGCTCTTTGCAAACTCGTGAAAAATGGATGACCCCTTAGATGACATTTTTTTAATGAATACAGAATGGATTCTCTCTCTTAGATCAATGCTGTATTTTCTTTTTAACTTGTGATCTCTTGCATGTCGGGACAATAAAATTCAATTTGTGGCATATAAATTACTTTTTATTTAATTCTTATATGATTTGCATATTTAGAAATAAATTTATTTGATTGGTCGAGATTACATCCGGTAGAGGTTTACAACAGAATTTATTTTTTTGATGAATGAAGTTGACTAAATTTATTTGTGGATGAATGAGGTTGAGCTTTAACAGTGTAAACAAAGATGGCAGCATTTAATATCTACATATGATGTTACAGTATTAGTTTTTAGCTCACCTGGACCGAATCAATTCACTTGATTGGTCTGAAATTGTCAGATGACTCCTTATATGAGTTATTGCCCTTAAATGGTAATTTTTTATGAAATTTTCCGTTTTTGTCCTGTAACTTTAAAACTATAACAGATAGAGTAAAACTGTAAATAGCAAAAATGATCAACAATGCAAGCCCTACAATTCACTGTATTAGTCTGAAATTGTCAGTTGACTCCTTATAGGAGTTATTGCCCTTAAATGGAAATTTTTTATGAAATTTTCCGTTTTTGTCCTGTAACTTGAAAACTATAGCAGCTAGATTGAAACTGTAAATTGCACAAATGATCAGCAATAAAGACCCTACAATTCTCTTGATTGGTCTGAAATTGTCAGACAACTCCTTAAATAAGTTATTGCCCATAAATGACAATTTTTTATGAAATTTTCCGTTTTTGTCCTGTAACTTAAAAACTGTAACAGCTAGAGTGAAACTGTTAATAGCAAAAATGATCAGCAATACAAGCCCTACAAATTACTATGTAAGTCTGAAATTGTCAGATGACTCCTTATAGGAGTTATTGCCCTTAAATTGCAATTTTTTATGAAATTTTCCGTTTTTGTCCTGTAACTTAAAAACCATAACAGCTAGAGTGAAATAATAAATTGCAAAAATGATCAGCAAAAAAAGCCCTATAATTCATTTAATAGGTCTGAAATTGTCAGATGACTCCTTATAGGGGTTATTGCCCTTAAATGACAATTTTGTTATGAAATTTTCCATTTTTGTCCTGTAACTTGAAAACTATAGTAGCTAGATTAAAACTGTAAATTGCACAAATGATCAGCAATAGAAGCCCTACAAATGATTGCTTAGTCCAAAATTGCAAGATGACTCTTTATAGGAGTTATTGCCCTTTCATTATGAATTTGGACAAATGAACAGTTTTTTAATTATAAATTAGTCTATAATGCACCTATTAGTAGAGTAAAACTGTAAATTTCTAAAGTACCCTAAAGGACAATGCCTAAAAACCATTTAATTTTCAGAAATTGTCGATGGCACCTTATAGGAGTTATTGTATTTTACAAATTTTTTGAAGAAATGTTTAGTTTTTGCACAGTAACTTAAAAGCTATAACAACTAGACTGAAACTGTTAATTTAAAAAATTTTAATATAGTTTAAGTCATTTGGATTCCAGGTGAGCGATTACAGGCTCCTGGGAGCCTCTAGTTTGTTAGCTCAACTGACCCAAAGGGTCAGTGTGAGCTATTCTCATCACTTTGCATCCGTCGTTGTCGTCTTCTTCGTCGTCGTCGGCCGTAAACTTTTCACATTTCAATCTTCTTCTCCAAAACCCCTTAGCCAATTGGAACCAAACCTGGCAGGAATGTTTATTGGGTGGTTCTTTACAAAGTTTGAGTTTTTGGTGCTGATCAAATATTAAACATGACTGCCAGAGCCATTAATGCGTTCTGATTGGCTGAATTTAAAAAATCTTCTTCTCATAAACTGCTTGGCAGATTGATTTGAAATTTTGCAGAAATGTACCTTAGATGATCCTCTACAAAGTTTGAGTTTTTTGTGCCGATCCAAAATCCAAAGATGGCCGCCATCGCAGGACATAGTTTAACATAGGACCCTATGGGAAAAACATACAAACAACTTCTTATCTGAAATTTTCCACACAATGTAACTAAATTATCAAGAAATGATTAATGGATATTTATCTTATTATTTTGAGTTTTTTGAGCCAATTGCAAATTGAACATGTCTTCCAGGGCAACTAATGGGTTCTGATTGGCTTAAATTTCAAAAATCTTCTTTTTACAAACCGCTTAGCAGATTGATTTAAAATATTGCACAAATGTACCTTAGATGGTCCTCTACAAAATTTGAGTTTTTTGTGGCGATCCAAATTCGAAGATGGCCACCACGGTGGAATGCAGCTTAACATAGGTCCCTATGGGAAAACCATACAAACAGCTTTTTCTCTGAAACTCAGTTCCACACAATTTAACCAAATAATGGCAGAAGTGAATCTTAGATAGTAATCTTATTATTTTAAGTATGTTTCGACCCGATAGGAAATTTAACATGGCTGCCAGAGCTGCAAAAAATCTTCTTCTCATAAACAGGGGTAGAAATATGAAAAGTAACTATGGGAGTCAAAAGGACTCCCTAATAAAGCAGTTAAGGAGTCCTTACAAAATGCAGGGAGTCCCATTCAACTGGCACAGCCGGTTGACCCACTGCGCTTGGGCAGTGGTCCTTACGGCCGGGGGTATGGGGGCCGCTCAAGGCATATATAAATCACCTACCCCTAGAAAATAGTATAATTAATATCACATATTTAGTATTAAATATGGATGTTCTGCTGTAGGTTGAAGATCAAAAATACATAACAGCCCATCCTGTTATGGGTATCATCCCGGGAGAAAATCTGTACCATTCCTCTGATCGTTTGATGATGTCATGTGATTGACATTATAATAATTGACAGCTGTGTGTAAACAAAGACGAATAATTAGAATTGTTGTTTCAAATGTTTATGTGTTGATATTCAATTTTTTTTTAATATATATTTTTGTTTACCAAAATGGAGTTCTTTTAAATGGGCATTTTGGCTTCTATTTTGTGTCTGTAAGTCTACTTTTATTTGTGACTGTGTTTATTTCATCATATAATTAGCCACAAACCCATACCATATCAAACCAAGGATTTTAAAATTGAAATATATGATAAACAGTATATGATATGGGTCTTTTCATATCCCATCCCGTAACACTAGCAACCCCTCAACCAATATCAACCCTCAAATCCCGTCCCGTAACACTAGCAACCCCTCAACCAATATCAACCCTCAAATCCCGTCCCATAACACTAGCAACCCCTCAACCAATATCAACCCTCAAATCCCATCCCGTAACACTAGCAACCCCTCAACCAATATCAACCCTCAAATCCCGTCCCGTAACACAAGCAACCCCTCAACCAATATCAACCCTCAAATCCCATCCCGTAACACTAGCAACCCCTCAACCAATATCAACCCTCAAATCCCGTCCCGTAACACTAGCAACCCCTCAACCAATATCAACCCTCAAACAGGCCCTCAGGTTGATATGTGTGTCTCAAGAATTTTGTACTTTTGTATTATGCTATGCCCACCATATAGATATGAGTGTCCATCCGTACGTCTGTCTGTCCATGCCTCGGTTGTTCCCAGATGATAACTTGAAAGCGTGTCAACAAATTTTGTTTATACTTTGCAAAGTACTATAAAATGAAGATCAAGTTTAATTTTCAGCACAATCCCATTTGTAGTTTTTGAGTTGTGCCAATTTGAAATTATTTTTATAGGCCCAAGGTCACGGTAAAAATAGTCTTCTGAGATGGATTGCTATATATCAGGAACAGCTGTTCCTATAGGCTTTGAATTCAGTAAAATGTATTCATGAATATTAAAAACAATGCAACATGGTGGGGTATCATTTAATGTCTCATTTAATGCCCTATTTTTATAGGATGTGATATGAAAAGACTCCTATATTCTCTATGTACTGCTGTGTTGTTATCAATAGTGTTCATGGGGGTACTTCTTTCAATGTCCACACTTGTTTAGATAGTGGGGGGGGGGGTTTCATTGCTATAATTAATAAATAATGCTCCTAAATAATTACTGTCTATGTCTAAGGTTAAAAGATGCTTATTATGACTGGACATGATTATAGGCATATGTCAAATCAAGCATGTGGCATGCCTGTTCTCACTTTCTTATTTTCTCTTCTCACATCCATAGACTGTTATTTTATGATATCAGTATGCATGTGGTTTGAAGATACAGTCTGCAGTGTAAGTCATAGTAAGCTAAAGGCAGTAACAAACTAATCTGAGATAAGAAAAGTCAGAGATAATTATCTAGATCAATTTGTATCTGCTCAAACTGTTATTTTTCCTAATCACTCATTCAGATGAAAATTAGTGGCAAGAATGTTGCAACCATAGTTCTGGGTCTGATCAACTCTTGTTTATGTAATCTGAGTTAGTTAAATGCTTTGGCATGTTTTCTCAATACATTTCAAAAATGAAATTAATAATAAGGTTCCATTGGGTACCATAAATATTCTGAACAACCTTATACATGTAGGATGAAATTAAATTATATCTGTTGCATACTTATGTCCTAAATATAGCGGCAATTTTGCATGTATTCAAGCACAAACAATCAATCAAGTGCAAAATTATTTGGTTTATTTTACCCTTGAAAACAGACCAGCATTGTTCACTGTGTGAAAAGGGGTTTGTATATGCATGATGTCATGAATCTTCAGATTAGGAAATATTTTTTCAACAGACTTATGAAACAGCATATTTATTGTCTGTGCTTACAAAAAAAACCACCAAAGAGTTAATCAATATGATATTTGTTGCAGATTTGATGTTGTGTAGTTGTGGAGTTATAATTCTAACTCAAGTTGAATTATCATGAAGATTTGTAAAAATAATATACTTAAGTGAAATAATATGCTTTGAGAACAGTAGCCCTGTGTTTGTTTGAAGGTTTACTAACTCATTGATGTTATGCCAGATTCTTTGAATGTGTTACAACAACAATAATAGGTATTTCACTAGTTTGTGCACTATAAAGTGTTCATGTAATGTTCTGCTCTCCATTATGTAACAATCAATGTCAATGATGGATGCTGATTGGCTTAAACATTGTATGACAATAAAGTGTTGATATGAGGTTAACATATTCTTGGATTCTTTGGTGCAGTGTCAGCGGTATGACAAGGTTGTCTCCTACTGTAATGTTATGATTGTAGATTCTTGTGTGAAGTGTCAGCAGTATGACAAGGTTGTCTCCTACTGTAATGTTATGATTGTAGATTCTTGTGTGCAGTGTCAGCAGTATGACAAGGTTGTCTCCTACTGTAATGTTATGATTGTAGATTCTTGTGTGAAGTGTCAGCAGTATGACAAGGTTGTCTCCTACTGTTGTAGCTATTTGTGTCATTGTTGTTTCTGTCTGGTAACATCTTTCTTCTATTAATATTTGCACATAGAGTTGACTCGTATTATTTTTGAGGGCCTTGGTGGCTGAGTGGTTAAGTTTCACATAGTCCATCATCAACGCTGAGGTAATGTTTGTTCGAGTCTCACTGCAGGCAGGGTGTACTGCATCTTAATTGAGAAGGATTACCAATTTTCTTACGGTTGGTTGGGGGTTTTCTCTGGGTAATCCTGCTTCCTCCCATAATAAAAACTGGATGCCATGGTATAACTGAAAAAATGCTGAAATTGGCATTAAATACCATTTAAACAATCAAACAAACATATTACTTTTGCTTTATTCTATGAACTTTTTGAAGTGTTATAAAAATAGGCTAACATCCTAATATAGTTGAAACAATGCTGAAGTTGGGATTGAACACCAACTATTTAATTAAAATATCTTCCCTTTAGAAACTAAGCTCGTGAATAGCAGACTTAATGGTCATTATGTTGTGACCTTTCAAATATTTGGAAGCTGTTAAATTTCCCTTTTACAATCAACCTGTTACAGACCCAACTCACAAGAGACCTACCCTGTCACCAAATGCTAACATAAATATCACCAACGTCAGAGGTGACCCCTTATAAGAGGCCACAATTTTTCGAAGGAGGGGTGATTTATAAGAGAGACTTACATTAAAGCTTAAAAATAATTGATTGTTTGTTTTGTTTAAATGATGTTAAGCACCACTTTCAGCAATTGTTCAGCTATTTCATGGCATCCAGTTTGTATTGGGGGAGGAAGCTGGAGTACCCAGAGAGAAACCTGACCTTCGGTAGGAAAACTGGCAATCCTTGTCAATTAAAATTGGGGTCGAGTACACCCTGCCCGCAGTGAGACTGTGTGTGCTCATCTACAATCTTAATTGACAAGGGTTGCCAGTTGCCAGTTTTACTGCCGAAGATCTGTGCTTTTAACCAGTACTCTGGGGCTTCCTCCACCGAACCAGTACTCTGGGGCTTCCTCCACCGAAAAGTGGAATTTAACCCTATTCAAACAAACAATCAATTTGGTTGAGAATCTAATAATAAATATTTAACTTTTGTTTATCTTCGATTGATAAAAAAATCAGTCCAGGTTCATTTCATGAACTGGTTCGACTGTTAAACATTTACAGAAACAATAGAAACACTTTGGATATTTGTCTTTTTACACTTTTGTGCATTTAAGTACTTCAAGTACATGAACAGGATGCAGTGAGGTGACATTGATAAGGAAACAGGAAAAAACTCATTATTTGTATGACTAATGACCCTGTGTGTTATTTTTTTATTTAACCTTTGTTGTCTCATGTATTGTCGTCACTAAAACAGAAGAGAGTAGTACCTGATTTTGTTTTTTCGAAATCCTTCAGGTTTTGTCTGTTGTGATTGAATTGGATAAAGTCTCCCTTTTTTGTCAGAATATCATTGTACAAAAGCAGACAAACATTTGTAAACAATACTAGTTCTCTTTAGCAACAAAAATGGCTGACTTACACTGTAAAATTCAAGGACTGTCAAAAGTTAAGGATGATGACATGTAAACAACAAAGGCATAGTATTAATATGGATAGGTTATCTTGGAGAAATTTTTCTAAAGAATTTTCATAATATAAAATATGGAATAATAAAAATTGCAAGCTAAAAACTGCACTGTGTGATTTTCAGTATAAACCGCTATCTATGAACGATGAAGCATTATTGTTTTTTGCTTACTTTGGAAAAAAAATTTCACCCATCCCCTATCCCCAACAACAAGTAAGAAAACAGTGGGTCCCATAGAATAAATAATGACTGATTCTCTGGAATAATGAGATTGGCATCATTATTGATTCATAATATTGTCACATAATGGAAACAGTTTACATGTTCTGCTTACTCAAGCATGTCAGTGCTATATTGATCCACACTGGACATTCAGACTTGCAGAATAAGCTTGGAATTACATTGTTATAAACATCATGGAGATCTAGAAATGCATACAAATCACATGATGTATTGATCGGGTGCATGTACAAAGGTCATTTATTATTAATTATTAACCAAACTCTTTCAAACCAGAGTAGACATCTTTATCAGCTGATATTAAAAATCCCAGGAGTTTAATATTTACTTATGAAATAATTACTTATTAAATAAGGGAACATTTAGATATATTATACTAAATCTACAAGATGCAAAATTTTTGGCAGCATGGTGTTTCAATCGGAAGTAAAATGTTTAAACTTTAAATATGAGAAGTCTGAGACCATGGTATAGATTGAAACTTTCATCATTCCAGACCTTTTTATACCCCCGCTCGACAGAGTCGGGGGTATATAGTAGTCCTCATGTCCATCTGTCCGGCGTTCGTCCGTCCATATTTGGTTTCCAGATGATAACTCAAAAAGTTTACATCCGATTTGAATGAAACTTTGGGATATTGTTATATATCAAGTTGGTAAGAAGCCTATCGATTTTGGGGGAAATCCGTAAAATTTCAAGGTCACAGTCCACGAAAAACGTTTGAAATTTTAACAAAAAGTTGTTTCCGGACAATAACTCAACAAGTTTGCATCCAATTTGAATGAAACTTGGGGATATTGTTATATATCAGGTTGTTAAAAAGCCTTTTGATTTTGGGGGAAATCCTTCAAATTTCAAGGTCGCAGTCCACGAAAAACGTTAGAAATTTTTACAAAAAAGTTGTTTCCGGACAATAACTCAAAAAGTTTACATCTGATTTAAATGAAACTTTGGGATATTGTCATATATCAGGTTGGTAAAAAGCCTATCGATTTTGGGGTAAATCTGTCAAATTTCAAGGTCACAGTCTACGAAAAACGTTAGAAATTTTAACAAAAAAGTTGTTTCCGGACAATAACTCAAAAAGTTTGCATCCGATTTGAATGAAACATTGGGATATTATTATATATCAGGTTGTTAAAAAGCCAATTAATTTTGGGGGAAATCCGTCAAATTTCAAGGTCGCAGTCCACGAAAAACGTTAGAAATTTTTACAAAAAAGTTGTTTCCGGACGACAACTCAAAAAGTTTGCATGTGATTTGAATGAAACTTTGGGATATTGTTATATATTAGGTTGGTAAGAAGCCTATAGATTTTGGGGAAAATCCGTCAAATTTCAAGGTCACAGTCCACGAAAAACGTTAGAAATTTTTACAAAAGCTGGGGTTTCAGTGATCGCTAGATTGACTTTGTCTAGTTTGTTTTCCTCATTTAATACTTATAGGTCTTAATCATAAAACCAATACAGATTTTAACATTATTTGTCAAAGTGTAATTTCAGATACACACAGTAACGACAACAACAAACATTTCTATGTAAGAACACACATTTTATGTAAGAATTAAAGTCTATAAATATAGAATAGTTATATTTATATAATAGTTGCTTACATAGTAGGCATTGTCATGATATCTTGCCTGCATAAGAGAGTTAATCTGCAGTAATTTGACACGAGGGCATTATTAAGTCATGGTAATGCCCTCTCCGGTAACAAGCAACACAATCTGTTTATTTTAAATTTGTATAAATAAATATATGTACATTTACAACCTAAATGAAGAAAAAATGTCTAAGTTCAGAAAACGAACTGTGCATAGCCTGAAAATGCAGAACAAGGATACATCATGAGGCCCACATTCAAATCATACAGCGATCAGTTACAAACAAAATAACAGTTAGCTAACAGTTACAAATAAAATAACACAGTCTAAAACACACGGTTTCCTAATACCATGAGGCCAAACATTCAAATCATACAGCAAGCAGCTACAAATACATAACACAGTCTAAAACACACGGTTTCCTAATTCTTCAATGAAATAAATATAATAGTTGCTTATATAGCTGGCATTGTCATGATACTTGACAGCAATCGGGACAGTGGTATTGCCTTTAACATTGATAATGCCCTAGCCTTTGGCTCGGGCATTATCAATGTTTCAAGCAATACCACTCTCCCTTGTGCAGTCAAGATATCATGACAATGCCCTCTATATAAGCAACTATTGTATAATTATTTCATATCAGTAAAATTATGTTTGTTTTAATTGGATAAAACAAGGTCAGCTGGTATTAATTAATTTGCAGTAATTTGATGTGAGGGCATTATCAATGTTTCAGGCAATACCACTGTCCCTTGTGCAGTCAAGATATCATGACAATGCCCTCTATATAAGCAACTATTGTATAATTATATACGATACACCCACTGTTTTATGACAAAGAGAACAGGAGTGTGGTAAACATGAAGACATAACAATTGAAGTTAACAGTCCCTTCTTTTACAAACATTTAGTAAGAATCAAAGCCCTATTGTCCTGGTTCCTTCCTAATGATCTTTTATTGTTTAAAAATGTTATGGTAGGTATATATAGAAGAGATAATATAAAATCAAACCTTACAATTTAAGGTATCCGGACCACAATTGACCATGTGATCATATTTGGTGTCCCGGATGTCTATTGTTTTTCAATGGAGCAGACCTCGGTAATGTTCGGCAAACATTGGAAATACTATTTGAGTACTAACTTTTTTGCTCAAAACTGTTAACATTGACTCAAAGTAAAACAATATATTTAATTTGTATCATTAATTAGTAATACCTTGATGTAATGAAGCTGTATTTCTCGGTCGAAAAATAAAATTAAACGGTAACTTCAATTATGGATTGGATACCTTAATCACTCTGACAGAAACAACCAAAATAACCAAAAAAATTGTGTAAAAACAGAAAACGAAAAGGACAGGTATGAGGACATAAGCAGTTATATAAAAGACCGGTGAACATGCAGACATTTACCAAATACAACACAGAAAAGTAGGATCCTTGTTTGCCAAGTGGTTAAGGTAGTTCGTCAACCATAAATGATCACATGGTCTGTCAACACTGAGATTGCTTGTTTGAGTCTCACTACTCTACTCCAATCTTAATTGACAAGCATTGCCAGTTTTCCTACCAAAGGTCCTGGTTTTCTCCTGGTACTCAGGCTTCCTCCCACCATTAAAAACTGGAGGTCATGAAAACCATACAGATTAAACTTCTGATTATTAAGATTTGTTGTTGTCAATAAACAATAAACATGTCAGTAAACATGGTATCAGCGACTAAGCAGACTCGATCTTTATTTTACAACTATGTTGATTGAAGGGTGTGATAGTTGTCTGTTTCTTACATCAAAGAGCTAAATAATTATGAAAAATATTACTGTATTATGTAATTTACAGAAAAAAACTGAAGGGATAGGTTACTCGTAAAGCTGATAAGATCTTGATATATTTGGAAATTTGCCACAAACATGCAGACAAATTGAGGGAGAAATTATTTATAATGGTTGTGCTGATAATGAAGCAGTGGAATTAAATTATCCAAATTCTCGACTGACCAGAGATTTTCCATGTAAATTTAACCTTTATATAAAGGTTTTTGTTTTGTTTTAAATGGTGTTTAATGCCACTATCAGCAATTTTCAGCTATATTATAGCGTCCAGTTTTTATTGGGGGAGGAAGCCATAGTCCTCCTGAGAGAAAACCCTGACCTTCGGTAGGAAAACTAGCAATCTTTGTCAATTAAGATTGAAGTCAAGCACACCCTGCCTCCAGTTTGGCTAGAACCCACAACCCCAGTATTGACAGGCACCTGATCAATAGTAGATGACTAACTACCTTAACCACTTGGCCACCGAGGCCCCTCACAGCATAATAAGGCAATTTTACTGGACAGATATACCATGTTGATTCATAGTAAAACTATAAGATGGTTATCATGTCTCAGTAAGATTGTAAAGAAGATATCAATCAGTCAGATATACAATATGATGGGATAATACTTAATAGAGGTGTCACACCTGGATGTGTATTGAATGTACCTGTAATTTCATGCATGAATAATCAAAGGCCAAAACATAATTTAACTTAAGTTTGCTGCAGTCATTGAAAACAGTTGTTGATAAATAAAAAATATATATAGGAGAGATTTACTTCAGTTGAATTGAAAATTATAATATTTGTAAGGATTTGATTGTTTTGAGCAAAATAATGTTGACTCAAGCACATACCTGGCTTGGATTAGTTTTAAATAAAATACGTTGCATCCATTATGACCCCAAAATATGGCAGTACACTCAAATTTATCTTGGAAATGGTGCACTTTTAAGACCAGTAATTTGTTTGAATCACATGTTTATTATTAGGGCCCCGCCACTTTGTGGTGGACGCCCTATAGTAATCAGTCTGTCCGTCCGTTCGTCCGTCCGTCCTAAACTAATCCTGTCCGGGCTACAACTTTTTTATCTTTTGAAGTAGGCTTTTGATATTTGGAATGTGGGTAGGTAATTTCAAGGCGATGTGTCGCACACTGTGGTTGATCACCGTTGACCTTAAAGTCACATTATTGCTTTCTGAAAAACAAATTCATGCCCAGTCTGCAACTTTTTTATCTTTGAGATAGGCTTTTGATATTTGGAATGCGGGTAGAAAACATCAAGGCAATGTGTCTCATACCATGGTTGTTGACCTTTGACCTTGAACTTTGACCTTAAGGTCACATTATTGCTTTCTGAATTACAAATTCATGTCAGTGCTGTAAATTTTTTATCTTTTGAGGTAGGCTTTTGATATTTGGAATGTAGGTAGATAACATCAAGGTGATGTGTGGTATACCATGGTTGTTGACCTTTGACCCTGCACTTTGACCTTAAGGTCACATTATTGTTTTCTGAATGACAAATTCATGTCCATACTGTAACTTTTTTATCTTTTGAGATAGGCTTTTGATTTTTGGAATGTGGGTAGATAATATCAAGGCGATGTGAAGCATACCACGGGTAATGACCTTTGAACTTTACCTCAAGGTCCTCCGTCCATCTCAAACTAATCGTGTCTGGGCTGCAACTTTTTTATCTTTTGATATTTGGAATGTGGGTAGATAATATCAAGGCAATCTGTCACATACCATGGTTGTTGACCTTGACCTTGAACTTTGACCCTTAAGGTCACATTATTGCTTTCTGAATGACAAATTCATGTCCGTGCTGTAACTTTTTTATCTTTTGAGGTAGGCTTTTGATATTTGTAATGTGGGTAGATGATATCAAGGCGATGTGTCCCATACCACGGTTTATGACCTGTGACCTGGTATCTCACTGATATCTAGTTATTGATGGAATATTTGTTTAAAAATATAAAGTCAACAGTACACTTCACTTTGGATTCATTGTTCTCATCGCTGAACGAAAGAAAATTGGAGAAATTAAAGTGTGAACGAAATTCCAGTATGTGACCAAAATAAATATTTTTTCATCTCTTTTTTCCCTTGTATGAATTTTGAAAAAAAAAGATTTGGCTACGAAGAAAATGTTTTGTGTTGAAGAAAAAGCCCTTGTCCCAATTTACAAAAAAGTTGTATATCTTACAACCATTTGTATTTTGATTGATTGCTTGTTGTTTTTTACATCCAGCAAGCAATATTTCAGCTATATTCAGGATGTCAGTCATATAGTTATGTACCTATACAACACTTATGACTGGATGTACGTCATTCATCCTTCTGTTAAACTGGGTCCTGGGACCATTGAATAGAAAATGAGTTTGTCCCAAAGTCAGTTGCATAACAGTAATGGTTGCAACAAAAGCCCGAGCCTACACATAATTTTCACCATAAAATAATTCTACCCACAAAAAACAATATAATGATTTAATTGTAAAACAATAAAAATATGTCTCCAAAATCACTTCAATATCTTTAAATTCGTTAAGCAGTCCCCAAACACCTTGCCAATAAGGGCTTACACATTAAACTATATATTGTTAGGCCCCTGTAAGGATGACAAATACCAATATTTGACTGGCCTTTATTTAACCTTCAGTAGGAATTTAAATATAGTATATATGGGAATATATATGTCTTTTTGAAGATGAATTTTGTTTACAAATCTATATAAAGGTCTTTCAAAATGTTTACTTTTATAAGCAATGTTTATGGTTGTATTTCTATGGAATATGTTAAATTAGAATTTCAAGTATTTGGATATTTTTTAAAGTCTTTCACCCTGGTATGTTGTCAGTTTTATGGGAGTTTGTAGATTGCATGTGAAAATTTAATATATTATTAAACGGAAGGTTGACTGACCAAATTTAGATTTAACGAAGTGTATGCATATATATTATATAAGCTTGTGGCAATACACACAATGCAGATATATAAGGTGACAGTTAAGTTTGGAGGATAAGGGGAATTAATTATTTAAATATGTCTCTTTGATGTGATACTTACCTTGTGTACTGGAGAATAAAATGTGCAAAACACATAGCACACTTATGGTTAAATACGTGTAAAAAATATATATATATATATATTTTAATTGATGGGAATAATAAATCTTCAACCATTGACTTAAACCAGTGATATAAAAGAAAATCAGTGGTTATTAAAAAATGAAAAAAAAGGCAGATATTGTAGGAATAATAATTTAAAGTGGAATAAATGGGTTTTTTTTTAATCCAGATGCCAATATCTATAATTAATCCATATCAAATGGCTGTTTCTGTTTGTATAATGATGTGCATTTGAAGAAAACATCTGATTGACCTTGATTGAATGAAGCAGCAGAAGATGAAAATCTTACCTGGATTTTTTTTACCTGGTCCCAACAAAATAGTGGAATGGAAATTAATTAAATCTGCATTGGTTAAACACATGATTCGGTTGATGTTACTGATAAAAATCGTACACAAGTAGAAAGATATTTATTGATCTTGAACATAAATAGACGGTGTGATGCTGTAACACATTTTCTGTGTACATTCCTCAGAAGTTATTGAGTATCATATCCCAGTTTTACAGTGTTCTTAAGGACATAATTAGGAAATAATAGAAAAGTGTTTTGTGGTGATAGATAGACAGACAAAAAGGAAATCCAAATTATCATCTCTTTTGTCCAAATTACTGTAGGATTTTGTGTATAGACACTTTGCCAACTTGTGAAAAATTAAGTGCATGCAATTTACACAGAAATTGCAGAATGATGGTTCATTTTTGCCCCACTTGTTTTATAGTCGTTGGTTCATTGGAAACTTATTTAACGCTAATAGATAGAACCAGTAGTGAATGAATTTAGTTCAATTCAGGACCGCTTAGATGTAGTAATCAATGAATGTTTACTAAATATTATGAATTGTGTTATAAAAATTGATTTTCATTTTCTGAAGTGGAATAGTTAATATAATCAAAGTAATTTATTCCATGTGCGACATTCTTACGGGACAATTTTATATATCACTTGTTTTTTCAACAGTGTCATTGTTTTTTAATCAATGAATGAATGTATGAATTAAGCAATGATTCAGACCATTTGTTAGAAAAAGGATGAAAACTGCTGGATTAATTTATTAGTGGATTAAGGAAAGGCAGCTTTATTAATTATTGTTATGTTGAGAAGTACAAAGTATTTAATCAACTTTCAAAGTCGCCTAAGTGTTTTAATTTATGATAAGTATCTTATGTAGCTCTGACACATGGATTATTTTGTATTATTTAGGGATTAACTTTTTAACAAAATGGAAATATATCCTTTTTGGAAATTCATATAGATGGAATTTATACTGAAAATAAAAGTGTTTCTGTGATATAGTCGGTTTGTGATGTATTCCAAAAAAACAGGAAGGTAGTTGTAAATAGAAAGTGATCCTTTGGTCATGTGACTGTCATGTGATTTTAAAGTGCAAAATGTGATACAAAAACAGTTTCTGTTAAACATTCCTGGTGTATATATTATGTTGTAGATAATTTTTTTCTATTTAATTTTTATACCAAAACAATTCAAAATGAGAAGATTACGTAGGAGAAGTCGTCTTGCTTCATCATCTTCAAACTCATCCATTTCTTCCAGAAATTTTGCCCAACAACGGGCGAAATTGTTCAACAGTATGCCTGACCATACCAACATGATATATATAATGACTGTTGCCAGATTTGTGCTGGCGTTTCTTCTAATAGCCAGTAGGATTTTACGAATATTGGCATTTATTTTATTGTTTATTGTAATTTACTGTATGAAGTTTTTTGACATTCTTGTGTATGTTTTTCACAGAGTCTTCAGCACAGACCCAGAGAGAATTAACCAGAATCCAGATTACACACATATAGAAGGTAAGAATTGTTGTTTGGGGGTTTAACGCCACATTCAGAAGTTTGTTAGCTTTACCATGGCATCCAGTTTTTATTGGGGGAGTAAGCTGGAGTACATGGAAAAAACCATGACCTTCTGTAGAAAAACTGGCCATTCTTGTCAAATTAAGATTAAAGTTGAGCACACCCTTCCCACGTGAGACTAGAACTCACAACCTCAGTGTTGACAGGCACTTGATCAATAGCACATAACTTAAACTATCAAAACTATCTTAACCTCTCGACCTTTAAGCGCCTAAAAGATTGGAATGATCTAGCTATCATATACATTTTAGGCTTAATTGAAAAATGCACATTAATAGTGGACACTCCGGGAGTAAAGCTGTTTTCCTGTCCATCTTACCCACTCTTTCGAGTGGACATGCTGTTTCGCCCTTAAATGACAAGAATTTCTTGCTGAAGGTCAGTAGTTTGTATTACCAATCCAGTCTACTACCCCATTGAAACCCAAATGCCATGACATAGCTGAAAAATTGCTGAAAGTGATGTTACCAATCAATAAAAAAAAATTAATAAATGAAGAAAAGTTTTTTACCAAAAGATTTTTAAAATCATCATTATGATAATGATATTGCCATGCTTTTGTATTCACATTTTTATGCTGATGTGAAAAACTTAATTAAATTCATTGACTAATGTGGACAAATGTGTATTACCTTGTAGATATCTGCAATCCAGTGGATTTAACCTCAATTTCCTGGACACATGGTCAGTGACATTCTAGAGGTGTATGTTGTCCTGGTTCTATGCTTACTCCACTGAAACAAATTAAAGAACTGTAAATTTTGTTATATTCATGGCAGGGTTTGGGGAGGGGGGGAATGACAAAAAATTAGTAAAATTTAATAATGGTAAATAATGTTTGGTCCATCTGAGGTATATCCAGTGTGCTATTCTAGCATTGTTTAACAGCCTGTCATTAAATACTAATAATAAGTTACTCCTGTCAATCAACATAACATTTTCAATGGGAAAGTTAATGAGATAAAACACACAATTGATTTCCAGCTGTTTTCTGTCTGACCTTGTTGACCTTGTCATGCATGTGTTATTATAAAATACTGAAACGAACAGGGACACATCTATCAATGTCAAATTTCTGGTATCAAATAGGTAGCAATGGGGGGGGGGAGTTGGGAGGTGGAGGGAACACGTGGAGGATATTTTGCCAACTTATTGTTGTGTATAATAAAGGGAGATAATAAAGAAGAATAAATGACTTTCTATCCAGAGGCCACCATATAATTGTTCTTAACATCACCAGAAGTCATTCTTCAAAAAGCTACATTTTATGTTTCACAATTTATCTGAATAAATTTTTAGGTTAATAGACAACAAGTTACAGCAAGGATATCTGGTCTTACACCAGGGTCTTGTCATCTGTTGGTCTAGGCTGGACAACAACTAGGTACGACAAGGATATCTGGTCTAATACTAGGGTCTTGTTACATGTCTCCTGTAGGCTGGGCGATATCTGGTCTAATACCAGAGTCTTGTTACCTGTATGGTGTAGGCAGGGCAACAGCTATCTCTAGTCTAATACCAGAGTCTTTTTATCTGTTTGGTTTCGATTGGACAACAACTAGGTACAACAAGGATATCTGTGGTCTAATACCAGAGTCTTTTTATCTGTTTGGTTTCGATTGGACAACAACTAGATACAACAAGGATATCTGGTCTAATACCAGAGTCTTTTTATCTGTTTGGTTTCGATTGGACAACAACTAGGTACAACAAGGATATCTGTGGTCTAATACCAGAGTCTTTTTATCTGTTTGGTTTCGATTGGACAACAACTAGGTACAACAAGGATATCTGGTCTAATACCAGAGTCTTTTTATCTGTTTGGTTTCGATTGGACAACAACTAGGTACAACAAGGATATCTGGTCTAATACCAGAGTCTTTTTATCTGTTTGGTTTTGGTTGGACAACAACTAGGTACAACAATGATATCTGGTCTAATACCAGAGTCTTTTTATCTGTTTGGTTTCGATTGGACAACAACTAGGTACAAAAAGGATATCTGGTCTAATACCAGAGTCTTTTTATCTGTTTGGTTTCGATTGGACAACAACTAGGTACAACAAGGATATCTGTGGTCTAATACCAGAGTCTTTTTATCTGTTTGGTTTCGATTGGACAACAACTAGGTACAACAAGGATATCTGGTCTAATACCAGGGTCTTGTTACCTGATTGGTTTCAGTTGGACAACAACTAGGTACAACAAGGATATCTGGTCTAATACCAGAGTCTTTTTATCTGTTTGGTTTCGATTGGACAACAATTAGGTACAACAAGGATATCTGTGGTCTAATACCAGAGTCTTTTTATCTGTTTGGTTTTGATTGGACAACAACTAGGTACAACAAGGATATCTGGTCTAATACCAGAGTCTTTTTATCTGTTTGGTTTCGATTGGACAACAACTAGGAACAACAAGGATATCTGGTCTAATACCAGAGTCTTTTTATCTGTTTGGTTTTGATTGGACAACAACTAGGTACAACAAGGATATCTGGTCTAATACCAGAGTCTTTTTATCTGTTTGGTTTTGATTGGACAACACCTAGGTACAACAAGGATATCTGGTCTAATACCAGAGTCTTTTTATCTGTTTGGTTTCGATTGGACAACAACTAGGTACAACAAGGATATCTGGTCTAATACCAGTCTTTTTATCTGTTTGGTTTCGATTCGACAACAACTAGGTACAGCAAGGATATCTGGTCTAATACCAGAGTCTTTTTATCTGTTTGGTTTCGATTGGACAACAACTAGGTACAACAAGGATATCTGGTCTAATACCAGAGTCTTTTTATCTGTTTGGTTTCGATTGGACAACAACTAGGTACAACAAGGATATCTGGTCTAATACCAGAGTCTTATTATCTGTTTGGTTTCGATTGGACAACAACTAGGTACAACAAGGATATCTGTGGTCTAATACCAGAGTCTTTTTATCTGTTTGGTTTCGATTGGACAACAACTAGGTACAACAAGGATATCTGGTCTAATACCAGAGGCTTTTTATCTGTTTGGTTTCGATTGGACAACAACTAGGTACAACAAGGATATCTGGTCTAATACCAGAGTCTTATTATCTGTTTGGTTTCGATTGGACAACAACTAGGTACAACAAGGATATCTGGTCTAATACCAGAGTCTTTTTATCTGTTTGGTTTCGATTGGACAACAACTAGGTACAACAAGGATATCTGTGGTCTAATACCAGAGTCTTTTTATCTGTTTGGTTTCGATTGGACAACAACTAGGTACAACAAGGATATCTGTGGTCTAATACCAGAGTCTTTTTATCTGTTTGGTTTTGATTGGACAACAACTAGGTACAACAAGGATATCTGGTCTAATACCAGAGTCTTTTTATCTGTTTGGTTTTGATTGGACAACAACTAGGTACAACAAGGATATCTGGTCTAATACCAGGGTCATGGCATCTGATTGGTTTTGGTTGGACAACAACTAGGTACAACAAGGATATCTGGTCTAATACCAGAGTCTTTTTATCTGTTTGGTTTCGATTGGACAACAACTAGGTACAACAAGGATATCTGGTCTAATACCAGAGTCTTTTTATCTGTTTGGTTTCGATTGGACAACAACTAGGTACAACAAGGATATGTGGTCTAATACCAGAGTCTTTTTATCTGTTTGGTTTCGATTGGACAACAACTAGGTACAACAAGGATATCTGGTCTAATACCAGAGTCTTTTTATCTGTTTGGTTTCGATTGGACAACAACTAGGTACAACAAGGATATCTGGTCTAATACCAGAGTCTTTTTATCTGTTTGTTTTCGATTGGACAACAACTAGGTACAACAAGGATATCTGGTCTAATACCAGAGTCTTTTTATCTGTTTGGTTTCGATTGGACAACAACTAGGTACAACAAGGATATCTGGTCTAATACCAGAGTCTTGTTTGGTTTCGATTGGACAACAACTAGGTACAACAAGGATATCTGGTCTAATACCAGAGTTGTTTTATCTGTTTGGTTTCGATTGGACAACAACTAGGTACAACAAGGATATCTGGTCTAATACCAGAGTCTTTTATCTGTTTGGTTTCGATTGGACAACAACTAGGTACAACAAGGATATCTGGTCTAATACCAGAGTCTTTTTATCTGTTTGGTTTCGATTGGACAACAACTAGGTACAACAAGGATATCTGGTCTAATACCAGGGTCATGGCACCTGATTGGTTTCGGTTGGACAACAACTAGGTACAACAAGGATATCTGTGGTCTAATACCAGGGCCTTGTTATCAGTTTGGTGTAGGCTGAGCAACAACTAAGTAGAACAACTAAGTAGAACTCGGTTTGACATGATTTCTTGTTCAAAAATTTTTCTTTAGATTTGTTCCCCATTTTTTTCTTAAATTAACTAAATTAACATAGAATTATTTGCATTATCTTGTAAGTATTTTTTAAATATCTATATATTTTGAATCGATGTTGTAATAAATAGTACTTCTGATTAATAGTACTTCAAACTTGTATGCACAGCCTAAAGAGTTAACTACCTCAGACTTGTTACAATTATGTTGCTAACAGTTTATATAAATCTTTGTTACATTATAACACTGATTACACAATTTTATAAAATACCAGATAATTATTTAGAGCAAAACAACCAGATAACTGGTAACAAGAGTCTCCGGCAGATTACACCTACGACTAACTTATTGTTTGGTGTGTCATGTATTTGGCCAAATTATTTTTGACAGCATTCCAAAATGTGCTCTTGAAACTTTACATAAATCGCACCTTTCATATTAACAGTGCATGATTTTTGAGTTGCCCTCTCAAAGTTTATTTGGAAAATTGTAATGGTTTTGAAATGGGGGATTTCTCAGAGTAATATTTGAAAACAAGTTCACATAGTACACAGAAATTTGAATTCTACAAATTCTATTTATTTTAATAACAATTCAGGAAATTGCTGACTGTTATTATAGAGTTTACATGGAAATATAAGTTTATTTGCAACTTGTGGTTTTCGAGAAGGGGATATCTCGGAGTAGTATTTGATTGCTAGTTTACACACTGACATACTTGTTGTATTGAGTCGGGGATATCTCAGAGTAATATTTGATTGCTAGTTGACAACACTGACATACTTGCTGTATTGAGTGGGGGATATCTCAGAGTAATATTTGATAGATTACACACTGACATACTTGTTGTATTGAATAGGGGATATCTCAGAGTAATATTTGATAGATTACACACTGACATACTTGTTGTATTGAATAGGGGATATCTCAGAGTAATATTTGATAGATTACACACTGACATACTTGTTGTATTGAATAGGGGATATCTCAGAGTAATATTTGATTGCTAGTTTACACACTGACATACTTGTTGTATTGAGTAGGGGATATCTCAGAGTAATATTTGATTGCTAGTTGACAACACTGACATACTTGCTGTATTGAGTGGGGGATATCTCAGAGTAATATTTGATAGATTACACACTGACATACTTGTTGTATTGAATAGGGGATATCTCAGAGTAATATTTGATTGCTAGTTTACACACTGACATACTTGCTGTATTGAGTAAGGGATATCTCAGAGTAATATTTGATAGATTACACATTGACATACTTGTTGTATTGAGTAGGGGATATCTCAGAGTAATATTTGATAGATTACACACTGACATACTTGTTGTATTGAATAGGGGATATCTCAGAGTAATATTTGATTGCTAGTTTACACACTGACATACTTGTTGTATTGAGTAGGGGATATCTCAGAGTAATATTTGATTGCTAGTTGACAACACTGACATACTTGCTGTATTGAGTGGGGGATATCTCAGAGTAATATTTGATAGATTACACACTGACATACTTGTTGTATTGAATAGGGGATATCTCAGAGTAATATTTGATTGCTAGTTTACACACTGACATACTTGCTGTATTGAGTAAGGGATATCTCAGAGTAATATTTGATAGATTACACATTGACATACTTGTTGTATTGAGTAGGGGATATCTCATAGTAATATTTGATTGCTAGTTTACACACTGACATACTTGTTGTATTGAGTCGGGGATATCTCAGAGTAGTATTTGATTGCTAGTTTACACACTGACATACTTGTTGTATTGAATAGGGGATATCTCAGAGTAGTATTTGATTGCTAGTTTACACACTGACATACTTGTTGTATTGAGTAGGGATATCTCGAGTAATTTTTGATCACTAGTTGACACACTGATGTACTTGCTGTATTGAGTAGGAGATATCTCAGAGTAATATTTGATCATTAGTAGACACACTGAAATACATGTTGTATCTAGTACAAATTCTATACATTATGTCTGTTTGTTTAAATGTGTTTAATGCCACTTTCTGCAATTGTTATGGCATCCAGTATTTATGGCGGGAGAAAGACGTAGTACCTAGAGAAAACATCAAGGTCAGTTGGGTCCACAGAGATGGATACCATCTCACTGATATCTATGTTGTTAATATTATGCACTTTCTCTTGCTCCCCCATTTTCAAAAATACTTGGGTGTTCCTCTTATCATTGGGAATCTCTCGGCATTATTGTACCATTAACATAAATAAACCAATGTTAAGATAAAAGCTTATGTTTGATTAGTCGATTATTTGGGGGATGCCAAATTTTTCATTGGATAATATTTATATCAAAATTTCAAGCTGAGATGACCTATTGTGGTATGTTGTTAGCTCTTCGTGGCGACAATAACAAAAAGGGGGAGCAAAGGAAATTTTCAATTTTAATTATATTGTATATTTTGGTAAATGGACTATGAATAAAAATGTGTGTTTCAGGTGTTCTACATCAGTTAAATGAAAGTAGGTCACAGCTAGAAGAACTTTGGGCAGCCAGAAAAATGAAGCTGGATCTGTGTCTGCAGTTACGTCTATTTGAACGAGATTCGTTGGAGGTAATGTACCTGGACTGTAAACAATTTTTTGTTTATTTAATTGGGATAAGAATTGACAAAAACCATCAACATTGAAAAAAAATTGGCTTGCATGACAGAGGTTTACAGTCAAAACAGGCCTAAGGAAGTTAGTGTTTACATGTAAGAAAAAGAAGCTATTTTTAGCAAAAAAGGAGTATAGGGAACATATTTTGGGGGACTAGACAGTTGCCTCTGGCTATCCTCGACACAATACAGCTTCCCTTGAACTTAAAAAAACACCATTTAATGACACTATTATAAATGTTTTTGCAAGTATAACGATAATTTAAGTTAATAAAATGTAAAGGGATTTTACAAAACTCAAACTTGGTCTAATAAGTATATAATAATGATTAATAAAATATCATGTATGATGTATGATGTAGGTTTCATCACAGCTAGAACTGTGGGCAGAGGAGTTACAACACCAAGAACTAGGGAATGAAGGCAGTAAGGCTGAACAACTCTTACAGGCCCACAACGAGAGTGTACTGCTGATGCAGAACTGTACATATGAAGTTTTACAGAGGGGCCAGGAATTGATACAGGTGAGACAAGATAAGGGGCCAGAGCTTGATACAGGAGAGATAAGATAAAGGGTTAGGAGTTGATACAGGTGAGATAGATAAGGGGCAAGGAATTGATACAGGTGAGATAAGATAAGGGGCCAGGAATTGTTACAGGTGGGATAAGATAAGGGGTTAGGAGTTGATACAGGTGAGATAAGATAAGGGGCTAGGGAATTGTTTCAGGTGAGATAAGATAAGGGGTTAGGAGTTGATACAGGTGAGATAGGATAAGGGGTTAGGAATTGATACAGGTGAGATAAGATAAGCGGCCAGGAATTGATACAGGTGAGATAAGAATAAGATAAGGGGCCAGGAATTGATACAGGTGTGATAAGATAAGGGGGTAGGGAATTGACACAGGAGAGATAAGATAAGGGGTTAGGAGTTGATACAGATGAGATAAGATAAAGGCCAGTAATTGATACAGGTGATATAGATGAGGTTACAGGAATTGATACAGGTGAGATAAGTAAAGGGACCAGGAGTTGATACAGTTGAGATAAGATGTGGGGACAAGAGTTGATACAGGTGAGATAATATGAGGTGACAGGATTTGACACAGGTGAGATAAGATAATGGGTTAGGAGTTGATACAGGTAAGATAAGATAAGGGGCTAGGGAATTGATACATGTGAGATAAGATAAGGGGTTAGGAGTTGATACATGTGAGATAAGATAAGGGCCAGTAATTGATACAGGTGACATAAGATATGTGGCTAGGGAATCGATACAGGTGACATAAGATATGTGGCTAGGGAATTGATACAGGTGAGATAAGATATGTGGTTAGGAGTTGATACAGGTGAGATAAGATAAGGGGTTAGGAGTTGTTACAGGTGAGATAGGATAAGGGGTTAGGAGTTGATACAGGTAAGATAAGATAAAAGGTTAGGGAATTGATACAGGTGAGATAAGATTAAGGGTTAGGAGTTGATACAGGTGAGATAAGAAGGGGCCAGGGAATTGATACAGGTGAGATAAGATAAGGGGCTAGGGAAATGATACAGGTGAGATAAGATAAGGGGCTAGGGAATTGTTACAGGTGAGATAAGATAAGGGATAAGGAGTTCATACATGTGAGGTAAGATAAGGGGGTAGGGAATTGATACATGTGACATAAGATAAGGGGTTAGGAGTTGATACAGGTGAGATAAGATAAGGGCCAGTAATTGATACATTATATCTGCAAGTTGCAAACAGATTCCCAAGTAAATTTGGGTTTCTTTTCATTGTTTTTATAATTAATACCCAGTTTGCAACATTGTAGGTCTTTGAGAATTCCGGAATACAGCTAATGGCCGACTCTCAATGCGAAGCTCAATCCAGGATTCAAGCTTTGTTGGAATACCTCCACGAAAGAGAGATGGATTTGGAGGCCATTGCTGAGTCTAAGCGGGAGAGGTTAGAACAACTTGTACAGCTGAGGAACTTTGAAGTGGAAGCCAGACAGGTTTGTTTGAACTACTATCCATCAATCTTGTTCATTACAAGCATCAACTTTTCTTCTTTTTTTTGTTAATGGTTGCTTAGATAAGAATAGATAAATAGACTTGTCTTCATCTGGCACTTATTAGATGTGTGGATATTCAAACTGCCTAACCTGTGAATGATCAAGGGAGATAATAAAGTGGTCTCATTAGACCAATAGCCTTACTTGTGTTAAGAGAACGATCAAGGGAGATAATAAAGTGGTCCCATCAGACTAATAGCCTATACCTGTGTTATTAGAACAATCAAGGGAGATAATAAAGTGGTCTTCTCAGACCAATAGCCTAACCTGTGTTATGAGAACAATCAAGGGAGGTAATAAAGTGGTCTTTTAAGACCAATATCCTAACCTGTGATAATAGAATGATCAGGGGAGATATTAAAGTGGTATCATCAGACCAATAGCCTCAGGAACAATCAATGGAGATAATAAAGTGGTCTCGTCTGACCAATACCTTATTCTGTGTTAAGAGAACGATCAAAGGAGATAATAAAAGGGTCTAATAATACAGGTGTTCTTTTCATAAATAGTCAATTATTATGAAATTCATTACATAGCAAAATAATTGAGGTGTCTCTGATGCAAGAGTTGGTAATACTTTTGATTTATTTTAATTGTGTCACATCATGTCTTGTCCAGAAATGTCTTTATTTATAAGAGATTTGGGGATATTTGTTGGGTTAAGTGATTGTTTATAAGTTAGAAGGATGAGATTAATAATAGTCATTAATCATTTCATGCCTTTTTGCATACCCTGCAATAGTCTTCATACATTTTAAAAGAAATAATCACCATTTTGTCTATGAGCATTTATCAAGACTTAAATATCCAAAATAATTGACTAAATGACTAAATATATAAAGTGGTTGTATCAAAGTTAAGTTTTTTCCTCAAATTCTCATTACTGTACAGTTGTGATATTTTATTCATTTTAACTGGTTTTGTTTTGGGTTTTTTGTGTCTTGACAATGCATTTACAAATTTTCTTCTAACTGCATGCAGTTGTTAATTATTTTAGGTTCCTGGTCTTTACACTTTTGGTTAACTTCTTATTTTTCGTTATAGAGTTATGGGACTTTGTTTGCCAAAAAAGAGGGATATTTTTTCAGACTAAAAGGCTTTCATGAACTTTGTTGAAATTTGGGGAAGTGTTTATATTGATAGATCTGATCCCCCTTTAGTTTTTGGTGAAAAATGGGTTGGGAGGTGGGTGGGCTTGTTTTGGTTTTCAGACTGTAACTCAAGAAAACTTTCATCTATTTTCTTGCAATTTCTGGCACTGTTGATATATTATAGTCAAAATACAAATGACCTGTCAGGTATTTTTTACCTATTGGTCAACCAATTCTTAATACAGATAACATCTGTTTAGAAAATCTGTTTTCTTTAAAGCTCTTCATCAGTGATAGCTTGGACATTTAAATTGCAGCTGCTAATGTGTGACTCAGGTAACTTTAACTTCTAACTTCAATTAAACCCTATGGCAATCTCTCCAGTAAAGTTAGCGGAGTCATGCATGAATTGCTGCAATTGAAATGTCCAGCTCTTTCTGAATAAGAGCTTTAAAGAAAACATATTGAAGCAGTTTTCTAAACAGCTGTTATCTACTTTTGAAATTGATTGAGCAATAGGAAGAAAATACCTGACAGGTCATTGTATTTTGACTATCTATAATAGATGTAGGTAATTATGTCTCATAAGTGCAGATAGGATTATACACCGATAAAGTGTATAGCTCTTGTTATTGTATCTTCAGACAGCTACTCATAAACTCTTGACACCGCTTTTCTTTTTTTTTTCTCTGTCATTTAATGAGGTAAATCACCAGGATGTAAGCCTGGGTTAAGTCAATTCTATGTCAATTATTGATGACAATGTTTTTATTCAATATTTGATGAAATGTTTATTTTAATAATTCTAAGTCCTTTAAAGTGTTTTAGTATTTAAATTTCTGAAGCAGGAAACAGCCTCTACTCATGCTTAGACTTACCAAATTACCAAAAGCTGGAAATCTCTACCTGACAAGTGCTCTGGCATAAAAACGATGTGTCTTTCCCAACACATTATTGTAGGACACCTATGCTTTGTTATTGATGACATTTCTTTGCCAGACATTCATTCGGGAAACTTTTAAACTTTGCCTGACAGGTCATGTGGTGAGGCAGGTTTCACTTTGCCTGATAAGTCATGTGGTGAGACAGGTTCCACTTTGCCTGACAGTTTACGTAGTGAGGCAGGTTTCACTTTGCCTGACAGTTTACGTAGTGAGGCAGGTTTCACTTTGCCTGATAGGTGATGCGTTTAGGCTAGTTTCACTTTGCCTGACAGGTCATGTGGTGAGGCAGGTTTCACTTGCCTGATAAGTCATGTGGTGAGGCAGGTTTCACTTTGCCTGATAAGTCATGTGGTGAGGCAGGTTTCACTGCCTGATAAGTCATGTGGTGAGGCATGTTTCACTTTGCCTGATAAGTCATGTGGTGAGGCATGTTTCACTTTGCCTGATAAGTCATGTGGTGAGGCAGGTTTCACTTTGCCTGATAAGTCATGTGGTGAGGCAGGTTTCACTTTGCCTAATAAGTCATGTGGTGAGGCAGGTTTCTCTCTGCCTGATAAGTCATGTGGTGAGGCAGGTTTCACTTGCCTGATAAATCATGTGGTGAGGCAGGTTTCACTTTGCCTGATAAGTCATGTGGTGAGGCAGGTTTCACTTTGCCTAATAAGTCATGTGGTGAGGCAGGTTTCTCTCTGCCTGATAAGTCATGTGGTGAGGCATGTTTCACTTTGCCTGATAAGTCATGTGGTGAGGCATGTTTCACTTTGCCTGATAAGTCATGTGGTGAGGCAGGTTTCACTGCCTGATAAGTCATGTGGTGAGGCAGGTTTCTCTCTGCCTGATAAGTCATGTGGTGAGGCAGGTTTCACTTTGCCTAATAAGTCATGTGGTGAGGCATGTTTCACTTTGCCTGATAAGTCATGTGGTGAGGCTAGTTTCACTTTGCCTGATAAGTCATGTGGTGAGGCAGGTTTCACTTTACCTGATAGGTCATGTGGTGAGGCAGGTTTCACTGCCTGATAAGTCATGTGGTAAGGCAGGTTTCACTTTGCCTGATAAGTCATGTGGTGATGCAGGTTTCACTTGCCTGATAAGTCATGTGGTGAGGCAGGTTTCACTTTGCCTGACAGTTTACATAGTGATGCAGGTTTCACTTTGCCTGACAGTTCACATGTGGTGAAGCAGGTTTCACTTTGCCTGATAGGTGATGCGTTTAGGCTAGTTTCACTTTGCCTGACAGGTCATGTGGTGAGGCAGGTTTCACTTGCCTGATAAATCATGTGGTGAGGCAGGTTTCACTTTGCCTGACAGTTTACGTAGTGATGCAGGTTTCACTTTGCCTGATAAGTCATGTGGCGAGGCAGGTTTCACTTTGCCTGATAAGTCATGTGGTGAGGCAGGTTTCACTTTGCCTGATAAGTCATGTTGCGAGGCAGGTTTCACTGCCTGATAAGTCATGTGGTGAGGCAGGTTTCACTTTGCCTGATAAGTCATGTGGTGAGGCAGGTTTCACTTGCCTGATAAGTCATGTGGCGAGGCAGGTTTCACTTTGCCTGATAAGTCATGTGGTGAGGCAGGTTTCACTTGCCTGATAAGTCATGTGGTGAGGCAGGTTTCACTTTGCCTGATAAGTCATGTGGTGAGGCAGGTTTCACTTTGCCTGATAAGTCATGTGGTGAGGCAGGTTTCACTTTGCCTAATAAGTCATGTGGCGAGGCAGGTTTCACTTTGCCTGATAAGTCATGTGGCGAGGCAGGTTTCACTTTGCCTGATAAGTCATGTGGTGAGGCAGGTTTCACTTGCCTGATAAGTCATGTGGTGAGGCAGGTTTCACTTTGCCTGATAAGTCATGTGGTGAGGCAGGTTTCACTTGCCTGATAAGTCATGTGGTAAGGCAGGTTTCTCTCTGCCTGATAAGTCATGTGGTGAGGCAGGTTTCACTGCCTGATAAGTCATGTGGTGAGGCAGGTTTCACTTTGCCTAATAAGTCATGTGGTGAGGCAGGTTTCACTTTGCCTGATAAGTCATGTGGTGAGGCAGGTTTCACTTTGCCTGATAAGTCATGTGGTGAGGCAGGTTTCACTTTGCCTAATAAGTCATGTGGTGAGGCAGGTTTCACTTTGCCTGATAAGTCATGTGGTGAGGCAGGTTTCACTTTGCCTGATAAGTCATGTGGTGAGGCAGGTTTCACTTTGCCTAATAAGTCATGTGGCAAGGCAGGTTTCACTTTGCCTAATAAGTCATGTGGCGAGGCAGGTTTCACTTTGCCTGATAAGTCATGTGGTGAGGCAGGTTTCTCTCTGCCTGATAAGTCATGTGGTGAGGCAGGTTTCACTTTGCCTAATAAGTCATGTTGCGAGGCAGGTTTCACTTTGTCTGATAAGTCATGTGGCGAGGCAGGTTTCACTTTGCCTGACAGTTTACGTAGTGATGCAGGTTTCACTTTGCCTAATAAGTCATGTGGCGAGGCAGGTTTCACTTTGCCTGATAAGTCATGTGGTGAGGCAGGTTTCACTTTGCCTAATAAGTCATGTGGCGAGGCAGGTTTCACTTTGCCTGATAAGTCATGTGGTGAGACAGGTTTCTCTCTGCCTGATAAGTCATGTGGTGAGGCATGTTTCACTTTGCCTGATAAGTCATGTGGTGAGCCAGGTTTCACTGCCTGATAAGTCATGTGGTGAGGCAGGTTTCACTGCCTGATAAGTCATGTGGTGAGGCAGGTTTCACTTTGCCTGATAAGTCATGTGGTGAGGCATGTTTCACTTTGCCTGATAAGTCATGTGGTGAGGCATGTTTCACTTTGCCTGATAAGTCATGTGGTGAGGCAGGTTTCACTGCCTGATAAGTCATGTGGTGAGGCAGGTTTCTCTCTGCCTGATAAGTCATGTGGTGAGGCATGTTTCACTTTGCCTAATAAGTCATGTGGCGAGGCAGGTTTCACTGCCTGATAAGTCATGTGGTGAGGCAGGTTTCACTTTGCACTGACAGTTCACATGTTGAGGCAGGTTTCACTTTGCACTGACAGTTAACATGTTGAGGCTAGTTTCACTTTGCCTGACATGTCATGTGGTGATGCTGGTTTTATGAATACTGCAATTTGAACGTATCAATAAAATTTTATATCATATTGTGTCAAATTCAATTTAAATTCATGTTTGCAATTGTTTTCCAGGTTATTTACTGGATAGATCATGGGAAGTCTATGTTGATCAGCTGTTTTATATGTCCTAATTCTCTAATGGAGGCTGAAACTCTTAAGAAGGAACATGAGCAATTTATGCATGCCATTGAGGTAAGGGCATTTCTATGACAATATGCACTACAGCTTGGGTTGATGTTTCTTTTGTACCTGTTCAAGGTGGAAAGCCCTACAATGTCTACTTGACCATGACCTTTTATTTTGTGGACATAGTACACATAAAATTCTCATCGTCATTTGTACATTACATAATAAGAACCAGTATGTGGGATTGATGGTTAATTTTTCCACCATTTTCTGATCGAAAAAAGGGATGTATGGATAATGCATAAATGTGGACTTCACACAAACTTTTGGAAAATATGAGTGAGGTTTCCTAGGTCTTCATCTACAAACAACAATAGAGTATTAAAAAAAACAACAACTGAGTGCTGAGAAACTCATAATTTACACCAATCACATTGTAGCCATGCATTCAGCAATACTTAATCATGACTTAATTATACCCCCTGAAAACTTGTTACCCTGTCTGGTTGTCTGTCCCTCTGTAAACATCCCTTGTAAGCGCAACTCCTCCTAAATCGCTGGATGAAATTTAATGAAACCTAGCACAAAGGAAGTACATTATATATAGATGTGCATGAAGGATTTTTATTGACCTCGATTATCATTAAGGGGAGGTAATTGGACTTGAAAGCAAAGCGGGGGTATCACTTTGTGAGCGTGCTCACAGTCCACACTTGTTATCATTAGTTTAAAAGAGGCTAAACATAATATCTAATGCAGAAGTTTGTATTAACAGTCAGTAGTATTATTTTCTTTTTCTTATTTTGAATTATATTTATGTTATCTGTTGAACAGAAAACCAATGTAAGCATGGCACAAGTAACCCAGCGAGCAGAAAACATGATACAATCTCACCATTTTAATTCCGATCTCATACGAGCTATTGCAGAGAATGTGACATTCTCATGGCAACAGTTGATGTATCATACAGAAGAAAGGCACAAATTAGTAATGGCTTCCATGAACTGGTACAAAACTGCTGAACAGGTGAGTTAAGTACCAGTTTATTAAACCTGGTTGTTACTGTTATAAACAAAGATTTAGATGATAATGTTTTTATAACAACCCCAACCCCACCCCCAGCTTGTAAAATTGGAGGTATTTATAGTTTATTTACGTTTTTTGGAACGAGATGCGTTTTCTCGTCAATATCTCATCGAAGGGCGACAGCCCTGAGATGAGATGACGAGAAAATGCATCGAGTTTCATAAAACGTGAATAATCTGTTTATCGCTGTTTTGTAACATTGTGACGTCACAGTGTTTACTTAACCACTCTTGACAGCGAGCTGAGATGGGCCCATCTCACGATAGTAGAGTGAGATGGAATAATACAGCACACAAAGATCAAAGGAAAATACTGCAAAATAGCGATAAATAGTGATTGGGGTGTCTGTGCATCCATCCCTTACACTATCATTTATCTGTTACTCCTCCTACACCACTGAATGGAATTTGATGAATCTTTCACAGAATCTTGGGGTTTCCCATAGCAAAAAATGTACTTTCTGTGACAAAGGTATATTACTGAGCATTGTCACAGTTTTTCTAGTTTATTTTGTTGATTAAAATATTTGATCTAATAAAAGCAACTTATATTTGTATTTTGTTAAGTTCTGAAATTCCTGTTTTACCTGTTCTAAGAAATCTTTGAAAATTCTAATTCTACACAAAAGGTAGTCCTAAATTATCCCAATTTGTATTCATATTTAAGATCAAATACTTTCTTTATTTTATCATTCATCATATTTATGTGACTTCTCTCATAAGGGAATGGAGTATACTGTTTTAAACCTGTCTAAAGTTATAGAAATGGAGCATTAGCTTACAGTAATTAGGTGATAACTGTATTGTATATTTATGTGGAGCAAGTAAATGGTTATTTCTGACCATCAAATCACCAATTCATGCAGGCAAATCTTCAAATACATTAATGTTATTTCCATTCTGTTGCTACGGCCATAAAAAACTAAATAAGCTAACTAAATGTTAATTTCTTATTTACTGAAAATAATGTCTGTGCTTGCATTAACTTCTGATTGCATCAATCATGGAATTGATGTCATAAATTATTCATTCTGTCCAATGGTCATTGTATTGCATTAGAATACTTGTTTGTTTTGTAAAACCATTAAATTGTGTATTAAGGGAAGTTCAATTAATCACCAGTAAAAAGGCTACCTCACTTCAAACATATTTGTCGTGTTGTTGATGTGTCAAACTAACACTAATGTCTCTCATTCTTGGAGGCTGTTTACAGACGGTATTTACTAATTCAGGAAGGACTAATCATTCAAAAAAGTAATTTGCTGTATATTGCAGGTGTGGTCCGTATTGGAGAGCTTGGATGCTGATTACAAGCGTGACGAGGACTGGTGTGGTACAGAGAGGGCCAATACAGGGGATAAAGCTAATTATTTGTTACAGTTAATTAATAAACATAATGAACAGAAGGAGGCCTTTTTAAAGGTAAAAATCCTGAACACTAAGATCTGCATGGATTACACGCTATCGTAAACTTTATTATAAACTATATCTTTCATGAATCTGCAAATCAAAGCAATTTATGTCATCCATGTTTTATTGGGAAAAGATGTTGTAGTGAGAACCTGTGACTTTTCACAGGAAAACTGGCAATCCTTTTCAATAAAGGCTGAAGTGAAGCATACCTACCTTGCAGTAGGTAAACGTTTCGTAACATGAGTGTTGACAAACATTTGATCAACCTAATATGAATATAGGCACATCCTAAATGTGAGCATCGCACATTTTATGATTCATGACATTTAACATATTAGCACCTAACAGTGCCTCTACATTCCAGTGGTCACATGATGTCTTTCTCTATTGTTTTAGTGGCATCACATGAAAGTCATACAATTGAGAATTTCAGAGATTGCAAAAAATTTTGTGTCAAATTTTGTGTTGTTATTCCTAAAAGTAAATTTTTGTTAACACGATATTATTTTTTTGCAATGATGTTTTCAAGCTTTGTATTGAGAATGTTTTGTATTCAAATTCACTTTGTGACGGTAACAACTTCTGGACGAAAGAAAATCAATATCAGCATTAGGCAAAATTGATCATGTGACATGGAATGCTGTAGAGCTCAACGCTATTCACAGACAGTTTTGCTGACTGCTACAAGCTATGCTCACTATAACACACTACCAAGGCCCCTGCACTTCTTTGGGGGGTATATAGTGGTTCTCATGTCCGTCCATTCGTCCGTCCACATTTGGTTTCTGGATTATAATTCAAAAAGTTTACATCCGATTTGAATGAAACTTTGGGATATTGTTATTTATCATGTTGGTAAGAAGCCTATTGATTTTGGGGGAAATCCGTCAAATTTCAAGGTGGCAGTCCATAAAAAACTTCAGAAATTTTCACTAAATGTTTATCAGTGATCGCTAGATCGACTTTGTCTAGTTTTACTTATTTTAGGAGGGGTCATAATGGGGCAACATGCTATTATTGTTATTGAGTTGTGTGGTGGTCAAATTTATTTAACACATTTACAATCTTAGAATCTGTGTTCTATCAATAACTAATTATGTTGTTTTGGGGAACAATTGCGAGCTTATCTTTGTATATTATTAAATTTTAGGCCTGTACATTAGCCAGACGAACTGCTGATAGTTTCCTGAAGTATGTCAACAGGAACTTACATACATTTGGATCTCAGTTAAAATTTAGAAGTCCTGAAAAACATGTAAAAGGTAGGAGCTTGTATTACACAACTTCTATGACGTTCTGAGGTTTGCTGGGTGGAAAGTAACAATAGTTGCAGTCTTCACACAAAGGATTCTGGGTATCCTATGTCATCCATATTCACCTCTGCCACACAATTGTTTAAAGCCATAAAGGATATCTCTCATGTCAGATCAGCCTCCAGTACAAACACAGTACTTTTTATGTAAAACTGTATCAAAAGTATATTAATATACTATATAAAAATAATGTCATCTTATGTATTTTTTTTTTACAAACATCAGTATTTGTTTACAAATATCACGGACTGATGACGAATATAGTCTCGCAGTGAACAGGGATGACATGTTACAGAGGTTATATCTTTGAACCAGTTATGTTCTCTGTGCAACAGAGTGTATCTGTTGTTTTATTAATTTCAGACTTTTAAAGTGAAAAAAACAGCAATCTCTAGTAAATACATGGAATAAAAACTTCAAATTTTCTTAATAAAAACCTTGGCTCTTGTACTTGGGTGAGACTCATATTTAAAAATAAGATTTATAATATTTGGTCAATATAGCAAATACAGGGCCCCTTAAGGAATGGAAAACTTGGTCCAGTATGTGTATAAGATGACATCTATAATATAATCTTAAGTTCAAAACATAACTTTTTGTATTCTAGCTACCTTAGATCAACTGCTTCAACAAGAAAATTTAGTCATTGAATATTGGACTGTCAAAAAAAGGAAGTTAGAACAGTGTCATCAATATGTTTTATTTGAGCAGAGTGCTAAACAAGTAAGAGTTATTTCCCTTGATATATTTAAATGAGATCTTAGGATACTCTCTGCCTTTTTCCAGCAGTATTATAGTTTCCAGTTAATATGTGGGGAGCAAACTGCCAATCTTAGTTTATTCAGATTAAAATAAATAACATGGTCCTTAGCTCCAAGTTGGAATCAAACTAATATACCCAATGTTGATATGCCTTAAGGCAACTGTATAGCAGATATATTACATAGTACATGGAAAATCACAGTATTAATTTGTCTTTTAAACTGCATATAATGTTTATTTTAATCATTGATATTTAAATTATTTTAATTCTTAGAATTAATGTTTGGCCATATCTAGAATGAAAACATGAATTTGACAAGGGAGTCTTTAAAAGACATATTTTAGCTCTTTTTCAATTAATATTTAGTATTTATCTTTACATGTGAAATTTACATCAGAAACTCAATCAGCAGACATACCCTAGGTGTTATAATTATAGACAGTTCCCACTTTCATTTCTTTTGGATTACCAAACTTGAACTCATTTGAAATATTATTTTGTTTGTTTTGTTTACTTAGGCCTTGGACTGGATCAAGGATTATGGAGAAGCATACCTAGCATCACATCAACATGTAGGTAACAGTCAGCAGGAAACAGAAGCTTTACGGAAAGAATATTACGACTTTCGAAGTAGGGCCAAGGTAAGCTGTGTTCTAAACCATATGCTGACCATAGATAAAAGTGGACTTTTGTTATTAGTTGCTACTGTGGCAAAGGAAACAGAACAAAAATAATGTAATATAAAAATGATACAAACGTTTGGCATGGTCATATATTGTTTCTGGAATTTATGTGATTCTGACTAAATCATTCATAATTCCGTAATTTGAAAATCTTCTCCTTAATGTGGCTGCAATACTGATCTACTATATAACTATTCAGTCAATACTCAATAAAAAGTTACTAATTATATTTTACATTAAGGAAACGAGAGAAAGTGTTCGCCTCCTGCTATCTCTGGCAGACAGTTTCATGGCCAAAGGAAATATTCATGCTACCAGTATTCGACAATGGTGTGATGCTGTTGACAAACGCTACAAGGATTTCTCTGTACGCATGGACAAATACCGTCATAAATTGGAAACCAAGCTTGGAGTCCAGGAAGAGGTAGGGCATTTAAATCTTTCTTTTTACAAGAGGAACGATCACATTACTATAAGGCATTGTAATTTGTATTCTGCATCTTTGAATATTGTTTTATATATGTTCAGCTATCTTCATTTGTGAATACCTAGATACCTTAGAAGTTTGATATTTTTGTTGTCCATGTACAGATATTTTAATTGTATATTTTTCAGTATAAACTTAGTTCGTGTAAGAAAGTGTTATTTCTTTTTCTCCACACAAAAAAATTAGAAATTTGATTATCTCCCCTTAATTGACTGTGATTCATAAGAAGAAGACAATATAAAATAATAATTTGTGGCTATTCCATTTCACAAATGTAGGAAAAGGCATCTCTTTTAGAAATCACTATCTAATAAATATGAATAACATTTGCATAATGTCCCGGTACAAATTATGCCTGGGTTCTCCGCCATTTTGTATCCTTGTGTGCAGCACTGATACAAAGGATAAGTTCAGTATTAAGTTTAAAATGTACATAACATCAAATCAAACATTTCATTAGCACGTCTGCTCTGTTCAATCAGAAAAACACTCAACTAAAAAGTCAACTAGAATTCGGAACTTTATCTGAATTTCAGATTGAACAAGTACCATTTTGTGAGCAGACAACCATCCAAAAACAGACATTTAACACTTGACCACTCACGTAGTTATAGTCGAGTACTGTCCCTTACAGCCTTCCCACCCAACAACTCCACCTGTCCATGCGCATTATTTCTGCACTGTCCCTTACAATAACTTTGTGCTTATTTTCCAGGTACAAAAAGAGAAAGAGAAAGAAGAACAAAGACACAGTGATCCTACTATCGAGGATAAAGTACTACATCATACGCCTAAAGAATTGACGGAAGAAAAACGCAAGTCTGCCAGAAGAAGAGAGTATGTTATTCTGTTTCATTGTTCACTTGGGGCCTAGGTGGCCGAGTGTTTAATGTAGTTCGTTTACTATTGATTACATGGTCTGTCAACACTGGGATAGCGTATTTGGGGCAGGGTGGACTCAAATTCAATCTTAATTGAGAAGGATTGCCAGTTTTCCTACCGCAGGTCGGGGGTTTTCTCCAGGTTCTCTGGCTTCCTCTCCCAATAAAAACTGGACGACATGATTTTGCTTAAAAATTGCAGACAGTGGTATTAAACAACATTCAAACAAACAAACAATCATTGTTCACTGAATATTTAAGGTTTATAGTCGGTGACTTACATTGTGACTTTTTACTCAGCACCACATTTTACGAAGACATATATCAAGTCAGCCACTTATATTAAGCCTTTACTCTGCACCACAATAACAAGCAAACACGTGGATAAGCCAATGAACTCACTAATCAAAGCACAGACAACAAAATGAACAGACAATTCTAAAAATAAACAAAATATGAGTTCCTACCAAAATGAGGCTCTGTTATGCATTTATTAGTGATCAGTCAGTGTGTCCATGCATCCGTCCATATGTCTAAAAGTAATTGTGTTTAGGCTATAACTTTTTTCTCTTTTGAGGTAGGCTTTTTGATATTAGGCATGTGGGTATATGATTTTTAAAGCAATGTGTCACATACCATGGTTGATGATCTTTGATCTTGAAATCGACCTCAAAGTCAGCCGGGCCCACAGAGATGGATACCATCACACTGATATCTAGTTAATACACGTAGCAAATTAAAACTATGGATGAGATGAGGACTCGCAACTTGGTTCAAATAATATTTTATTTTAAAGACAATTCTGAAAATTGTGTGTTATGATTCTGAGCTAAGCATGAAGCGTTAATAAGAACTATAGAGGATGATTTGACACAGTGTTTTGAAGAATAAATCTATCAGTTTATTGTCAAGTAAAGTTCCAGTTACATGCATTGTAGAAAAGCCTGGCACTGTACTTCAAACTAGAAATGGGATTCGGACTGATCGTATTACTCCTCATTTGTGTTAATTGCAAGCACTTGCTGATATATGGCATATTACTGTTATATTTTTCAGATTTATTATGGCAGAGTTATTACAGACAGAAAGAACATATGTTAAAGATTTAGAGACATGTGTTAAGGTTTGTAGTACATGTCAATATAAATGTGCTTTTTAAATTTTTATATATACATGTATATTGTACACTGTTTTACCCTTGTCTGTTCGTTTGTCCATCTGTACATAACAATAATTTCCGTCGCAGTTTTCTAAGCAACTATAACATGTAGAAGCCTGATATTTTGTATATTGCTGTATCATATAGTGCCATATGGTTTTATAGCGATTTTATGCTCCTTGGTCATCTACTTCCTGTTTACCGAATACTTAGATTTTTACACAGTTGACATACATGCAAAATTTTGGAGAAAGCGGGGGTATCACTAGTGAGCATTACCTCACAGTCCCCACTTGTTAAATTGTACACTTTAGATCTAATTAGCAAATTAATAAAATACTTTATCATTAAATCTGTCATTCTTGTGCACTTGTTCATTTTATAGGTTAATCAGTAGCGGATTTAACCAAAAAGTGAGATTAAGGTATCCGACCCATAATTGAAATTACAGTATAATTTTATTTTTCACTAAGAAATACAGCTGTATTAAATCAATTGATTGCTAATGATACAAAATATACTGTTTTACTGTGAGTCAATGTTAAAAACAAATTTAGTTTTTGAGTAAAAAAAAAGTTAATAATTCTATAGTATTTTGATGTTTGTTGAAGTTATGTCTGCTCCATTGAAAAACGATGGACATCCCACACACCAAATATTATCACGCGGTCCGGATACTTTAAACATTTCTAGTGCTGGAATGTATACAGATATGTTTTTCTGTATACTACCTAAATAATTGAGTAAAAGCAAAGCTTTCTTAATCGTAAGAGTGTTTACATCAATATATCTGTAGGTTGTACTCGACTCTGACCTTTATTGACAAGGATTGACAGTTTCTGCCAGATGTCAGCAGTTTTTTCCGGGATCTCAGGCTTCTTGTAATAAAATCTGGACACCATTATATAGCTGAAAAATTTCTGAAAGTGGCAATAAACCGAATTCATAACAGCTTATGATAAAGCATTAAATTGTTTGGGTTTTTTTTATAATGATTTAATGCCACTTTCAGCAATTTTTCAGCTAGATCACGATTTTCATTTTTATTGGGGAGGAAACAAGAGTACCCAGATAAAACCCTCGACCTTATGTAGACAAGGCTAGCATAGATGACTACCTAAACCGCTAGGCCACAGAGGCCTCCAGATGAAAAATTATATATTGTTTCTTACTATAAGAGGGCATGATAGAGAAGTTCAAGTTTTGCCTTTCCTTTGCACATTTTCTCTGTGGACTGGTGAATCCTCCTAAAATGCAGTGTATCTATATTAAAGGGCATGATAGAGAAGTTCAAGTTTTGCCTGTCCTTTGCACATTTTCTCTGTGGACTGGTGAATCCTCCTAAAATGCAGTGTATGTATATTAGAGGGCATGATAGAGAAGTTCAAGTTTTGCCTGTCCTTTGCACATTTTCTCTGTCGACTGGTGAATCCTCCTGAATGCAGTGTATGTATATTAGAGGGCATGATAGAGAAGTTCAAGTTTTGCCTGTCCTTTGCACATTTTCACTGTCGACCCGTGAATCCTCCTGAATGCAGTATATGTATATTACAGTTTTTTTTTCAGTGCTATATTAACATGATGACAGAACAGAGTTGTCCCCCTGGAATCTGGGGCAAACAAAAAGTTGTCTTTGGTAATATTGAAGAAATATGTGAATTCCATAATAAGTAAGTGAACAGATTTACGCCCTTACAGGTTATGACTAATTTATCTTGACAGAGCCATTTTTTAATTTTTCCTACATATATGAATACATCTATGAATATGTACTAAAACAATTACAATTTCAAATTTTTTAGAGATGCTTTTTGACCCCTTCCCAACTATTGAATAAATTTTTTCTTATAGCCCTAAGTATTAAATTAATAATTTTGTGCTGTCAAATTAAGTGATTAAAATACTAAGCTTCTCCCACAATGTTTGTATAATAAGCCAATCATAGTAAGATCCATAAAGTTCAGTAATCTGTGTCACCCCACTCTTCTTTTTATTTTACAACTACCTTGTGTTTTAAATATAAGACTTGTTCAAATAATTCAACAGAAATGAATGACATAATAATTTATTTTGAATTTCATCTATTTCAGTATATTTTTGAAAGAGCTAGAGAAATATGAAACGATTCCAGAGGATGTTGGACATTGTTTTCTTACATGGGTACGTTAATATCATTATCTCACAATATTTATTAAAATGTTTGTACAGTTTAGAAAGCCATTTAACTCAAACCTAGTGGCGTAGGATTTGCCTACTCTGTGGTGTAGGATTTGCCTACTCTGTGGTGTAGGATTTGCCTACTCTGTGGCATAGGATTGCCTACTCTGTGGTGTAGGATTTGCCTACTCTATGGCATAGGATTTGCCTACTCTGTGGCATAGGATTTGCCTACTCTGTGGTGTAGGATTTGCCTACTCTGTGGCATAGGATTTGCCTACTCTGTGGTGTAGGATCGTGTTGACTGTTAATCTTATTACGTAATAACCACTGGTGTGAAAAGCAATAAACACATGTTTCAGTGACAATAGGATTGATTTCTTAATAAAAAAAATTTTTATCTTGCTCAAATTAAAGGTATGAAACACAACAGAATTATTTTTGTATTATTGACCATGTAAAATATTACTTTTTCAGATGTCCGATTTGACCAGATCTTTGACATTTTAGTGTAAATTCCATGTTGGTTCCAAATTTGTGCAAGAATATCTGAACACTTGATAAAAACACACGAGTAAATGAACTTGACTTGCACCCACAGCTGACAGTTTAACATTAGCTCATCAGTGTTACAATTTTTCCTCCAAGTATTCTAAATTCCTTTATGTACAATTAAGCACATCATGTGTAATTTAAATATTTTTGAAAATTCTCGTATTCTCCTTTATTCAACTTTTGGGTTAGTTTGAAAAAGAATGCATATAAATCATAAATCTAATTGCTTATGATCAAGCGTCATTGGAAACCCACGTCCGGTCGCATTCTCACTTTGCTACCACTTGCCGACTGTTGGCACACTTGTAGATATTTTCTTGTTTTCAAGAATATTAAATGTTCTATTTTGATTGGTTGCTTTTACTTCTGGTAAAGCGTGAAAACTAATCAAAAAAGACATAACATACATAGTTTCGGATAATAAATGTTTTATCCAATAAACCTTGTTCCCATTGGATAATTAAATTTAATGAATATTCATGAAAAGAAGTGTGCGCACGATGGGTAAGTGGTAGCAAATCAAGAACGCAACCGAACGTGGGTTTCCAACGATGGTGATCAAGGTTCATTAGGGGACATGAAATACTGGAAAAGTCATGGAATTTGAAAAAAGGAATACAAGGCCTTGAATAGTCATGGAATCCCAAAGTTATGGTAAAAGTAATGAAATTACCTGTCATTTGTATAAATAGCATAGTTTTGTTATTTGGTGATATTCTACCTTAAAAAACCACCAATGCTTTATTTGGCGTTTGATGCTTGCTAACTAGACATAATCTTTTTATTTAGGCCAGCAAGTTTTCAATTTATGTCACCTACTGCAGGAACAAACCAGATTCCAACCAGCTTCTTGTGGAATGTGCGGGAAGTTATTTCGAGGTATGTTGTCCTCTGGACTGAATGTAAAAATAACAAATTACAATATGGAGGAGAGTAGCATGTAACAACCTTTGTCCTGGTGAGATATACACATTACATACATGATATGTAAGTACAACTACCTGTATCACATCGACCCAGATTTTGTCAATAGCCTATGATGTTCCATTCTTGTCTCGGCCCAGATTTTGTCAGTAGCCTATGGTGTTCCATTTTTGTCTCAACCCAGATCTTGTCAGTAGCCAATGGTGTTCCATTCTTGTCTCAACCCGAGTCTTGTCAGTAGCCTATGGTGTTCCATTCGTGTCTCGACCCAGATTTTGTCAGGAGCCTATGTCTCGACCCAGATTTTGTCAATAGCCTATAGTGTTCCATTCTTGTCTCAATCCACATTTTTTCAGTAGCCTAATGGTATTCCATTCTTGTCTCGACCCAGATTTTGTCAGGAGCCTATGTCTCGACCCATAGTTTGTCAGGAGCCTATAGTGTTCGATTCTTGTCCCGACCTAGATTTTGTCAATAGCCTATAATGTTCGATTCTTGTCTCGACCCAGATTTTGTCAATAGCCTATGGTGTTCCATTCTTGTCTCAACCCAGATTTTGTCAATAGCCTATGGTGTTCGATTCGTGTTGATTGACCCGTTTTCTCACCTTTTTATTCGTAGGAATTACAGCAGAAAGCAAACCTTGCTGAACCACTGGCTTCGTACTTAATTAAACCAGTACAGCGTATAACCAAGTACCAGTTACTGCTCAAGGATCTGTTGTCATGCTGTGAAGGTCATGGGGGAGAAATTAAGGTAATGTTATTATTCATGGATACAAATATTTGTATTAATGACACCATTAGTTGGATAGACAGGTCCACTTTTAGGGTGGGCAGGATAGATGGATCCACTCTTAGGGTTGACTGGGTAGAAGTTATGCCCACATTGTACCTGCTCCAGCAGATAACTAGCAGAAAAACCAACATTGACCACGCTTGAAGTGGACATGTATCTTTGGTTGATTAAATGATTGACTAACGCCCAGTTTTGAGAGCATTATTTAAGCTAGATTCAGGACTAGAACAGGTTAACAAACAATATATTAAACTGGAAAGGGAAAGACAGATGGAAACAGAATTCTTCCTGACGCTGGAAAAGTATTGAGCATTGGGTAGGGATGCAGAATTTAGTCTTTTGTAGTGGCTACAATGAGCCTACTCAGGCCCTGTATTTTATTTAAATGAACCTACTTTTTTCTTGCATTGTTATTCATAGACCTAAGATCCTTTGTTTGAAAAATGAATGATAATGGTTGACCAATAAAAAATGACTTAACAATGAGTATTGGAATATTGTTAGAATGTTGTTTATCGCCACTTTCAGCAATTTTTCAGCTTTTAATGGGGAGGAAGTTGGAGCACCAGGAGAAAACCCCGACCCTTGGTAGGAAAACTGGCAATCCTTGTCAATTAACATTGGAGTCTAGTACACCCTGCCTGCAGTGAGACTCAAACCTGCAACCTCAGTGTTGACAGACCATGTGATCAATAGTAGACAAACTACCTTAACCACTCGCCACTGAGCCCCCCTGTTGGAATTATAAATTGATATTAATAATACTAGTCACTATGTTAGCTTGTAGCTTTTATAGGCATTTTAAACCGAGTGAAGATCAAAAGAAATTTACAAATCATCCTTAGTTTGAAATAATGTGAAGGATTTTGATTATAGGATGGTTTAGAGGTCATGATGAGTGTGCCAAAAAAAGCCAACGATGCAATGCACCTGAGTATGTTAGAGGGTCTTGAGGACAATCTGGAGGCTCTAGGAGAGGTGTTTTTACAGGACCAATTCCTCGTCTGGGACCCTAAACAGCTGATTAAAAAAGGACGAGAGCGCCACTTATTTTTGTTCGACATGTGCTTGATATTTGCCAAGGAAGTGAAGGATAGCAATGGAAAAGCTAAATATATGCACAAATTTAAGTTAATGGTAAGTTTTTTTCTGCTTATCTTACCAGTGCCTTAACTACATGTCAGCCGTCTTTGAAACTTTTCATTCCTTCTTTCAAACCACTGCTCTTTGCAACTAACCTAGCTGGTCTCAATGTTCTTTCTGTTGTGCGCACTGCTACAGTTATGTCTTTTGCTCTGATTGGATATTCAAAATGGCCACCACCACAGTACTTAGTTTAGCATATGATCCTGTAGAAAAAACATGTAAAAAGACATCTTCTTCTAGACCTATTTACCAGTTGAAATGAAACTCATCAGCAGTGTCAGTTGAATGGCATATATATAGTTTGTGTTTTTTGTGGCAATCCGAAATTCAATGGCCACCATCACAGGACTAGTTTAACATATGACCCTTTAAGCAAATGTTCAGATGTCTTTTTGTTAGAACTGAGAATCCCATTGAAGCTTTAAAATATCGTAAATTTTTATTGGATAGTCACCTCTGCAGGACTTTACATAGAACCTAGAAAATATTAAATACCTTATTAGCAATTTCATTGGTTGGTCTTCTTCTTGCATAGTAAATTTTGTAACTCTTGTAACTTTGATGAAATTGTATTCAATTATTGAGGTGAAATTTCAAAATTTACAAAATTATCATTTTGTTTACAGATTCCAGACTTAAATATCACAGAACATATTGAAGGAGATGAAACAAAGTTTGCTCTCTGGACGGGGAGAGCACCCATTTCAGACTATCGTATTATACTAAAGGTAATGTTCTGGCCTGAGAACCCTGAATCATATTTTGTATGGCCTAGTGAATCAGACAAATTTTTGATAAGTTTGTTAGGAATGTTCTTTAGTAAGTTTTAGACGTAAATATTTTCTAATGATCTTCTGGTTTGTTAGTACTAGGATATTTAGGATATGGAGAAATAATAATGAAATGTCTTTAACTTTGTTTTAGTGATTGAGAATTTGTGGGAGGGGGGGGAGAACTGTCTCTAATTTATATCTCTGAAAGATAGTTTTTTTTTAAATGCTTGTATTGAAATTATGAAAGACAGTCGGCTGGGGGTGCATTGAAGGGGCTGGGGTATATTTAGGGGGGGGGGGGACTGGGGGAAAGGGGCAAAAAGTTAGTTGTAACAACAAAGCTGAAATATTGATTTTCTGACAGCCATGTATGTAAAATCATGCCTGTTTTTTGGGACCACCTGTCTTCAGTAGATTTTAGAAAAGTTCATATTGATCATGTAACGGCTCTGTAAATACATTTTGTAACATGAATGACATTAACTTTAAGGCAAATAATCTGGAGACCAAGCAGAATTGGGTCAAGAAGTTGCGCGAGTTGATGCAAGAAAGGATGACATACATGCATGAAGCATTACGTGACAAACCACCAACATTATTCAAACCTACTCAAGCACCAAAAGTGTTCCATACACCCCATAAAGACTCCTTACTTGGATTATCTAGAAAGTAAGTACTTGGAGGTTATTATTTGGAACTCAAAGTTGATTTCCTTGGGCAGATCACTAAGGTGGCAGAGTAGTACCTACTACTGATCACTTGCATGTGTACTGTTGGTGTTATGAGTTTGATTCTGACATTGGACAGGGTGTCCTTGACCTAAATTTGCAAACGTTTGCTAGTTTTCTTGGTGAAGGTCTGGAGTTCTCTCCCATCCCCAATGCTTGACCTTAATTAGGAAAGGTTTTCCAGTTTTCTTGGTGAAGGTCTGGGGTTCTCTCCCTTCCAGAATGCTTGACATTAGGAAAATTTTGCAAGTTTTCTTGGCAAAGGTTTGGGCTCTCTCCCTTCCCTAATGCTTGACCTTAATTTTCAAAAGCTTGCCAGTTTTCTAGGTTAAGGTCTGGAGTTCTCTCCTTTCCCCAATGCTTGACCTTAATTAGCAAAAATTCCCCTGTTTTCTTGGTGAAAGACTTGAGTAATCTCCCTTCTCCAATGTAAACTAAATGCAAAGATACTGCTGGAAAATTGCTACAAATGGCATAAAACCACATCTGAACAAGTAAAGAAAGGTTTGGTGCTAAGGTAGCCACATGTAATAGGTTGGTTTTATATTTGTTTTTGTTTTTTATTACTTGTTTTATGGACCATTAGATTAGTCTTTTGTGTTTTGTCTTCACTTATTTTGTACAAGAAAAATTTCATCTTACGAATTGTGAAGTTTTTTCTATTGAAATCAGTGTTCATTTGAATTCTATAAAATCGTTAAAACATTGCAGTTGACGGCCTTGTTCATGGTGAAAAATGACATTGTGATATACATCGAATGACATAAAAATTATAGTAGGTTGTTATTTATATGTTGCTATTAATAACTATGACATAAAAGTTGATCCCATTTACGGTATTTATTTATCCCTGGAGATGATGATTTGTAGTTTTATCTATTCAGGCAAGCGTATAAAAAATTTCACTGAATGAATAATGTTGTCCTAGAAAAAAATTCAATTTTACTGAGACTTTTAACATATACTGTGCCATACATTGTGTCAACATGGCATACAGTTTTTGGCCAGATTTCATGGAGTGAAAATCCTGGTATTAAAATGGTGAATGTTGGGCGTGCGTAAAATTTTTCTCAGCAACTACTAATCACATTCTCCTGAAATTTGGTATGCAGCATCAGCATGGCCTCCCATAACATGGGTTTCGATTTCAGGTCTGTCAACTCACCTACATCCTGTTAAACGATTTCCGGCCATTTCTGTCTTTGATCGATTTTTCTAGTGTTAATTTGACCCTAGATATATAATGTATGTATGTTTTACAGCCACAAATAATCAGACATCTTCATTGTCATAAATATCAAATAATTTGTTCCATGTTATTAGGGATCTGGATGGTGACACGTCATTGGATGATTTGCCAATAGAAAGAAGAGGTTCAATGACATCTATGACTTCTATTGCAACCACAGCGACCTCTGACAGCAGTAGTAGCGGTGGTCCAAAGGTAGGATTTGTATTTTTACCACAAAGTGGAACACTGAAGGGGGGGGGGAGGAGCTTATAGTTCTATTGAGTCATAGTTGTATGACAACCCTTGTAGGAGTTATTGCCCCTTAAATATAATTACAAAAAAGGCTCAAATTTATCTAAGTCTATTTAGGAATTATGGCCCCTTAACTGTGTTTTTTTCATCAAATTGTCACATTTCTTCGAAAATCTTCTTTCTCAAAAACAACTGAAGGGATCACTTGAAACTTTTAACACTTTTTAGGATGTTCTCTTCCAAGATTCCACTAATGATGGTAGCTGACCTGAAATGGTCACCATGGTGAAAAATAAAATAGGGTGTCAGGATATAGTTTTTGACTTATAGTTCAAAAATTATCACCATACATGAGATATTTCTCTCAGCCCAAGGTGTAAGACTGGACTCAGTTTTGTCACATTTGTAGTTGACATGATTTTGGGTTATTATTAGCATTTTCATTCTTTCATTTTGTTTGTTGTTTTATTGTTTTATCTTATTTTTTAACCATGTTTATGATGTTTTTCTGTTGTTCTGGGTATTGGACATATCTTTGTCCTTCTTGTAGTGTACCTGACACTCATGAACTGAATAATATTTAAATTATGTTTGCAAGTTTAGCGATTTGGACATTTTAACACTTGAATTTTTTGGAATATTAATGATCACAAAATTTATATCTAGCATTATGTACAGTCAAACCTGTTTTAGCGACGCCCTCCATATAGTACAGTCAAACCTGTCTTAGCGACGCCATCCATTATGTACAGTCAAACCTGTCTTAGCGACGCCCTCCATATAAACCTGTCTTAGCGACCCCCTCCATATAATGACTTTCTGTGTTATGCCACTGTATTTATTCCTCCCCAGCATTTTCCCATTTATTTTACCTTTAACGACTCCCTGTCTTACAGGACTAACAACCATGTTTTCCGTTCGTTTTGACAGAAAAAACCTGTGTAATACAACTATCGAGACGGTTAGTCATTAAACAATAAATAAACCCTGTCTGACAAAAAGAAGATTTGTAGCATTGTCAATTTTCAAGCCTCTTTGAAACATGAAACTAAAGTTTGAAGCAATAAAAAAATGTTTTTATTGTCTTAGAAGTGAAGTTTAGACTGCCCTGTCTGAAGAGTTGTCTATGTTGTATGCCATTTTGTTTTACAAAGGGGAATAACCAATATGTATGGTGTACACTGGTTCTAAACTGACCTGCCCTTTCTGGATATAGCCTATTGTTAAAACACAAGGAAACCAGTAAAACCGGTACAAATAAAAATACAACAACTGAATAGGAATAATGTTGACATGCGTTAATACAATTGGAAATCAAAACACTCATAATTGTTATATATTTTTAACTTTCGTTATAACATGAAATAAATGTCATATTTTACTTTTTTACTTTATAAAAATACATGTCTACAGTTCACTCTTTTACAAGCTGACATAATGACTGTGCTTACCGGTATGCAAACATCATGACCTATGTATAAAGACCCCCATTCTTATGTGGCTTTATTACAATTTCACTTCAAAGGTCGCTTAAGACAGTTTTGACTGTATGTTCCCATTTAACCGACCTTCCAAATTTGTCCTCGGTTATTATACCCTTGGCAAACTTGTTTGGGGGGTATATAGGAATCAACCTGTCTGTCCGTCTGTCCACATCCCTTGTAAGCGCAACTCCTCTTAACCGTTTGATGAAATTTAATAAAACTTAGCATTGTACATTATATGTAGATGTGCATGAAGGATGTTGATTGACCTCGGATATCATTAAGAGATAATTGGAATTAAAAGCGTGCTCACAGTCCACACTTGTTAGAAATGGTTGTAAGATAAAAAAAATTTTGTCTTTGAACTAATTCTTAATTCAACAATTACTAACTTGTATTAACCGCTAAAATGAATATGTTCAAATGTAACATAATTTATTATTTTTATTGTCCTTTGTTTTCAAAATAATTTTGACCATATTTCCTGATTAACTTTACGAAAGTGATTAGTAACACCTTTGATCCTTTATAAAATAATCAAAAGTGTCACTTTGATAATCTGGGGATTTATCTATCATGTTATGGCCAATCTATTGCAAACAAAGATGGCGGCTTATGAAATAACAAGAAGCTTCATGCAGAGAAATGATCAAATTGTTTCAATTTACATCTGTTTTGCATAAGGCTATTGTCTCATTGTGTCATGAGTGCGATGGACTTTTAGAGTTGTATGAGTTATTGTCTCACGCGGTGATATATCACATCACATGTGTGAGTTATAGTCTCACTTGGTGATATATCACATCACATGTGTGAGTTATTGTCTCACGTGGTGATATATCACATCACATGTGTGAGTTATTGTCTCACGTGGTGATATATCACATCACATGTGTGAGTTATTGTCTCACGTGGTGATATATCACATCACATGTGTGAGTTATTGTCTCACGCGGTGATATATCACATCACATGGGTGAGTTATGTCTCACGCGGTGATATATCACATCACATGTGTGAGTAATGTCTCACGCAGTGATATATCACATCACATGTGTGAGTAATGTCTCACGCGGTGATATATCACATCACATGTGTGAGTAATGTCTCACGCGGTGATATATCACATCACATGTGTGAGTAATGTCTCACGCGGTGATATATCACATCACATGTGTGAGTTATGTCTCACGCGGTGATATATCACATCACATGTGTGAGTTATTGTCTCACGTGGTGATATATCACATCACATGTGTGAGTTATTGTCTCACGTGGTGATATATCACATCACATGTGTGAGTTATTGTCTCACGTGGTGATATATCACATCACATGTGTGAGTTATTGTCTCATGTGGTGATATATCACATCACATGTGTGAGTTATTGTCTCACGCAGTGATATATCACATCACATGTGTGAGTTATTGTCTCACGTGGTGATATATCACATCACATGTGTGAGTTATTGTCTCACGCTTTGATATATCACATCACATGTGTGAGTTATTGTCTCACGTGGTGATATATCACATCACATGTGTGAGTATAACAGATACAGGAAGTGACCCTCATTCCTCAGTATCAAAAGCTCTACATTTTTTTGCAATCTTTTCTCAGTATCTTGAAAACCTTAAGAGCTAGAAAAAACTTTTCAATACAAAGTTATTCAACTCGTCAAAAAAAATTTTCTGTTTATATGACTATGTTGGACGACTCCTTATAGGAGTTAGTAATTTGTCTGTTTATATGACTATGTTGGACGACTCCTTATAGGAGTTATAAATTTGTCTGTTTATATGACTATGTTGGACGACTCCTTATAGAAGTTATAAATTTGTCTGTTTATATGACTATGTTGGACGACTCCTTATAGAAGTTATAAATTTGTCTGTTTATATGACTATGTTGGACGACTCCTTATAGGAGTTATAAATTTGTCTGTTTATATGACTATGTTGGACGACTCCTTATAGGAGTTATAAATTTGTCTGTTTATATGACTATGTTGGACTACTCCTTATAGAAGTTATAAATTTGTCTGTTTATATGACTTTGTTGGACTAATCCTTATAGGAGTTATAAATTTGTCTGTTTATATGACTATGTTGGACTACTCCTTATAGGAGTTATAAATTTGTCTGTTTATATGACTATGTTGGACGACTCCTTATAGGAGTTATAAATGTGTCTGTTTATATGACTATGTTGGACGACTCCTTATAGGAGTTATAAATTTGTCTGTTTATATGACTATGTTGGACTACTCCTTATAGGAGTTATAAATTTGTCTGTTTATATGACTATGTTGGACGACTCCTTATAGAAGTTATAAATTTGTCTGTTTATATGACTATGTTGGACGACTCCTTATAGAAGTTAGAAATTTGTCTGTTTATATGACTATGTTGGGCTACTCCTTATAGGAGTTATAAATTTTTCTGTTTATATGACTATGTTGGACTACTCCTTATAGGAGTTATAAATTTGTCTGTTTATATGACTATGTTGGACTACTCCTTATAGAAGTTATAAATTTGTCTGTTTATATGACTATGTTGGACTACTCCTTATAGAAGTTATAAATTTGTCGGTTTATATGACTATGTTGGACTACTCCTTATAGGAGTTATAAATTTTTCTGTTTATATGACTATGTTGGACTACTCCTTATAGAAGTTATAAATTTGTCTGTTTATATGACTATGTTGGACTACTCCTTATAAAAGTTATAAATTTGTCTGTTTATATGACTATGTTGGACGACTCCTTATAGAAGTTATAAATTTGTCTGTTTATATGACTATGTTGGACTACTCCTTATAGAAGTTATAAATTTGTCTGTTTATATGACTATGTTGGACTACTCCTTATAGGAGTTATAAATTTTTCTGTTTATATGACTATGTTGGACTACTCCTTATAGAAGTTATAAATTTGTCGGTTTATATGACTATGTTGGACTACTCCTTATAGAAGTTATAAATTTGTCGGTTTATATGACTATGTTGGACTACTCCTTATAGAAGTTATAAATTTGTCTGTTTCATATGACTATGTTGGACTACTCCTTATAGGAGTTATAAATTTTTTCTGTTTATATGACTATGTTGGACTACTCCTTATAGAAGTTATAAATTTGTCTGTTTATATGGCTATGTTGGACTAATCCTTATAGGAGTTATAAATTTGTCTGTTTATATGACTATGTTGGACTACTCCTTATAGAAGTTATAAATTTGTCTGTTTATATGACTATGTTGGACTACTCCTTATAGAAGTTATAAATTTGTCTGTTTATATGACTATGTTGGACTACTCCTTATAGAAGTTATAAATTTGTCTGTTTATATGACTATGTTGGACTACTCCTTATAGAAGTTATAAATTTGTCTGTTTATATGACTATGTTGGACTACTCCTTAAAGAAGTTATAAATTTGTCTGTTTATATGACTATGTTGGACTACTCCTTATAGAAGTTATAAATTTTTCTGTTTATATGACTATGTTGGACTACTCCTTATAGAAGTTAGAAATTTGTCTGTTTATATGACTATGTTGGACTACTCCTTATAGAAGTTAGAAATTTGTCTGTTTATATGACTATGTTGGACTACTCCTTATAGAAGTTAGAAATTTGTCTGTTTATATGACTATGTTGGACTACTCCTTATAGAAGTTATAAATTTGTCTGTTTATATGACTATGTTGGACTACTCCTTATAGAAGTTATAAATTTGTCTGCTTATATGACTATGTTGGACTACTCCTTATAGAAGTTATAAATTTGTCTGTTTATATGACTATGTTGGACTACTCCTTATAGAAGTTATAAATTTGTCTGTTTATATGACTATGTTGGACTACTCCTTATAGAAGTTATAAATTTGTCTGTTTATATGACTATGTTGGACTACTCCTTATAGAAGTTATAAATTTGTCTGTTTATATGACTATGTTGGACTACTCCTTATAGAAGTTATAAATTTGTCTGTTTATATGACTATGTTGGACTACTCCTTATAGAAGTTATAAATTTGTCGGTTTATATGACTATGTTGGACTACTCCTTATAGGAGTTATAAATTTGTCTGTTTATATGACTATGTTGGACTACTCCTTATAGAAGTTATAAATTTGTCTGTTTATATGACTATGTTGGACTACTCCTTATAGAAGTTATAAATTTGTCTGTTTATATGACAATGTTGGACGACTCCTTATAGGAGTTATAAATTTGTCTGTTTATATGACTATGTTGGACTAATCCTTATAGAAGTTATAAATTTGTCTGTTTATATGACTATGTTGGACGACTCCTTATAGGAGTTATAAATTTGTCTGTTTATATGACTATGTTGGACGACTCCTTATAGGAGTTATAAATTTGTCTGTTTATATGACTATGTTGGACTACTCCTTATAGAAGTTATAAATTTGTCTGTTTATATGACTATGTTGGACTACTCCTTATGGAAGTTATAAATTTGTCTGTTTATATGACTATGTTGGACTAATCCTTATAGAAGTTATAAATTTGTCTGTTTATATGACTATATTGGACGACTCCTTATAGGAGTTATAAATTTGTCTGTTTATATGACTATGTTGGACGACTCCTTATAGAAGTTATAAATTTGTCTGTTTATATGACTATGTTGGACAACTCCTTATAGAAGTTATAAATTTGTCTGTTTATATGACTATGTTGGACTAATCCTTATAGAAGTTATAAATTTGTCTGTTTATATGACTATGTTGGACGACTCCTTATAGGAGTTATAAATTTGTCTGTTTATATGACTATGTTGGACTAATCCTTATAGAAGTTATAAATTTGTCTGTTTATATGACTATTTTGGACTACTCCTTATAGGAGTTATAAATTTGTCTGTTTATATGACTATGTTGGACTAATCCTTATAGAAGTTATAAATTTGTCTGTTTATATGACTATATTGGACGACTCCTTATAGGAGTTATAAATTTGTCTGTTTATATGACTATGTTGGACGACTCCTTATAGAAGTTATAAATTTGTCTGTTTATATGACTATATTGGACGACTCCTTATAGGAGTTATAAATTTGTCTGTTTATATGACTATGTTGGACTACTCCTTATAGAAGTTATAAATTTGTCTGTTTATATGACTATGTTGGACGACTCCTTATAGGAGTTATAAATTTGTCTGTTTATATGACTATGTTGGACGACTCCTTATAGGAGTTAGAAATTTGTCTGTTTATATGACTATGTTGGGCTACTCCTTATAGGAGTTCTAAATTTGTCTGTTTATATGACTATGTTGGACTAATCCTTATAGAAGTTATAAATTTGTCGGTTTATATGACTATGTTGGACTAATCCTTATAGAAGTTATAAATTTGTCTGTTTATATGACTATGTTGGACGACTCCTTATAGGAGTTATAAATTTGTCTGTTTATATGACTATGTTGGACGACTCCTTATAGGAGTTAGAAATTTGTCTGTTTATATGACTATGTTGGACGACTCCTTATAGGAGTTAGAAATTTGTCTGTTTATATGACTATGTTGGACTTCTCCTTATAGAAGTTATAAATTTGTCTGTTTATATGACTATGTTGGGCTACTCCTTATAGGAGTTATAAATTTGTCTGTTTATATGACTATGTTGGACTAATCCTTATAGGAGTTATAAATTTGTCTGTTTATATGACTATGTTGGACGACTCCTTATAGGAGTTATAAATTTGTCTGTTTATATGACTATGTTGGACTACTCCTTATAGAAGTTATAAATTTGTCTGTTTATATGACTATGTTGGACTACTCCTTATAGAAGTTATAAATTTGTCTGTTTATATGACTATGTTGGGCTACTCCTTATAGGAGTTATAAATTTGTCTGTTTATATGACTATGTTGGACTAATCCTTATAGAAGTTATAAATTTGTCTGTTTATATGACTATGTTGGACTACTCCTTATAGGAGTTATAAATTTTTCTGTTTATATGACTATGTTGGACTACTCCTTATAGAAGTTATAAATTTGTCTGTTTATATGACTATGTTGGACTACTCCTTATAGAAGTTATAAATTTGTCTGTTTATATGACTATGTTGGACTAATCCTTATAGAAGTTATAAATTTGTCTGTTTATATGACTATGTTGGACTACTCCTTATAGAAGTTATAAATTTGTCTGTTTATATGACTATGTTGGACTAATCCTTATAGAAGTTATAAATTTGTCTGTTTATATGACTATGTTGGACTACTCCTTATAGAAGTTATAAATTTGTCTGTTTATATGACTATGTTGGACTACTCCTTATAGAAGTTATACCCCTTAAAACATCAAAATTAATTATTTTTACAGAAATGTTGGACAATATTTAGGAAAGAAAAGCTATATAAAAATGAAGAATTACATAGTTGTTCATTATTTTTGTTTGAAATATGTTAATGAGTAAGGCGTGGTATATATGTTTTGTAACATAATTTAATCAATAGAATTTGAAAAGGACGTGACATTATTGTTGTCAGACGATCGTCCGCTATACAATCCATGTTCCTCAGCAGTTCATTTGATTGACTGCATGAGGCTTACACTATGGAATGACTTAAAAGTTGGTTGAATAAACCATAATTAAACCCACCTACTTCAATATATTTCAATTGGTATTTGTATCACATGGTGTGAAACATCTCATCTTCAACAATTAATTTTGATCAACACACAGATTTAGTGTATTAAAAAGGTTAGAAGAAAAATCATGTAGTATTTTACAATAGTAACTGCCTTAACGACTCTACCACCTTGATCCATTAACTGTCTTAACCACTCTGCAACATAGACCAACTATTTGCCTTCACCACTCTGCCACCAAGACCGACTAACTGCCTTAACCACTCTGCCACATAGACCGACTAACTGCTTTTACCACTCTGCCACCTAGACAGACTAACTGCCTTAACCACCCTGCCACCTAGACCAACTAACTGCCTAAACCACTCTACCACCTAGACCAACTATCTGCCTTAACCGCTCTGCCACATAGACCGACTAACTGCTTTTACCACTCTGCCACCTAGACAGACTAACTGCCTTAACCACTTTGCCACCTAGACCAACTATCTGCCTTAACCGCTATGCCACATAGACCGACTAACTGCTTTTACCACTCTGCCACCTAGACAGACTAACTGCCTTAACCACCCTGCCACCTAGACCAACTAACTGCCTAAACCACTCTACCACCTAGACCAACTATCTGCCTTAACCGCTCTGCCACATAGACCGACTAACTGCTTTTACCACTCTGCCACCTAGACAGACTAACTGCCTTAACCACTCTGCCACCTAGACCAACTATCTGCCTTAACCGCTCTGCCACATAGACCGACTAACTGCTTTTACCACTCTGCCACCTAGACAGACTAACTGCCTTAACCACCCTGCCACCTAGACCAACTAACTGCCTAAACCACTCTACCACCTAGACCAACTATCTGCCTTAACCGCTCTGCCACATAGACCGACTAACTGCTTTTACCACTCTGCCACCTAGACAGACTAACTGCCTTAACCACTCTGCCACCTAGACCAACTATCTGCCTTAACCGCTCTGCCACATAGACCGACTAACTGCTTTTACCACTCTGCCACCTAGACAGACTAACTGCCTTAACCACTCTGCCACCTAGACCAACTATCTGCCTAATTCACTCTGCCACATAGACAGACTAACTGTCTTAACCACTCTGCCACCTTGATGTCTGACTGCCTTAATCACTCTGCCACCTAGATCAACTAACTGCCTTAACCACTCTGCCACCTAGACCAACTATCTGCCTAATTCACTCTGCCACATAGACAGACTAACTGCCTTAACCACTCTGCCACCTAGACCAACTATCTGCCTAATTCACTCTGCCACATAGACAGACTAACTGTCTTAACCACTCTGCCACCTTGATGTCTGACTGCCTTAACCACTCTGCCACCTATACCCCCAATGTCGTAGGAACTACTATACAGTATCAACTGTTTTGTTGTATTGATCTATTGTATAAGGTCATTTAGATAAATAACATTTATTGGACTTCCTTTTAACATATATTTGCCTTTATTGTTATCAAATTCAACACTTTACTCTAATAAATTGAAGGAAACCTGACTACACTGTCTGATCAAAATGGGTTGATCCTACCTGATTTTTGGACTGATTCATGTTGTTTTATAGGGGTTATTGTAATTATTTGAGAGATGATCCTGTCAGAGACATAGACAAATTCTTCTAGTTATTCAAACAAGATTAATAAAATGGCAGAAAATTGACAAATGAATGATTTGTTTGTTTGTTATTGTGTAAATAAATGAACTGATCGTCATTACAAGTTTTTTTTAGTAAAAAATAATGTTTTAGCTGATAAAGAAAGAAAATATGAAATGATAAGTAAAATGAACAATGTCAAATCAGTGTGCTTATTTTTAAGATTTAGCCAATCAAAGTTTACCTTGAAATGGATTTCTCTGGATTGTTCAAAGATTTCGTATTTAAAGAGAGTTGGTTATCACATGGGGAAAAAATTTAATGCAAGGAAATGGATAAAATCCGAGGATTTCCTTGACTTGTCTGTTCAGATTATTGATAGGTTAAGTTTGTTAAATATTTCTATAAGTCTTTCAAAATGTGAGTTATCATTTGCAATTCAGCTGTAAATAAAGATATAAATAGCACACACTAGGCATGATAATATATTTTTAACTTACCAGTGCCGTAGGTTCATGTGAACCTTTTTGTCATCACCTGGCATACTTCTGTCAATCCGTCTGTGGTCCAAGTGAACTTTTGCAGAAATCTTCTCTTCTGGTCAATTATTTTTTGTAAAACTTGGACACAATCATTCTTAGGGTACCAGCCACGCTATGGGGAGCCTCTGGTTTAAAAAAGAATCACATGTTGAATTAAGGGACCTCTGTGGCCAAGTGGTTAAGGTAGTTCGTCTACTTTTGATCATGTGACCTGTCAACACTGAGATTGCGGGTTCCATTCTCACTGCAGGCAGGGTGTACTCAACTCCAATCTTAAAATTGACAAGGATTGCGAGTTTTCCTACCGCAGGTCCGGGTTTTTCTCCGGATACTCCGGCTTCCTCCCCCAATAAAAACTGGACGCCATGATATACCTGAAAAATTGCTGAAAGTGGCGTTAAACACCATCAAACAAACAAACATGTTGAATTATAAAACCAAGACACTTCTGTAAGTTAATAACTTGATGACATCAGAGTGCATAGTCAGTTTTCTTGAATGGCTTTGAGAATATAGTTAAACAGGAACGGGAATTTGACAGCCCCACTGTATGTGTGATGGAAATCTGAAGGCCCACTGTATGTGTGATGGAAATCTGAAGGCCCACTGTATGTGTGATGGAAATCTGAAGGCCCACTGTATGTGTGATGGAAATCTGAAGCCCCACTGTATGTGTGATGGAAATCTGAAGGCCCACTGTATGTGTGATGGAAATCTGAAGGCCCACTGTATGTGTGATGGAAATCTGAAGGCCCACTGTATGTGTGATGGAAATCTGAAGGCCCACTGTATGTGTGATGGAAATCTGAAGGCCCACTGTATGTGTGATGGAAATCTGAAGGCCCACTGTATGTGTGATGGAAATCTGAAGGCCCACTGTATGTGTGATGGAAATCTGAAGGCCCACTGTATGTGTGATGGAAATCTGAAGGCCCACTGTATGTGTGATGGAAATCTGAAGGCCCACTGTATGTGTGATGGAAATCTGAAGGCCCACTGTATGTGTGATGGAAATCTGAAGGCCCACTGTATGTGTGATGGAAATCTGAAGGCCCACTGTATGTGTGATGGAAATCTGAAGGCCCACTGTATGTGTGATGGAAATCTGAAGGCCCACTGTATGTGTGATGGAAATCTGAAGGTCCACTGTATGTGTGATGGAAATCTGAAGGCCCACTGTATGTGTGATGGAAATCTGAAGGCCCACTGTATGTGTGATGGAAATCTGAAGGCCCACTGTATGTGTGATGGAAATCTGTAGGCCCACTGTATGTGTGATGGAAATCTGAAGGCCCACTGTATGTGTGATGGAAATCTGAAGGCCCACTGTATGTGTGATGGAAATCTGAAGGCCCACTGTATGTGTGATGGAAATCTGAAGGCCCACTGTATGTGTGATGGAAATCTGAAGGCCCACTGTATGTGTGATGGAAATCTGAAGGCCCACTGTATGTGTGATGGAAATCTGAAGGCCCACTGTATGTGTGATGGAAATCTGAAGGCCCACTGTATGTGTGATGGAAATCTGAAGGCCCACTGTATGTGTGATGGAAATCTGAAGGCCCACTGTATGTGTGATGGAAATCTGAAGGCCCACTGTATGTGTGATGGAAATCTGAAGGCCCACTGTATGTGTGATGGAAATCTGAAGGCCCACTGTATGTGTGATGGAAATCTGAAGGCCCACTGTATGTGTGATGGAAATCTGTAGGCCCACTGTATGTGTGATGGAAATCTGAAGGCCCACTGTATGTGTGATGGAAATCTGAAGGCCCACTGTATGTGTGATGGAAATCTGAAGGCCCACTGTATGTGTGATGGAAATCTGAAGGCCCACTGTATGTGTGATGGAAATCTGAAGGCCCACTGTATGTGTGATGGAAATCTGAAGGCCCACTGTATGTGTGATGGAAATCTGAAGGCCCACTGTATGTGTGATGGAAATCTGAAGGCCCACTGTATGTGTGATGGAAATCTGAAGGCCCACTGTATGTGTGATGGAAATCTGAAGGCCCACTGTCCAAATAATGTCATGAGGCAATGATTTAAACTTGCATGTTGCCTTCAAACAGCAAATAATCTTTTTCCATTTTGAAATAAACAATTGCTAATTTAGTTTTATCATCACATATCATTTTGTGCTCTTCAAAGTTCAACCATCTGTAGTTGGCAGTCACTCGGTGATACATAAGAAACCAAAGATACCAAAGTAGACTTGCCACAAGTCCCTTTGAATTTGCTATTACAGAGATATTTCTTTATTATCAACATTTCTATACTATCTGCATGTACACAAGTGGATAGTATAAAATATGTTGATAGTAGAGATGTATCTCTCTAATAGCAAAAAAAAAAATTCAACGGGACTTGTGGCTAATACTTATAGGATAATTAATTGGGCGGAGTGAATATCCAAAATATCACAAGTGCCGCATAACGCATCTGATTAAACGAGTGCGTTGAACTTGTTCTCTAATAGCAAAAAAAAAAAATTCAACGTGACTTGTGGCTATAAAATTTACTTTGCAAGTGGCATGTTTCGTCTAACCAAGACTCATCAGTGCAACATGCTCTTCATGGCTTTTATTTATTAACATGATTGATATTTTGTGGATAAGAAAAATCAGAATTATCTTGTATAGTAATGAAACATTATCCTTTTTTAGCTCACCTGGACCGAAGGTCCATGTGAGCTATTGCTATCACTTGGCGTCCGTCGTCCGTCGTCCGTCATCTGTCGTCCGTCGTCCGTCGTAAACTTTTTCAAAAATCTTCTCCTCTGAAACCACTGGGCCAATTTTTTTCAAACTTGGCCACAATCATCCTTAGGGTTCCTAGTTTCAAGTTTGTACCCAGGGTGTTGATCAACAGACAAATATGGCCGCTGTTACTAAAAATAGAACATGGGGGTCAACACAGGTTTTTGATCATTATCTAAAAAACTATAATAGCTATAGAAAAAACCGTTACTTCAAATTGATCAGCACATTAAGGTCTACAATAGTTGCTATTAGTGCGAAGTTGTGTATTGGCTTCTTGTAGGAGTTATTGCCCTTTTTTGACGATTTTTGACCAAATTTTTGGTATTTACAATATAACCTGAAAAATATACGAGGTAGAGTGAAACTGTAAATGGCAAAAATGATCAGCAATAAAAGCCCTACAATTCACTTGATTGGTCTGAAATTGTCAGATGATTCCTTATATGAGTTATTGCCCTTAAATGGTAATTTTTTATGAAATTTTCCGTTTTTGTCCTGTAACTTTAAAACTATAGCAGCTAGAGTAAAACTGTAAATAGCAAAAATGATCAACAATACAAGCCCTACAATTCACTGTATTAGCCTGAAATTGTCAGATGACTCCTTATAGGAGTTATTGCCCTTAAATGGCAATTTTTTATGAAATTTTCCGTTTTTGTCCTGTAACTTGAAAACTATAGCAGCTAGATTGAAACTGTAAATTGCACAAATGATCAACAATAAAGACCCTACAATTCACTTGATTGGTCTGAAATTGTCAGATGACTCCTTATATGAGTTATTGCCCTTAAATGGTAATTTTTTATGAAATTTTCCGTTTTTGTCCTGTAACTATAAAACTATAACAGCTAGAGTAAAACTGTAAATAGCAAAAATGATCAACAATACAAGCCCTACAATTCACTGTATTAGTCTGAAATTGTCAGATGACTCCTTATAGGAGTTATTGCCCTTAAATGGCAATTTTTTATGAAATTTTCCGTTTTTGTCCTGTAACTTGAAAACTATAGCAGCTAGATTGAAACTGTAAATTGCACAAATGATCAGCAATAAAGACCCTACAATTCACTTGATTGGTCTGAAATTGTCGGACAACTCCTTAAATAAGTTATTGCCCATAAATGACAATTTTTTATGAAATTTTCCGTTTTTGTCCTGTAACTTAAAAACTGTAACAGCTAGAGTGAAACTGTTAATAGCAAAACTGATCAGCAATACAAGCCTTACAAATTACGTTTTAAGTCTGAAATTGTCAGATGACTCCTTATAGGAGTTATTGCCCTTAAATTGCAATTTTTTATGAAATTTTCCGTTTTTGTCCTGTAACTTAAAAATTGTAACAGCTAGAGTGAAACTGTTAATAGCAAAAATGATCAGCAATACAAGCCCTACAAATTACTTTTAAGTCTGAAATTGTCAGATGACTCCTTATAGGAGTTATTGCCCTTAAATTGCAATTTTTTATGAAATTTTCTGTTTTTGTCCTGTAACTTAAAAACCATAACAGCTAGAGTGAAATAATAAATTGCAAAAATGATCAGCAAAAAAAGCCCTACAATTCATTTAATTGGTCTGAAATTGTCAGATGACTCCTTATAGGGTTATTGCCCTTAAATGACAATTTTGTTATGAAATTTTCCATTTTTGTCCTGTAACTTGAAAACTATAGTAGCTAGATTAAAACTGTAAATTGCACAAATGATCAGCAATAGAAGCCCTACAAATGATTGCTTAGTCCAAAAATTGCAAGATGACTCTTTATAGGAGTTATTGCCCTTTCATTATGAATTTGGACATATGAACAGTTTTTTAATTATAAATTAGTCTATAACACACCTATTAGTAGAGTAAAACTGTAAATTTCTAAAGTACCCTAAAGGACAATGCCTAAAAACCATTTAATTTTCAGAAATTGTCGATGGCACCTTATAGGAGTTATTGTATTTAACAAATTTTTTGAAGAAATGTTTAGTTTTTGCACAGTAACTTAAAAGCTATAACAACTAGACTGAAACTGTTAATTTCAAAAATTTTAATATAGTCATTTGGATTCCAGGTGAGCGATTACAGGCTCCTGGGAGCCTCTAGTTTCTGTTTGTTACCGAGTGGTTAAGGTAGTTAGTCATCTACTATTGATCACGTGGTCTTCAGGTTTGAGTCTCACTGCAAGCAGTGTGTACACGACTCCAATCTTAATAGATAAGGATTGCACTTTTTCCCACCGCAGGTCGGGGGTTTCTTCTGGCACTCTGGCTTCCTCCCTCAATAAAAATGGACATGATATAGCTGAACAATTTCTGAAAGTGGTTAACCATTGAAACAAACAAACAAACAAACTGTTGGTTAATAACAACTTTGTATTCAAAACAGATAAACTCTTAAGGATGACAAAAATAATAATTTTGTGTGTGGCCGTTATTGTGAAACATCACCTTCACATGATGTATTAATCTTTGATATCAGAGCTATTTAATCAAAATATTAAATCTCTATAAAGTACACAAAAAGTTACAGCAGTAACCAAGGATGTTTCTTGTTTTTCATAGCAACATGTAATCTTTAAAAAAAAAAAGTCATCAAAAGAGCTGTTTGAACGTTTATTTACATATGTTACGATCAGTGTTTTGGCAAGATCTTTCACCACTACAGACAGCTGTACATGCCTTATGAAATTGATCATCTGCAGTTACGTAATATGATTTCAACTACATACAGAGTGTTCCACTGTCTTTGTTTTGGTTAAAACCTTGTGGATTCATTTTACCGTTGCCAAAATGTGGGCGTGACCTTTTTATGAGGATAACATATGCTGGGAAATAGCTCTTCTTGCTGACTCTGTTACAAACAATAGGATCATATTGTTTGTTTCATTTTACCAAGAAAAGTATTCATGTTCATCACCAAATTTTGTTACTATGCGGTTCCAGAACGGAGAATGCCCCCGACCTGCAGTAGAAAAACTGGCAATCCTTGTCAGTTAAGATTGGAGTAGAGTACACCCTGCCTGCAGTGAGAGTCGAACTTGCAATCTCAGTCTTAACAGACCACATGATCAATAGTAGACGAAATACCTTAACACCTTGGCCACCGGGGCCCCAAATTTTTTTTTTATATGAAAGAACAATTAAACTTTAGACTTTCCACAAGTCCCTTTCAATTGTTTTGCTATTAGAGAAATATGTTTTTATTATCAACATTATTTTATCATCAACATTTTCTATACTATCCCCTTGTATACAAACACTTAAGTAAATAGTTAATAAATATGTTTATTATATAGATATAGATGAAATATCAAATTTTCTGAGTGACAGAAATACGGTAAATCACATGTGAAAATTATCATTTATTTTCACCCCCTAGGGTTTTTCCCGCCAAAAAGTGTCTTTTCGATGATCAAAACACAAAAGCTAAAATAATTGTTCACTAATAGACCGGAACCTGCTAGAACAATATCCTATAACATGTCATTTAGCGTGACAATATCCTTATTTGTTATTTCAGAACGAAATATTAGTTAGCTGGCGTCCTGATCCAGATAAGGGCGGCCATGTTGCAGTTGGTTTTGTACTATACAGATATTCATCCGCCGTTCATAAAATTTAGGATTAAGCATTAAAATTTTACGAAAACAATTTTGATCTATACAATAAATAGGATAATCAATTGGGCATCGTGAATATCCAAAATATGATCACTCGTCCCGCATAAAGCATCAGATTAAACTCGTGCGCTGAACAAGTTCCATGCACACGTTCAATCAGATGCGTTATGCAGCACTCGTGATCATATTTTGGATATTCACTCCGCCCAATTAATTATCCTATAAATCTTTAATAGCAAATAATTTAAAGAATATGTGGCAAGTCTGTATTATTATTACTTAAACTTGCTGCAAGTCCCATGGATTTTTTTTTCCATTGGAAAACTGAGAACATTTACTATTTAATCCACCTGTGTACAAAATGGGATAGTATAGGGAATGTCGACAATAAAGATGTCACACTCTAATATCCCAAATGTAATAATTGTAGTTTTATATGTGTAGCACTATCCAGTCAAATCAAGCTTTAATTAGCAAACTGATTATGAAGGTAGAAGTTAAAAATTCTCCAATTTTCCACTTTGAAAAAAAGGACTGGTTTCATTGGTCCTCTATTTGGATGGTTACAACAATTTTGCAGTAGTCATTACTTATATGATTTTAAAGTAGATCTTTGGATTTTCAGTGCTCAAAATAGTGTCTACTGGCAGTGCATTGAAAACTATGATTGTTGTACATGTAGATGTATTGCAAAATATAAGGACTTTTCATTTCAAAATATAACATTTATCAATCCCAATCTGTTGGGTGCTTGAATTGAATGGAAATTCAGTTGGAATCAAGCACCTCGATGATAGGGATTCTGTTAAGCAGAAATTTGGTAAAGGTCAATGGCCGGCAGTGTCAAAGAGGATTGAATGGAAGGGAAGTTCAGTTGGAATCAAGCACCTTGATGATAGGGATTCTGGTAGGCTTGGACTTAAAATTCCATAATTGAACTCTTTCTGTTGGAGAAATTCGATCTAATGTAAGATCCTATTTCTACTTACACACATGAAAAAAACAGACAAATAGGCTAAGATTACGGATGACACAGGTCTGGTTCAGTCATTGCAGAGGACTTCAAAGCATTGCATCAAATAGCTGGAGTTTCTACATCTGGATGAGCACGGCAATGCACCAATTCCTTACTGAATTTGAGTTATTACGGCCAATTACTTTTCCTTATCTGAATCAGCCACTTGAAAAGATAAATCTGTGTTTTTATCGTTGTAGTCATAATATTTATTAAGAAAACATACAAATTTTATAACCAGTTGAAAATCTCTGTGATTTCAATGAATTGCTTCTTTTCACTGGTATGTTCAGTACATGCTAATTAGGCGCCTGCTTGTTTACTTTCATATTTGTCATTCAGCAATAAGAAATAAACATGGAGTTATATGCAGTTATCATTTTGTATAAATTTTATCAATCAACTTCAGATTAATAATGATTTTTCTTGTAGAGTATTTAATTAAACATAATTGAAGTTTATTTGGGGCTTTTCTTAGCAGCTTTGAAAGTATTAGAAATACATCAAAAATGGGATGAAAGAGGATTACATTTTGTGTGATATTTTATAATCATGATAGGTAGATATGTCTGTAGATAATGTGTTTATTAAAAGAAATCTTAGTTTTTGATGTTTGTAAACGTTAATTAGGAACTTCCTGATTCTTAAGAAAAAACGGACAAAACTTAATTAAAGCTAAACATTTATTATTATGTGTAAGTTTTTATTTTAACTTGAGAATGTCATAATTTCTTTAGAAAATTAGAAACTCAGCTGAAACTGCATAAAGAAGTCTGATTTTAGGTAAAATTTGATTAGGTCACTCAAGGTAATAACTTTGAGACATTCCCCATGATCAACTTACAAGAATATAGATGTTGGATTTATAAGTAAATTAACTTATGAGGAAATATGAACTGCTATCAGAGGATGACAGCCTTGTTTAAGTTCGTAAACATTTTGTTCTGTTTGGTAACATGATCGGAAAAGTTATGTGTTAATCTGGTAACTTTGATGTGTGGGGTTTGAGAGGATTGTCGATAAATCAGCGTAAAGTGCTCTGCTGTTATCACAATTTGACTTATGATATAAATGTTAGTCTTTAGTGTTTAACATGTTAGTGATTATAATTGAAGCTGATGTTTTTACGAAATGGATGAATTATGTAATGGACAGCAGGATTTTTTCATGTTGACATGTGAAACTTTACATCTTGTGTTTAATTACTTATAAAATATGAGACATATTTCATTCAATCTTTATTAGTGTATTTTTTCTTAATGGATTTTTAAAAATGCACCTGTGCTTATTTAGAGGAATGACAAAAACAAAGATTTTTTAACAACAAATATTTGAAGAGAAAATGGCTTTTAATTTGCCAACCTTCAGTATGCTGTTAGTTCGTTTGTCTCATTGGAAACATTCTAGACGAAAAAAGGTTAGTAATCCATTTTATTAAGGCTACAATTTAAAAAAAACCTAGATAAATCACATTTCACATCCGCACCTGCCACAATTTTTTTATTATAAAAGAACATTTTGAAAATATTCCTGAAATATTCTGTGTCATGTCTGATTTTGTTTCTGTGATATTTGATTTTCAGGTAACTTCCAGTTTAAATCAACGGTCTTTGCTGTTATTTCCTATAATCTTCAATTAGAAAATAAATAAAATGGGCCCCCCTCCCCCCCCCCCCCCCCACCTAACTTTTATGTAAAGTTGCATAAGAATCTAGCTTATTTTTTATGGTGACATTCAAATTTAATTATTTTTTCTCCAAGTAGATAGTACATGAATGTATATTTTACTTTGCCATCTTATTTTGTTAAAATAGCTTAAATGTTTAGCTGCTTGTTGCCTTGAAATACTTTTAAGTCATGTTCTGAAGAATTTCTCCAAACTTTCACGAAGTTAAACCAAACCTTGGTTAGAGAAGTACTAAAGAATTACTCGAAACTTTCACAAAGTTAAGCCAAACCTTAGTTAGAGAAGTACTAAAGAATTACTCCAAACTTTTACAAAGTTAAGCCAAACCTTGGTTAGAGAAGTACTAAAGAATTACTCCAAACTTTTACAAAGTTAAGCCAAACCTTGGTTAGAGAAGTACTAAAGAATTACTCCAAACTTTTACAAAGTTAAGCCAAACCTTGGTTAGAGAAGTTCTTAAGAATTACTCCAAACTTTTACAAAGTTAAGCCAAACCTTGGTTAGAGAAGTTCTTAAGAATTACTCCAAATTTTTACAAAGTTAAGCCAAACCTTGGTTAGAGAAGTACTAAAGAATTACTTCAGTCACAAAATTTGACCAGCCATGGTAAGGAAAGTTCTGAAGAATTATAGTTTATTTACGTTTTTTGAAATGAGATGGGTTTTCTCGTTCATATCTCATCGAAGGGCGTCAGCCCTGAGATGAGATGACGAGAAAATGCATTGAGTTTCATAAAATGTAAATAATATGTTTATCGCTGTTTTGTTAAATTGTGACGTCACAGTGTTACTTAATGACGTCTTGACAGCGAGCTGAGATTGGCCCATCTCAAGCCAGTAGAGTGAGATGGAATAATATCGCACACAAAGATCAAAGGAAAATACTGCAAAATAGCGATAATTACTCTTAACTGTCACAAAACTGAGCCAACCATTGTAAGAGGAAGCCTACTCCAAAAAGAAACCAAATTAATCCAAACCTTTGCAAGAAAAAATCAAAAGCAGCTTCATGCGTTAATTTGAAACCTCTATATTTGTTAGAAACCATATGATTGGTCTTTATTGAAGCTAATATTTAAATTAAATTTTAAACTTTAAAAGGCCAAAAATATCCTGATAATATAAAAAAATATTCATAAAAACTTTAATTTATTTCTAAATTCTATTAAAATCTATTTATGATCAGACAGACATATGTGGGGCTTGGTTTGTGACTGTTCGTTTCATTTGTGTATGTCCTCAATGACTGTTGAACTACAACGATGTCTTTAAGAGATAGTCTCAGGTGTTTTTTTGTACCAACATGACTCGTCCCATGTGACATCAAATTTTTGCCCTTATGTTACATAAAGGAGCCAGGGTATTAGTTGGTGGGCATTGCTCATAATTATTGCCCTTATGTTACATAGAGGAGCCAGGGTATTAGTTTGTTGGGCATTGCTCATTATTATTGCCCTTATGCTACATAGAGGAGCCAGGGTATTAGTTTGTTGGGCATTGCTCATTATTATTGCCCTTATGCTACATAGAGGAGCCAGGGTATTAGTTTGTTGGGCATTGCTCATTATTATTGCCCTTATGCTACATAGAGGAGCCAGGGTATTAGTTGGTGGGCATTGCTCATAATAATTGCCCTTATGTTACATAGAGGTGCCAGGGTATTAGTTGGTGGGCATTGCTCATAATTATTGCCCTTATGTTACATTGAGAAGCCAGGGTATTAGTTGGTGGGCATTGCTCATAATTATTGCCCTTATGTTACATAGAGGTGCCAGTGTATTCGTTGGGGGACATTGCTCATAATTTTTCTAGTTTTAAGTTTCTTTCCATGAAATATTTTTCTTGTATCTATCTTTCTCTATTTATATTGTGTCCTTAAGTTGATGATACTTTTTAACTATGAGCAGCTGTATGGATTGTTAACACTCATCATGGTAGCATTGAAGAACAGATAGAAAAAGGAATCTCTAAGGACTCTGTAACAAAGGTCAAAGTAAACCCTCCTCATTAAAGGGCAGGCACAGGAATTTACAAGCAAAATAAATGTTCTTAATAGTTTGAAGATTGAGGGTGTTTCTGCATGGAGCACCTGAGTGCACCCATGGTTTTTATTGGGTTTGGGTCACTTTCTGTTTTTTTATTTTGGGGTTTTTTTGTTTTTGGTTTTTTTGTTGTTGTATAGGTTTGTCTAAATTCAGATTTGTAATTGGATCTTGTCATTCGGTTGATTTCCTTCTAATCGTCCCTTGATTTTTGGATCTTGTTGTTGGGTCAGTTTCCTTGCTATTTTCCTTCAGACTGTATAATGTATAATTATTTTTCAGTATACACAAATTGCTAGTTCATATAATTTCTGCAATTTGGAAAATCTACAGGATTTTGTGTCTACAGTACACAACATATAGTTATGGAGTATTTTTGGAGAAAATTGTGTTATAATGAGACCAATCTTCATTAAAATGTGTTTAGACTAATTGATGTAGCACAAATTTCCAGTGTTGAGTTCATTGGCCCCAGGAAACACTTGATGTTTTTATCAGCAATGACAGGTGTTTATATGATGTTCTGTAACAAAGCCAATCATTGTGGTAAACAAGAGGCCCTTATAGACAGGGAGATAATCCTGGATTATGACCGGCAATGACCTCCATATTGATCTTTTTATGATCAAGTAAATCAAACAATACCTACCATAATTAGAGTTCAAAGTTCAAGGACACAGTTACAGTCATGGCTAACAAAAGTTAATAAAAGATTTGTATTTGTTTGAATTGTGTTTAATGCCATTTCAATTTTTCATCTATATCATGTCATCCAGTTTTTATTGTGGAAGGAAGCTGGAGTACCCGAAGAAAACCCCAGAACTTCCATAAGAAAACTAACAATCCTTGCCAATTAAGATTGAAGTCGAGCACACCTTGCCCACAGTGACACTCAAACCCCAACCTCAGTGTTTACATGCACATGATCAGCCAATCAACAAAAGCACAACAGTATCCAGGTGGTGTTGTATTCTGTAGACCATAGTGCCATTGGTGCTTTATTGGGAAAGTTGATCTAGAAAATGTATTCTGTGAATGCCCCCCCCACCACTGCCCCCAATCCCTCTTTTCACCCTAATCATTTCCAAGAAGATATTCAAGACCACATTCCAATCAAAGTAATACACTCAAACAATATGTAATTTCATTATTTAATATTAAAAATATATTTTCTAATAATTGTTGTATGAGGAGATATTTTAAGCAATAGAATTACTTTATAATGAAATTGCCTGCTGTCGCTCTGATGTTTAGTACTTGATCCTTGTCGTGTTCAGCAGTTTAGAGAGAAATTTCCATGTATATTATTATTAAAATGCTTTCTGTTGTTGAGAGGTAGACATGGGCTACTAGCTTCCACTTGCTTCCCCACTTATTCTACCGAGAGGTACACATGGGGTTACCAGCTTCCACTTGCTTCCCCACTAATTCTACTGAGAGGTAAACATGGGGTTACCAGCTTCCACCTGCTTCCCCACTAATTCTACTGAGAGGTACACATGAGGTTACTAGCTTTCACTTGCTTCCCCACTAATTCTACTGAGAGGTACACATGGGGTTACCAGCTTCCACTTGCTTCCCCACTAATTCTACCGAAAGTACACATGGGGGTACTAGCTTCCACTTGCTTCCCCACTTATTCTACCGAGAGGTACACATTGGGTTACCAGCTTCCACTTGCTTCCCCACTAATTCTACTGAGAGGTACACATGGGGTTACCAGCTTCCACCTGCTTCCCCATTAATTCTACTGAGAGGTACACATGGGGTTATTAGCTTTCACTTGCTTCCCCACTAATTCTACCGAGAAGTACACATGGGGTTACCAGCTTCCACTTGCTTCCCCACTAATTCTACTGAGAGGTACACATGGGGTTACTAGCTTCCACTTGCTTCCCTACTAAATCTGCTGAGAGGTACAGATGGGGCTACTAGCTAACACTTGCTTCCCCACAAATTCTACTGAGAGGTACACATGGGGTTATCAGCTTCCACTTGCTTCCCCACTAATTCTACTGAGAGGTACACATGGGGTTATCAGCTTCCACTTGCTTCCCCACTAATTCTACTGAGAGGTACACATGGGGTTATCAGCTTCTACTTGCTTCCCCACTAATTCTACTGAGAGGTACACATGGGGTTATCAGCTTCCACTTGCTTCCCCACTAATTCTACTTAATTCTGCCTGGTTGAATATAACCAAAAACAACCTCTGTACTTATTGTTTATTGTTAATTGTATTTGTTTTTTGTAATTATTGTTGTCATAAATTTTGTGTGGGCTTTAAAATGATGTGATATCACATGGTGATAAGAAGTCAATAGGTTTTTGCTTAGCATAATTTACAAATTTAATCATTAATCAACTTTTCTTTGAATATAGGCATAATTTTTGTTGATAATACAATACCACATTCAAATATTTTACAAGTTCCTTGAAATCAACCTTTCCACAAAATGTCAGTAACCTATTTTCTAACATGCACATCTCAAAATCTTGAAATGATGAGGTACAAGGACAAAGGTCCATGAAATTAGTCTTTCACCTAAAAGTCTGCATTTTAGTGGGGTTCGTGTTGCCCAATTTGTTTATTTTTGTGTTTTTTTTGAGTGACTGTTTGTTTGGTTATTAGGGCCCGGCCTCTTTGTGCCAGATGCCCTATAGTGATCAATCTGTCCATCCGTAACTAATCCTGTCCGGGCTGTAACTTTTTTATCTTTTGAGGTAGGGTTTTGATATTTGGAATGAGGGTAGATAATATCAAGGCGATTTGTTGCATACCGTGGTTGATCACCTTTGACCTTGAACTTTGACCTTAAGGTCACATTATTGCTTTCTACATGACAAATTCATGTCCAGGCTGTAACTCTTTATCTTTTGGGGTAGGCTTTGGTTTTTGGAATGTTGGTAGAAAATATCAAGGTGATGTGTCGTATACTGTGGTTGATCACCTTTGACCTTGAACTTTGACCTTGAGGTCACATTATTGCTTTCTGAATGACAAAATCATGTCTGGGCTGTAACTTTTTTATTTTTTGAGGTAGGCTTTTTATTTTTGGAGTGTTGGTAGATAATATTGTGTTCCATACAATGGTTGATCACCTTTGACCTTGAACCTTGACCTTATGGTCACATTATTGCTTTCTGCATGAAAATTGTATGTCCGGGCTGTAACTTTTTTATCTTTTGAGGTAGGCTTTGGATTTTTGGAATGTTGGTAGATAACATCAAGTTGATGTGTCTTATACCATGCTTGTTGACCTTTGACCTTGAACTTTGACCTTAAGGTCACATTATTGCTTTCTGAATGACAAATTCATGTCTGGCCTGTAACTTTTTTATCTTTGGAGGTAGGCTTTTGATATTTGGAATGTGGATAGATAATATCAAGGTTTATGACCTTTGATCTTGATCTTAAGGTCGGCGGGGTCCACAGAGATGGGTACCATCTGACTGATATCTGGTTGACTCCTCTTTTGTTTTGTCTGTCCTTGACTTACTGCTGAATACTGCTCAGGTATCTTTGATTCTTTTTTTATTCTAGCATAAGCATCTTGAAACTTAAAAGTGTTTTGAGGAATATGAGTCTGTGAGGACTATTGGTTTGATTGTTTTGGTTGAATGATGTTTCACAATTTTTCAGCTATATCATGGCATCCAATTTTTATTGGGGGGGAAGAAGCCAGAGTACCAGGAGAAAACCCCCGACCTTCTGTAGGAAAACTAGCAATCCTTGTCAATTAAGATTAGAGTCGAGTACACACTGCCCACTGATAGAAGCAGTGTTGACAGACCACGTGATTAATAGTAGATGAACTACTCAGGACTATTGGTGACTGGCTTTCTCTGTACAGGGTAATAATGGTCAATTAATCTATTAAAGGTTAAAAGGTCACAACCTATATGGTAAGAAAAATCCCATCTTACATCATCTATAAGAAAAACAACAAATTGCTCATTACAGAGTTATCACAATGGCTGTTTACATTGTCTTTTTAATATTATGGAAGTCCAACCATGGGTATTAGGTTGTTGTCTTAGGATGTTATAAACTCCCACAAGTCAAGAAGTATGGAAGTAATTAATGTAGAGTATTTTTTCTTGTTGAATTTTAAAACTGATGGTAGATATTTGCCTCAATTTTTATATGGCAGATGTAAATTTCAGTAAAATCCCTTGTTTGTTGTTGTATATACAGATGATAAACAGACTACAACATATATTTTAAGATCAAAGGAAGCTACGAAAATCTTGTATAGATTTTACATCTTGTGTAGAGGGTTTTGCAATTATATAACGAGCTATACTTTTCTGTTAAATTTATTGTTGGTATCGTTGATGGACTTCTGAAATCTGGATTTATCCCAATTTACATTCATGTTCGGTTTAGCATGTAAAGTTTCAAAAATCTGCATCATTTAAGTTGTTTATTTGCCAAAGTTAAGAGTTTCTATGTCAAAAGGCTGCTTTAATCCCATTATAAGCCTAATTTTAAAAAGACAGACCAACATACCACACAGACAGTTAGACCTATGGACCACATTCATTAACTTGGTCCAGATATACCTATGGCCCACACAGGCTTATAGTCCAGATAGACATACCAAACACTTACTTATAGTCAAGAAAGACATTTGGTAGAACAGACTAACAGTCCAGATAAACCTATGGCACACACATGCTTATAGTCCAGATAAACCTATGGCACACACATGATTATAGTCCAGATAGACATATGGTCCACATACTTACAGTCCAGATAGACCTATGGTCCATAGACTTACAGTCCAGATAAATCTATGGCACACACATGCTTATAGTCCAGATAGACCTGTGGTCCACAGACTTACAGTCCAGATAGATCTATGGTCCACAGACTTGCAGTCCAGATAAATCTATGGCACACACATGCTTATAGTCCAGATAGACCTATGGTCCACTGACTTATAGTCCAGTTAAACCTATGGTCCACAGACTTACAGTCCAGATAGACCTATGGTCCACACATGCTTATAGTCCTAATAGACCTATGGTCCACAGACTTACAGTCCAGATAGACCTATGGTCCACACATGCTTATAGTCCTGATAGACCTATGGTCCACAGACTTGCAGTCCACATGCTTATAGTCCAGATAGACCTTTGGTCCACACATGCTTATAGTCCTGATAAACCTATGGTCCACAGACTTACAGTCCAGATAGACTTATGGTCCACACATGCTTATAGTCCTGATAGACTTATGGTCCACAGACTTACAGTCCACATGCTTATAGTTCAGATAGACATATGGCCCACACATGCATACTTATAGTCTAGAAAGACACCTGTTAGAACAGACTTAAAGTCTAGATAGATTTTATTTTCCGTGGTGAGGGGGTTGTAGACCATCTATTTCAAATTTTCAAATATGCTTTAAATATTTTTTAAACAAAACAGTGTATTAAAAAAGTTCGAATAAACTGTTTAAACATAATTGTACAAGTAGGGATAAAATAGTGATTTCACCCCATTGACTCAAACACTAGTATAGCCCATGTCAGGTAAAATAATTGATTATTTTCCCTCTCAGGTTTTTTTCTGCCAAAATGTCACTTGTAGTAACTTTTATGATCAGTCGCCAAACATATAAGATTTAACTCATGATTTTGTGGTACTTGTGATCATTATATTCACTCATGTCACAAAACCCATCAGATCAAACTTGTCCAATCAGTTGTGTTTGCAGCACTCGTGATCATATTTTCCATTCAATTGATTGTCCTATATTTATTTATTTAAAGGTATATAAAAATACATTTTGTGTGAAAGTTTGGTCCTAAACGAAAAGTAAATTTACTAACTCAGTAATAGGAAAATTAGCAAAAATAAATGTTAGAATTTTAATTACATCATAAAAGCAAATTGTTGGCATGTTATTGCTAGAAGGGCACAATGATATCGTAGATAACATCTGTTTTCTGGAACAAAAATAAACCTACTTATTGTTTGTGTATATTTTTACAGTAGGTGGTTATGTTATACTGAAGTAGACAATTTTAAATAGTCGCTATAAATAATTTTTCATAAGAAAAAACAAACTCTATCCAATGCAGTGTGCTGTATTTTGTAGGTAGGTATTTCTTTAGTCCATTTGATGTACCACCAACAAAAGTTGGAAGACAAAGATTTTTGGGTCTTTTCGTTGGTCGTTCATTTGTCTGTCAGTCCCACCTCCATGTTAAAGCTAATTTTTTTTTTTATTTATAAGATGACTTACTTCTTCCGTAAATGGCTGATTTTCTGGTACAGATGACCCAGTACTGTACAGATGAGCTCATGTGCACACATCTGTACTGCTGCATCATCCAATCAAAAGGCCAGAACAAGAACGTTGTTATGGAAGCCTAACAACGTTCTTGTTTCTGGCTTTCCGATTGTCAGAGACAATGGAGTCTAAAACAATGGAGAGTCTATAGGCTATAGTGATGTGAAAGTTGTTGGTTTACAGAAGAAATAGGAACTTTCATGTGCCTTTGGGAAAGCATGTGTGATCTTTCATGCGTGATAAAAAATTTGTATGTCTTTTGGCTCGTTCCGCTGGGCTCCACTCTGGAAAAGACATAAAATTTCTATCATTCATGAAAGATCAACCGGTCTTTCCCAAAAACGTATGGAAGAACCTATTAATCTTCATGAATCTTGATACATTTTAACAAAATGATGATATCGCTCCACAGGCAAAATTGTATAGGGCTGTTCCCATTATTTCATTTCATGCTTAAATAAATTTAGGAAAAGTGTGGGGGGGGGGGGGGTACCAATATGTCCCAAGCAGGATGTAAGTGTTTCCATAACATTTTTTGTCCAGTAGCAGTGCAGAATCATTCTTAAGAGGTACATTTGTTTGGCTTATTCTATGTAATTTACACCTCTCACAATTCAGATCACTTAACCTTCCCAGGAAGGTTGAACCAATGTTAAAGTTTTGCACTGGCTATTATGAAATAGTTCAAAGAATTTTTTCCCATTTCCTGACTAAAGAAGTTAGTCATTTATCAGCATATTTTCAGGATATAGTTCTTTTTGAGTTTCAACTCCTCTTAAAGTTTTCAACACTTACCCATAAAATTCTTCCAAATGCAATCCAACTATTTTGACAAGGGATATGGTCTTAATTTTTCACTACAGAGCATTATACCATATCCTCACAAAACTGTTCAACAAAAACTCTGGTTGAACATAATATATGGTTTGATTCATTGAAAAAGAAATCAGATTTATTGGAAATTAAAATGATTTGAATTGTGTTCTATTTATTGAAATCAAAGATTAATGAGTTCTGGTGTAATACTATATGTATTTCAAGGCAGGGGTTAATGGCTTTTGTTTAATTAATGGATGTCATCTTGTACAGGGAAAATAACATCATTGCCAGAATTACTGAACAGCCATTAAACACAATGGCATGAAAATTAAACAAACTTATGAGCATATGGTAAATGATTACATGATTTCTACTGCTGATTGTCAGTGCTTAATTCATAGGTCAAATCGAGTTATCTCCCTTATATGCATGTGTGTACATCTGTCATCTTGGTTGTGTATAGAAAATGGTTCATTGGCTAAGTGAAGATATGATTGATTGGGTGGTTGGTTGATGGATGGATGGATGGATGGATGGATGGATGGATGGATGGATGGATGGATGGATGGATGGATGGATGGATGGATGGGATGATGGATGGATGGATGGATGGATGGATGGATGGATGGATGGATGGATGGATGGATGGATGGATGGATGGATGGATGGATGGATGGATGGATGGATGGATGGATGGATGGATGGATGGATGGATGGATGGATGGATGGATGGATGGATGGATGGATGGATGGATGGATGGATGGATGGATGGATGGATGGATGGATGGATGGATGGATGGATGGATGGATGGATGGATGGATGGATGGATGGATGGATGGATGGATGGATGGATGGATGGATGGATGGATGGATGGATGGATGGATGGATGGATGGATGGATGGATGGATGGATGGATGGATGGATGGATGGATGGATGGATGGATGGATGGATGGATGGATGGATGGATGGATGGATGGATGGATGGATGGATGGATGGATGGATGGATGGATGGATGGATGGATGGATGGATGGATGGATGGATGGATGGATGGATGGATGGATGGATGGATGGATGGATGGATGGATGGATGGATGGATGGATGGATGGATGGATGGATGGATGGATGGATGGATGGATGGATGGATGGATGGATGGATGGATGGATGGATGGATGGATGGATGGATGGATGGATGGATGGATGGATGGATGGATGGATGGATGGATGGATGGATGGATGGATGGATGGATGGATGGATGGATGGATGGATGGATGGATGGATGGATGGATGGATGGATGGATGGATGGATGGATGGATGGATGGATGGATGGATGGATGGATGGATGGATGGATGGATGGAGGGAGGGAGGGAGGGAGGGAGGGAGGGAGGGAGGGAGGGAGGGGAGGGGATGGGATGGGATGGGATGATTTGTGAACTGGATACTGGATGTCTTAATTTCTATGTCAACTGTGTCCCTGAAGTCTTAATGTTTGTTATCTGGATCCCTGTCTTTATTTTTGTCAATTAAATCCCTGAAGTCTTAATTTTTGTCAACTGGATCCCTGAAGTCTTAACTTTTGTCAACTGGATCCTTGAAGTCTTAACTTTTGTCAACTGAATCCCTGAAGTCTTAACTTTTGTCAACTGGATCCCTGAAGTCTTAATTTTTTTTATCTGGATCCCTTATGTCTTAATTATTTGTCAACTGTATCCCATTAGTGTTTTGTAGATGAAAACCATGACTTATTAATGGGAAAAGCATTAAAAAGCATTCCAATTTTTATTAACTCAATATGTTTTTAGTTGTGTACTGGGCTGGGTGTTAACCAAACACATTTGATCAGAACTGGTATGGCAAAAAGATTAGATTTTTCATTTTCTATTTAACCTTGCATTTCGCTTAACATTCTTGGAAAGAGGTTGTTTGGGGTTTTTTTTTTCAAGAAAATATGCAAACTATTCAGAAGTTATGAAAATAAGTAGAACAGAAAAATTAATGTGCAAAAAAGTGATGAATTTTAGTGCGTGCATATAAATTTGGATTATATGTGTTCAGATTAATGGCAAAGATTGGATTTTGATGTATTATATATAGCCAAAAACATCATAACAAAGTGATTCTACTAAGAACTTTGGGGAATTAAAATCATATAGAATTGGAAGGCAATTTGATTTTATGTGTCTAATGTGTAAAAAAACATCAAAGGACATATTTGATGAATTTTTTCACTAGATAAACATGAATAATAAACAATAAACAGACCTTTCAGTTTTCTTTTGGATGGTATAAAATAGGAAAAGTTATATTTAGATTTATATTTAAAAATTGATGTAACTAAATATACTATGATGGAGAGAAGGGGATGGGTAAAACAAGCTGGTACAAATAAATCTTATATTTTCACATATGTACAAATATTGTATGTAAAGCATCACATTTTCCATGTTTTCTTGCATATCTTATGCACAAGAAAGTAATTGAAGATAATAAGGAAATACCAAACACTATGGAAACTGTATAAAAGGACAATCCACAAATCAAAGTCTGAGGGACCGGCAAACTCCATAACCCACAACCAAATATATAGTAACAGCAATGGTCCTGATTTGGTACAGACATTTCATAAGAAATGGTGGATTAAACCAGGTTTTATGGCATGTCAAATCTCATAGTAGCACAATCTCTGTAGCACAATCTCTGTAAAATATTCTGATTTTGAAAATGTTGTATTTTATTTCAGCCTGATGTAACAGTCGTCATAGAGAACTACTCTGCAGCCAACAACTCAGAAATCACAGTTCTAAAGGGTCAGCAAGTCGAAGTGATAGACCCTACCCCTGGGGAACCCAACTGGTGTATGGTCCGAGCCATCAACTGTGAGGATGGCGAGCCATGTCAGGGACTTGTTCCTATAGCATCGCTTAAACCCATACCAATGTTACGTGGCTGCAGAAACAGTATGGATGTTGATGGTAATGTTTGTTGTTGAGTTGTCTCCCCTCTTATAAGCCCTTGTTTGTTGTTGAGTTGTCTCCCCTCTTATATGCCCCTGTTGTTGAGTTGTCTCCCCTCTTATATGCCCCTGTTTGTTGTTGAGTTGTCTCCCCTCTTATATGCCCCTGTTGTTGAGTTGTCTCCCCTCTTATATGCCCCTGTTGTTGAGTTGTCTCCCCTCTTATATGCCCCTGTTGTTGAGTTGTCTCCCCTCTTATATGCCCCTGTTTGTTGTTGAGTTGTCTCCCCTCTTTTCAGCCCCATTTTACCAGATGTCAAGGCATTTTTAGTTTAACTTGTCTCTGAACAATTAACTATCAAAATTTACTTATCACAAATGAACACATAAACTGTCTGAAAATCTTGGTTATGTTTACAGCTAATATCGACAAGCTCTGATTATCCGTGCATTTTCTTGGTCTAGAACAAGATTTGTACTGGTCCCTTCACAGCCTATAATTATGGCTCTGCATGCATAGTGTTGAATTAGTTTAATTGCCAGTTTTCCTACCTAAGGTCAAGGGTTTTCTTCTGGTACCCCATAAAAACTGAATGCCGTGATATTGATGAAAAATTGCTGAAAGTGGTGTTAAACACCTTTAAACAAAAACCAAAAACAACAATCTTATCAGGAAAGAACGACTGTGCAGTATTTTATGGGGGTGTAGTCATGCCTGCAGTATAGTTATATTTGTTTGATTGGGGTTTAATGCCACTTTCAGATATTTTTCAAGCTGTATCTTGGTGTCTACTTTTTATTGAGGAAGAAGGTAGAGTTCCAGTTAAAACCCGCGACCTTTGGCATGAAAGCTTGCAATTTTTGTAAATTCAGTTGGAGTTAAGCACACCCTGCCCTCACTAGGGCTGAAATCTGAAACCTGAGTGATAAATAATTGATGACTAACTTGCCAGTTCTAAAAATTATGTCTGAGAAATTATGTATATTGCCAATTTATTTACACCATATATTCCCTATTTTCGGAATACAAGAGTTACTTCCCATTTGCAAGAGTTGTCTTTCATAACAGCAGGTATCTAATATTGAACAGATAGGGAAAAAATCATGTTTTTATTTTTTTTTAAATAATGTCTGTGGACTGACTCTTCCAGTGCACCTAAAAAAACTGCAGAATTAGTTTGCATATCATGATAAATGTTACCGGATGCTTTACTATATGTGAATAAAAAAAATATTGTAGAAAAACTACTTTTTACCCACAATAGGTACTATAAAGTACCTGCTCTAAAGGACAGATAACTTTGCAAATGGGAGATAAATCTTGTTTACCGCAAGTAGGGAATAGCTTGATTATTTATTTCACAGTCCAACTTTATTATTTTGTAATTTCAGTTTTCTTATTTAAAATGAAGTTAACAAAAAAAATGCAGAACACCATGCAAAGTTTATAAAAAGACAATCTACAAATTAAAGTCCATGACACCGACCAACTTGAGAAATTAAAAGAAAATTTAAAAAAAACCGAGTTATTTATTGTTAAATATATTATGTGTACAATTGATTTTTTCAGAAGCATTTGGAGATGAGCAAAATAACATCTCAGCCAATCCAGAAACGCTTGCCAACAAACGGAAAAGCAGTTTCAGGTATTGTAAGCTATGCAAGATTTCTGGAGTTTCTTTAAATTTTCTGCTTCCCGTAAGCCATGATGTACAAGGTGGAGATAATCCAAACAAATTCCACAATTAATTACTTAGAGTTCTTAAGGTAGTCATGTACTATTGATCACATGGTCTGTCACACTGAGATTGCAGGTTTGAGTCTCATTGTGGGTTTCGATGAACTTAAATCTTAATGGACAAGTATTGCCAGTTTTCTTACTAAAGATATATGATTTTCCCAATATAAAACAATAAAAACTGGAAGCTATGATATAGCTGAAAAATTGTTGAAAGTGGCATAAAACATCATTTTAACAAACAAAATAAATCTAATTTTTTGTTTCTTTGACAAAAATACATAAAGAACTTATGTATAATTACTCTTATTTAAATATCTTGTCTTTTGATTATGCTGTTTATTTTATGAGCTTATCTTTTACTGGAAGTCTTAAGAACTGTTTGTATGACAATACCAAATTTAATTAATACTGAAATTGGAAAAAACAATTCCTTTCGGTCAGTTTAGTAAGTACATTGGCTGTGCTTTGAAGTCATTAACTGTGTTGTCTAATTATCTGTTATGGACTGTTTAAGAGGGAACTGTTTTCCTATACCACTCAAGACACGGTACTGTTCCCTTTATGAGAATTTAGTGTAGAACCCCATAGTTCCTTTCACTAGGAATAGTTTCCCATTGCTCAGATAAAGCCGATACTGTTAAAACAGGCAAATAATCAGTGAAAAATGTTGATATAAATGTGTTATATTGGTGCAGAAAGCACAACAATATCTACAACTGATCTCCAGACCCGAGTTTATGAGTGGACCATATTTTGGAACACTGTACTAAATATGGCTACTTCCATGGGTTTTTATTTGCACAAATCTTTTAATATGGCACCATGTAGTCAATACGGGATCTATGCATTTGCTAATAAACTTTTCTGATCCAAAATATGACTGAAGTAAATTAGTGTCAAGGATATTAATAACCATTACATTTAATTCTGTTTTTGGATACATTCGTGTTATGCATGAGTTATTCCCCTTTTGGGAGGTTATTTCTCCTAATGTGTTTGGTAATTTCTAAAATTTATAGTCAAAATACAATGACCTGTCAGGTATTTTCTACCTATTGGTCAACTAATTCTTAATACAGATAACAGCTGTTTAGAAATCTGCTTCATTCTGTTTTCTTTAAAGCTCTTCATCAGTGATAGCTTGGACATTTAAATTGCAGCTACTCATGTGTGAATGGTAACTTTAAACTTCTAACTTGTTCCATCTACATTGTACTCTATGACTATCTTCCAGATTAGAAGTTTGAAGTTACCTGAGTCATGCATGAATAGCTGAGGTGCCTCGGGTTTGGGTGGTTAATGTAGTTCGTCTACTAGTGATCATGTGGTTTGTCAACACTGAGGTTGCGGGTTCGAGTCTCACTGCAGGCAGAGTGTACTCGATTCTAATCTTAATTGACAAGGTTTGCCAGTTTTCCGACTACAGGTCGGGGGTTTTCTCTGGGTACTCTTGCTTCTTCCCCCAATAAAAACTGGATGCAATGAAATAGCTGAAAAATTGCTGAAAGTGGCGGTAAACACCAAACAAACAAAACAAACATGAAATTTAAATGTCCAGCTCTTTCTGATTAATAAAGAAAACAGATTGAAGCAGTTTTCTAAACAGCTGTTATCTATTTTTGGAATTGATTGAGCAAATGGTGGAAAATACCTGATCAGTTTTCCTGGGTGTACTCCAGGTACTCCGGCCTCCTCCCCCAATAAAAACTGGATGCCATGATATAGCTGAAAAATTGCTGAAAGTGGCATTAAACAATATTCAAACAAACATATTGTTTGACTTTGATAGCCAGCACTAGTAACAGTTTTATCTGGGTGTAAAAAATTCATAATAACATGATATTCTTTATAACAAAATATCTATCCAAGAAAGACAACTCATAAAATTGAAAAAGGAGATTATGCAGGAAAAAAACACATAAGAATAGTTCAAATATAATATATAATGTACAAATAGGAGATAATCCAAACAAATCTCTATGCAATAAGGGTGCAATATAAGGTTTTCTGCATTAAAATATTATCAATAGAGGTCGTGGTCCTGTCTTATCAAATAAAAACATGTGTGACATTTTTTACAGATCCAAATGCAATGTAAATGTTATACATATATTTAATTTGTGTCCTGCATTTTCAGTTTCATGGCAATTTGATAAGATTTTTATAAAATCATCGATAAAAATCAGCTGTTTCATATGAGAAAATCTGACAAATCATTAGCATTTACCTACATTTGAAAAATTCTGACACTGTAATGCCTAACAGAACATCAATATGACATATATATTTGTTTATTTAAATAAGTTCCAAGTAGAAAAACTCTGGCAAAATACCTGTCATTCGCCTTGATTTCATACAATTTTGTTGACAACAAAGATGCCATTTTAATGCATTCGAAAGAGCTAAAGCTAGGAGTCAAATGGTCTTATAAGCAGTCTCAGGGTTTTACTACTATAACAAGGATGACACCATTTCTTTTCTAATATGGAGTAGGCATTGCCAAAATGCGAGCACAGACAATATAGTCCTTTATTATCAAAATTTAATGTGCATTTCATAATTGACGTAACTTCAGAACACCCTAAAAGTGCCTCTAAATTCCAGTGGTCACGTGACGTCTTTCTTTTGTAACGGTGACGTCACATGAAATGTAATTTGATTGTCAGTTTTTAAAGATCGATTTAGAGATTGCAAAAAAATAGTATGAAATTTTTGTTGTTAATTTTAAATATAACATTTATTTTTTATTGATGTCAACTTTATTTTCAAGTCTTTCTTAAAATTATTTTTAGTACTTTTCTTAATTCACTTTGTTACAGTTTTTTGACAATATCAACTTCCAGATGAAAAAAAAATCAATATCAGCATTACGCAGATTTTGATCACGTGATTTCATTTTTATCACATGACACATAATTGCCGTAGAGCTATGAAACTTTCTACTGACACTTCAAAAATTTGTTGAATTTCATTTATCATAGATGTGAGTAAACTGCAACTGGACCATACTGCTATATTAAGAAATTTCACAGGGTGACATTAAAAACTAAGCTACAAAACCGTGTCTTGCTACCGTAATCAATAAAAGACAGAATTACAAATCACCAAAGGGAGATAATCCAAACAAATCTTACAGTGTAAATATAAGATGGAATAACAAAATCACCGAAGGGGAGATAATCCAAACAAATCTCACAATGCAATAAATCCCTACAAGACACAATGACAAATTACCAAAAATTGACAATAGCCAATTAATTTACATAAGTAAAAGTGTAGAAGTCACATACAAAAAAGGGGAAAGGATTTAAATGGATAAAATTTCCCAAACCATCCCAACCCAACACCCCAAAAATAAAACAATAGAAGAGTATATATATAATTGGTAATTCATGCTGAACCATTAATATTTCTCGTTATACGAATCAAAATTTGTCACCACCCATCGTAACAAGCCAAAAAACGTACCAATTTTCCGTGTATGTTTACCTCGCGAAATTGCCGTAGTTTCAGGCGATGTTGCATTTTTATGCTTTAAGTATCTAAATAAACGAAAGTCAAAACGATATATTTTTCTTCATTTTATGTGTTCCTTAAACAATGGAAGATGTGATCAAGTCAGTGTGTTTTAGCAGAAGTTTTTTGAGTGACAAATAAAACCTTTTAGCTCGTATGGTCGATCTTATGTTCCTTATGTAGATCCAAAAAGGTGCAAATTGAAATCAGCAATTATTTTTTAACATTTGTTCAGCGTTTTGAAATACTGTTTTTTAATTTGATAGAGCTAATTTTCCAAGGTAAATTTTGACCAAAATTAGAACGGGTGTAACTTGGAGCAAGCGATTATTGTCCATTTGAAAACCTTGGGGTAATGTCGTTTGCAGTTTAGGCGCAAATACCATAGAACGTCACGAAAGCTGGCGATCTTTTGTAAACATCGTAAGACACTTGAAAACAAAAAGTGTCAGATTGCGTAGCAAAAGTCAAGTACATGTAAACAACAAGCATACTATGGAATATGTACAGTGGAAATTTTTTATTGGATTTTTGTAATAAAAAGTTACAATATCGCATATTGAATATTAATTTTAAAAAATGCAAGCAGAAAAGCACTCCATGTGATTGTGTCTTTTAGTATAAGCTATTAACACACTGTTTGAATTTAAATCAAACTAGTTGACATGCATTCTGATTATAAAGATATATGTTGCCTCATACAGTCTTACAATTTTTTGTTTGTTTGAATCCGGGGGATTTATAAAAATTGATTTACATGCGCTTTTGAATAATACAGGGTCGATCTTGTTATAGTGTGTGGGACTCAATATAACAAAATCGACCCAGTATCATTCAAAGCACATGCAAATCGATTTGCACAGATCCCTGTGTCGTAATTGTTTAATGCCACTTTCAGCAATTTTTCAACTATATTTGGACGTCCTGTTTTTATTGGAGGAGAAAGCCAGATTGTAGGAGTCTTTTAATAATTGTCAATCAAGATTGAAGTTGAGCACACCCTGGCAGCAGTAAGATTCAAACAAGTGCTGTCATGCATTCGATCAATAGTAGATGAATACTACCTTAACCACTCGGCAACTGAAGCCCTGGAGTATTACATAAATAAACTATTTTAGTTTTGAATGTTTAGAAGCTTATGCCACCACATTTATAAGGAGACATTTACATATATATATATATATGTACATGTATTTGATGCAAGTTATATTCCAACCATATAACAGGTGCGATTTTTATGTCTGAAATGGGCAGCAGCAATTTTGTCCAATTTATTAATATATTTATAAAAGTTATGATAGAAACATCTTCAATTGTATCGTTGCACTGAATGGATTTTGATGCAATTTTGATGGACTCTTTGTCATATAGTGCTATTGTACAACTGATATTTTATATTTTGATTGGAATGATATTTAGGATTTCCCATAGCAAACATTGACTTGCCATTCTTTGATGTAGGGGATACCTATCTCTTATCCACAACTACTTGCACCACTGAGTGGGATTTGATGAAACTTTTGCAGAATCCTTTGTCATATGGTGGAATTGTGCACCTGGTATTTTCAGTTTGAGCAAAATGATTTTTGGAGTTTCCAACAGCAAAGCCCTGGACATTGCAATTGCCATTCAAGACATAGGGGAGCTGGGGCTATCAATTATGAAGATTTCAAAGTTTTTTCTAGTCTTTTTAATTTATATCTAATATGTTTCTAAATTTACCCGATTTATTTTACATTGGTTTGTTTTATTGCCTGTCAAACATGAGGCAGGAATCTCAAAGCAAAGCAACCTTTCCTTCGGTGCAGTCTGCACTTTGATATAAGTATGAAAATCATATTAAAGTACATTTATTGAAATTAAGCTGGAAATATGTCATGTCTTAAAACTGACCTAAAGAATGATTGGTTTCTTTAATGACTATAGAAATGCTACCCTTCTGAACACCTGGTTTTTCTAGAGTTTTTATAGAGGTTAATGTTTTTTTTCATGTTAAGTTTTTTTTTTAATTTAGTTTTTTTTTAGGATTGAGAGTCTAAGGTTAAACTGCTATTTGTCCCTTAGCTAAAAGAAAAAATAAATGCTCAGTCTTGAAAAGGGTAATGTTGTTCATGTACATATCATTGTATTTGCTTTGTTAGCTGATATCTTATTGGCCTGTTTAAATGGAGCAACCCAGGTTATACAACATAACCTGCATTGATCACATGACATTTTTCTTACGCTATTAAAATTTAAATAGTTCCATCATTTTAAATTTCTGGACAGGTTATACTATCGGTTTATACTCTATAACCGGGACCATGGTGGTGGTGTAAGGTGGTTAAGGCAGTCTACTATTGATCACGTGGTCTGTCAACATTGAGGTTGCAGGTTCACATCTCACTGTGGGCAGGGTGTACTTGACTCCTATCTTAATCCACAGGGATTGACAGTTTTCCTACTGAAGATTGGGGTTTTCTCCGGGTACTTCGGCTTCCTCCCCAAATAAAAACTGGATGCCATGATGTAGCTAAAAAAATGCTAAAAGTGGCATTAAACATCATGCAAACAAAGAGTATACTCTATAACCTGCTCAGAAATTTGAAGTATTCTTTGATTGTAAATGCATGTATGAAAATTAACAGTCACTTGCTTGAAGTATTGAATACATTATTGCTAATGACCCTCAACCACCTTAGCAAATCAGTTTTCTTTGAAAATGACAAATAAGAGACCCTGATATCTAACAGTCTAGTAAAACATTATTTTACAGGAAATGGTTAGCACCGGGTAGAAAGAAAAGCCAGACCAAGTTAGAAAAGCCACCGATATTTGATGAAATTGAAAAACGTGTGTTTATGGGGACCCTGGGCACCAGACCGGTAAGTGTTTTATTTTACAATACATTATGTTTTCATTTCCTGCCACACAAGCCTGGAGTACATACTCAATCCATACATCTGTGTTTATTGAATGAATTTCATGTAGTCCTATTCAGTCAACAGGTTACATATTTACTGTAGCAGAGCTGTAGTAGAGATTCTCTGTGGTCTGTGGGACCTTTAATTGGCCTGATCCCTTACGGCTGGCATGTTCTAAGTGGACATGACAATCCCCTTACCATTGGTCTGTGGAGCCTTAGTAGCTGAGTTCTGTAGAAATTAATGATTTCTGGCATATGTCCTCAATGGGTTTGTTAGTTCAACCTCCAGAAGATGTGCTCCTCCATCCCCTTATTGTTTGTGTGATTAAACTTTTCTTAGAATAGACAAGAGGCAGAGAAAAATTAACAGATTCATTTGATATGAAATTCACTACATTGATCTAAAAACAACTTCTAAGTATGATTGCTGCTTCATAAATGTGCTCTGTTGAGCAGGTTTGACTGTATCTTAGGTCTCTCAAGAAGTGAGCCAAGATTGTTTTCTTGTTTTGATATGCTTGAATAAACTTTATGCTTGATTAGGCACCAATTACCTATTACTGAACAAACAACAATGATTGAATTATCCATTACCAAATATTTCTCCTGCGTAATATGTACTAATATTGTTCTTAGTCAATCAAATTAATTTCAGCTGATGAAAAATAATTATCCACCAATTTTATATTGAATTGATCAATTTTAATCCAGTTGTATGACTCAATTTCTGATATGGTAGAATTTTTTAGCTTTGTACAATTTATTAAAATTTCATTTCATAAAAAATTAATATTTTTATGGTTTCTATTTTATTAATGTTTTATCTTATTTCATATTTTTCATACAATGTAAAGTATTAACATCAAGGGGAGTAACTCTGGATCACTTAATACATACACAGAGACCTGTGTTGATTCCATCAGTCTATTTTCATAACATATTACAGTTATCTACATGGCATTGATTTACTGTATATATTTGTGACATACCTACAGGTATTAAACTGTGTTATCATCTTCTGGCAGCCAGTTTAGTCTTTATAATGAATTTTTATCTACAGAATGCTAATATCTTGTCAGAAAGATAAGGTGCTATTTATTAATTATGAATCCATGTCCATAAATTTGAGCATGCTTTCTCATTCACATATCTTTTCATGGAAAATGTTAATTTCACATCAGTCAAATGGAAAATCTATTATCTTGTTAATTTCTGATGTAATGTTGTCAGTTTCGATGTTTTTTTATGTTGACATAATTGACAGCAGATGACATTTCCACTTTATATCAGTAAGTTATTGTTAAGAAATAGGGTACAAGTTATGATGTGTTTCACAATGTCTTCTGTAATACTGTAAAGAATTAGCTTGTATTCAAAATTTATATGTTTGAGCTTATGCCAACTTCCCAAGGATAAACTAATTTGACATACTTTTCCTTAACAAATGTCAAAAGCAGCTCCCTTTTAAAATTAAGGCAGTGCATGGAAAATTGAACTAGGCCAATTTAACAACACCATTTTATTATAGTTAGTTTAAAATAAAACCAGGTGAAGGTATTCATATTTTGAATAAGAATGACCCTAGGTTCCAAATCAACTGCAGACATCAGTAATCAATTTCCTAAACAACTTTTCATTTCACACCTGTGGGATTCTGTAAATTACTTGTGACTGTAAGTCATAGGCAGCCTAATTATATGGTTTATACAAACATAAAAAACTTCACAGCTTAAGTAATAGCTAGAGGTCATAACTGGACACCATTATACAATATGATATAGCTGAAAAATTGCTAAAATTGGCATTAAAACCCATTCTAACTTACAATAGTTAGTGGAAATTTAAGTCCACAGATCGTACATTATTTATAATTAACCCTTGTAGATTTAAATCTGCAACTCTATTAATATTTACATTGCAAAAATGTGTGTATTTTATTATACTCCTTCATCTGGAGGTAAATACCTCAACCATGGAATTCACGCATTGCTCTGTTCTGACTAGGGACATCGGTGGCCAAGTGGAATTCATGCATTTCTCTGTTCTGACTAGGGACCTCGGTAGACATGTGGTATTCACGCATTTCTCTGTTCTGACTAGGGACCTCGGTAGCCAAGTGTAATTCACTCATTTCTCTGTTCTGACTTGGGACCTTGGTGGCCAAGTGGAATTCACGCATTGCTCTGTTCTGAATAGGGACCTCGGTGGCCAAGTGGAATTGACACATTTCTCTGTTCTGACTAGGGACCTCGGTGGCCAAGTGGAATTCATGCATTTCTCTGTTCTGACTCGGGACCTGGGTGGCCAAGTGGAATTCACGTATTTCTCTGTTCTGACTAGGGTCCTCAGTCGCCAAGTGGAATTGACACATTTCTCTGTTATGACTAGGGACCTTGGTGGCCAAGTGGAATTCACGTATTTTTCTGTTCTAACTAGGGACCTTGGTGGCCAAGTGGAATTCACGTATTTCTCTGTTCTGACTAGGAACCTCGGTGGCCAATTGGAATTGACACATTTCTCATTTCTGACTAGGGACCTCGGTGGCCAAGTGGAATTCACGCATTTCTCTGTTCTGACTAGGGACCTAGGTGGCCAAATGGAATTCACGCATTTCTCTGTTCAGACCAGGGACCTCGGTGGCCATGTGGTATTAACGCATTTCTCTGTTCTGACTAGGGACCTCAGTGGCCAAGTGGAATTGACACATTTCTCTGTTCTGACTAGGGACCTTGGTGGCCAAGTGGAATTCACGCATTTCTCTGTTCTGACTAGGGACCTTGGTGGCCAAGTGAAATTCACGCATTTCTCTGTTCTGACTAGGGACCTCGGTAGCCAAGTGGAATTCACGCATTTCTCTGTTCTGGCTAGGGACCTCGGTGGCCATGTGGTATTCACGCATTTCTCTGTTCTGACTAGGGACCTCAGTGGCCAAGTGGAATTGACACATTTCTCTGTTCTGACTAGGGACCTTGGTGGCCAAGTGGAATTCACGCATTTCTCTGTTCTGACTAGGGACCTTGGTGGCCATGTGGTCTTCCCGCATTTCTCTGTTCTGACTAGGGACCTTGGTGGCCAAGTGGAATTCATGTATTTCTCTGTTCTGACTAGGGACCTTAGTAGCCATGTGAAATTCATGCATTTCTCTGTCTCAGTGGCCATGTGGAATTGACACATTTCTCTGTTCTGACTAGGGACCTCGGTGGCCAAGTGGAATTTACGCATTGCTCTGTTCTGACTAGGGACCTGGGTGGCCAAGTGGAATTCACGTATATTTCTCTGTTCTGACTAGGGACCTCAGTCGCCAAGTGGAATTGACACATTTCTCTGTTATGACTAGGGACCTTGGTGGCCAAGTGGAATTCACGTATTTCTCTGTTATGACTAGGGACCTTGGTGGCCAAGTGGAATTAACGCATTTCTCTGTTCTGACTAGGAACCTCGGTGGCCAAGTGGAATTGACACATTTCTCATTTCTGACTAGGAATCTCGGTGGCCAAGTGGAATTAACGCATTTCTCTGTTCTGACTAGGGACCTCGGTGGCCATGTGGTATTCACGCATTTCTCTGTTCTGACTAGGGACCTCAGTGGCTAAGTGGAATTGACACATTTCTCTGTTCTGACTAGGGACCTTGGTGGCCAAGTGGAATTCACGCATTTCTCTGTTCTGACTAGGGACCTTGGTGGCCAAGTGGAATTCACGCATTTCTCTGTTCTGACTAGAGACCTCGGTAGCCAAGTGAAATTCACGCATTTCTCTGTTCTGACTAGGGACCTCTGTGGCCGTGTGGTATTCAGGCATTTCTCTGTTCTGACTAGGGACCTTGGTGGCCAAGTGGAATTGACACATTTCTCTGTTCTGACTAGGGACCTTGGTGGCCAAGTGGAATTCACGCATTTCTCTGTTCTGACTAGGGACCTTGGTGGCCAAGCGGAATTCACGCATTTCTCTGTTCTGACTAGGGACCTCGGTAGCCAAGTGGAATTCACGCATTTCTCTGTTCTGACTAGGGACTTCGGTGGCTATGTGGTATTCACGCATTTCTCTGTTCTGACTAGGGACCTCTTGGCCAAGTGGAATTGACACAATTCTCTGTTCTGACTAGGGACCTTGGGGGCCAAGTGGAATTCACGCATTTCTCTGTTATGACTAGGGACCTAGGTGGCCATGTGGTCTTCCCGCATTTCTCTGTTCTGACTAGGGACCTTGGTGGCCAAATGGAATTCACGTATTTCTCTGTTCTGACTAGGGACCTTAGTAGCCATGTGAAATTCATGCATTTCTCTGTTCTGACTACGGACCTCAGTGGCCATGTGGAATTGACACATATCTCTGTTCTGACTAGGGACCTCGGTGGCCATGTGGAATTCACGCATTTCTTTGTTCTGACTAGGGACCTGGGTGGCAAAGTGGAATTCACGCATTGCTCTGTTCTGACTAGGGACCTCTGCTCTGTTCTGACTAGGGACCTCGGTGGCCAAGTGGAATTGACACATATCTCTGTTCTGACTATGGACCTCGTTGGCCAAGTGGAATTCATGCATTTCTCTTTTCTGACTCGGGACCTGGGTGGCCAAGTGGAATTCACGTATTTCTGTTCTGACTAGGGACCTCAGTCGCCAAGTGGAATTGACACATTTCTCTGTTATGACTAGGGACCTTGGTGGCCAAGTGGAATTCACTTATTTCTCTGTTCTGACTAGGGACCTTGGTGGCCAAGTAGAATTCATGTATTTCTCTGTTCTGACTAGGAACCTTGGTGGCCAAGTGGAATTGACACATTTCTCATTTCTGACTAGGGACCTCGGTGGCCAAGTGGAATTAAGGCATTTCTCTGTTCTGACTAGGGAGCTTGGTGGCCAAATGGAATTCACTCATTTCTCTGTTCTGACTAGGGACCTCGGTAGCCAAGTGGAATTCATGCATTTCTCTGTTCTGACTAGGGACCTCGGTGGCCATGTGGTATTCACGCATTTCTCTGTTCTGACTAGGGACCTCAGTGGCCAAGTGGAATTGTCACATTTCTCTGTTCTGACTAGGGTCCTTGATTGCCCAGTGGAATTCACGCATTTCTCTGTTCTGACTAGGGACCTCGGTGGCCATGTGGTCTTCACATATTTCTCTGTTCTGACTAGGGACCTCAGTAGCCATGTGAAATTCATGCATTTCTCTGTTCTGACTAGGGACCTCAGTGGCCATGTGGAATTGACACATTTCTCTGTTCTGACTAGGGACCTCGGTGGCCAAGTGGAATTCACGCATTTCTTTGTTCTGACTAGGGACCTGGGTGGCCAAGTGGAATTCATGCATTTCTCTGTTCTGACTAGGGACCTCGGTGGCCATGTGGTATTCCTGCAATTCTCTGTTCTGACTAGGGACTTCGGTGGGCAAGTGGAATTGACACATTTCTCTGTTCTGACTAGGGACCTCTGTGGCCATGTGGTTTATGTAGTTGATCATGTGTCTGTCAACACTGAGGTTGTGGGTTCGAGTCTCAATGTGGGCAGAGTTTGTTGATTCCAATCTTAATTGACAAGAATTTCCTGAAGTTCGTGGGTTTTCTACAGGAACATGGCTTCCTCCTCAAAACTTGGTGCCATGATATGTCTGAAAAGTGCTGAAAGTGGCGTTCATACACCATTCAGACAAACAAAAACAAAACACTGTCCTGACTAGGGCTGAACAAAGAATAATACAAAATCTGTTTGTGTGAAAAATGTCCAAATGTTTGGAAAATTTGCTCTGATTAAAGCAGGAATATATTGTTACATCCAGACTCTAATCTTAGTTGACAAGGATTGCTATAGGCATAACAGTAGTAAATGTGTACCAGTAACAAGTTACCAGATTGTGTACCCTACATTAAGTACAGTACTGAATACTTCGTTGTGTTCTGATTTGGTAAATAGTGGTTAGATGTGTACAATTTTTTAGCTGTAAGCTCCTGCATCAATTAAGTTTTAAAAAGTGGTAAAATTTTTCTCAGATCTTGCAAGATAAAATTTTGGTAATTTTTTTAAAAATGTAGTATTTTTACATTCACTGCATTAGAAATTGCATGTAAAAGTGGGAGCGTCTCAAAATGTTCTAACTAGCGAAAAAAGGAATTGGTCACGGATATATATGGCATATATTTTTTAAATGGAAAATGAAAGTTTATTAATTTCCTAGTCCAGGTAAATGCTGATCAATGTTAGAAAGGTATGCAAATCACAGAAATGTTAGTGTTTTCGACTATAGCAAAAGCATTTACTACTGTGCTACCTATATGTCAGATGATGTTTTGTGGATTTTTATTTCTGAGAGTAAATCAAGGTTATTTTTTGCATAGATTGTGGTATCTCTTGTTGAAACTAACTGAAGGCAGTACTCAAAAAGAAGGTATTGTCTAATGGACACTATAAAAACTGCTAAGTCAGCACTTTTTGCATTTTTCTATATACACATATTAAAAAACCACACACAATCACAGGAAAGTGTTCTCCTGTCTTTATTCCATTTGAACTTTCTTTCTGTATGGTCATCTTTACTTTTCGCAATGAATTGGGCATATTCATGGGCATAAAATTAAATTTTGAAAAAAAAATAGACCAAAAATAAGGTAAATTTTAAACCGCACTGATCAGTTTGAACTTTGGATCAATTTCTCCCAAAGTTTTGATATGACAATGAAAACCTTTGGCTGAAAACTAGATTTTGTCCCCAATTGCTGAACTTAGGGCCACAATTAAGCAAATTAATAGGAACAAGTTCAAATTTTTTTAAAAATTTTAGTCCAAAACAAGCAAAAATTAGCCAAAAATGGTAATTTATTGTCTATAAAAGTGATTATTATGCACATGATTTAACAAAACCTGTTCAATAGATGGTTTGAAAATGCATAATAAGGATCAAAATATCCAACTTAAAAGAGAAAACAGATTTCCTTTACTTAAGTAGAATTTTTTGTGGAAGTTAGTGTTATCAACAGCCTTTGACTGAAATATTGGTACTTTTATTTTGCACTAATTGAAGGTATAAAACAGGTTAAATTAAAATTTGTTCATTTATTTGTACTTGTTTAGTAGGTTTTCTTGTCTAAAAGCACCATCTTGTTAATTTGAAGCCACTTTGAAACAATTTAGGGGACAATATGGCATAGTTTAAAAGATGGAGTGGTCAGCTATTGAAAGCCACCATATCTTAGTGTGCCAGCATAGATTGGGCTGGCCAATAGTATAATATAAGGCTAGTGCATTTAAAAGGTATCTGTTATAGAACTTTGATATTATTTTCTTATTTAAAAGTGCAGGGGCAGTGACAGATATGCAAATTTTTATTCTGAAGATGTCTTCAAACACATGTTATATACATATGCAATTTTTCTCCTTGGGTAGGGCTAAAGAATAGAAGAATTTTTCAAGAACACTTTGAATACCAATATATCTTTTATTGATTTTAATTCAAATATGACCTATGTACTTGATGTAGAAATATTGGCTAAATTGATTCTCTTGCAAACTTGGTATAGGCATAACAGTAGTAAATGTGTACCAGTAACAAGTTACCAGATTGTGTACCCTACATTAAGTACAGTACTGAATACTTCGTTGTGTTCTGATTTGGTAAATAGTGGTTAGATGTGTACAATTTTTTAGCTGTAAGCTCCTGCATCAATTAAGTTTTAAAAAGTGGTATAATTTTTCTCAGATCTTGCAAGATAAAATTTTGGTAATTTTTTAAACAATGTAGTATTTTTACATTCACTGCATTAGAAATTGCATGTAAAAGTGGGAGCGTCTCAAAATGTTCTAACTAGCGAAAAAAGGAATTGGTCACGGATATATATGGCATATATTTTTTAAATGGAAAATGAAAGTTTATTAATTTCCTAGTCCAGGTACAGTCATTGGACATAAATATTCGTCACTTTCAAAATGGCCGCCAATTATGCGGACAACGGATGCCAAGTTCAACAGCATATAATTTGATTAAAAATTAAAAACTTACCTTAATACTTTGTTAAATTCCCCTTCATTCTCAGAACTTCCTTTAGACGGCTTGGAATGGTGTCATATAAGTCATGAATTAAACATACAGAGATTTCTTCCCAGATACGGCGAATTTCGGAAAACAGCTGATCACGGGTAGTGATCAAATGACTGACAGTTTCTAACTCACGCTTGATAATTAACCAAATATTTTCTATTATATTCATATCAGGGGACTGAGCAGGCCATGTTGTAGTTTTTATAGAATTTTCTTCCAAGTAGTTTTTCACCAATCTGGCTCTATGCACAGGGGCATTGTCGTCCATAAAAATGTAATTATCATCGGGAAAATGCCGGGCTAAAACTGGCCACAAGTTCTCGTCAAGTATGTCGAGATATTTCTGAGCATTTATATTACCATTTACAGCAGACAAAGTTCCCATACCATGAAAACATAAACAGCCCCATACCATAACTGAAACTTTCTTCTTAGACGGGGTGCACATGAGATGCGGGTTATTAACTTCACGATCTTTCCGCCAGATGTATACACGGTTATTAGATCCAATTGCCACTTGACATTCATCAGAAAATATCCAGTTTTTCCAGTGGTCATCGACAGACCAGTATCTTCTTTCTCTGCACCACAAAATACGTTTCTTCCTGTTATCAGCCTTGACCACCATTCTCTTGGAAACTGCTCTCCGTTTGTAATCCTGAGCAAATAATTTTCTACGAATAGTTCTTGTACAGAATCTCGTGTCACATGTGTCATTAAATTTATTGGTAATGTCCGTCAAAGTTCCTTTTCTGTCCGATTTAACCAACCTTGATAAAGCAGTCTCACATCTGGCACCAAACTTTTTCTTCCGTCCGCTTCGGGGCTTGTTTTCTACTGTTCCACTTAGCGTAAATTTCTTGATAATACTACAGATTGTAGTCCTGGGTATGCCAAACCTTCTTGCCAATTCAGCCTTTTTAACTCCATCTTTAAAAGATATTACCATCAATTCTTTCACATCATTGCTCAATTCCTTAGATTTCACCATGTTTTGTTTTGACCAGAAATATCACAATAGCAGACGATTTTTACGTTTACACGTGTTTGTCACGTGATTCTATGCATTCTTACCTATTTATAGAACACAAATATGTACAATGTCAACTTACCGTAAACAGTAAATCAATACGTTTTTCATTACGATACGCCGATGACAGCCATTTGAAAACTGAAAAGTGACGAATATTTATGTCCAATGAGTGTAAATGCTGATCAATGTTAGAAAGGTATGCAAATCACAGAAATGTTAGTGTTTTCGACTATAGCAAAAGCATTTACTACTGTGCTACCTATATTACCTCCCATTGGTCATTGTACTCCTGTTCCATCTATCCCTACCTGCTCTTTTCCAATAATAAGTTTAGTATAACCACTAGTTCAATTTAAAAGTAAGATTTGTTTAAGGCCTATTCATACAAAGACTGTTTTGTTATATTCCTCACATTGTTTCACATTAGGTCGTACTCTGAAAATAAAGTTATATTCATCACAGTGTGGCAAGTCTTGCAGTTAACAAGATTTATCTCCCATTTGCAGAGTTATCTTGCCTTTATAGCAGGTACTTTATAGTACCAAAGTTGTTTTTCTGCAATATTTTTTTTATTCTCATATAGCAAAGCATCTGGTAAAATTTGTTATGTGCAAACTAATTCTGCAGCATATTGTAGTTGTCATGGAAAGTCAGTCCACAGAAATTATTTAGAAAAAATAAATTGATTTTTCCCTATCTTTTCAATACCAGATACCTGCTGTTATTAAAGACAATACTTGAAAATGGGAAGTAACTCTGTATTTCGAAAATAGGGAATAGGAGGTTTTATTCCCTTTACACTGCATTTACCTGATAATTTCATGTGTAAACTGTGTACCTATCCTTATGTGATGAGCACTTTGGTCAAAGTTTGTTTGTTTGTTTGTTTGAATCATGTGGTTTGAATATTGTTTAACGTGGACTTTCAACAATTTTTCAGCAATATCATGGTGTCCATATAAACATGCTAGACATATATTTTTTAGTTTAAATTTCAAAACCATCCATAAACTTTAAAATAAGGGATCATTTTCTGTATCCGTCTGAAAACTATCAGTTTTGCATGGACGGCCTTGACCATAGGGTACTTGAATGTGGCGTAAATCCCTTTTAATTCATTTAAATTTTGCAATATGAAGAAAAATACATTTTTATGACGAGGTTATCTCATCTTGTCATATGTTTCCCTGCAAATACCTTTCAGTGACTGTTGTTAATTGCCTGTCAATCAAACAGCTATAGATATTACAAAGATTCCATTATCGTGTTAATTTCTGATGTAACGTTGTCATTTGGGCATATTTCTATGACATAATTACCCCCAGTCAGTTTCTTCACAACCTTTTTTTTTTCGGTTTAGTGGGATAAAGGAAGGATTTATTTTTAGAACAGAAATTAGCAAGGAGACTGACTGACCAAAATTAAGATAACTCGGTGTAGTGAAAAAATAAAATCTAGCTACAAGAGTTGGGTGCATGTGTATGCAATTTTGCAAGTTTCTCATGTTCATATTTTTAGTTAATTCCACCATATTCATTCAACATGAAACAATAAAGAAAAGCTAGCAATTAAGACATGCATAAAGGCAGTTATACATCATACAGGTGTAGAAAATTAAAGGCAGTAGGAAATAAAATGAAAAAGCTCTGTGCATTCATCCTTTTTGTGTTCTTTTCATTTCTTAATTTGTTGTCAATTTCTGGGTTTCCTTGGTACAGAGTGATTAGTTTTTATATACCAGTACATGATATAGCATGCCTGTTGTGTATATCTTGTTGGGAAAATAATTGAAAACAAATTTCTTAATTATGTTAGCCTTCATGTCAAAACAGATTTCAATCAATCAGTTTCTTTGACATGGAACTTGTTCTTTGGTGAAGTTGAAATTTCAAAGTTGTTTTGCATCTTTTAGAAATTGAGTAATCTGTTTTGTTGATATGAAGAAAGTTTTAATTAGAACAAATTGTTATAAATTTTTAATTGATATGATTGTGTAGAGTGTAGTGTGCTCATCTTAATTTTGGTTAGGCACATGTCATGGAGTCTGTCCTATGACTAAGACAGATCCCTAGGCCATTGTGTCCTGGCACCTGTCTTTGGACTAATTTGGGGACTGCTTCCACGACAAGTCCCTTGGTTTAATATTGAACTTAATATTGTATTTTGTGTTGAATATTAACTCTGTGTTTAAGGGGATGCAGGACACCATCCGCCATTTTTTGTGAAAATTTCAAAATAGATTGAACATTTATGGTAAATTTAATAATAATTCCTTTCATTATTTACTCTTTATTTCCATAAAATTAAAAATAATAATAAAAGTCTTATACCTATATTATTACTTCAATTTATTAATGGTTGAAATAAAAAGTTTTTGCATAAATTAGTTCGGTATTGGCAAAAATAATGAAAATGAATTTTTTAACAAGGGAGGTTATTTTGACCAAAAAAACCCCCATTTTTTAGCACTTTTTGACCACTTTTTTCCAATTGGCAAAAATTTAACTCCTTTTTTTTCTTCCATCATTAAAATGTATACTGATTGCTTGACATTATATAAAAAAATTCACCAAACTTCATTGGACAGAATTTTTGTAATCTTGTATTTTAGTGCTTTTTTATTCTCTTCTCTGTATAATCTATAAGAATATTTAAAATTTCAATAATCAACCCCTGGACAAAAGCTCTGAAACCCCTATTTTTTTATTTTGAATTATTATAACTTGAATAAAAAACTAACTATATGGCAAATTTATAGAAAATTCACTGACAAATTATTTTCAGTGAAAGTGTCTGGCATCCCCTTAATCGTTTGTTAAATTCTTCTTGTTGTTCTACTACGTCCCAAATGGGCCTTTGTTTGTAGTTGAATAAACTTATTATTATTAATTTAATGATTACTCCCAGTAAAATTTGAATAAACTTATTATTATTATTAAGATTATGATTACTCCCAGTAAAATAACTGGTCCCAAGTAAATAAAACTAAAATTACTGATCCCAGTTAGTAACAAATTATGCCCTGTTATTTAATATCATGTTATAGTCAAACAACTGGTCTGGTGTAAATCAAAGTAAAATACAGGTCTCATGTAAATCAAAGTATAACAACTGGTCTCATGTTAATCAAAGTAAAATACGGGTCTCATGTAATTCAAAGTAAAACAACTGGTCTCATGTAAATCAAAGTATAACAATTGGTCTCATGTAAATCAAAGTAAAATACAGGTCTCATGTAAATCAAAGTATAACAACTGCTCTTATGTAAATCAAAGTATAACAACTGGTCTCATGTTAATCAAAGTAAAATACAGGTCTCATGTAAATCAAAGTATAACAACTGGTCTCATGTAAATCAAAGTATAACAACTGGTCTCATGTAAATCAAAGTATAACAACTGCTCTTATGTAAATCAAAGTATAACAACTGGTCTCATGTTAATCAAAGTAAAATACAGGTCTCATGTAAATCAAAGTATAACAATTGGTCTCATGTAAATCAAAGTATAACAACTGGTCTCATGTAAATCAAGGTAAAATACTGGTCTCATGTAAATCAAGGTAAAATACTGGTCTCATGTAAATCAAAGTAAAACAACTGGTCTCATGTTAATCAAAGTAAAATACAGGTCTCATGTAAATCAAAGTATAACAATTGGTCTCATGTAAATCAAATTATAACAACTGGTCTCATGTAAATCAAATTATAACAACTGGTCTCATGTAAATCAAGGTAAAATACTGGTCTCATGTAAATCAAAGTAAAACAACTGGTCTCATGTAAATCAAAGTATACAACTGGTGTCATGTAAATCAAAGTAAAACATCTTGTCTCATGTAAATCAAAGTAAAACAAATGGTCTCATGTACTTCAAAGTAAAACAACTGGTCTCATGGCATACATATATACAAAGGCATCTTTTTTAAGGTACACATCTATAAAGCTTGCTATGAAATATTTTGATAGTGCAGAGTTTAATTTGTATATATCAGTGTTATTGCTATAGATTTTTCATGTTATCTATTTACGAGAATTATCAATTCATCTTTTCTGTTGTCAGGGTAACCATTTTTTTTTAAGTACAGAATAATGTAAAATTATATGATTAATCTATGGTAAAAACATAGGTTTTCCCCTTCATACCAAGATGTTTATTGTATGCCCTGTTATAAATGTCTGCATAATCAATTCCTACTAAAACACGATTTGTTTGAGGGATATTTTTTGGTGCAGTAATGATTTCAAATTGAAGGTGAAAAATTTTGCTGTTCAACAAGTTACTTGGGAAGGAAAGAGGGGGAGGATGTTTATTTTTATCCTGGTCTCATGTCAATTGAGGTAAATCAACACAAGGTTTATTTATACCCCTGCTTGAAAAAGTTTGGGTGTATATAGAGGGGAGGGGGGTCATCCATCCAATTATAAATTTGGGAATATCCATCTCTTGTCTGCAACTCGTTCTACACCACTGCATAGAACTTAATAAAATGTTCATAGAATCTTTGTCACATAATGCTATTGTGCACATGATATTATTCATTTTGATCAGACAGTTGGGGTCTCCCATAGCAAAACAGGGACTTTGCCATTCTTTATCATATTGAAGCTGTGGGTATCATCTAGTAAATATTGATCACGGTTTTTCTTTTCCTTCGTTAGACTTGAGACAGAGAATTGTTTTTTGTTTTTTTTTTTAAGATATAAAATTCTGACTGACAAAAATACTACCAAGTCCTTTGTTTGTGGAAAAATTCTTCATATTAATGGAAGCCAATATCCTTTCCGACTATTGAATTTGGCAATTGACGTCACACGTAAGACTGCCACAGTTAATTCTAAGTGTACTTTATTGATTTTTTGGTCTTTAGTCTACTGATTGAGAATGTAGTAACAAAATAATTTTCTTAAATTAGTAAAAGAGAAAACTTTGAGATTTTTTTGAAGATTAGAAAAGCACCGAATGAAAATAAATAGTTTCCTAGAATGACAATTTTATGAATTGTGTACCAGCATTCTATCTTTACTGAAAAAACATTCTCTGCTCAATCCTGTTTTATTTTATTTTTTGCCTTTTAAATTTCCAATGTCAGGGTTTTTGGGTTTTTTTTAGTCTAATTGATTTGAAAATATATGTATTTAAACATACTATTTGCATATATATTTTTTCTGGCTTTTATGAAGAAACAAAAAATTGCTGGCACTTAGGTTTGTTGCTAATAAGTAGTGGCAAGATGACAGATATATAAAAAAATTCCCTGTAAAAATTGCAATGAAAGATGGAAGCATTTCATTTGCATACTTGTCTTGGCTTTTAAAACATGCAAAAAATTCATTTGATATCAACTCACAAACAGGTGGTATAAAAATCTGTATTTTGTGCATGTGTTATAATATGAAGTCTATATAAGTTTTAATTAAACAATAGTTAAGAGTTTATTGTATGTCATGTGACATCATGCCAACCAGTAAAATTCTTGCATTAAAAATCCTTTGAAATAATAATATCAGATTATTACATGACATTTTTTTTAACATGCATTATTAGCCCAAGGTTTGATGTTGGTCTGAGTCGCAGGCTCAAGGGCCAATATCAACCGAGGGCTGATAATGCATATGACATCAAAAATGTCATGGAATTGTCTTTCTATCATATGCTTCAGCGGGAGAATATGAAATAGACTCCAATATATCACAATCTTATCTAGTTATAGTACCCGAATATCTTCAATATCTTCTATTTTCAAGTCTGGTCATGCATGTTGTCTGCTTTATCGTTAGACACTATATTTGTAAACAATTCCTGTAATTTTCTATCAATTAGAAAGTCATGATAAAACTTACAGAAAAGCGTGTAATAAACTTAGGAAGCAGTTAAAAACATTTTGATATGCAGCACGCTTTGACAATCTGGTAAAATATCAAATTTTTGCCCATTTATTCCCATTTAACATACTGTAAAAAATATAAGTTATTTTATACAATAAGTATATGATAAGATAAACTATTACACAAGTTAGTGCCTGTCAATAATAGGGATTGCTTTGCAAATTGTTGTTTAATATCAGACATGCAATATATTAAATATTCATTATCCTTTATAAGAAATACCTGCCCCCCTCCCTCCTTTCCATCTGTAACAAAAAAGGAAATATATATAAACTATTCCTTTATAAGAAATACCCACCCCCCTCCTTTCCATCTGCAACAAAAAGGAAATATATATAAACTATTCCTTTATAAGAAATACCCACCCCCCTCTTTTCCATCTACAACAGAAAAGGAAATATATATAAACTATTCCTTTATAAGAAATACCCACACACCCCTCCTTTCCATCTGCAACATAAAAGAAATATATGTATATAAATAAACAAAACAACATATTTCTATTACATTTATTAATGGTCACAGTTGGAACAAATGTGTCATTGACTGCAACAGCTGTCAAAACAAAAGTACAGAAAGATGTTGTCATACAATACAACTATTGAAATGTACATATAAATATCAATAATGATAATTATGTAACAGAATTCTGCAATCCATGTCAAATATATTGTTGGTTGTTTATATCTGTGTTCAGCAAATTTTCAGCCATTTCACAATTTTTCATTGGAGGAAAAAGTCAAAGTACCCAGGGAAAGCCCTCAACCTTGGACAGAATAACTGGTAAACCTTGTCCATTTGAGTGTTGTAGTCTGGCATGCCAAGTCAAGTTTACATAAACTTTATATGTACTTCCCAAGTTAAAAAATCAGTACAGGACAAGAAATGATCACCAATAATTAACATGGGCCTTGGTGGCCAAGGAGTTGACGTACATATAGTCATCTCTTATTGATCACATGACTGAAAACATTGAGGTTGTAGGCAGGGGGTGTTCTAATCTTAATTGATAAGGATTGAAAGTTTTCCTGCTGATGGTGGTCAGTTTTCTGGATACACCAGCTTTCTTCCCAAACTACATCCAGATGCCATGATATAGCTGACAAATTGCTGAATGTGGTGTTAAACCCTATTGAAACAACCAACAAAAATTTACTGAAATGTTACATGGCAAGGTTGAACCAGTCAGAGAGAACACAAACTCCTCTCTCTATATTGTAAGACCAAGAACCAGTTGAAGGGAACAACATAGAACCAATCAACAAGAACCCAAAACTACTCTCCCTATATTGTAAGACCAAGAACCAGTCAAAAGGAACCTAAAACTACTCTCCCTATATTGTAAGACCAAGAACCAGTCAAAGGGAACCCAAACTACTCTCCCTTTCTTGTTGGACCAAGAACAAGTCAAAGGGAACCCAAACTGCTCTTCTTATAGTGTTAGACATAGAACCAGTCAACCTGAACCCAACTACTCTCCCTATCTTGTAAGACCAAGAACCAGTCAAAGGGAACCCAAAACTACTCTTCCTATAATGTAAGACTTAGAACCAGTCTAAGGGAACCCAAAACTACTCTCCCTATATTTCTAGACATAGAAAAAGTCAACAGGAACCCAAATTACTCTCCCTATATTGTTAGACATAGAACCAGTCAACAGGAACCCAAACTACTCTCCCTATATTGTTAGACATAGAACCAGTCAACAGGAACCCAAACTACTCTCCCTATATTTGTAGACATAGAAAAAGTAAACAGGAACCCAAACTACTCTCCCTATATTTCTAGACATAGAAAAAGTCAACAGGAACCCAAACTACTCTCCCTATATTTCTAGACATAGAAAAAGTCAACAGGAACCCAAATTACTCTCCCTATATTGTTAGACTTAGAACCAGTCAAAGGGAACCCAAACTACTCTCCCTATATTTGTAGACATAGAAAAAGTAAACAGGAACCCAAATTACTCTCCCTATATTGTTAGACATAGAACCAGTCAAGGGGAACCCAAACTACTCTCCCTATATTGTTAGACATAGAAAAAGTCAACAGGAACCCAAATTACTCTCCCTATATTGTTAGACATAGAAAAAGTCAAAGGGAACCCAAACTACTCTCCCTATATTTCTAGACATAGAACCAGTCAACCGGAACCCAAACTACTCTCCCTATATTGTTAGACATAGAAAAAGTCATCAGGAACCCAAACTACTTTCCCTATATTGTAAGACATAGAACCAGTCAACCGGAACCCAAACTACTCTCCCTATATTGTTAGACATAGAAAAAGTCATCAGGAACTCCAACTACTCTCTCTCTCCACCCCCCTTCCTCTTTCCATCTTTATTGTTAAATTTTGGACACCAGTAAATTGATCCCAAAGGCCATGTGAGCTTATGCCATCACTATGCGTCCATGGTCTGTCCTCCATAAAAAACTTAAAACATCGTCTCCTCTAAAACCACTGAACCAATATGACTTAAAGTTTGCAAGAATGATATATGGCATGTTGACAACAAACGTTCCTCATGTTTAATGGATCCAATAAAAACAATTAACCACTGTCACTAAAAATAGAACATATGGTACAATCACTTAAAATGGCCTATAACTCTCCCCGGGTACTCCGGCTTCCTCCCCCAATAAAAACTGGACGCCATGAAATAGCTGAAAAATTGCTGAAACATCATTCAAACAAACAAATAACTCTAAAACTATAACAGATAGGGAAAAAAAATGATGGATCTTTAGGCTCTTCAGAATAAAAAGTTCTACAAAAGTTTCCATTTATGCCAGTATAAAATTGAAAGTTACAGGACTAAGTTTACCATCAGGAAAATGCCATCTTATATACCTATATAAATCAGGTGAGCGATACATGCTCTTGAGAGCCTCTTGTTTTAATACCCTAGAACCAGCTAACAGCCATACTTTTCATTGTAGTATAGCCATGAATTGTATAGTCTAAGAAACTTGTTGGGTGTTAGGGTCTTATTGCCGGGTTGTTCGGGTCGTTTGGTCACAAGAAATTTAGAACAAAAAATCTATTATATAATCTCTAATTTTAAGTCTTTATGAGTATGCATTTTTTCTGTATTTTGTAAATATAATGGTGATATTATTAAGGACACGGATAGTTTGTCACAACATTGTCATTAAAGGTCATCTGCAAAAAGTGTTTTATGAAGAAAACGTGTTGCTACATAATATAAGTCGATACATGTACATGCCATTATCAATATTGTTTAATTGCTTGTTAACTCTGTTTTTACCACATATGGAAATTAGCCATTAAATATACAGGTATAGTTGTGGTGATCAGGTTACAAAAAGCTTATTGTCACACGAAGCTTCATAAAACATGCATGAAAATATTATAATTGTTCAACTATAAAAGTTGACATTTAGTGAGGAAGTGTTGTTGCCTTGTTGGGGAGATTATTTGAAGGAGTGTGTTCAGGGGGAAGGTTGGCAAATCCATTACAGATATATTATCCTCGAGTAATTTCAGCCCTATTTTTAGGTTTTGCTAAGCGAAAACTATTATTTCTAAATTCAAGCATGATTTGATAGATGTTTGAAAAATATATTGCCATGTTTGAACATAGTTTTGTATTTTAAAATGTATCTGTAGAAGATAAATAGTATCTATCTATAGTATCAAAGTGGAAAGGTGATACAAACAGTATCTATCACAAGTGGAATGGCGAGACAAGAAAATCTCAGACCCAAGTGCAAAGATGTCTTGTCCATTATGTGGCAAACAGCATCCTCAAGTCAGGGTTTCTGTGTCCTCATGTGTCCACTAAACCCTGACAAACTTAGCTAGGAAATTCTGGGGCTAGAAGTCACTATTTTGATTTAACTACATCATACCTTGATGTAACCAATCAAAAGCTAGCTTTCATTCACGGCTTGGTTAAGGGATATCCCAATGTCGATTGTAAATAATCCAAACGGATGTATTGCATAGACCATTTGAAAGTCAGTGTATTTTGTACAGTAGTGTTAATAGTTAGTTATTACCGCGTTATTTATTAGTTGTGTTAGGTTTTCTTCCTACTCAAGAATGGGTAAGAATGACTACTGCCAAACACCTGCTTCTTTCAAGCAATTTCAGTAGTTGATATTTGAAGGTTTGACGTCATATGAAAGTCTTCTAGCCCGGGAATTTCCTGGCTAAGTTTGTCAGGGTTTCGTGGACACAGAAACCCTGACTTGTGAGGATGGGCAAACAAAGAATTTCTTGAATATGCTTTCCACAAGTGATTTGATACTTTTTCTCACCTGTGTTCCAAATTATTAGGTCATTATTCAGAAGCTATTGTCACAAATCTACAATTTTAGAAATATTGGTACTTTAATTCATGTTTGGTCGATAAACTTGTCCATAACATATGTTGCTTTCATATTTATTGGCTTGCCTAGGGCCATGGAAAATTGTTAATACATCTTTTATTCCGATAACATGTATCATAAAAATATCAAAATGTTACAAAATCGACACTTATCCTGACCTGAGCGATAGCACATCTGTATAGATAGTAAATGATGACATGTTATATTGTTGGGTGACCACAGTGACCTAGTGCGCCAACACTGCAGTTGGTGCACTCGACTTCAACTATATGGGGGCTCAATGGCCGAGTCGTGTGGTCTGTCCACACTAAAGTTGTCAGTTCGAGCTTTACTTCTTTAAACTACAAACAAATGATTAAATCAATTACTTTATTTTGTTAGAAAAATAACAAGTAATATAACAGATTTTATATGGTTGTTAAAAAACAATGAATTTTTATTCTGTCATATTTTTTCAACAAGTCTACGTGGACAGACAATCAATTTAATTAAAATTAAATCTTTCACTTGCTCCCCATTTTTGATTTTATCTCTGTGAGGCAGGTGCAAGAAAAAGATTTAATTTTTAATTGGATTGACAGACAATAGACCTTATTGCATCATCTCTGTTAATTCTTAATGCAAAAGTCTTTCATATTTATTTGAGAAGTCTCTACCCATAGACCAAAAATATTATATTTGTATTGGGTGTCACACAGCTGACTGACATTATGTATATAGATATAATTAGATGAGAAGATCCATACACAAAGCAATTAACAGATGTTGAAATCATGTCCATGCAATTAACAAGCAATTAACAATAGTTTATTTAATTAGGGTGATTACATTTCTGACATCTTGTTGAAATCTTACATAGAATGAAATAGGAAGGAATGGAATTGGGCAATATTAGAATTATACAAATTCTATGAAACTGTATTGGAAATCTCTCTAAAATAGGACATATTAGAAAGAAATTTTTAATTATCACACAATTGTAGAAATCTGACATAGAATTAAATAGAAAGGAATGGAATCGGACAATATTAGAATTATACAAATTCTATGAAACTGTATTGGAAAATCTCTCTAAAATAGAACATATTAGAAAGAAATTTTAAAATTATCGCAGTAAGTAATTTAACAAGACTATAAGAGAGACATTAAAATAGTTGGAAATTGTGTTTGAAATCTTGCTGAAATAGAATGTTCTAGAATGAAATTTTGAAATGAGGAATATTCGAAATTGAACAGACTCTTAAGATGAAAAAAGAAGTTATTAGAAATCTTTAAAATTAAGGACATATTAGAATGGAATTTTAAAATAATGACGCAAAGGAATTGAATGAGGCCATGAGAGAAGTACAAATATTCTTGGTACTTGTTTCTGAAAACTGACTCGGATAGGATGTACTAGAATGAAATTTTAAAAAGAAGAATATAAGAAATTGTGTCCGAAATCTTGCCGAAATAGGACATTTTGAAAATGTAAAAAAGGAAAGTAAATAGTTTGAACAAGGACAATAAGAAACTCGAGTCTTTCCTTTCATGGTATAAATTCTATTAATTACAAAACATATATAGAATATTGATTTTAGCACAATTGATTTGTCAAACACATCAGTAGTTTTCTGTTTTTAAATTAGACCAAGAAATGTCATGTTAAACTCACGACAAACTAAACATCAGATGATTGTGGTTGGTTAATTAGCGATTCAGTCGCTATTATTAGAAAAATAATTTTTTATTGACTACAGATACAAAAGTAGGACACGGAAAAGGAAATATATTGATTTAGTTTACCTCTAGACAGCTTCAGGAGCTAAAGGTTACGGATGAAAATTAAATATTAAAGCGAGAGGGAGTTTAAAGTGGTATCATTGGTTCATAAGAATGCCCATTGAGTGGAACAATGGGCTAACAGTCGGATCATATTTATGCATGTGTATATATTTGGACGATAATTTTTCCGCTTAATTGAATATGAAATTGTTCAGTGTTGTGAAAACACAGAAGTTTTGTTGTGAAACAGAATATGTAAGCAACTCATATTGAATTTTATGATTGGGACAAAATATGAATAATTGCTCTAACTTTGTTAAAGAAAGTATGGACACAGAAAAGCAATATAAGAGTTTGGAAAACTTAGATCTGTATCACGGATAAGCTTAATTGCCTGATCTCAATATCCAGTTTATCTGCGTTCATATGTAACATCATTTCATCACTTTTTAGTGGTTCAGAAGTATTGGAAATTCAAATTAGAAACTGAAACACATCTCTCCTCGTTGATTTTATGAATTGATTTTGCTCCAGTCTTAAACAAATGATTGATGGGTGAAAGATTTACATAGTTGATTTCAGTGTTATTGAGACAGTACATTTTGTACATATATGGAAGAAAGCTGTTATAATAAAAACTCATATCAGAGCAAAAACATTCCAAACTGGATTTAGATTATCGTGTGTTATATTTGGATGTATAATTATTTTGTTGTTTTGTGAAAAACAACGATTCAAATTGTTAGTTCTTTCTAGGATGATAGCAAGACCTTTGAAAAATAATTATACTCGTTTTGATTCTAAGAGATTTAGAAGAAAGTATTCAACATCCTGGACACATTTTGGGGATATTTTATGTTCTTAATAAACTTTTTTACACCTTGGACATACGGTTTGTCGGTTTGTCGTTTTTATGGTGCAAATGTCTAGTGTAATTGACTGGGGACATAAATCCTTTCACTGTCAACCAGATATAACATAAGATTTCTAAATTGATCCTAGTTGCATAAATGTTTATTTGGATAAGATATCATATGCAGTAATCAATTTCATTGTTGACCTTGAAATCTAAGCATGATATGTACATTACCTGTATCTTTTAGAGAATGTGATAAGGAAGAGATCAGAAAGATTTAGAATAAGAAAATTGATTAAAAAGGTGACTGGCCAGTTCATTTAGAGTGATAAGGCTTCTGGTTTGCAAACAGAATAAAACTTTCAAAGACAGAGTAATTGCTATGTTGATAGGTTTTCAAGAGTGTATGTGTGTGAATATATTGTTTTTGGACTTTTAAGTGGGAAAACGCATAAAAAGAAACATTTTCTGAACTGCAGAAAATCTTTATTTTCATGATTTAATTTTAGTTTTTGGACTCTATTTTTAAGTAGAAAAAAAGGTAAAAAGGAAAATAAAAAACAATTAACATATTTGAACTGCAAGAAAATCCTTGGTGTCTTTATTTAATTTTTGTAAATAATTTTTTAGAAACTATTAATTGCTTGTTTATATTTTACATCGTTATTACTCAGTAAAAACAGGAAATTATAAAAGGATCCTGCAACTTGACAAAAACAAAAACTATATTATTATTGACAGTGGTCCAAAATATTATGCAAATTATGTGTAATTTTCTACAAAAAAATTTTAAAGTAGGGAAACCTACTGGACATGCAATATGGATGTATGCAATACACAACAACATGGTTATTCACTAACAAGTGTTTTGTGAAAATTCTATGAAATTCATTAAAGGAATAAATTCACAGTTACTATAGCAATGATGGGCAAACATCGGAAAGTCAAAGGAAAATTAACGTTAAAACTATGCTCATGTTTTTCAATGGAGGCTGATGAATTTCCAGAGGAAAATAGACCCTATAGTCCAAGACAAAAGGGGGATGAGGTTTGTAACATAAATTAACATTGTTAAGATTAGACCTTAAAGGTGTGTGTGTGATTTATATATATAACATTGCTTGTATTTATAAAATTTTCACTGTAAATGAATGCAATTACATTATAAGCCAATGGGGAGACCTATAGTCTGAGTCCACATAGGCATATAGTCCGATTAAACATAGACCTATAGTTCAAGTAAACTTAGACCTAGATTCCACATAGACCTATACTCCAATTAAACTTAGACCTGTAGTCCACATAGACTTAATAGTCCAATTATATTTAGACCTAGAGTCCACAAGGACCTATAGTTGAATTAAGCTTATACCTAGAGTCCAGATAAAATTATAGTCCAGTTAAACTTAGACCTAGAGTCCATATAGACCTATAGTTCAATTAAACTTAGACCTAGAGTCCACATAGACCTATATTGCAGGAAATATTGTAATGGTTTTTTAAAGTGAGGAATCCTGTGGATTTTTGCCCTATTCAAAGCTTTGTACAACTTGGGCTTTTTTAATGAAGTTGTTAAGGCTTAGTAGTATGTGAAATGGGTCTCAAAAGAATTAGTTAAAATTGTTATGCCCTGCGACAACATGTCGGGGGGCATTAAGTTTTACTCATGTCCGTCCATCTGTCTGTCCATATAGATATGTACGTACATCCATAAGAATTTCTGTAAAGCTTTTCTCAGAAACCGTACATGAGAACAGTTTGAAATTTGGCAGGATGGTTCAGTATCACAAGTTGTACGTCCTAAGCGACTTTCCGACCTGTCAGATAACTACTTCCTGTTTGGGACTTCATTAACCGGGGGCATCTGTGTCCCATGGACACATTCTTCAATTTTTATACCCCCCGCAAACTAGTTTGGGGGGGTATAAAATCCCTTGTAAGCGCTTCTCCTCCTAAACCGCTTGACAGATTTTGATGAAACTTTACATGAAGGGAGTACATCATATGTAGATGTGCATGAAGAATTTTCGTCGATGTCGTATATTATTCAGGGGAGATAATTGGACTTGAAGCCAAGCCGGGGGTATCCCTTTGTGAGCGTGCTCACAGTCCAAACTTGTTTTCTGACTGGAATACTCAACAGTCAGACACTTAAACCCAAAATAATGCAAATGTAAATTGTTAAGATGTTTTGTTTATTTGAGGACTGTTACTAATTACACTGAACACTAACACTATTTGGTAAATATAGGATAATTAATTGGGTGGAGTGAATATCCAAAATATGATCACGAGTGCCGCATAACGCATCTGATTAAACGAGTGCGCCGAACTTGTTCTGTGCACGAGTTTAATCTGATGCTTTATGCGGCACGAGTGATCATATTTTGGATATTCACGATGCCCAATTGATTATCCTATTTATTATATAGATCAAAATTGTTTTCGTAAAATTTTCATGCTTAATCCTAAATTTTATGAACGGCGGAGGAATATCTGTATAGTACAAAACCATTGTGACGTTTTGGCGGGAAAAAACCCAAGAGTGAAAATAAACGATAATTTTCACATGTGATTTACCGTGATTTCTGTCACTCGGAAAATTCGATATTTCATCTCTATCTATATAATAAATATATTATATCAGTTTTCCATAATGTATATAGGATGTTCTGTAATCTGTAAATTCTGTTTTTGATGAAAAATTGACAAACAAATATATAGGTTAAATAATTTTTATCTTTTGATTGATTGATTGCTTTACATCCAGCAAGTACAGAATGAGAACAAGTTGACAAAACTGAAATCAATTAGGAAAAAATGGATTAATGGACAAAAATCTTCAATGCCATTGTGGAAAGTATGGGGAATGGGTAGGGGCGAAAAATTTAGCCTTTTGTAGCGGCTGCGATGAGCCTACTCTTATCCATATCTTCAAAAGGGGTCTTTTGTGCAAGGAGCATAGTACTCTCCAAACACGTTACCCACTGTTGTCCAGGGTCATTCTTTCTGTTTTATGACCTGACAACCTCAGGCTTTCAAGCGGGCCCTTATTTTCCTAACAAACAGCCCTAAAATTCCTAATTAAAGCTGTAAACTCCTAAAAAAAGCCCTACTTTTTTGTTAAAATCCTAATTTTTTAATTTTCACAATTTCAAAAATAAAAATAAAAAATAAACATAAAATAGATTTAAGTTAAATCAAGCTAGCTTTAGTCTGCTTTTAGAATTATGCATTTGCAACCCAGGAGACTATTTGATGGTCATCCAAATGGTCTTCTGAATTGGTAATTAACTTTCGTACTATTGTTCTGTTCCCAAAATGGTGAGTAAATCTAATTTTTCAGTCTTAAATCATTAGAAAATAGCACATTTTATCCCTTATTTTTGTTTAAAAACCCCTAAAAATTACTCAAATTAGCCCGTATTTTTTGAGAATTTAGACCTAAAAAAAGCCCTTATTTTTTGCAAAAGTAGCTTGAAAGTCTGCAACCCCCAATTAAGAGGCATCCCCTATGAATCCCCTGGGGATGCACTGGGCAGCTCTCTGGGTTGAGCTCTTTGAACCCTCACAGTATGGTCCCAGTTATATCTTTGAGGGGCCATGCTAGCCAGTTGGTCTAGGCTGCTTGCCACCTACTGGGGATCAACAGTGTCAAAACCTTGGGTGGCAATATATGGTGGACCCTTAACTAATTGACAAGGATGTCCCTGCTGAAGTTAAAGGGGGAAATTGGGGGGTACTCTTGCTTCCTCCCTTAGAACATTTGAACACCATAATATAACACTATGCTGAAAATTGAATACAGTCTTCCCGTAATGTGCTGGTTCGCCGGACTTGACTGGCAAAAAAACAGGCAAATTTAACTCTGGTCCGGCAAATTTGTTAAATTTACAACAGAAATGGTAAATTGGTCTGCCAGTATTTGTGTTCAAGTCCAACAAGCCAAGAACTAATATCGCGAAGACTGTGAATAAAACCTGTCTTGTAAATAGGTATATTTTAAACTGGTTTAAATCTTCATCTGTATTGTCAACATTTACATGATTTGTGACAGCAAACAGATAATACACAAATAAAACAAAAATTCCACAAAATAACAAGCCTAGGAGACTCATGTCCTCAGTTCCAATGACTGTTTTGTGAAGGAGGAAAGACTTTGAATTTGCCAAAAATTTGTGAGCTTTAGTAATGGTATTTAACATTCACCGTTTAAGTGGGATAAAACATTGCAGAAAGGAGAAAAAAAATTTCGTAAAATTTGCTGTTGTACATTATTAAAGTTGTTTTAACTTTAAATGTTGACTGCCTTGCATTTAAATAATGGACACTTACATTTCAATATACAATTGCCAAATAATTGCAAATTCAGAGAAATTTTCTCACTTCTCAGCAATTTATTTTTTATTTAACAAGAAATTACACTAGAATTAGAAAAATTCATTGTTTGTGAGCTATTTATTATGTGAAACTAATAAAATTATATGTAAACAACTTGAACCAGAGACATGAACAAATAATAGACAGTGAGAAAACAGCAGGACTACAAAACATTAATACTTGAAATTTATATCACTTCATTCATACAGAATCTATTTCTGGTAACAGGGCAGGTTGGTGGTCGTAATTATTGTTATTGTACACAGAATGAAATTTACAGATAATTATGTAGCTTATATACCTTCAGAAATAAGTATATTTTAATGAACAACACCTTGAAAATGCTGGACAATTTTGTTATTTACTGTTATCTATACCTGGATTATTTTTGTCATTTACTTTTATAGTAGCCAACTAATTTCTGATGTATGTGTTTGTTTGTTTGTTTGTTTGTTTGTTTGAATTGTGTTTAATGCCACTTTTAGCAACTTTTATACCCATGCAAACTGTCTGTCCGTCTGTCCACATCCTTTGTAAGTGCAACTTCTCCTAAGCCGCTTGATGAAATGTAATGAAACTTAGCATAAAGGAAGTACATTATATGTAGATGTGCATGAAGGATTTTTATTGACCCCGGATATCATTAAGGGGAGATAATTGGACTTGAAAGCGAAGCGGGGGTGGGGGGGTCCTTTTGTGAGTGTGCTCACAGTCCACACTTGTTTCAGCCGTCTCATGGTGTTTAGTTGTTATTGGGGTAGGAAGCTAGAGTACCCGGTGAAAACCTTGACCTTCAGCCGAGAAAACTGGCAATCTTTGTCAATTAAGTTTGGAGTTGAGCAGACCAGCGTGGGTCCTAAGGATTTACTATTAAGGGACCAATAAGTTGCAGGCCTGTGGACCTGGGTTTATTTTATAAAAAGTCATGTCAATCTTCAGAATGAAAAAAAAATCTGTAGAAACCATGTAGGCTTGTGCCCCCCCCCCCCCCCCCCCCCCCAAGAAAAACAACAACCAAACAAACAAACAAAACAACAACAAAAGCCAAAAAAAAACAAACAAAAAAAAAACTAAAGACAAAAAACAAAACCTAACACTAGCAGATAAGAAAATGGTTAAAATTTATGCCACTTTTTATGCTACTTAACAAAGCGATTGTGTTCTGTTTATGCCTAGAAAACATCTTTGTTATTTTTTTATTTACCAGTAAGAATGCTATGGGGGGAGGACTCAGTTGCCCATTGGTTAAGGTAGTTAGTCTATAATTGATCACAAGCTATAATTGATCACAAGCCTGTCAACACTGTTGGCAGTGTGAACTCCACTACAATCTTAATTGACAAGGATTGCCAGTTTTCGAACCAAGGTTGGAGGTTTTCCAGTACTCCAGCTTCCACCCCAATAAAGCCTGGACACTATGATATAGCTGAAAAATTATTGAAAAGTTGTTTTAAACAAGCAAACAAGTAAGAATGCACGTGCAGTGCTATGTCAGATCTTTTTAATTCATCATTGAGAGTATGCTTTATGATAGTTTTGTAATGTTTTTTATAATATA